>CM057456.1:393360000-393962500 GCA_016271365.2 Neoceratodus forsteri
AGAAATCTAAAGATGATTGGTCTCGGAGGGGATCCAGTTGGAGGTGTCGGTCTGAGGGCTCTGTACGCTCTTTAAATGACATACTTAGGGCCAAAGGGGGAAGGGCCGGCGACTTTCTCCACAAATTTTTGAATAAATAATATGGTATCATGCCCTTCCTCCGTTTCAGGCAGCCCAATGAGTACCACATTATTCCTGCGGCTTCTACCCTCGAGATCCTCTATCTTGAGTTCCATTCTTGTGAGTTTCTGTCTGGTTGCAATTAGCTCAGGATCGAGCTCGTTGATGTGCTTTTCAACAGATGCAATACAGGCTTTGGAGTCGGAGGTCAGCCGATATATCCTCCAGAGCTTGAGAGATTGATTTAATCTCCACATCATGGATCATAATTCTTCCCTAAATGGGCGAAACTCTGCCAAAACCCGCCAAGGTAAGCGGTTCCAGTTCAGGTGAGCTCCTGAGAGTATCTTCAGTGTTGGTAGCAGGAGAAGCTCTAGGTTTTTTGGGGCCTTTTTCGGGTGTAGCCAGAGGAGTGCGTTTTGGCAAAGTCTTCCTCATCTTGACTTCCATGAGACAAATCCCTGTAATATTGTAGACCCGACTCCTTCAGATGTCCTCCGAGGAGGTTTATAAAACTTTTCGAAGAGATTAAACTCAGAAAATTAGACAATAAAGCGAGCGGGTGGCTGAAGCGACTAAATGGAGCTAGCGCTAGGCTGCTTGCATCACGTGGTCTCCATAGCGATTCCTTTATGTTACCGACCACAAACTGTGAACCAAAGAGCGCCCGAAATCAAAAGGCCGATCAGGATAAAACTGACCACTGCAAACAATGACGGTCGCTTACTTCTCCCTGAGGCACAATAAAAAATCATTTATATGCAGGCGGTGTACCGACACCCTTTAGGGCAGCAAGCCCCCCATCCCCTAATTAAAGGATTACGAACTCCAGGGAGGTGGTTCTAGAAAAATATAAAATATGTAGTAAGAAAAATGTTCTGCTGCACCAGGACCTGAACTCAGGTTCACTGACTCCATAGGTGGTGGCTTGCCACTATGCTAAATGGCCAGCTTGGCAGGGCTTGGCCAAACTACTCCTCATATCTTCTAGTGAGTGCAGCTCACTGGTACACTCACTGTAACTCTACCTCGGTATCGTGCACCATTCACTCTTACTACAAGGGGTTTTATTGAGTCACTGTTATTGAGCTGCTCAACAAAATATGCTCATATCACTAGACACCAGGAGGATATGTATGGTGACTCTAGCTGGCAGTCGTAGGTTACTCCTGGTCATCCACCTATTGAGGAGTTTTTACTGGCCATCTGAGGTCAAGGAGAGTGTGGAACTGCTCTAATCTATTAAAAAAGTGGATTTTAATAATCCCCTAAGTATCACCCAATTAGTTTACAACATAATATGCAAAATATTTTCAGTAGAATAATTATTGAAAGACTCCAGGAATGAACTCAACAGAATAAGTTATTTGCTGAAGCACAATCTGGTTTCAGAGATCATCATTTAGTTATTGATAACTGATCCATATCTGATTATTTGGCTAAGAAATATAACCATGAAAACCTCTTTGTGTTGTATTCATAGATTTGTCTCAAGCTTTCAGTAGTATAAGTAGGAAACCATTTAGACAAAATGTGTAGGATAGGTGTGCCATCCAACCTCTTTATTATTACTCTCAGACTACAAACTAATACTTGGAGGGTAACATATCCTCTAAATCTGAAACAAATATGGGTTAAACAGAGCTGCATCTACAAAGGGTCTTGCAATAGTACTCTACTGGTGGGATATTCAGAACTGCGCCAGGCAGGGCGCAAGCTGGGCGCAGCACAACTGGGATGCACCAGGGTGTGGTCTGTGCGATATTCAATGGTGCTGCGCCATGGCTCCGCACCATTGAATATGGCACCGTGGCCACCCTCAGTGTGCATGGCACAGTGGCACTGCACCAGCGCAAGTGGCCAGAAAGGAGCAGGGGGATGCACTAGTGCAAGTGCCATTGTGCTAGGCCCAGCAACCATGATATTCAGCAGTGGGCCAATGGGCATGCAGACCATACTGCACTACACAGTCCCGAAATGTGAATGGGATCCATTCACATTTCAGGACTGTGTAGTACAGAACGGTCTGCATGCCCATTGGCCCACACCGTGGACCAATGGGTGTACAGCTGTACTGTACACTGTCAGTCGGCGGTCGGCCAGGTGGCTTGCGGGTGGGGTGCTGCCGCCCGCCGCTGACCAGGCGGGGAGTGGGATGGCGGGTGTGAGTGGGCGGGTTGAGAGGGGGGTACGGGTACCACTGGACCACCAGGGAGTAAATTACATTTTACAGCCCGTGATCTGCATGGAGTTCGGTCCACTGGACCACCAGGGAGTAAATATATATTACAGCCCATGATCGGACTACAGAGTTTGGTCCACTGGACCACCAGGGAGTTTGATTTATGTTACAGCCCACGATCGGGCATGGAGGTAGGTCCACTGGACCACCAGGGAGTTAAATACATTTTACAGCCCACGATCGGGCATGGAGGGTGCTACACCACCAGACGTGCCGCCAGGGCTCAGTGGCCACCCACAGCAGGCAGCTGCTGTGGTGCACCCAGCAATATGGCAGCCAGCCTGTGGGTGGCCAGTCCTTGCTTCTGTATTTTTCAGGAACATCTTTGCGCCCCGTACAGGCGCAAGGTGGGTGTGCCTGCAGCTGCGCCACATCCAGGGCTGAATATCGGGATGTGCCGATATACGGGCACGCCCGACGGTAAATTGCCACATATACATTGATGCGCCCCAGCGCATCAGGATTTGGCGTGAGCAAGTTCACCTTGAATATCGTGTCAAGATAGTGGGTTGCACATGGAAACACTGTTACGCCATATGCAGCCCTTTGAATATCCCACCCTACATCTGTTTCCATTTTGGGCCAATAGAATATGCTTTTCACTAGTTCCAGGGTGTGTTCACTGCCCAATTGGCCCATGTCATCATGTAAAGCATTCAACGCTAAGTCTTTGAAATGGTCTGGTAACCCCAACTGTACACAGGGTGCCCCCTGTAGATCTTGAATCTCTTTGTAGAGCAAACCTTCTTTAAGCTGCAACTTTGGCCACTCTCACAGTAGCAACCAGGAATGTAGGTCACTAACTTTCACCCATGCTGGATCTCCCTTTCTCTGTAGAACTTTTATCATTTTTCCCATGATTGAACTTGCCTGCTGCTCTCTTATTAAATCTTGAGTGGTCAGCTGTGGCAAAGACCTCACATCCAAAACAGCTAGATGACAGTAAGCCACAGGAAGGCAGCTCACAGATGCTCCTAGGCAGTCCACCAAGCATAGGACATCTTCAGAAGAAGAGGACTCTTTACCATCAAACTTCTTACACAAAGCTTTCACCACTTGTTCAGATATCTTTACCCAGCTGGAGTGCTCATCTGAATGAGCCGGGAGAGTGAGGACAAAGCGTCGGCATCTATGTTGTTCAACCCGGAGTGATACTCCATGCAGTAATCATAGGTGGACAATGCTGATAACCTCCTGTGACCAGCTGCATCTGGTTTGGCTGTAGTCTGTACATACATGAGCAGGTTGTTGTCAGTCTTCACAGTAATCTTTGCCCCATATAGAAAATTGTGAAATTGGTCCACAGCTGCCCATTTCAGAGTTATGAATTCTAACTTGTGGACAGGGTATCTACGTTCTGCAGGATTTAGGCTCCAGCTGGCGTAGGCTGCTGGATGCAAGCCCTCTGGGTATTCCTCATACAACACTGGTCCTAAGCTGCTGAAGCTTGCATCTGTATGTAGGACATAGGGCTTCTGTGGGTCTGCATTGGTGAGCACCAGAGCATGGGTCAAGCAGTATATGATATCCTCGAAAGCTCTGTCACACTCCTCAATCCACCTGGAGTCAAAGGGTTCTGATAGTCAAAAATATTTTGGTGGCTCAGTGGAAACTCCAGGTGAGCTGGGCTTCTTGCTCTTGTTTACTGGTGGGTACCCCTGTAGCAAGTTCAAGAGGGGTCTGACTACCTTTGTATAATCTTTCATGAATGTTCCGTAGTACCCACAGAAACCAAGCAGCTTTGCAGCTCTTTCAGGTTTTTAGGCTTGGGCCAGACTGTGAGGGCCTCAACTTTGCTGGGGTCTGTCTGGATAACCTTTGCAGAAACTATATGCCCAACTTATTTGATGGAAGCCTGGAAGAATTGGCACTTGTCGATGGAAAGCTTCAACCCAAATTCTCCAGATGGTCCAACACTTTGAGCAACCATCACCCATGCTCTTCCAACATCCTCTCAAAACAGTAATGTCATCCAGATACACCAGACACTTCAGCAGATTCACGTCCCACACTGCCTTTTCCATAAGGTGCTGAATTGTGGCAGGGGTGGCTGAAATGCCTTTCGGCATCCTCAGAAACTCATAAAATGCTGTTGGGCATATAAATGCTGTCTTTTTCCGGTCCTACAGGGCCATGGGAATTTGATAGTACCCACTCCTTAGGTCCAATAATGAAAATCAATGGCTGACGTTCAAGCAGTATAAAGCATCCTGTATTTGTAGCATCATGTACTGATCAGGCACATTGCACTTGTTCAATGTGCAATAATCCACACACATCCTGATGGCCCCACTTTTCTTCCTCACCACTACTATAGGTGATGCATATGGGCTTCTAGACTCTCGAATGCTGCCCACAACCAACATCTCTTGAAGGTGCCTTCTCACATTGTCTATATCATTTAGAATGAAACACCTGGATCTCTCTCTGAAGGGGCACTCATCCATGAGCAATATATGATATTGCTTCCCAGTTATGCATCCAACATCACACCCGTGTAGGGAAAATGCCTTGGTCTTTGCAGCCAGCTTCTTTCTGACTCATTCCTTCCACTCCTCCGGAATGGGGGAGTCACTTAGATCAAATAATGCATGGTCAATTCCATGTGAGTCACCTTCTTCTGGAGCAGTAGGCTGCATAGCTGTATCAGCACAGTAAACCCTTCCAAGGTCCTACCCTTCTGATGACCACTTCTCTGTCAGTCACATTCCTTACATGTACCATTACCCTTCTGACATGGGCATGCACTCATGCTGGTAAGATACTGGGCTTCACTAACAGGCCAGCCGACAACCCATGTTCCTCAGGGGCATCCAACATTAAGATTTGGTTCTTCACCTCCATTTTTAACTGCACTACCCCACCAATATTACACTCTGCGTTGGGTGGAAACATGATCTCTTCTGCATCTCCTCCAAACTACACCCACATATTCATCCAAATACTTGCAGGGTTTTCCTTGCTTTTTAGGCCACTTTGATCATTGATGAATGGAAACACTCTCTCTCTTGTTGTTGAGCTACTCGGACATGGCAAACCTGAGCAAGCTATTCAAACATGTGGGCATTCGTGACTCACCAGCACAGGCACCCTATCATATATACGAGCCTCAGGACAGATCAAAGCCAGGCTCTCAACTGCATTCCCCACTGCAGCCACTTTGGTCAGGAAGGCCATCCGTATTTTGACATACCCTAGGTATGGGAAAGATTTCTGGCTAAGCCCCCACATGTGTAATCCCTCCATGGGCTACAAATCTAGAAGGGACAGATGTTTGTCATACCAGGATTTGAAGATGATTGTTTTCTGGGAGCCACTATTCAGAATGGCATGGGTGGGATTCCATCTAAGGTGGCAGTGGTTTCGTTGAGGGCACCACTAGTTTGTGCATGTCAATGGGTGCAGACAAGGTGGTTTTTGCTGATGAGGCTTTTGCATGGGCTATGGAGCTGGACTGTGAGGAGCTCCAGTATGCTCCATTACTGGGCCCTGCTGAAGTTTCCTGCACCTTTGCTCCTTCTCCAACAACTGGACTCTTACTCAGGTGGGATCTTCCTTGCCTGGCACCCTCCAGTAGTGTCCATCCCTCCCACACCTGTAGCAGAAATTATCTTTTCTCTTGGGTCACGCTGATAGTAAGCTGCAGGGCCAGTCAGGGCGTGTGAATAACTCAGACCTCCGGATACACTAAAGGAGCAGGAGGAGAAACTGGGCAACTACCTGGGCCATGACTACTGGGTCAAGATCCCTGCCCTTTAATATCCCTTGGAACTTTAGCTCACTAACAGCAAGACACAGTTCCAGTAAACAAGTTTCAATCTGAGGGACTGTAGGGGGCAGCTGGGGTGACACCCCAGGCCTATCACTGGGAGGGTGGCGGAATAAACTGACCAGTAGGAGCCTTAGGGCCTTTATAGAAACAAAATTAATCCTGTCCAATATTTCCCTGCATTCTTCAACAACATTTTCACCTCAAAACCTCAACAGGAGGAATGACTTCCTGAACCTGAGTGGTAGCTACCATAGTGGGACGGGCCCCCCCACTGGGCATCCCTTTCCTCCACCTCCCTCACTTCCCTGAGCAGAACCTGAAGTGGAGGGGCGGTTACTCATCTTCTCTTTCAGGCCCAGTTTAAGTAGTAACAACTGTGAGTACCTGCTGCCCCTCGGTATCTGCTCCAACCTGGTCTTGTTCAGATCAGAGATCTGGATCACCCCTTTTCTAGACACCTTTTGCAGGGCTTTCTCCAGCCTCTGCAGATATTCAGACAATGGCTCCCCCTTCTGCTGGCAGGTTGCCCTGAATCCCCACCACAAATCTTCACACATCTTCATGCTACCAAAGGCACTGTCCAGTGCAGCTATATAATCCTCTACACTGGCCTCAGGATCCGTGGTCCATAGGGACCAAATGACATTGAGAGCAGGGCCTCGCAAACTCTCTGTCAGCCATTTTCCATTTCCTGCCAATCTTGCAGCAGTGGTATAACATCGTTTATCCAGGACTCATAATCTTCTTCCCCCACTGGTGTAGGTTTTCCCCCTGAAAACATCCTCAGTTTTCTATAGGGCTCAACAGGGGCAGGTACATACGCAGGCCGAGGTTCATATTTGGAGAGGGGACCATGATGAGCCAAGCTCCCCTCCCTGAGAGAACCACACTAAACATGGTCTCAATAGTCCAGGCCTCTGACATGCCCTATAATTTTAAGGCCTCAGGTACCCAGGCAGCCTCTATTGCATTAAGCCATTCCATCAACATGGTAAGGTTTCTGAACCTGAATCAAGCATCTGTCCCTGCAACTTCACTTTACCCAATCTAGAAATGGTGGACAGGTGCTCCTCTACCTTTGCCTAATCCATTTCAGGGGGCACTTCTAACAACAAAAGGGATTTCTGAGGATACATCTTCATACCCCCACTCCATTCCATCAATCTTACCATATGCTCCTCTCTATGTCTAATTTTAGTCCGGGGGGCAGAGCTGGGGCTGGTGGTAACACCTGTGGTCTTCCCGGTCTTCGTATACATTGGGGGCATGTCTGGTAAACAGATCCCAGTGGTGCCTCCAAAGATGTAGCCCAGGCAACATGTGCCAGTGGGCAACTACCTCTGCTTGTTGGCCCTCACATGGGTTAAGGAGCCTGGGTCCTGCTACAGTGGTGATCGGGAGTTCTATCCCTAAGATATAGTAAATAGCACGGTGTCTCCACCCAGAGTGAGTTTCTAGTGGGTCAGGTGATGGCATGGTATAGACCCTGTGATGCTGCACTTACCCACCTCCCCTTCCAACCACCCCACCACTGGATACCGAACCATTTCCCAACACCATAAATCATAAACACTTTGCAATTAACTTCTGCAAAATACCTTTACACAGCAGTTCCAAACAACAAATCACAGCTTTATTGGAGGAAAGGGTTAGGATTAGGATACCTGGGTAAGGGATCAGGACAAGTTAGATGAAACAACAATGCACTGAATAACACAGGCCCGTAGGCCAGACCACCCCATTTGCCCACCCTCACTGGTACCAGTGCTATTCTTTGTCCTGTCTGGGTATCCGGAAGTTGCAGGCCTGGTTGATGCCATGGGTTGGCCAGCGGTTGGGGCCCCTGGTAACTTGAAGTAGATTAACAACCATGAAACTAATACTTTCTTTGTGTTCCAGTGAGAAACCTTGGGTACTCACAGTTTTGAAGATTTAGGTAAGTCCCTAACAGTGAGGGCTTCCACAAGTCTGGGAGCAGTGAGTCTCAGTTCACCGAGGGCACAGCACAGAGCAACAGAAAAATATCTTGAAGCCTGGTACTTGATTGAAGATCTGGCCACTTGTCTCCTTGATTGAAGATTTGGCCGCTTGTCACCTTCAGCATCCTAGACCCATTGCAGAGCACTGACACAAGGCCCACCAACCCCAGAGGTCCCAGTCCTGGGAGTGGTTCCACAGTCCAGCTCCCCAGTGGTTCAAAGGTGTCCTAGCACCCCAGCACACGCTGGTGACCCCCCTGAGACTAGCAGGCTCAACTTGGTAGGGGTTAATGAGTTCCTGACCTGACTCTGGTAGGCAGCTGGAAACTTCTCCAGTCAGAGTTCAGCAGACAAATGACACCAGTGTGCATCCAGACAAGGACACAGCTTCTCACTTATCCACTGGTGACTGGCAACAAGGCTACAGTCTAGCACAAAAGGCTCTCCCTTTTCCTGAGTTAGGGTAGCAACCAAAGGGTCCCAAGACATAGGACACCTAGTCACATTTTTCCTCAATGTCACTTAGTTTCAGTCCGCTGTTACTTTCCACTCTGCTGGTTCATAACACTTTTGGATTCTCCCAGCTTTCACAGCTTCCAAAATTTGTCCAGGCTAGCATCCAGCTCCAGATGACTTTCAGCTCAAAAACAGTCTCACACAACATGTTTTTTCCTTCTCCTGTTAAGAATTTATGAAAGTGTATATTGGAGAATGCAGTGTATTTGTATGTATAATCACAATAATTACAATAAAAAGATTAACTGTAAAAAAAACAGTCTCACTGTTCCAATATTGGTACTGGATGTCTGCAGCATGAATTCTTCCAAAACAGATAAGTCCAAAATACCTGGTATGTTTTCACACCAGTGCAGTTCCTCTCAGAACAGGATCCACTTTACTCTCACTCTCTTTCTCTCTCTCTCTCCTCTAGATAAATTCCAACTTGAGTCCCTCGAGTCCTGTGAAAAGGCTCAGAAACTCCAGTTCTCTTAGTACAGGTCCCTCCTGCCTTGACAGGAACCCAGTACTCAAGCTCTCAAATTCTCTGGCATTTCTCAAAGTCTGGCCCTCTGATTGGCTGCCTGCATTATCAAACACAAATATCCATAGTGATCAGCCTTCCTCAACTATTGATTGTGGAGGTCTCTTGGTGCCTGATGCAAGTTCACTCCTCCTTCCATCAGCTCTCTGTCACAGTCTTTGGGTGGCTATACACTGGATTGGCTGCTAAAATGGGGTCAGATTATCAGCAGCATGGTGACCCCATTCAGTCACATAGAATTCTGTGCAGTCACCAACTTCAAAGGTCCATAGTAACCACAGTGTTGACATTCAGTACAAGATGGCCCAATATGTAATCGGACCCTTGTCCCTGTTAAGCAACTGCACCATCATTTTCATTCCAGCCCCCAAAACCCATCCATCACTAACTCCATTCTTAACAGTCCTCCTGAGAACAACAGCATCATTAATATTCATGAGGCTTCATAAATATTAATAACCTTCCCCATTCCTTTAGCGCTGTCCGGTGCTGTTTTAAAACATTTGCCACAGCTGTCACCTCCCCCAGGTGTCCCACCCCCGTTCAGGTAGGCAAAGGGGTTGACAGCATTGAGGATGTGGGAGAAAGGCTGCAAATGTGGCCACCAGAATGGACAAGGCTGAATGCTATTGTGCATGCACGTACTAGTGGACCTCTCTCAAACAAACACCGAGGTTGGCAGTTCCACAGATTGGACCCCCACAGCCCATTTCAGGCTGGATTCTAGGGTGGGAGCCCAAGGAAACACAACGTAAGCTCCACAGGGGGGTTACAAATATTTCAGTTATTTTGAAGTTTTCTCTATTGACATAACTGAAAAAATCATTGTAACAGCTGATGGATGCTGGCAGCCAAACTTGTTGTAGTCAACAGACTATATGAGGTCATATAACTGAGGAGGTTGTCATTTCGTGGAGACAAACACTGATGACTCAGTTAGTGTCAGGTAGCTATCTCTTGACAATGGGTTGGGTGACATGATGGTTCTTATTTAACTGATAGTGACTCAATGTAAACTGTACATCATACCTTATCACATTGCAATTGCTGGTGATGACATTATGAAAGTTGCACTATCTTCAGGAGAACTTGAGCTGCTAGTGTGTTATAGTCCTGTCTTCAGGACTTGAGCTGATGGTATGTCATAGTCTTTGCACTGCTGGTGCTCATGGGAGTGGTGAGCTGGACTGTGGTGCTTCCAGTGGTCATCAGGTGAGACTTGCCAGTAGGATATGCAGGAGATGGAATTGCAGTAGATGTGATTTGGTGGACATGGGAATTATCAGTTGTATAACTATAGTTGATCACACAGCTTAGTGCAAGACAGGAAGCAGTAGCTTTTTGAAGACCCTTGTCTGAGATAGCATCAAAAGCTATCAACATTGAGACCATCATCTAAAGAAATCCCACATGGTACCTTTGTGACTGACAACCTGGATAAGCAATCTGCAATGGAGGTGCTCGCCCTGTTTTGTACTGGATATCATAAAGAAATTCTAATCTACAGACAGACTATTTTGGTATATGCATTATAGAATAACTTTTTCCTATGGAACTAAATAAAATGCCAAGGCTTGGCAATCAGTAAGTAAAACATACAGCCCACAGCCAAGGGAATTAAGGATTTTGATGTTTCTGTTTCTCCATAGCCCATACACATCCCAGAGTCTCTTTCTCTACTATAGAATTCTTTCTTTCAGCATCTGTTAGTATGGGTGAAGCAAATGCAATACTTTAGCAAGTTCCAGTCTCCATGAGCTGTGTAAGGAAAGCATCACATTCATATTCAGAAGCATCTGTAGAGATGAACATTGGGAAAGGGTGAAAACAGGGCTAACACTGGGCTGTTTACAATCAAGTTTTTAACCTGGCCAAAACTAGCTTGAGCAACACTGTTATATTCAAATGATTTATTTCCTGCATCATCTTTGATTACTGATGAATTTCTCAGTATTGTGGTTCTACAGCAATTGTATGTTTGTGCCATCTTAATAGCCCAGGTAGTGCCTGAAAACAGGACCAATGTACTTAGTCAGGAAACAAATAGATACTTTAAATAAATACATGAATAAATAAATAAAGTCAATCAACAAATTAATTAATTAATTAATACGCATCCCAAAGGCTCCACCACTACTACAGTTCAATGCACACGTCCTGTAGCTATGGACTCAATTTACCTCCAGCAATCTGTAGATGGAGAACCAATGTTAAATCCTATCCTTTGCCTGGTGTACCTGACCTCACAATATAGACTCCTGCAGCTGCACTGTTAGTATTCTACATGGCAGTTGTGAGAAGACAGCCGAGGACCTCTAGAGCTTGATGCGAGTACAGTATTATGTAACTCTGACTTAGGTGTAGTTAATGAGAAGCCCTAGAATTATTACAGATATACAGCATGTCCTGAGGCGGCATAGGCACAGAAGAACCAGTATCTACCAACAAGTCCACAGTACAATGCTTTTGAGATTAAGCAACAAATTTAATGTTGCATAACAATTTTCCCATTTTAGATGTCTCATTAGGTGCACTTAGTACAGTAACACCAAGAACTGTGACCCCATCCACTGAGTGGGCAGATAAACAGCAAACTTTAGCAAAGTGTCCTAGTGTTCCACAGACCTGGCATTTAACAGTTTTAGCAGGACATACAGGATTATTTGCTATAGTTCATGTTCAATAGACACACAATGGAAACACTAAGCAGCTGTTGCCTTCTCCTTAGGTTAGGTGCTACTTTAACTTTAGGTATCCATTGCAATTTAATGGCTCTGTTGTGAAATTTGACTACACTGGCTAAGTTGGTGTGAAGTCAGGAACTTTGCACTACATGTAGCTGGGCAAATATCCCAAATTCACCCCCAATTTTGCAAAGCAAAGTTCTTTAAAAAAATGTTTCTAAATGTAGAACCCACCCCCTGTGACATATGGCACCCACCTCCCTCACATCACCTTGATTCTTTAGTGTTATGCACCCCCACTACTCCACCCACTAGCTCACTACTGCCTCCTCCAGTCCCAGAGTACTGTATGTATGTAAGACATAATCTACTACATTGTGTGTGTGGTCATGCTCTGATATATGCACACTGCCACAGACTGAGTGCATTCAACCACCCAAGGTGTGCATATACTATATCAGAGCATGACTGCATGCCCTGTAGAGGATTATCTTGGTTATAAAATGTTTATTTTTTTTTTGAGGGGAGAGGGATGAGTCCTTGCCTGGCAGAAATTAGAGTTTTATGTAGATGACCTAGTGAATCCTGCAATGATTTTGCTAGCTTAAAAGTGATAAAAAAAAAACCTTACCTAGTTGATCCTTCCATTTTGACACTGTCTCTGGTCTAATGACTTTCACTTTCATCTTCTAGTGTAGTGTGACTGAGTGGCATTCATTGTGGAAATCATATGCTGCCAAAAGCTTACAATGACTAAAGTTTTGTACAAAAAGATGTAACCTGTATGGTTTTAAGATGACTTCAGTTACTTTTATGGAAAAGAAAACTGCCAAGTGTACAATGAGGAGAGCGAGTGAGTTGGTGGCTTCAGAAGGGTAGATGCAAGCCTGAGTGACTGTTGGTATAGCAAAACTCAAAAAATCACAGTTCCAGGTGGGTCCCCTTCCTGTTATTGTAATATATCACCCGGATCACCTGCAGGCAGGGTGGGGTAGTCAATTCTTAAGTGTGCTAAGAGGGGTAGGAGGAAACTGCATCTCGTGGTGCACATGGGTACGAATGATCTGGCAGGGGAGACAGTGGAAGTTGTGAGGGAGAGGTCTGAGGAACTGGACAGGCTGTGTGATGAGCTGGGGGAGTTGGTGGCTTTCTCAGAGGTGCTCCCAGCAACCTGCACTAGTACAGTGAATAAAGCAAGGATTGGGGAGTTCAACACCGGGCTGTAGAATTGGTGTCATCCAGGGATATGGGTTGGTGGGGACTGGGACAGAACCTGGGAGAACAATGACCTTTATGCAGGGAATTGGCTACATTTGTGTGGGAGGAGGAGGGATTAAAGCAGAGGATAGGGAATACATAGCCACAAAGGTGGATTTAAACTAGGTGGGGGTGATAAGTGGACAGCTGTAGGCTGGGATCCCAGAGAGGGAAGCCAAACAAGCTTATCCCCCAGGATGGTAGGGAAGAGCTTAGCATAAGCACAGGGTGGGGGGGTGGGGTAATTCAGGGAGGGAAGAGGGATGAGATAGGTTGGAGGGTGGTCTCACTGAATGTGAGAAGCCTTGGTAACAAATCAACAGAATTAAAGGCTCTCTTGGCAATAGGGAGGGTGGACATAGTGGCCATTATAGAAACATGGGCTATCCAGTACCAGGAATGGGGTCTGATGATCCAAGGGTATAGAATATTCAGGAAGGATAGGGCAAAGGGGAAAGGGTGTGTGTGGCAAAATATGTACAGGAGGGAATAAGGTGCATAAGGGAGGAGGGGGAGGAAGACAGAACAGAGGCCATATGGATGCTGCTCCAAGACTAGAGAGGTAGGACAGTGAGAATGGGGGTGCCCACCTGCCTAAGGGGATGATCAGGATAGGGAATTAGCAGAACAAATCAGGAGCATCTATAGAAAATGGAACATGGTGGTAGGGGGGACTTCAACCTACCTGTGGCGGAGTGGAGCACCCCAACCACTTTGAGTGCTAAAGAGCAGATCATATTAGAAGAATTTCAGGACAGCTTCCTGGTGCAGTTGGTCCATGAGCCAAAAAAATTGGACAGACCTCTAGATCTGGTTCTATCAAATGGGGAGGCTGCAAGGGATCTGGAGGTGGAGGATCCTCTGGCTGGGAGTGACCACCACAAGGTATGGTTCATGCTCAACATAGGTGGGGAAACAGGAGGTACAGGTACCAGGGTGATTGACTTTAAGGGGGCAGACTTTAAAAAGATGGGGGAAATTTTGGGCAGACATCTCACGGGAATTCAGCTACACATGGATGCCATCCAAAAATGGGATATTTTTAGGAAAGGGCTGGTGGAGGCTACTGGGACATGTACATGAACAAGGAGTAAGAAGGGAAGGGTGAAAAAAACAGCTGGCAGATGCAAGAGGTCATGGAAGGGGTGAGGTCCAAAAAACAAGGCATTTCGGAGAATCAAGAAATAGGGAGGGAGGGATAGCAGGGAGGTGAAAATGAAGAAGTCCAGGAGGTTACCAGGCTGGTCAGACCAGCCAAGGCTTTCAGAGAACTGAGATTGGCACAGGGCATTAAGAGCAGAGAAAGGACCTTTAGATACATCAGCAAATAATTGAAAACAAGGATCAGATTGTGAGGATTAGGAAGGACAGGGGCTGGGTGGAGAAGGGGAGAACCAGGCAGAGGCACTTAATGATTACTTCTGCTCTGTGTTCATGAAGGAGAGTGGAGGCCGACACCACCTGGGAGAGGAAGAGGGGCAGTGGGGTGTGACAGATATAGGGATTACGGAGGATAGGGTACTGAAAGGATTAAGGGCTTGAAGGGTGATAAGGCACTGGGTCCAGACAGTATTCACCTTAGGGTACTCAAGGATCTAGCTGTGATCTTGATAAGACCACTGGCTAACTTGTTCAATAGCCCTTGGACACAGGATGCATACCTAAGGATTGGAGGATGGCCCATGTGGTACCCGTCACAAAAGTGAACCTAAGGATGAACCAGGCAACTATACACCAGTGAGCCCTCACATCAGTCATGGGAAACTCCTGGAGACAATCCTAAAAGACAGTCTGGTGACCTTTGGAGAAGGCCAAGGCCTTTGATTCTGTGCCGCATGGGAGACTTGGGGAAGCTGGAATATATAAGAGTGGGAAGAAAGATGGTCAATTGGATCCTTAATTGGCTGAAAGGAAGGCAGCAAAGGGTAGAGTTGGTGGGGAACCTCATTGCTGAGGGATGTGACATGCGGGTGCCACAGGAATCAGTATTTGATCAGTGTTTTCAGGATATTCATAGCGGATCTCTTCCATGGGGCCCAGAGTAACAACAGTCTCTTCACAGATGACACAAAGACGGGAGCTGTGGTAGATGACATCGAGGGGTGGAGGAGCTGCAGGAGGACCTGTCCAAACTACAGAAGTGGTCAGAGGTATGTCAGTTGAAGTTTAACGCCAAAAGTGCAAGGTACTGCACTTTGGAGCTGATAATCAGGAGAGGAGCTATCAGCTGGGGCAAACAGATGGAATGCACTGAGGAGGAAAAGGGGTGCTTATAACTGGGAGCGTGAATAACTCAGCACAGTGTAGGAAGGTGGCAGCAAAAGCCAATATATAGCAAGGGAAATCTTCTCCAGAAATAAGGAGGTGATCCTGCTTTTATGCAGGTCACTGGTCAGGCCGCAACTGGAATACTGCATGCAGTACTGGTGTCCATTCCTGAAGAAGGACATCAGATTGTTGGAGGGTGTACAGCAGGGGTGACAAGGATGATCCAGGGATTGGAGGATAGTCCCATGAGAAGAGGCTGTGTGAGTTGAACATGTATTCCTGGAGGAGAGGAGGGATGGGGGGACGTGATCAAAACCTTTAAATACTTAAAGGGGATAAACAAGGCTAGCACAGAAGGGATTTTCCAGATTAGAAGTGAGAAGGTCACGGGAGGGTACCAGCTGAGATTGGAGGGCGGAAGATTCAGGAGAGTAGTTAGGAGGCATTATTACACAGAGAGGGTGGTGGATAAGTGGAATGCTTTGCTGGAAGAGGTGGTAGTCTGTAGCACAGTAGGCGGTTTTAAGAGGGGATGGGACAGAGTTGTGGGGTAATTATGAAAAGGGGATGGGTTGGTGGCCATCTGCAAATTGAGGGGCTAGCTGCACAATGGAGCAGACTTGATAGACCGTGAGGTCTGTTTCTGCTGGCATTTTTGTATGTGTGTATGTATTTTGGGGTCTGGATAAAGCAATATCTTCAAGCAACAAAGTATTCAGAAAGAAGCTGCACTCAAGGAATTCTCAGTTAATTCTGTTTTAATTCTCAATTAATTTTGTTTCCACAAAAAAAGATGCTGAATGACAAGGGGTCATGCTATGAAGTTAGAAGACGGAAACTCAGAGGACATGTGAAGAACTACTTCTTCATGGAGAGAGTGGTGGACATGGAACAGGTGGTTGGGGCAAAAACATTGACAGGGTTCAAGAATGGATGGGATAGACACAGAAGGATCTTAACGGTGCGAGGGGAGACCGAGACCAAGTAGGGTCAGTGGCCCCACTATAGGTAGGGAAAATAGGGTAGACTAGGTGGGACATCAAGTCCTTATCTGCTAATAGAGTTTATGTTTCTATGTTTTATTTTTACTTCCATGAATGAAGCAGAGATCGCCCAGATGACACCCAAAGGTTTTCTCAAACATGGGCTTCCTCGGGGTAGAGGATCTACATTCAAATACTAAAAATACATCAAAAGTATATCATAATAAAATGTAAAAGCATGTTTATATGCCCTTCAGCAATCCCTCAAAGTACCAGGGTGATAGCATTATCCGCTCCTCACCACTTCGTGATGCTCCTAATTCTTCAAGTGTAACTACTTATTTACAACATAGTCAGGTTGACCAAAATGCACATACTTTATAGTTATGTCCAAGCTATTTCTATTATTCGCATATTTCCAAACTTAATTGCACTTAAGCTCCCATTTACATGCATCACTTTCTGTGTGTAACACTTTCAATTAATTTGTATTCAATACCCATTATAAGATATTATTAGTTACATATAACATTTGTGGTGTACCTAAGCTGTCAGGCTCAGTTGGATTGCATTTAATTTTCTTATATTAAGAATTCATGTTCCTCTGTAAAACAAATTTTCAAAATAAAACCTACGATCCTGAAATATATACTAGTTACATCTATGTATGTATGTATATCTAATAGCATTCCTCTTATCATTCATCTCCCAACACAGCAGGGTCAATTTTCTTCTAACACTGTATTAACATACAAAGCTGTATAAACAATATTTTTTGTAAGAGCCCTTAGCTTCAATACTTACCCTTCAAAACATTTTTGCTTAATACAATGGCTTGCATTTTATACAAGAAGCCCAAACATTTTCACTTCATTGTTTTTAACAAGCCTAATTTTGTTTCCCATTAATTGAATGAGACTCATAGAGGAGCTACAATGTGCCAAAGTTTGTGTCTTACCTTTGTATATCAAAGTTGTTGAATATACCTCCTATTTTAAAACTCAGTTTTCAGCAAGTTTCAGTAAAGTTTGTTTTTCACATAGGCCTGTGTGAGAAAGACATAAACTCATGATATGATTGATTTGCAATGTTTCCTTAGAACTATAAGGATGAAAGAGCAGTTTCATACTGAATTGCCTCAGGATCCACAAGTAAAGGAGATTAGGCAGGAGTCCATTACAAATCTAGTTATAACCCTCCTAAGGGTAGAAACCATAACATTGAGGTCTATATCATACAAGTGCTTGAAGATGTGAATACACTTTTCAGAAATCAGAAACAACCACCTCCTAGATATACAGTAATCTAACCAGAACAGAGACTGAGGCCCAAAACAGATAGAGATGGACACAAGCGCTGTCATCAAACCTGCTGGCAAGGATGGAGGGATTGTGATAGTGCAGACAGGTAAATACATCAGAATGTGTAAGGACCTTCTGGATTTAACAGAGAACTATGAGAAATTGGAGAGGGATCCCACTCAGAGAATTCAAAGCATCATAGAACTGGTGCTTGAAGATATAGAAGAGCTTGGATACCTGCAGAAATGGCAAAGGAAACTTTTGGAAACTACATTTCCTAAAATTCCAGTCTTTTACGGACTACCAAAAGTTCACAAAGAAGCTAACAACCCTCTTGCATGACCAATAGTATCAGGGAATGAGTCAAGCTTTGTCAATTATTATGTGCAGCCTGTGATGTATCAGGTGAACAGTTGCATCAAGGATGCTAATGATGTACTGAGACACTAATGCTGTACTGACACTGATACAGACCCTAAATGACCAAACGAGTGCAACTATACTATATTGCATAGTATAGACGTGAAAGATCTTACAGATCCATACCACATGAGGATGGACTGTTCAGTTTATTTCAACTGCCTGTGACCAATGCTCTTAAATAAATGCACTTAGTAGCTGTACTTTTCTTGTTTAATGCTTGCTATTTTTTTCTTATACTGAACCACCCTGTATTTATGTACTACTTACTGTTGTACTGCATTTTTCTTATACTACTTGTGATCATTGTCAACTGTTCTTGTACAGTATGTAACATGTACTTTCCCAGGTCATGTCTGAAAATAGACCTTTCTAATGTCTAGTGCACCTAACCGGTTATCAAAAACAAAATAAATAAATAACAGTCAAGATGAAAACATGCCTTTGGTTAGTACACTCCATGAACTTGCCAAGCTGCTTCTCTGTAAAAGTTATTTTCATTCTGAGGGACAATATTAGAGACAAAGCAAGGAAACTGCCATTGCTAGCACCATGGCCCCAACGTATGCAAATTTCTACACTGATTAGTTTGAATCCTAGTTTATTTTGAACCATATGTACATTCCTTTTTTCCAGAAAATTCAGCTGTATAATGGATGCATTGATGATCTACTGATTATCTGGACAGGAACACATGACAAACTAGAATGTTCCATGAGCATGTTAAATCACTGACACATAACTTGAGATTTACCATGAATGCCAGCAACATGGAAGTGGCATTTTTGGAGTTGTGTATTCACAAACAGGATGGGAAATGTACTTGATATATACAGTTTATACAGCTTTGTATGCTAATTATAGCAGTGCGGAATGGGAAAATTCTGGATCCATGGAATGTTGATGAAATTTCAGAAAATGTCATGAAAGTTTGTGGAATTTAGTCAGAATTTTGTGGAATTTTTAATATGTAGTAATTCATTTATAACTCAGTCATTGTTCCAACTAGAGCACTGCAATTTGGAACATTTATTTTTAGGGTCAGTGGCCAAAATTATGTTAAATATCATGACATTTGGGTGTATAGTTTTAAAAGTATAGGTGCTCAAATGTTGTCATTTTATTGGTTGTGTGAAAATTTCATGAACATATTTTATCTGCATATACCTTAACTGTCTATTGGGTCAGGGATTTTTCAGTTTGGCATGATTTCTTGATGATAGGTGTTCTAACAATGTGCCAGATTTCATGACAATATGATGCATCATCTCAAAATTATATGTGCTCAAAATCTGTCTTTTATTTTTTTCATGAAATTTCATGAACAAATTTTCATCTGCATATAACGCAGGCACCTTTGGAGGTAGGCATGTGAAAATTGTTGTAATGCTTATAGAGTAGTCTAAATATGGACAGAATTAGATAAGAGATTTTTAAGTTACAGGGTTCAAAACTTTACTATGTAAATACTTGCAAAACTTTGTGGAAATTATTAAAATGTGGATGTTTGTAACTTCTCTGCTTTTGCAAGCACAGAGTAAACATTTGACACGTATATCCATAGTCATTATATCCTGGAGTCTAACACAACTAGATATATTAGTTAAGCAGTTTTAATTTTGCAGAAGAAAACAAATGATTAGTAGCATTTTCTCACATATTTATGATAGAATATACTGTAGATGAAGTATCCAGAATATTTTTTGTGAAATTTAGCATTAACAATGCACATATCACTACTTCATTTGATAAGCTGGGCTGAGCTTTTTGCAGTCCTGCTGTTTCTCTATGGGTGACTATCCCTCCCCCTTTTCCTTTGGCATAGCCAGATTGACTTAGTAGAACTACTGATACCACTGATATCCTCTTTGATCTTTACAGTGACAAACTTCCTTAAAACAGGAGCCACCTACTCCTTTTTCTATAGACCTACCCTGTTGGAATAGCCAGAATTCTTTTTTCTTGCTACCCAAGACATTGTCTTCCTCTACTACATCTTTCTGAGTACCTCTAAGTCCTATACTTGCATGCACATCAGACTCCCTGATCATAAATTTGCTGGATGTGATCCTTAAATATTCTGCATTCAGGTTGAAATTGTTGACATGCTGCATTTTCTTGCTCCAACCTCAGGGTCTACCACTGTTGTGTCACCCAGCTCAGCTGCCCATTTCTTGGTGAAACTGTGCATCTAACTCCAGAACCTCATGAGCCCCTGTGATCAAGCAAAAACATAACAGCTGCCCAGTAATCAACGTAAAAAGAAAAGACCTATATGCTAAGGTCAGTAAAAAGCTTTTAATAAAATAGCTTAAATGAGCAACATATTACTGAGCCACAGACACACGCTTCACATCCCAAAAGATGCTTTTTCAATTTGACCCCTGTGATACTTGCCTTTTTATATCCCTAGCCTCTAATTAGAATCCCCAGATAAGGCTGAGTGAAAAGAGAAAATTTCAGTTTTATGGAATTTTTCAAGAAATTCTACAATTTTCACAGACTCATGGATTTCACTTTAAGTACACATGTTATTTTGCAATTTCTCATAGCAAGCAAGTAATAAAACTTGCACACAAAATATCCTTGTAAGGTCTAAGAACCTGCCAAATTTAATGACATTGAATTTCTAGTTTTAAAGTTTCAGGGGTTTATAAATTTGTAGTTTACATGCTTGCAAAATAAAAATTTTAAATATTGTGAACGCTTGACTACGCTTAATTCAATCCCATTTAATGCTGAAAATATGAACTTTTGAGAAAATTACCATGTGGTATGGTAGTTTAAATGTTTCAACTCTGGTTAAATTTGGATATGCAGTTTTAAAATTAGACAGAACTGAAATGTAAATGTTGACAACATGTTTGGCAGACTATAACTCAGTTCCTTTTATGGCTAGAAATCTGAACTATGTGCATATGCAAATTTAGTGATAACCTGTATACCTGTTAAATTGTGTAACATTTCAATCAATACTATCAAAATTATACTAAATTACAGAAATCTAAATGTTGGCAAAATATTTGGCTACCTAGAACACTGCTCCCATTGAAGCTTGAGTCTTAAAACATGGTGTATATATGCATTCTATGAGCTTCTAAATCCTGATATTGTGGAGAAATTTGATAAGAAATTTTCAAACTATCTCAAAATAACAGAAAATTAAATTTTGATTAAATGTTTGCCATCTATAACTCCTCTCCTTTCAATTTACAGCTCTGACACATGGTACAATATTGTAAGCTGTGGTGTGCTGTTTATGTTTCACATTTGGTATTAGTTGGATCTGTACTTCTAAAAGTATAGCAAAATAAGTGACATTTAAACTTTTGCAAATTCTGCAGAATTTTTATAAAATTGCAGAATTCAGCAGAATCAGAATGGTCATTCTGCAGACATTCCATGAGTGGAATTTTATATTCCAAACAGCTGTAATGTTAATATAATGTTAGAAGAAATTTTACCCTGCTATGGGAGATCAATAATAAGAGGTATGCTATTAGAGATACATGGTACAACTAGTATGTCTTTTAGACTGGTAGATTTATAGGACATTTTGAAATTTTGTTTACAGAGGAACATGAATTGCTAAGAAAATTGAACATGTGGCCATCCATACAATTGTAATGAGCATGACAGCTGAGGTACACCACAAATGTTATATGTAACTAATATTATATCTTACAATGGGTAGTGAATACAAATAAATAAAAAGTGCTATGCATAGAAAGTGATACATGTAAATGGGAGATTAAGTGCAATTAAGTTTATAAAGTGTGACATCAAGTCCACAAAATCTTCATTCTTTAAATCCGAACAAGTACGTAACCTAGGTGACCCCTGTAGCTTCTGGAGTGCAATTAACTGTATAATGAAACCAGATATAAAAGTAAGCTTCATTGATCTAACTGTGGACCAGGGCCTTCAGTCTGACCCTGAAACTGTGGCAAACATACTCAATGATACATTTACAAATCTTGAAGCTTATTTAGTCAAGCTTCCCTCTGTTCCACAAGGTCCTGTAACACCTCATAAGTTGGCACTTTCTATTTTAGAGTTATGTCCCAATCTGAGCCATATCGACTTCTGATGGCACTACCCAACTCAGGCAGCATAGGTATGATGGGCTGTCCAGCAAATTTCTAAAACTAGCTTTGGCCTACATTGCCAAACCACTCTCCTTTGTCATTAACCTATCTTTGACCACATCCACTGTCCCATCACTATGGAAGGAAACTAGGATTGTCCCTATTTTTAAATCAGGAGATCCACACCTCTCTGAAAACTGTAGGCCAGTGTCTACATTATCCCACATAAGAAAAATCCTGGAGAAAGTGGTTCATCAGCAGTTAGTTACACACATTGAGGAATATGGCCTGTTATCCATAGACCAGCATGGCTTCTGGAGGGGTTTTAGCATGACCATGGTACTGGCAAAATTCATGGACCATGTACTATGTGAAGGTGAAAAGGACAATCTCACAGGGACATATTCATGGATTTATCCAAAGCCTTTGGTTTGGTTGAACATGGGTTTCTGTTGAATGAGCTGACCACCCTCTGGTTCCCTAATTATACAGCAAATTAGGTTAAAAGTTACCTAACAAATAGGACCCAAATAGTCCACATAGGGAATGTGCTGTCTAACCCACTCCACATTCACACAAGAGTACCCCGAGGGTTGATATTAGGTCCCCTTCTGTATTCTGTATTTAGCAGTGTCAGTGGCTCAGTAGGTAGCACACTCACCTCTGAGGCCAGGAGATCAGAGCGCTGTGGGTTCAGTTCCCACATCTGGCACTTGGGTTGATATCCCAGTACTGACACTGTAGTGCAGCATGAGAGGGGTGCTGCACTTCTGAGGTGCCGTCTTTTGGATGAGACGTTAAACCGAGGTCCCATCTGCCTGGATTGGTGGTAGTTCAGGTGAATGTTAAAGATCCCATGGCACTTATCGAAAAAGAGTAGGGAATTTCCCGTGTCCTGGCTAAATTTCCTCTTCGGTAAAAATACCACCAACAGCTTAATCTGGTTCAAGGTCAGTTGGCATTCATCTGTATTCCTCCCCGGTCATGCCTGAAAATAGTCAGGATTTGTCTAGTGCACTTACCCGGTCAACAAAAGCTAAATAAAATAAAATAAATTATTTTTGTCAACCTCTACTTACTGAACAATATACCAGCAAGAGTATCACGCATGCAGATGACCTAATATTATTCCACAGTGATAAAATCCTCTAACCTGTCTGTTACACTAAATAGGTTTCTCCTCTGTTGCCAACTGAGTCACAAAACAAAGGCTCCAATTCAATGCCAGAAAACTAAGTGTGTGCTTGTTCTGATCCAAACACCGACTATCCAAGTGCTCTTCTCCTCAACTAGACTCTCTCAACATTCGCTCTCTGGATGGATCCTTGTTAGAGCAAGCAAAGGATTTAAACTACCTGGGTGTCACTCCTGAACCCTCTTTAACTTTCACCACCCACATTGGCTTGGCTGTAAGAAAGGTCAACCATCGTCTAAGGGTGTGCTATCATCAAAAACACATCATGTCTCAGGAAGCAAGACTAGCTGTATGGAGGGGTACCCTCCTTCCCATAATAGGGTACTGCTCCCCTATATTAACCCTCACATCTCCTCAGCTGCATAAACACAGCTTATAACAGTGTCTGTAGATTTATTACCCAAGCCTTCTTCCATACACACCACTGCCAATTATACCAGTCAACTGGATGGCTTTCACCAGGATCGTAGGAAGCTGCTGTTGGTCTCTTTCACCTTTAAAACACTGCATGCAGGGAGCAGATCTCATCTGCAAGATATGCTCAACCCAAACATTTACAGGTGAAAGTTACGGTCCTCTGTTAGCCGCCTGTTTGAATATCCAGAGATGCCCACTGATATGGGTAAGAAAGCCTTCTCCTACTGTATGCTGCTCCCAAGCTTTGGAATTTCCTCCTGGATAACCTGCATTCACTTGTCTCAGTCTCACCTCCCACATTTAAAAAGTACTTCTTGGAAGCACTGTCATCCAAATCTCAATGTAAATGTCTAGCATAACCCCATCATTATGATTAACTGGTCTGACTGTCTAATTCCTGGATCTTAATATAAACTGGATAATATGCTTTGAAGCTGAATGGAACAGGAAGTTGTTAACTGACTCAATTACAACTTCCTGTTGCTAATAGCCCTCCATCCCACCCTCCAGCCACCCACCTAAGCCAGTTCTACTTTTATAGCCACTGGATTTGACTGACAACAGGAACTTCCTGTTTGGCAGTAGGAAGGAAAGGATCATAGAGAAACATTAGTTTTGTCAACCCTAAAGGAAAAAAAGTAGCTTGCCCCCCCCCCAGCTGCAGATGGTCTGACACTGTGCAAGGAAGAAGGAGGCTACTGAAGAATATAGGAAGTTGCTGTCCCAGAATAGGAAGGGTGAGAGTTGTAAGGAGAGGAGAGAAGAGAGTAAGCATACAGAGAAACAAGAGAGGGGACACAAAATAAGACATGATTGGAGTGGTGCAGTGCAATGGCTGTGGGGTGGTAGTGTTCTGGGAGACATTCTGGAGGCTGCGATGCTGCTCTATTTGCAGGCACCTCTCTGGTCTGAGGGAGTAGGTTGCCCACCTTCAGGCTGACCTGGCTAGGATTCGTGAAACCTCCTCCCCCACCCAGGGACCACCAGGGCCAATGCAACTACCTCAGAGGTTGCCAAGAAAGAGGAGAGGCTGGACCAGGGTGGGCTCATAGAGGGACAGGGTGGTGGAACAGAGTTGCAGCCCTCCAGCTGTACCTCTCCACAATTCATACGCTCTTCTGGTGGATAGTGGTTCCTCTATGGAGGCACCTGCAGTGGAGACCAAGGAGGATGCTGAAAAGCTTCACAAAGGAAACCCACAGGAGGGTGGAATGGGACCCCACAGAGGAAGGAAACAACTCCTGGTGGGTGACTCAATAATTAGGGGTAGAAGTGTGGGGGGAAGGGGAGAGGGAGTTAAGGTGCCTGCCTGGCGCCACAGCTTGGAGGGACAGGAAGTGAATCCTCAGGATCGTGGGAGCAGCTGCACGAGGGAGGGAGCTGGATTTCATTGCCCACCTAGGGACAAATGACCTGGATAGGAATGGGATCAGAGCAGTGCAAAAGGAGTTTGTAGAGTTGGGGAGGGGCCTTAGACAAGTAGCGCATACGGTAATCTTCTCGGAAGTGCTGCCTGTCTATGGCAAGGGTGATGCTAGGGTATTCCTCACCAGGGAATTCAATGAATGGTTGAAAAACTGGAGTGGAGCTCAGGGTTTTGACTTCATTGGGGATGGGGGAGCCACCTGGAGAGATGCAGACCTATACTGGAGCGACGGTCTGCATCTGTCCAGGGGGGAACCAGGATCCTAGGTGAGAGGTTTAAATGCTTCATTGGCAAGCATTTAAACTAGCCAAGGGGGGAGGCACTGAAAAGGAGCAGGGAAATCCCAGCCTCCCCCCACAAAACACGGTAATTAGTGAGATAAACACCAAGGTAGAGAAGTCATTAGGGAGCAGGACAGAGGTAAATGTAAAAAAGGGCAAAGGCAGTAAGGACAGGTATGGGGCTAAAAGGGGTAAGGCCATCAAAAAATGGAGGGTGATGAGTACCAATGCCCATAGTCTGTGTAACAAGCTCCCTGAGCTAGTGGCCTTGATGAAAGAGGGTTGCCTGGATATTGTGGCAGTCACAGAAACATGGTACACAGATAACCATGCCTGGAATGTCAACAAACCAGGATACACAATCTACAGGAGGGACAGGGAGGGTAAAAGAGAAGGAGGAGTAGCTCTCTATGTAAAGGAAGGGATCAAAGCAACTGAACTAAAGAGTAAACAGGGAGCAGATGAGGCACTCTGGGTCACCCTGGAGACAGGAATAGCATCACAATCCACATGGGGTTAGACAGACCCCCATCTCAGGGGGAGGGAATGGACAAGAAAATGATAGAAGGCATCCTTAGAATGGCAGAAAAAGGGGAGATATTGTTGATGGGGAATCTGAATACTGTATGCCAGATGTTAACTGCAGGCTGCAGGCACATCCAAGAGCAGGGTCATTCTTAATGGCCTACAAGGGGCATTCCTCAGACAGCTAGTATTGGAACCCACTTGGGAGGGAGCAATCTTAGACCTGGAACTCTCAAATGGGGACAGAGATAGAATCTCAGATTTAGAAGTGGGTAGCCACCTGGGAACAAGTGACCACCAAACAGAGTGTTTCATAATAAACACAGCCATACAATCAAGCCATACAAAAGCAAGAGTATTGGACTTTAGGAGGGCTGACTTTGGGAAAATGAGAGAGTGCCTCAGAAAAGCACTAGCAAACAGGCAAGAAGGAGGGGTGGAGGAACAATGGGGAGTAATCAAAACAGCCATCACAGAGGCAACAAGCCTTTGTGTAAAGCAAATCAACAAAACACAACCAAGGAAAAAACGCTATGGTTCTCAAAGAGGTGGCAGGGAAAGTTAAAGAGAAAGGATAGCATTCAGGAAATATAAAGAAACACAGAAGAAGCAGGACAGAGAACTTACCAGTTAAAGCAGAAAGAGGCAGGAAGACAGTCACAATAGCAAAGGCCCAAACTGAGGAAAGGATAGCCAACTCAGTTAACAAGGAGGATAAGACCTTTATAGGTACATTAGGAGTGAAGAAAGACCAAAGGAGGGATACTGAGGCTTAATAAAGGGGAGGGAATGTGGGCAGAAGGTGACAGTGAAAAAGCAGGGATACCAAATGAATATTTCTGCTCAGTTTTCACAAAGAAAGAGGAGGGAGGTGCCTAAATTAAACAAGAGAAACACTCTGAAGACAGGGGTCGATACCAGTCCATTTACAGAAAAAAGGGTTCTGAAAGAACCAATAAAATTGAAGGTGGACAAAGCAATGGGGCCTGATGGGATTCACCCAAGAATTCTAAAAGAACTAGAGGTAGAACTAGTGACACCGCTGACTACTCTCTTTAACAAATCATGGGAGGATGGAATGATACCTGAGGACTGGAGGAGGATGGATGTGATTCCTCTTCACAAAGGTGGGAGCAGGACAGATGCAGGAAACTACAGAACAGTTAGTTTGACCTCAGTGGTAGGGAAAATGATGGAATCACATCTGAAGTAAAGAATTGTTGAGTACCTAGAGGCCAGTGGGGCTGGGACCCAAGGCATCATGGACTCAGAATGAGAAGGTCATGTCAGATGAATCTAATAGATTTCTTTGACTGGGTGACCAAAGTAGTAGACCAGGGAGGGGCTGTGGACATGGCCTACCTAGATTTTAGCAAGGCATTTAATACAGTCCCATACAAAAGATTAATACACAAGTTAGCCAGCCTTGGAGTGGGTCCCAAGGTGGTAGCCTGGATAAACAAATTGGCTAGACAACAGGACGCAAAGGGTAGTAGTAAACGGAGTCCACAGTGAAGAAAGGAGGGTTACTTAGGGATACCGTGAGGGTCTAGTACTGGGACCGATCCTTTTAATGTCTTTATAAGTGACACTGCAGTGGAATGGAAGGAAAAGTATGTCTCTTTGCAGACTACACAAAGATCTGCAACAGGGTTGATACATAAGATGGAGTGGAAAGGATGAGAAGGGACTTGGCAAGGTTGGAGGAATGGTTGAATGTATGGCAGCTCAGATTCAATGCAAAGAAGTGCAAGGTAATGCACCTGGGAAACAAAAACCAAGGGGAAGAGTACACAATGGGGGGTGACATACTGACATCAGTAAAAATGGAAAGGGACCTGGGGGTAATTATATCAGATGACCTAAAGGTGGGCAAGCAATGTGAGAAGGCAGTAAGGAAAGCTGGAGGACACTGGGATGCATAGGGAGAGGCATCAACAGTAGACAACAGGAAGTTGTTATCCCTCTGTACAGACAGTTGGTGAGACCCCATCTGGAGTACTGTGTGCAGTTCTGGAGACTCCATCTCCACAAAGACATAGACAGAGTGGAAGCTGTGCAGAGGAGGGCAACCAAAATGTTGCAGCATCTGCACCTGGAAGACATACAAAGAAAGACTAAAGGAGCTTAGTATGTATACCCTTGAGGAAAGAAGGGAGAGGGACATGATAGAAACTTTCAAGTACCTCAAGGGAATCAACAAAGTCCAAGAGGTTGCATCTTTCAGAAAAAGAGATGTGCACGAACAAGGGGGCACAATTTGAAGATAGAGGGGGGACGGCTCAGAGGTAATCTGACGAAGTATTTTTTCATACAGATGGTTGTGGATGATGGAACAGCCTCCCTGAGGAGGTCGTGAGTCAAGAACAGTGGGGAATTCAAAATGCATGGGACAGACATAAGGCAGTCCTAGTGGGGGTAAAGGAAGTAAGCTTTGGTTAACTAGGATCTGTAGCTTATCTGTTAGGTAGGAAAATGGCAGACTAGGTAGGCCAAGCAGTCCTTATCTGCCGTCAAATTCTGTGTTTCTATGATTCTCTTACTATGTTTGTTTTGTTACCACTCCAATGTTAAGACAACCCTGTGTATTCACGTACTTACAACCTATGTTATTCTCCTGTTAAAACTGTAAACCTGTGTACTATATGCAATCTATATGGTCAGGGTCATGCCTCAGAATGGTTTCTGGGAACAATGTGATTATCTGGTTATCAGATAAATAAATAAATATGTGAATTACAGGAATAACCTGGAAATAGCTATAAAGCACGTGCATTTTGGTCAACAGAATATGCTGTAAATAAATACTTACTATTGAAAAATTAGGAGCATTATGAAGTGGTGAAGAGTGATCATGCTATCACCCTGGTACTTTGAGGGATTCCGGTAGGGTGTATAAACATAAGATTTACCTTTTTATTATGATATACTTTAAATGTATTTTATCATTTGAATGCAGGTCCTCTATCTTGAGGAAGACCATGTTTGGGTAAAACGTTGGGCATAGTCTATGAGATCTTTGCTTGATTTATGGAAGTAAAGATAAAACATAATTAATTGAGAATTCTTGAGTGTGGCTGGTCTCTGAATACTTTGTTGCTCATAGCAACACTCACTCATGCTTGCATCTACTCTTCTGAAGCCGCTGAGTTGCTTGCTCTCCTCACTGTACACCTGGTGGCTTATATTACACAAAAGTAATTGCAGTCAGTTTAAAACCACACAGTTTACATCTTTATGTACAAAACTTTTCTCTTTATAAAGCTCTACAAGCATTTTTTTTTACCTCAATGAACGTTACTCAGTTACGCAACACTGGAAGACTTAAGTGAAAATCATTACACCTGAAATAGTGTAAAAATGGCAGGATCAATCAGATAAGTTTTTTTTTCATATCACTCTGAATGTACAAGAATCATGGCAGGATGAACCAGGTAACTGTTTGTAGTGTGGGACAGCTACAGTACATAGATTTGCTTGGTTATGGTTGGTAATGTTAGGATGTGTGTGGCAGCCTATGTATGCCAGGCGAGTGTGTAGCAGACTGTGTGTGCCAGGTGTGGAGTGATCTTCTTGTCTAGGCTGCTAATGAGAAGGGTCCAGGAATGGAAAGTAGTGCAGGCATGCAGTTATTTTGGGATAATGCAGACATGCAATGTATTTTATCCAATCAGAGAACCAAATTTTCACTGATATTTCCTACTATTTTATAAATATAAATATAAATATAAATATATATATATATATGTCTTCTCTCTCTAGTACCACATCAGTAACACACCACCTCTTTATTGGCTAGACAGGAACAGTCTGAAGGGGAAATTTATAGCATTTCAACACTGAATTGTTGGCCTAACTTTCTACTGGCTTGTTTGGTAACTAAGCAATGAAACACAGACACATTTTGCACTTCTGTTGAAGGCTGAGGAACAGTATTTATAAGTTCTCAAATGCAGAATTGATGAAAATCTCATATAAATTCTTTTATCTAGGGACTTGGGAGGAATAGCTTTCCAACCCAAACTTACTTTAATTATCTAAAGCCACATCTCAGACGGAATGATATCATGATAGAGATTAGAAATTACTGATGTTATAGAGATTCCCAGGGTTTAGTGCTTGAACAATGACTCAATGGGAAACAGCAGCTTTCTCTTCCAGTTCCTTCTTCTCCCATGTAAAAAAAGAATATATTCAGCTGTCCTTCACAATACCAATTTTCTCCTGTTTCTGAGTCTCAAATGTCCCCACTGCCTGAATATACTCCCACATTCACAGACATGACTTGCACTGCTCAGTGTCTTCCTGTTGGGCTAAATGCCTTGTAACCTGACATAGTGCCCTGGGTTTTTTTTTCTCAATAGTTGGGAACCACAAGCCATCTAAGGAGCTGGGGCTTAGAGCACACCTGGCTCAGAGGCCCACAGACCACATGGGTAGTCCACACCAGGCACCACATGTTGGGACTCAGATCTAGAACCTGGATCTGAATGTCACCTCGTCTAGAAAATGGTGAGCCATAACTATATCCACATCCAGATCAAACTAATAATGTGTCCTCTATCACCTGAAACCTTGGGCCTCTCCACAACTCGTAATATTGGAGGGATTAGACCAGGACTTTACAAGTCGCCTTAGGATCTTAGACATTCATAGCCCCTTTGCTGTTAAATGCTTTTTCAGTAATATATTTCACACCAAAATCCCCACAGTGAGTTATTTTTCAGTTCAAGCAACATGCCTGCTTGTTCCAAGCTTAATACATGTTCATTATTCCACTTGTTTTTTTTAAAACTACATTAAGCATAACCCCATGCCCAAAACAGATATCTGAATAAATTCTGTTGCACAAATACATACAGTATTAATAAAAGATGTTATCAACAGCCATATTTCATTAGACTTGAGCAATATAGTTCTTTTCACACTGATTTTTCCAGGAAGTTGGCCCAATGTATGACTGTAAATCATATACATTAAAAAGTAAAAGCCAGTTACTTATATATCATCTCCTGTGTATTTTATTCATAATGTGTAGGGTCATGATAGCAATTCTGGACTGGGGGTTATTTATGTGATGCTGGAAAGAACACCCTAGCACAGCCCTGCCAAAACACAAACACACACACACACACACACACATTCATAACTAAACACACAGATGTTTTACCAGAATGTTCCAGACATGTTCTTGTTCCCACTCATTAAAGATTATGGTGAACTAATATTTGAATACTTTCATTGCTGTCATGATCAGGTATTGATGTATACTCATCCCTGTGTAGGCCGGATTGATAAATAATAATTTTGCCTTCTAATGTCCTGTTTGATGATCCGTATCCACTATTCTAAGAAACTCACAAACAGTAGGACACATTCCACATAATTGATGCTGTTTGAGATGACCACCTCAAAGAACAGAGATAACCAACTCTACAACTCAACCAGACATTAGGAAGTTATGATTTAAGTGTGCTTTTTTAATAGATCATAAAAACTGTACTCATTAATTTAGTCTTCTGACTGGTTAGAACCCCATTGTTTATTACACAGTAACATCATTGGTTACGCGCATCCTGCCTTCTACAGAAGCAGGTGCACTCAGAGTATATCATTTAACATTTTTCAGATTAATTTTTCATTTTGAGAGATACAAATGAAATTGCCTTTCTATGTCTTCAAAACAGAAATTATAATGTAGAAATATAGAATTCCATCAGGTAATATCCCCACACCACCACAACTAATAACTGTAAGCTTCCTCATTTGTCACTTGCAGGAGTGATTACCTAATGATAATCTCCTCCCCATGGGACTTTACATTATAATTATACTAGAAGTTGACACTCGTGGCAATCAGAAGGAAAAGTTACTAATTGCATGGTTATGTCCCTATAACCCTATATGAGACCCAGTGCATTGTATGGAAGGCATTCACTGTGCCCATCTGTTTAACTGTATAGTAGACAGCACTTACCCAGAGGCAGTTGTCTTGGAGTACTTACACTGGTCCTTTAGAGAAGGGTACAATAAAATGTGTGTGGGGTAGTGTGTGTGGGGGTACATGTGTGTGTGTGTGAGTGTGTGTGTGTGTGTGTGTGTGTGTGTGTGTGTGTGTGTGTAGTGAGTAAAGGCAGTAGTTTTTTGTTATTGCTTTTATACTGCAATTGCTTAGAAGCCCTTGATGTTTTGAAAGCCTTGTCTACTGTATGGGACTAGTGATCTGAGGAAGACACCTTACCTCCCTATGCTCCTGGGGGGGTCCTTGAAATGATGTTTGGCCCTATGTGCCTTTCCCAGCCATAAATGTTAAAACAGATAAAAAAAAAATCTGTCTGGGAACCTGCATGCCACATCAGCCACCACACCAAATGTCCTTCCATCAGGGGTCACCACAGAGTAGGGCCCCAGAGTGCAAGCGGCCAAGGGTTTTTCACCATTTTCTTCCTATCTGGCCTTCCGTCACAGTTTGTGTCACTCCCTCCTGTAGCATGGCACAGTGGTGGTATGTGTCACAAAACCACTCAGCAGGTTAGACCCTCTGCTTCCACAGTGCCAACCTCCAAGCGCAGTATTGTGAACAGGTAACAAACAGGGTAACCTTCCTGTCTGCTTGTGGGTCTGGAACAAATTTAGTCTCAGGTTCTGGAGGGATTCAAACTGTGAACCTTATCCTAATGTACCCGACTGTACAGGTTCAGATAATCTGCTCTTCAGGAGGATGCCAGATATCTTTCACCTAGGGCCACTTAAACCAGGTAACCAAAAATGAACCCTTAAAACTCTATAAAAGACCGTAGGTATATTCTTACCTTTTCCCAGTTTGGTAATACCATCCAGCTTATGAACAGTTTTTTCAGTCTTAACCCTTCATACGTCACATGCAAAAGAAAGAACTTGGAAGACCCAGAAGTACCTTTCAAATGAAAGGTATACTTAAAAATTGATACAAATATGTAAAATATATAAACACAGAACACTATATCACAAAGCATACAATCACATAAAGAAAAGCAAGGAAAACTACAGACACACTCCTACCAAAGTACATGTAGATCTTTTCTTTCTAATGTATTACCTCTTCACAGTGCTTAAGTTAGATTTTATTTCTTAAGCGCCCAAAAAGAAAATGTCACTAAGTTCAGCCTCAGTATTCAGTTTAAACTGCCTCACTTGCACACCCCTTCCATGATGTCATCTAGCTCCTCCTTTTAGAATATAAAAAATATACAAACAGGATGTCCTATCAGGAGGTATATTAAATAAGGTGACATCAGCAAAACCTCATTTCCCTACTATGACTCCTAATTTAACATTTTCTCTGAACCTGAGCAGCTCCTGTTCCCAAGGCACATGAAAGGATTTTTAAAACTTTAGCACCGTGGTGGGAACATTTTTTTCCTCTAAGATGTCATGAAAGTTTACAAGCCCTATATCCTGGTAGCTGGGTCAGTTCTAATTAAGTCAGAAACAGGAGACCCTTAACTAAGTCTCTCTAGTCTTTTAATTGCTTCCTTTTTCAGTTTAATATATCCTGTTATTTCCATTAAAACCTGGGTGGGGGGAGCACCCATAGCCCAGCTGGTCTTATGGAGACACTCACAGACTACATTTTTATATCACAGATATTTTGGAACAATCATAACCAGCTGGCCAAGCGTCACAATCCTCCACACCTAGACTGAATTTTGGGGCTCTATCCCTTGCATGGGATGAGCTTTCCAAATCAGTTTACTCCTCATACAGACGCGACAGGTCATTGCTGTTCTGATTGGTCACTCCAGCCCTATGTAAGATTGTCATGTCATACTCTTGCAAGTCAAGACTCCATCTTAATAGTCTACCATTAATTTTTTTCCATTTGGGTCAGCCAAACCAGGGATTTGTGGTCCATTTGTACCTCAAAATGCTGCCTGTATAAGTATGACTCTACCTTCTTTAGGGCCCACACTATGACAAGATACTCTTTTTCCACAGTAGAACAAGTCTGCTCCCTGAGTAACTTTTTACTCAGGTACACTGCCGGGTGATCTTTCCTCTGGTTGGATGTCTGACTCAGTACTGCCCCAATACCCACGTATGAGGCATCAGTCTGAACTATAAAGGGTCTGCTATAGTCAGGACTTGTTAATACAGGAGCACTGCACAGTGCCTCCTTCAGTCTGGTTAAGGCTTTTTCACAGGCTGGTTCCCAGGTAATTTTCTTAGGCATCCTTTTCTTTACCAGGTTAGATGGGGAGCAGCCAGGCATTGTAATTGGATACAAATTCTCTATAGTAACCTGCTGTCCCAAGAAAACCTCTGACCTGCTTCTATATTTCTGGTCTGGGCCATGCCTTGATCACTTCCATTTTTACTTAGTTAGGATGGAGCTGTCCCTGGCCTACAACATGCCCAAGGTATGCCACCTCAGCCATGGCCACCTGGCACTTCTCAGCATTGACAGTGAGCCCAGCACTCTGTATCCTGTCCAGTACTTTCCTAAGGTGGGCCAGGTGTTCCTCCCAGCTGGCACTAAATGTGGCTATGTCATCCAGGTATGCTACAGCGTACTTCTCAGCACCATTAAACACCTGGTCCACCAACCTTTGGAAAGTGGCCGGGGCATTCTTCATTCCGAAAAGCGTTACTTTAAATTCAAATAAGCCTATCGGAGTGATGAAGGCCGACCTCTCCCTAGCTCTGTCCGTTAACTCTACCTGCCAATACCCCTTTTTCAGGTCAATAGTCATAAGGTAGGTCACCCCTCCCAACTTGTCCAGGAGTTCGCCCATCTGGGGCATCGGGTGGGTGTCTGACTTCATGATTGCATTCAGTCCACAATAGTCCACACAGAAACGAGTAGAGCCATCTGGCTAGGGCACAAGGACTATGGGTGAGGTCCAGGGGCTGTGGGATCTCTGAATTACCCCTAAATCCAGCATTTCCTCCACCTCCCTCCTTATGTCCTTTTGGACAGCCTCTGACACCCGATATGCTGTTTGCCGTATGGGCGTCTGTGTTCCTGTCTCCACATCATGCATTGCTAAGGGGGTTAGTCCAGGCTTGACACTAAACAGTGGGGCAAAGTCTGCTAAAACCTCCCTTACTTCCTGGATCTTGTCCAGGGCCAGCTGGGGAGACAATTTAAATGCCTCCACAGAGGACTTCTGCTTGCTTTCTTTGAGCAAGTCCAGAAGGGGGTCTCCTTCCTTCGTCCCCTCCCCAAGACTATATACTGCAAACACCATGTCAGCCCTATTACCATATGGCTTCATCATGTTGACATGGTACATTCTTTCTGTCTGTCTTCTGTCAGATAACTCTATGATATAGTTCACGTCATTTACCTTTCTAATTACTTTGCACAGTCCTGCCCACTCAGCCTGCAGCTTGTCTTTCCAGACTGGAATAAGGACCATGACTTCCTGACCCATCACTGCACGAGCCGAAGCTTTGGCTCTGTGGTCGTACCCCCACTTTGGTTTCTGTTGGGCAGCTGTCAGTTGCCCTGGGCTGTCCTCATAAGCTCCTTCAGTCTTTCCCTAAACCTAAGGACATAATCCACTATGGGAGTTCCCTAGGAGGCGTGCTTGCCTTCCTTGTCCTCCTGGATCAAGTCTAAGAGCCCACGTACCCGGCGTAAATGTAGAAGCTCAAAGGGGGAAAATCCTGTCGACTCTTGGGGCACCTCATTGTATGCAAACAACAGGTGGGGAAGGTATTTCTCCCAGTCCCTCTTATGCTGTTCAGCAAATGCTTGGAGCATTGACTTCAGGTTACCATTAAATCTTTCCACAAGCCCATTGGCTTGCAGGTGATAAGGTGTTGTGCATCTCTGCACCACCCCACACTTCTCCCACAAACATTTCATCAGGTCTGACATGAAGCAATCCCCTTGATCGGTGATAACCTCCTGTGGAAACCCAACATGGGAGAAAATCCCAAGTAAGGCATCTACCACTTTGTCTGTCTTCTTTGAGGATAGGGCGACTGCCTCTGGGTACTGGGTAGCATAATCCACCACAGTCAGGATGAACCTCTTCCTGGAGGAACTGGGGGTATTTAAAAGCCCCACACTATCCATTCCCACCCTCTGGAATGGCTCCTCCACTATGGGCAATGGAATTAGGGCAGCTTGGGTTTTCTTATCTGCCTTCCCTATTTCTTGACACTGGTTGCAAGACCTGCAATACTCTTTCACCTGCTGGGTGAAGTTGGGCCAATAGAAATTAGTATTGCGTGTGATTCCCAGATGTCCAGACAAGGGAATATTGTGCAATCTTGAGCAACTGCTCATGATACTCATGGGGAACGACAAGCTGCCTGCCTATCACCCCTCCCTCTGTATGCATAGCCTGAGTATACATCAATCCATTTTCCCAATAAACCTTATGTTTACTGTCACCTCCCTGTACTCCATCAGAGTCTGCCCAAGCCCTCAGCTTCTCTAGGCTAGGGTCACTTTTCTGGGCAGCTGCAAACTCCTTACACATTCCCAAGGCATGGGACAGGTCCCCTTCAGTTTCTAAACTAGGGTCCCTAGCACTAGCGTTACAGCATTCAGGATCGCTGTCATCCATAACTGTCTGACAATGGGTCACCCCTCCTTCTTTGGAGTAACTCTCGGTAGCTGTGTGGTTAGCTGCTACTGGAGAAATTTCTACCCCCCTTTTCATTAGTCTCCAGATCAGGAGACACAGGCTGGGGAACCAGCCTCCCAGGGATTTCCACACTGGCTTCTGTGGGGTCCAGGGAACTACAATTTCCCCTTCCCGCTTGGCTATGGGTAACTGCACACATCATCCCCATTTGAGATTGTTGCCAAGGATGATGTCTAATGCTAAAGTTTTGGCTACAGCCACCTGTTGCACAGTTCCCATTTGCCCAGTCTAGGAGAACACTAGCAAGTGGCAATGTTTTCTCCTCAACAGTGAAGTCTTGTACAGTTACATATTTATTGGGTATAAGCAGACCAGGCTCTACCAGATCCTTTTTACCAATGTCAGGGATGCCCCTGTGTCCTTAACCCTTGTGTCTGTACACCATTCACATAGACTCTGTGTGTATGTGTCCTCATGTTCACAAGCATGCTTCCAGGGACACACAAACAATCCACTCTTTCCTAGCCCCATGCTGTGTATTGTTCACCTCTTTGGAACACTGTCTGACAATATGCCCAGTTTCTTTAACACCCAACATTTGTCTCTTTCTCAGAGAAATTTTTTGAAACCTGGGGCTAACTGGTTCTGGTGGAGGCAGTGAGGGTTTTAGCTGCCCTGAAGGCCTGCTTTCTTCCTTTCTGCACTGCCTCAAGACACCCATTCACCTCAGAGCAGGTCGGCACTTTGCACAGCAGTCCAAGAGTTCAGCAGCCTCTTGCACTGTTTTGGGATCTCGGTCCTCCAGCCATGTTTTCAGCTCTGCTGGGTATGCCCCAAAAACTCTTCAATTCCTTTCCACCAATATTTTAAAAACTGACATTGTTTCGTGGCTAGCTCCTCGTAGCTCATATCAGGGCTTCTCCTGAGCTTACAGAATTTAGCTCTGCATGCTTCAGCAGTTAAATCAAACTTTTTTAAAAGTGCAGTTTTAAGTATGCTGTAATCATTACTGTCCTCATTGCCCATTTGACCTAATGCATCCTGAGCTTTCCTGGGAAGTAGCGGGGATACCTGGAAGCTCCAGGACCCTCTAGGAATTTTAGGCTGAATACAGACTTTTTCAAAGGAATTTAAAAAGGCATCCATATCCTCCCCCTCTTTAAATTCAGCTATCAATTTGGAATTCAATTTGTAACCCAGTCCTGTAGTTCCAGTTAAACCCAAGCCACTTACCTGCTCTGGTGCTGGTGGTTGAAGTCGTAACTTCTACAGTTCATGTCGCCTCTGGTGCTTGTGCTCCTCATTTTCAGCTTCTCACTGTTCTCACTCCCTCTTCTCTTCCGGAGCTCGCTGGTGCTCACACTCTTCATGGTCAGCCTCCTGCTGTTCCCGGTCAGCCTCTCGCTGTTCATGCTCCCTCTTCTTTTCTGCAGCTCATCTCTCTTGCTCTGCTTCTCTCTGTTCTCACTCCGTCTTCTCCTCTGTGGCTCATTTCTCTCATTCAGTGTCTCTCTGGAACTCCAGCTCCATTCTGCGCAATTCAATCTGCAGTCTGAGTGCTTCTGGCTCCAGAATGCTGGTGACTCTCCCTGCTGCTGTGGCCTTCGCTGGCACTGGCCCTGCTGTCATTCTCACTGGATCTGGACACTGCACTGGCTGCTAGTCCCTCCACCCTTAAGGTTTGGTTCCTCACAGTCACAGTCAGTGACTGATGCTCTGGGCATCTACTGCCATCAGGGCATCCTTGATGTTCAGCTTGGTGGCTCTCCCCTCATACAGGACTCCTCTGTCCTGGCGCAACTGCCACAAGTAGTCTACAGAGTGCCCACTGTAGTTGGAAGCCATCTTCTTCCCTAACTATGGCTACTCTAACTTGCACTTTAGAAAAAAAATAAAACAGGTAGGAACTCGACTGTAAGCAAAATTATGTAGTTCTGTTTTCTTTTTAAAAATAAATCACTGCCTTTTTTTTGCAGTTGAACTGTACAGTATTAAGCTAACACACTGAACAGTTATAGCTTGTGTTACCAAATTTATCTGCACCGCTGCCAACCAATTTGTCACAAACTCACTCAGGAGGTCAGGCCCTTTGCTCCCACAATGTCAACCTCTGAGCGCAGTATTGTGAACAGGTAACAGACAGGGTAACCCTCCTGTCTGCTTGTGGGTCTGAATCACCTTTAGTCTCAAGTTCTGGGAGGACTCAAACTGTGTACCTTATGCTAGCATACCCAAATATACAGGCTCAGATAATCTGCTCTTCTGGGGGATGCCAGCTATCTTTTGCCTTAAGGCACCTAACCAGGTATACAAAAATGAACATTTAAAACTCTATAAAAGACCTTAAGTATATTCTTACCTTTTCCCAGTTTGGTAACACCATCAAGCTTGTGAACAGTTTTGTCAGTCTTAACCCTCCATACCTCAAATGCAAAAGAAAGAATTTGGAAGACCCAGGCAGTATCTTTCAAATGAAAGGTTTACTTAAAAATGGATACAAATATGTAAAATGTAAACACAGAACACTATATCACAAAGTATATAATCACATGAAGAAAAACAGGGAAAACTACATACAAACTCCTACCAAAGTACATTTAGATCTTTTCTATCTAATGCATTATCTCTTTACAGTGCTTAAGATAGATCTTGTTTTTTAAGAGCCCAAAAAGAAAATGTCACTAAGTTCAGCCTCAGAATTCAGTTTAAACTGTCTCTCACACACACCTTCCATGATGTCATCTAGCTCCTCCTTTTAGAATATAAAAAATATACAAACAGGATGTCCTATCAGGAGGTATATTAAATAAGGTGACATCCGCAAAACCTCATTTCCCAAATATGACTCCTAAATTAACATTTTCTCTGATCTTGAGCAGCTCCTGTTCCCAAAGGCACATGAAAGGATTTTATAACTTTAGCACCATGGTGGGAACATGTTTTTCCTCTAAGATGTCATAAAAGTTTATGAGCCTATATCCTGGTAGTTAGGTCAGTTCTAATAAAGTCAGAAACAGGAGACCATTAATTAAGTCTCTTAGTCTTTTAAATACCTCCTTGTTTCAGGTTAATATATTCTGTTATTTCCACTAAAACCTGGAGGGGGGAGCACCCATAGCCCAGCTGGTCTTATGGAGACAATCAAAAACTACATTTTTATATTACAAATATCATGGAACAATGATAACCAGCTGGCTAAGCATCATAATCCTGCACACCTAGACTGAATTTGGGGGCTCTATCCAAATGAGCTTTCCAAATCAGTTCACTTCTCATACAGACATGACAGATCATCACTGTTCTGATTGGTCACCCAGCCCTATGTAAGACTGTCATGCCATACCTCTTGCAAGTCAAGACTCCATCTTAATAGTCTACCATTAATTTTTCCCATTTAGGTCAGCCAAACCTGGGGTTTGTGGTCTGTTTGTACCTCAAAATGCTGTATGTATAATTATGGCTCTACCTTCCTTAGGGCCCACACTATGGCAAGACACTCTTTTCCCAGTAGAGTAAGCCTGCTCTCTGGGAAGTAACGTTTACTCAGGTACACTACGGGTGATCTTTCACTTGGTTGGATGTCTGACTCAGTACTGCCCAATACCCACGTCTGAGATGTCAGTCTGAACTATAAAAGGTCTGCTATAGTCAGGATTTGTCAATACAGGAGCACTGCTCAGTGCCTCCTTCAGTCTGGTTAAGGGTTTTTCACAGTCTGGTTCCCAGGTAATTTTCTTAGGCATCCTTTTCTTTACCAGGTCAGATAGAGGGAAAGCCAGGGCATTGAAATTGGGTACAAATTTCCTATAGTAACCTGCTCCCCCAAGAAAACTTCTGACCTGCTTCTGCATTTCTGGTCTGGGCCATGCCTTGATCACTTCTATTTTTAATTGGTTAGGATTCAGCTGTCCCTGGCCTACAACATGCCCAAGGTATGCCACTTCAGCCATGGCAACCTGGCATGTCTCAGCTTTGACAGTGAGCTCGGCCCTCTGTATCCTGTCCAGCACTTTCCTAAGGTGGGCCAGGTGTTCCTCCCAGCTGGTACTAAAGATGGCAATGTCATCCAGGTATGCCACAGCGTACTCCTCAGCATCCATTTAACACCTGGTCTACCAACCTTTGTAAACTAGTCGAGTATTCTTCATTTCTAAAGGCATTACTTTAAATTCAAATAAGCTTCATCGGAGTGATGAAGGCTAACCTCTCCTAGCTCTGTCCATTAACTCTACCTGCCAATACCTCTTTGTCAGGTCAATAGTTGTAAGGTAGGTCACCCCTCCCAACTTGTCCAGGAGTTCATCCGTCTGGGCCATCGGGTGGGTGTCTGACTTCGTGACTGTATTCAGTCCACAATAGTCCACACAGAAATGAGTAGAGCCATCGGGTTGGGCACAAGGACCATGCGTGAGGCCTAGGGGCTGTGGGATCTCTGGATTACCCCTAAATCCAGCATTTCTTCCACCTCCTCCTAATTTTCCTTTGGACAGCTGCTGACACCCAATATGCTGTCTGCTGTAGGGCATTTGTGTCCCTGTCTCCACCACATGCTTTACTAAGGAGGTTAGTCCAGACTTGGCACTAAACAGTGGGGCAAAGTCTGCTAAAACCTCCCTACTTCCTGGATCTTGTCCAGGGCCAGCTGGGAGACAATTTAAATGCTTCCACAGAGGACTTCTGCTTGCTTTCTTTGAGCAAGTCCAGAAGGGGTCTCCTTCCTTCATCCCTCCCCAGGACTATATACTGCAAACACAATGTCAGCCCTATTAGCATGTGGCTTCATCATGTTGACATGGTACATTCTTTCTGTCTGTCTTCTGTCAGGTTACTCTATGATATAGTTCACATCATTTACCTTTCTAACTACTTTGCACAGTCCTGCCCACTCAGCCTGCAGCTTGTCTTTCCAGACTGGAATAAGGACCATGACTTCCTGACCTACTGTTTATGAGCGAGCTCTGGCTCTGTGGTTGTACCACACTTTTGGTTTCTGTTGGGCAGCTGCCAGGTTGCTCTGGGCTGTCCCCATAAGCTCCTTCATTCTTTCCCTAAACCTAAGGACATAATCCACTATGGGAGTTCCCTGGGTGGAGTGCTTGCCTTCCCGGTCCTCCTGGATCAAGTCTAGGAGCCCACATACCCAGCGCCCATATAAGAGCTCAACGGGGGAAAATCTTGTTGACTCTTGGGGCACCTATCTGTATGCAAACAACAGGTGGGGAAGGTACTTCTCCCAGTCCCTCTCATGCTGTTCAGCAAATGCTTGGAGCATTGACTTCAGGGTATGATTACATCTTTTCACAAGCCCATTGGCTTGCACGTGATAAGGTGTCGTGCATCTCTGCACCACCCCACACTTTTCCCACAAACATTTCATCAGGTCCAACATGAAGGAACCCCCTCAATTGGTGGTAACCTCCGGTGGAAACCCAACACGGGAGACAATCCCAAGTAAGGCATTTGCCACTTTGTCTGTCCTCACTGAGGATAGGGTGACTGCCTCTGGGTACCGCATGCCATAATCCACCACAGTCAGGGTGAACCTCTTCCTGGAGGAGCTGGGGGTATTTAAAGGCCCCACAATATCCATTCCCACCCTCTGGAATGGCTCCTCCACTCTGGGCAATGGAATTAGGGCAGCTTGGGTTTTCTTACCTGCCTTCCCTATTTCTTGGCACCGTGACAAGACCTGCAATACTGCTTCACCTGCTGGGTGAAGTTGGCTAGTAGAAATCCTGGGCCAACCACTGCATAGTGCATGTGATTCCCAGATGACCAGACAAGGGAATATCATGCAGTGTTGAGCAACTGCTCACGATACCCCTGTGGAATGACAAGCTGCCTGCCTATCACCCTTCCCTCTGTCTGCACAGCCTGAGTGTACATGAGTTCATTTTCCCAATAAACCTTATGTTCACTGCCACCCCCCTGTACTCCATCAGCATCTGCCCAAGCCCTCAGCTTCTCTAGACTAGAGTCACTTTTCAGGGCAGCTGCAAACTCCTTACACATTCCCAAGGCATGGGACAGGTCCCCTTCAGTTTCTAAACTAGGGACCCTAGCACTAGCATTAGGGCATTCAGGATCACTGTCATCCCTAACCCTCTGACAATTGGTCATCCCTCCTTCTTCGGAGTAACTCAGATTAATTTAGCTCTGTATACTTCAGCAGTTAAATTAAACCTTTTTAAAAGTGCAGCTTTAAGTTTGCTGTAATCATTACTGTCCTCATTGTCCATTTGACCCAATGCATCCTGAGCTTTCCCAGTAAATAGCAGGGATAGCTGGAAGCTCCAGGACCCTCAAGGAATTTTAGCCTGAATACAGACTTTTTCTAAGGAATTTAAAAAGGCATCTATATCTTCCACCTCTTTAAATTCAGCTATCAATTTGGAATTCAATTTGTAACCCAGTCCTGTAGTTCCAGTTAAACCCAAGCCACTTACATGCTCTGGTGCTGGTGGCTGGAGTCATAACTTCTCCAGTTCATGTTGACTCTGTTGCTCACGCTCCTCATGTTCAGCTTCTAGCTGTTCTCGCTCCCTCTTCTCTTCCGAAGCTCGCTGGTGCTTATGCTCTTCGGGGTCAGCCTCCTGCTGTTCTCGCTCAGCCTCTCACTGTTCATGCTCCTCTTCTCTCTGCAGCTCATCTCTCTTGCTTTGCTTCTCCCTGTTCTCGCTCCCTCTTCTCCTCTGCAGCTAGTCTCTCTTGTTCAGCATCTCTCTGGAACTCCAGCTCCATTCTGCATAATTCAATCTGCAGACTGAGTGCTTCTGGCTCCAGAATGCTGGTGACCTTCCCCTGCTGCTGTGGCCCTTCACTGGCACTGGCCCTGCTGTCATTCTCACTGAATCTGGACACTGCACTGGCCGCTAGCCCCTCCACACATAAGGTTTGGTCCCTTACAGTCACAGTCAGTAACTCGATGCTCTGGGCATCTACTGCCATCAGGGCATCCTTGATGTTCTGCTTGGTGGCTTTCCCTCATACAGGACTCCTCCGTCCTGGCACAACTGTTCTCAAGTAGTCTCACAGTGTGCCCACTGTAGTTGGAAGCCATCTTCTCCTAACTATGGCTAATCTAACTTGCACTTTAGAAAAAATAAAACAGGTAGGAACTCGACTGTAAGCAAAATGATATAGTTCTGTTTTCTTTTTAAAAATAAATCACTGCCTTTTTTTTGCAGGTGAGCTGTACAGTATTAAGCTGACACCTGAACAGCTAAAGCTTGTGTTACCAAATTTATCTGCACTGCTGCCAACCAATCTGTCACAAACCCACTCAGCAGGTCAGGCCCTCTGCTCCCACAATGCCAACCTCCGAGTGCAGTATTGTGAACAGGTAACAGACAGGGTAACCCTCCTGTCTGCTTGTGGGTCTGAATCACCTTTAGTCTCAAGTTCTGGGGGGATTCAAACTGTGTACCTTATACTAGCATACCCAAATGTACAGGCTCAGATAATCTGCTCTTCTGGGGGATGCCAGATATCTTTTGCCTAAGGGCACCTAACCAGGTATCCAAAAATGAACCCTTAAAACTCTATAAAAGACCTTAGGTATATTCTTACCTTTTCCCAGTTTGGTAACACCATCAAGCTTATGAACAGTTTTGTCAGTCTTAACCCTCCGTACGTCAAATGCAAAAGAAAGAACTTGGAAGACCCAGGCAGTATCTTTCAAATGAAAGGTTTACTTAAAAATGGATAAAAATATGTAAACTGTAAACACAGAACACTATATCATAAAGTATACAATCACATAAAGAAAAACAAGGAAAACTACATACAAACTCCTACCAAAGTACATTTAGATCTTTTCTATCTAATGCATTATCTCTTTACAGTGCTTAAGATAGAACGTTTTTTAAGAGCCCAAAAAGAAAATGTCACTAAGTTCAGCCTCAGAATTCAGTTTAAACTGTCTCTCACACACACCTTCCATGATGTCATCTAGCTCCTCCTTTTAGAATATAAAAAATATACAAACAGGATGTCCTATCATGGGGTATAATAAATAAGGTGACATCAGCAAAACCTCATTTCCCAAATATGACTCCTAAATTAGCATTTTCTCTGTTCTTGAGCAGCTCCTGTTCCCAAGGCACATGAAAGGATTTTTATAACTTTAGCACCATGGTGGGAACATGTTTTTCCTCTAAGAAGTCATACAAGTTTACGAGCCCTATATCCTGGTAGTTGGGTCAGTTCTAATTAAGTCAGAAATAGGAGACCGTTAATTAAGTCTCTCTAGTCTTTTAATTTCCTCCTGGTTTCAGGTTACTATATTCTGTTATTTCCACTAAAACCTGGGGGGGGGGGTACCCATATCCCCGTTGGTATTATGAAGACAATCACACACTACATTTTTATATTACAAATATCATGGAACAATCATAACCAGCTGGCCAAGCATCACAGTATGCAGCATCCCCACTGCAGAAGAGCAAGCTGCTTAGTCCTCCACCAGGAGTCATTGTGACACTGCAACCACCGCTGCCTGTCCTCCTGGTTGAGGAGTGCTGATCTCAAACTAGGATCACCAGCATGGCAGCACCATGCACTGCTTCTGAGCCATGGAGTGTCCCCCAGGGTACAGTGATTTTTTTACAGGAGTATTAGTCTTCACTTTTATGTACATGCATATGTAACCCATTCCTCAGGAGGGGACTTACTTGGACTACTGTGGTGCCGCCCCTGAACTCTGCCTGCCATTTTTCTTGCTTGCTCTGGTCCCAGGTCTACAGCTGAAAAGGGGACCACAGGAGCCTGCTCGAAGGTCACACCACTGTTGCACAGAGAATGTACACAGATTTGAGCAGCCTCCTGCTTTAACATGTGAGCTGACTTTACAGCTCGAATGTTTTTCAGCACTGTGGGTGCCTGCCCGCCACAGCCAGGAAAGCTGCATTGGCGGCCAACTCAGTACCACGTCTAGTATACTCTGGCCCCAGGGGACACCAGTGGGCATCAGAAGGCATGGAAATACTAAGATGGGAGGAAAGGAAAGAATGGATATCACAACATTGCCATGTTGCACATTTAAGAGCAGAGGCTGCCAGCTGCATGGAAGAACTGTCTGCATAGGGAGGGGAGCAGAGAATGGGGCTCCTGACTGGAACACAAAGTCTAATCCATATTACACCACCACCAGATAGTTAGGCACAGGTGTGCCTACCAGAGTATGGTGCCAGTTTAAATAAAAGAAGGAAAGCAGTGGCCTGGAAAACAAACTTTAATCTGAAAGCACTGTTTTACTGTAAGGACAGCCACCATTTTGTTGTGACCTCTGATCTCCTGCCAACCAGAGGTCAGGGATCTTGACGGCTTAGCACCCCATAGGCTTTTGAGGGTTTGATGCAATAAGGACCATCCCAAATTTACCAATCTTTTTTTGAGCCAATCACAGGGCAAGGCAGGGCAGAAGGACTGATGGACAGCCCTGCCTGTCCAAAGAGACACTGAATGGAGGTAATGAGGTTAATGGGCTATCAAGGAGCTGGGGGTGGTCTGAATAGGATCCAGAGGTGTTCAGACCTGCTGCTGGGGAGAGAAAGTGAGTCGTCTAGTCAGGCCAAACTTTATGTGAGCCCATTACAGGGTTCAGTCCAATAAAATCCCTTGTGAATGTTTCCCCGAGTTCACCCTTGCCAGAGATTGTTTCAGACTAGCTCTTGTGTGGAAGAACTTACTGAAAGTGTAATCCATTGGTCATTTTTGCATTCCAAGGCTGCTGAACTGTACCAAGCAGAGGCAGAGATCTGCATTTCTGCCTAACTTGCTTTGGAGCCAGGTAAGGGGCTTGCTAGCTCTTACCCAGTGGGGTGGATTGGGGAACAGGGAGTCATGGGGCACATGCACAAGTATGGGTATACTCTTAATCCATTGAGGAGTCAGATCATGTGGGTCACGCCTGTGGTCTGGGATCCTTGGGAAATGGGAAGCTGCTGCATAGTACTCCTGCATCCTAAGAGTTGAGCCAGAAGGGCTGTAGCCAAATGTGTTAGTCAGAAGGATGGTGCTAATGCAGAACATTCAGAAGTTTGAAGCTCCTGATTGTGGTTCATCCTATTGTGTGCTGTTCCCCGCCTCATCTGAACTGCAGCATTCGTAGACATGTGAGTGCTGCCATTGTGGGAGGGTCTTTGAACCTTTCCATCTATGGATTACAATTTTGGGGGTTTCAAACCTTCTTGTGTTGGAAGTTAAAGTTCTCTGCTTTGTACCAGTGCACTATGGCCTGTTGGGGAGTTAGATTGCAAGCTTGCTAACATCTCTTATGTACACCACTAACAGAACTCGGGCAACATAGCTGCCAGGCCTGCACTGGGACTTTTAGTGTAACTCCTGGGTACCCAGAGTCAAATTTAACTGTCATACTTGAATCTGAGGGTTTATTATTGGTACCACTTAAAGAGTTTATTGCACCCTGAGTAACATAGTTCTTCTCAGTGGGCCCCTTCCTTGGACATGTACTTCTTCAAACTGTGTGGGGTTTTAGGTGATATGGTGACCCACATTTGCAGAGGGGCTCATGGTGTACTGATACATGGTGAAAGTGTTTAATCTGACATACAACTGCTTAATTTCTTCTCATTTTCCAGTTGCCAGGCCTGGGTTTTAAAATAAAAGCACTGATAATTGTTTGAATACCATTCCTGTGTGTGCCTTTAATTTGTATGCTCTTACGTGTTTATTGGTGAAGGTAATAATTGCTGTTGCAGTCCCCAGGGTCAAGTCCAGTGTAGGGAAGTGGAGAGGTACTGCATCCCAGAGGGTGGTACTGCACACAACATCTGACCCACTTATTCCCTCTAAGGGTGGAGACACCACACAACTTATTATTTGTTCTGGGAAGAACCCCCCCTACTGCAGGAGAAAGAACAAATCCAAGCCTCTCAACCTGGTGTGCCCTGTACAGTTACTAGGCAGGGGTATGAACCCAGTCACTGCATCATGGGGGTCGCACATAAATACTGTACATTTAAACTTCCATACCCTCACTTAATTATCTTTCAAAAATAGTTTTATTAAAATTATTGTACTGGGATCACTGGTAGAAAGGACAACAGCTGCTGTAACTATCTGACAGGTGATTTACCTTGCAAAACAAATCTTACAACTTACAGGAACTGAACTGACTGAATATTTCTAATAGCCTGTAACTAGGATAAGATATTCCTAAGCTGCTTGTTAACTGGCTGTTGCCCACAGGTGGCCCTTATAAATAGGGGCTTTATCATAGTAATTAAAATATCTAAAAGTAAACATTCTTCATTTTCAGAGCAAGGCAGTCGGAAATCTTGACCGGTGGCTAGTGAACTTAAATCATAAATACAGTATGTGTACATTCATAAACTCAGTATAGTAATAGATTTATTGTAGCTTACAGCTCTTTCTAGGCCATTTGTCAAAATATAGCTTTTTTATGTTGTTGATGTATTTATACTCTATGGTATAATACTGTTAAACCCAATTGTGATAAAACATCTGCTTTCAGTGGGTACAATTTCTACTAACTTTTATGGCTCAGGTCTAATGCACTGTGAGGGCAAATTACTTTCTTGATGTCACACTAAGCCAGTGACTGTGGAGGATTTGAAGAAAGAGGAGGGCAGGTGAATTGCTTGAGTTCACACAGACTAACCCAGTAGTGGGAGTTTGACTTGATATTTCCCATTATACAATGGGCACCCCAAAAAAAGGTAAACCCTGTATTCTGATTGGCTGGCTGGCACCTTTCTGCTGTGGAAAATCCTACTGTAACCTGCACAAAAAGGTGCCAGCCAGCCACATGTGCCATCGCCACTTGAAATGATGCTTACCAAAAGACAAAAAAAAGCCTCCTTGCTGGATCTCTCATAAACGGCTTTCGCCAGCTCTGATTTACCATTAGTGTCGGCTTCATCCACATTCCGCGTCCACATTCACCTAACCGCATATTGAAAATCTCTTAGTAATGAAAGTGTATGGAATCTCTATCTTTATTAAAAATGAGAGGTAAAAGTAATAAAAATTGTGGCAGCAAACTAAAAGTCCAGTGCTGATACTGGACATGCGCAAGAGGTAAAAGTAAGTCTGTGCCCAGTATCAGTGCTGGCCTTTTAGTTTGCGGTCATAATTTTCAGCTGCTTTCACTCTTGTTTTCAATAAAGAAAAGTTTCCCACCACCTGCATATCTAAGAGACTTAACGCCATTGTTTCTACCCAGCTCACCTTGTCAAAACATTTTTTATTCATTGCTCAGCTCGGTTCCGCATTCCTTCAACATTCTTCTCTGGCTTTCACCTTCACATGGGATCCTTACATGCCCAGATGCCCTACAAAGAAGCCCAGAATCCCATTTCCATCAAGCAAAAAAGTAAAAGGAGAAAAAAAAAAACTCAGATGACTCATACTGTCCTCGCTCCGAAAACTGAAACCAGAAGGAGACACTGATACACTGCAGCTCGTTAATGCTCACACTGCGGTGCCTCACATACAGAGAAGAGCAAATCCAAACTACTACTAGCTTGGACTTCTTTAAAATCACAAAAAACAAATGGTCTTTCTTTGTAGCTGAATGGTGGGGTAGACGTCATTTCAGAGCAAACAACTCAACAGAACAATTGAGCGAAAACAGTACAAATATACTGATTCTGAGGAATATAACAAAACAGCTCACAGCAAACACAGTGTTTTACCCGATTCTGCTCACTACAATTACAAGCAAACATAGCAAACATAGCACTTTACTTCTGCTAAAAAACGAGCAAAAAGTGGTCAATATAAATTTGTAGCTTTAGCTTGCTGTATTCATTCAGTGGTAGTGCAGAGTGGTACTGCAGAGTTCACAGTTCATAGGTCAAGGTCCACTGTGCATGTGGGAAGCTTCATCTTCTCCGGGTGGTGGGGGTGGTAGTTTAGTTTAGTTCAGTTCATTTTCTCATAATTTATAATGGCAATCTTTATTGAAAACAACTTTAAAACAATGTGTATTTTATGTCTTTGAGAATCGCATCATAGCATCATAAGCGTAGGCACCAGTGTTATACTTGTAGCTGAAAGTTGTGGGTTACACCCTTAAGTAGTCAGTGTAGTCGGTGTTTCCATACATTGCAACAACAGCAGTGATTCTTTTAGATGTATCCCTGAATTTTTTACGTAGTGCTGGTGGGTCCATTCCTGAAAGGTACTGTTGGATGACTTGCATCTGGTGCTCAGGACGAAATGCAGAGGCATGTTTCCTCTGCGTAGGCTGCCGTGCCTAACAGAGTCAGTTTCATTACAGAAAATTTGCATACAACTAATTGGATAGGCAGAGACATGGCTTACAGAGGGGGTCTTACAAGTGAGTAAAAGTGATTACACATATCGCGCTGAGAAACTATACCCTGGATGAGTAAATTCGGTGAAAATGATTGTGCTGTATTGCAAACACTGTATTGACAGCACTGAATTTTTTTGTGCTTAAATGACATGGAACTAACAGTGGCATGGCACTCACAATAAAGTGTGTCACACACACTTCTAGTTCTTACAAACAAGGTGTGACTCATGGGGGAAAAAAATTAAAGTAGTCACTGTAGCTCCTAGCCCACAGCCCTAACAACGCAGGACGCATCCCTAGCAACCCAGCACTATTTTTTCTTGCAGAGCAATAAACACAGTAAAAAATAATAAAAATATAACAAATCAAGTGTTTTTCTTTCTTTTTTTTTTGTGTGTCAATAAAGAAGGAGCACTATATAATCACAATAAACCACAACAGGGTGTGGGTTATGCTGGGATTTACCCACGGCTGACCTGATTTGACCACTCGGCCTGCAGCCTTGTGGCAAAACCACACCAGCCATGGGTAAATCCCAGCATAATCCACACCCTGTCATGGTTTATTGTTTAATTAACGTTCGTCCTCACAAGCCCTGGACTGCAGGGATTTCGACATGGACCGCAATGCTTTTACGCAGTATTAGGTATTCTTTTCTGAACAAACTAAATCAGCATTCATGTAATTTTAGAAAGCACAATTACAAACAAAATGGGATTTGTATTGAGAAAAAATCCTATCTAAAGCTTGCTAAAGCGCACATATTGGTAATTTATAAAATGTTTTAGGAAAATCCTGAAACCTGATTGGCTTACAACATTCTAAAAAACATGGTTATTACCCAACAGAGCCCACTAAAAAAAGAGACAGCACTGTATCTGCATAAGAACTATTTTACATATATTTCTTTAAATGTTTTAAAATACTTTTGTGTGCTGGCCCAGTGGTACTGAGGGCTGAGGCACTGGATGCCTTACCTCACATCATGCTGGTGACCTGGGTTTGGGAACAAACCCAGTTTGTCAGAGAGCTGGGAAGGGGGGAGGGAGGGAGCAGGACTGAGCAACTGCAAGGTAGCTCTCCTCTCCCAGGGAGGACCCTGTCATACATTGTAGTTCCACTGCCTCTGTATGGAGGTCCATGGGCAGTGCAGGCGAGCGGGTGACAAAGCAGTATGAGGGTGTCCCAGTACCACAGGATGCAGTTGCCTCCACCGCGTGCATGCACAGCCAGGACATGGGGCTTGAAGAAAAACAGGGGGAAAACCGGGCAAAAATCGAAATGAAAAAAATACATATTATTTTGTTTACTGCAAAAGCTCTTTTACTAAGCACGGTGAGACCCTTAAGGGTGTGAGGCATTGGGAAATACCAGTACTTCCACACACTATGAGACTCTTCCCCTGCAGCATTGTGCCTCACTTAACCGTGTGCTTGCTGGTATCCCCAGCCCTAGAGGGCTTATCCATTGCACAGTAACTTGAATGAAATGCATATCTCAGTGCACTCATGCTGCCTTGGGAGTTAAACATGTAGGCATCCAGGGAAAAGGGCAAAAATTGAATGTTTAAGCATGCTGTGCCTTAAAATGGAACTGATTGTTACAGAGATAGTGGTGACCTGGTGTTCACTAAAATGCAGTGGTTGTTCAAACCAACAGGCCTCCATGCTGGGCCAAGGTAGATGCTAGACATAATATAGAAGGTATATGGTACAAGGTATGCTGTATGAAGGGTATAATTTGAATTTCAGAAGGATCATGTATATTACTTTCACCCCTTCCCCAAAAGACCAGTCCATCGCATAAGCATAAGTTTAGAAAGCACACATTATGGGTGGTGTGGCCTCACCATCACTGTAGATGGATGCATAGTTTGCAAACTCTGTTAACCGTAGGACTAAGTCTGTTCAAGTCACTCCGATAACCCACCCAAATCTGTTCACCACCAGTATATTCTGACTCGCTGACACTGGAGCATTCACCAGATTAGACTTTTGTTCAGCAGTCATGTGTTGCGACAATGTGTTACCAGCATTTCACCTCAATGGCACCTGGGGCTACACTGTCTGTCCTCACTAGCAAGTAGGGTTACTGTATTTTAAGAAGGCCAAAGTGGTTTTGCACTGAATCATGACTTTTTGTAGGACAGTACATAACCTAGACCAATGCAATAGACTTGTTTTCTCTAAACAATCAAAATTATCACTAAGGGCTAAATTTTCAGAGTGCCTTAGATCACTACAATTTGCAGTGATTTAGGGCTGTGGCAAACTCAGGGTGTGTCAGGGATCCTGCACCCTATTTTATAAAAATGGGAGGCCCTGCACCAAAGACCTGAGAGTTGCCACAGCTGCAGGATTGCACCAAAGATTTGATGCACCTGTGGGGTTTGATGGAGAGACCCTTCAACCTCCCTCCCCACCTGGTGCAACACTAAAGGGATTGAAAGGGTGACTATGCCTGCATGGAGGGGACCAGGGGCAGAAGGATCATGGGCTGGCCTAGGTAGTGACGAGGGCACACTGGCAGTGTAAGGGTGATGAGATGGCACCCTGTGGGGGTGCCCTGCACAAATGTAGACAGCAAGTCAGCCTGGATAGAGGGGTTTGGCAGGAAGGGACTGGGACCCGGCATCTGGTGGACACAGCCTGGCACCTGCCCCATAAGTGTCAATGACCCCAGCACCATATAAAAGGCAGTGGTTGCAGGCTGTGGGGTGTAAGTAGTTATGTGAACAATCCTGGGTACTGTAATAGTTCCTGATACTCATCCTCTGTGTGGAGCCAGGCTGCTGCACGCCTATAGTGTTGGGTCATTGGCACCTATTGGGCAGGTGCCAGGGCTTTTCAGCTGAGGCCAAACTCATCCTATTGAAATGGGCTGGGTAGTCCAATATTTATGTGGCTAATGCAGCAAATACGCATTTCATTTCTACTACATCTTCATGTCGCACACCCACATGATTGCATGTACACCAACCTCAGGGGATAACAGAGAAACAGAGGGAGGACAACACCCCCTAAGGCTGACAGGATGACCCCAGCTGTCCACAGGACCTGCAATTGGTGACTCAGGCAGAGGAAGTAAAGGCAGCTGCCACCTACTAACCAGGTGGTCACAGATATGGGTTGGCTATCAGTGACTGAGAACAGAATTGGACAAGTGAAGGAGACCATAGACTCACTAATGGATCAGCTTCAGGACCAGACTCATACCATCTAGCAGCTATGAGACAGGGTGGAGGTTATGGAAAAACACAGTCACAGGAATAATCTTTAGTTTGTTGGTTTTTCTGAACAAGTAGAGGGTAGAGAACTAATATTTTTCTTTTACAGAATGTGCTTTTAATCCTGCTTAACATTTCTGGTAAGGACCCAGAGGAGATTGACTGAACCCACTGTTCTCAGGCAGGGTCAACATGGTAAGGACTAACAGTGCCCTGGACCAAGGTCTTAGAGCCACTGCAGAAGCAGCTCAACATCTTCAACATCCTAAGCCCGCAGTGAGATAGCAACTCTCCCCAGTGCAGTTTCTCCATTTACCTGTGAAAGATGCTATCCTCAGGCTGGCCAGAGAGTAGTCTTCTCATATGGCAGGGGCACTGCATTCAAATCTTCCTGGACTACTTGACTGAACTGTCCCATAGATGCTGTCCATTCACAGGCATAAAAAAACATTTAACATCCTTGGCCTCCCAGCCTTCCTCTGATATCCAGCCCAGCTCCGTCTGTCCCACAACAGGGGTCCTCTTACATTCAAGACTCCCAATGTAGCAGGGCATTTTATCAAAAAGACATGGCTGGACTTCAAATACTTTGATCTCAAAGATGGCCCAATGGCATGGTGGGCTGAGACACTGAGTGCCACACCAGCTGCTGCTGCTTGCCTGCCACCTAGTGGAGGCTAGGAAGTAGCATAGCATGCAGCTGCCTCTCTGATGGCCAGGAGCAGGTGCATGAGTATGTGCAGCATCTTCACACTGCACACCTATGCCATTCCATGTGTGCTGACCTTGGGGGACAAGGGAGAAAATCGAGGAGAAAATCATCCCCCGAGGCTAACAGGATGACTCCAACTGCCTGCGGATCCCACACCTGCTGACTCAAGTGACACCAGAACATGGTGAGGTAAGCTCTGGAAAGAGTCAAGGTAGTCTGACTGAAGTGACTGGCATGATAACAGTCAGTCAGGGGAAGGGGAAAGTAAATAGTTCTATAGAAACAAGTTCTGGTCAGAGCTGAAATGGCTGTGGAGAGCTTATGGGGTGCTTTTACCCATTATTTCTAATGAATTTGCACAATGTAGATCTGCTGAGAGGCAGTTTCAATGTGGTCTTCCTTTTACACATTTTTACAATGTGTTTTCCTAGAATATGCTGCAGATTGCTATATATTTAGCCTGGATAGTTCACAGAAGTGGCTCTACATCTACACAATATTATGCTGCATTACGCAAAATCAGAACATATTGAAAACAATATTTTACATCTGGACTAGGCTACCCTGAATAAATACATTATAAAAATGATAAAATCATGACCCACAGAAAACAAGATATTGCATCTAGTCTGGGACATCCTGAGCAAATACAGTGCAAAATGTGTAAATGAAGATCCATTTGACAATGAGATGTAGCATTTCCGCGCTATCCAGGATACAAAATATAGGATAAGAAATATTTAAAGGAAATCTACTGTAAACTGGACTTCAGTGTGTTCACTGACATTAAAGTTCCTTATTGTTTCATAATATATTAAATTGCAGTATTTATTGCAGTATTTATTTTGAATGTTGTGGCCATGAAGATGGTGTGTACAGTTTGAGTGTGTGTGTGTGTGTGTGTGTGTGTGTGTCTGTGTATGTGTGTGTTTGTGTGAGTGTTTGCTGTAGCTCAATATATTTTTTCCCAAAAAGCATAGTAAACATGCCTGCTGATTGCTATATATATATATATATATATATATATATATATATATATATCGTCTGGATAGTTCACAGAAGACCAGGCATATGTCTGAGACAATGCTTATTAGATAGTGTCTTAAGGGGTTACAAAAAACCTGTAAATCTTTTTAGATTTGCTGGGAAAGGGTGACATTTATGAGGTATGAATCTTCTTGAAAGACAATACCTGCCCAACTGAAGCTTGTAGCAAGAAAATGTTTAAATGCTAAATATTTAAATGTGCAAGTTGTTGCATTTTAAAGGGAGTAAATAAATCTCCAGTTCAACAGGCAACCAATATTTAACAAGCTGTTTTAGTTTCCTAACGGCCATCTGATAAGCAGCTTGGAGTTATGTCTCCAACATTCTAAACAGAAAGAAGGGAGTATTTTATTTCAATTAGCATAGATATTTATAGATGTGGAAGGATACATTGAAAACTCCAAAATATGTGTTCCAGGATTCTCCATTTTCCAGCTACAGACAGCAAGGTGTCTGTAGGCTCTGCCCACAGCCATAGAAAATATTTGGTTCTCTATGTTAACTCCATTCAGAGCAGCCAGTCTTATACCTCCTAAATAGGATGCACACCAAGTAGTTTCCTGGCTTTTTTCATCCAGACTCGTGCTATGACCAGATGGCCAAATAAGTGTGGAGTTCATCTAGTAACCACATGACACAAATGTCTTGGAACCTAACTTATAAGACAGAGGCAAGTGCAAGCCTTGTTTTTTTCTGCTAGTGTATATTTCTTCATTTGGCATTTGATCAATGGACTTATTTAGGTGCTTAAAAGGTTTACAGTCAGTACAAACTTCACCATGTATGGTATGCTCTGGATTTTGTCTCTGACTAGTGGCAATGCCCTCCTCTTTCCCTCAGGACCTAAATAATAGAGAACTACTATTTTTTGGTGGGGGGTGAATCCAGCATGACCCTGTTACACACTCTTTACTTAAGTGCTCAAACCTGGGTACACTTCACAGGCCTGTCTCCTCCTGACCTCTCCATAATATAAAGAGCCCTAGCACCCACTGCCTGAACTCTGAAATGTCTGCTCGTTATCACTCTCCCACTTTCCTCCCACCAACCCCGCCTCCCCCTGTTGCATTCTCTCATCTCTGTCTGTAGCTCCCTGGCCAAAGGTGCTTTGAGCCAGATCACCCCTGGTATAAATAATGGACAGTGGTCTATACAGTATGTGCATGTCTTAATATCAATATTTAATGTGATATGTAATGGGTTTTTTTTCTGTTTTTTCCCTGTGTTTCTTAGTGAGGTTTTGGGTTAAAGCTAACCATTGTGGCTAGCACTGGGGAAGGGGGTATGATGTAATTTGCCATGACCTCAGCTTCTGTGCAGTGAGCTTTGTGGCTGGACTATTTCCCACCTTCAAGCTGCCTTGTTTGTCATGTCCTCTTTCTGGTGTACTGCAGCTGGCTCTAGTACCCAGGATGTCCCTGCTTGGCATCAGGAATACATGAAGTCAGTCCTCTGCCCATTTATTACATTATTATTAATGGTTTGTTGGTATTCTGTACAGCACCATATGTAAAGTCTGCAAGGTATTTAGAACAAATGTAATTTATGTGATGGGTCAAAAGCCACCAGAGGTATAGATCTCTCTTCCTCCTGATGTCTCCTCTTCTAATAATGGTTAAACTTGTTCTGCTTTCCTTCATAAATATTTAGTTCTCAATTCTTTATTATTGATGTTAAATGTGTCAGTTGGAAAATCTGGAAATTCCACTCTCCCATGGAGAGTAAGAAAATATTATATTCCTATGGTGCCTTAAGTCCTAAATAATTTTCTTCCAGAGCACAGAACATCTAAGCACTAAAACTGAGAACCTAAAAAAGGAATGGGTGGGGATGGATTTTCACTGAGCAACTCTGGTCAGGAAGAGAGGATTCTCCATGTTATTCCACAGATCACTCACCTGGGTAGTAGAGGACACCAGCAAGGTTAGGGATAGGGTAGGTCCTGCAGAGATGGCCATCCTGAAGGCTTGAACATTCTAGGGAATATTTTGGCCTAAACAAGGATCAGCCTCGGTTCTTCCACTCCTTCAACCAAGGCCTTTCTCATTTTATCCGCGGTTTCTTGCCAATGTTAATGGGGTGATTTCAACCTGATACTAGAGCTGTTATTATATAAGGGCTATGATCACCCAGAGATTCGTCCTTGAGCAGCAGATGCTCTCCATGCACTACACTGAGAGCAGCACTCACAGATATCTGGTGATCACTGCATCCCAGCAATAAACATTTCACTTGTTACTAAGCTGCTTTCAGTTTATACAGACACATATTCTTCTGGTTAGGTTCATCAGAAATTTCTCAGCAAACCTTATCTTCAGATATTGGTGATAGACATTATTTATTTATTTATTTAGATTTTGTTTACCAGGTAAACCCACTGAGACCGGAGGTCCCTTTTTCAGGGGCGACCTGGGGTGAGTACACCACCAACTTTACATAAGGTACAGTATACAGCTTCAGAAATATATATACGATTTGTAATACATCTCCTCTCATTTGGATTTCACTTGGAATTTAAAAACTGTAGAAGACACAGTGGTCCATTATTGCTGCCCTTCCATATCAGTGGAAGTAATCCATAAACCCAACCTTTGTCATGTGAATATCCACTCTATTTTTGGAATGTACCAAAAGTGTCGCTAATACTGTGTCGCTAAGTGTCTGTAATACATCTGAAGGTAAACCATTCCAAATTCTAACAGTTCTCTGGGGATAATATTGTTTCATCCTATTTGTTTTAAATGTGCATGACTAAATCTGTTTACTATGGACTCTTGTAATATTCTTCTGTTTTAGTTGCATATTCATACCTTCCAATAATTGTTTGTCCTGGCTAAACCCATACATGAATAGCAAATATCCCCTTATTCTTCTTATATGTAATGTGTAATGTTTTAGATATTCATCACAGCTTTTATTTCCCATTCCCTTTATTGATTTTGTCATCTGTTTTTGTATTTTTTCTAATTCATTTTTTTCTCCCTTATTTAGTCCACCCCAGCATAGTGAGCAATAATCAACATGGGCCATACATAGTTCTTATATAATGGAATTATTACAGTATATCACTTGATCTGTAGATGAAATGTCTATTAATAGAATTTACTAAATAGTTAGCTGTATTAATTATTTTAACACAGTGCTGCTTCAATTTTAAGTCACCTGCTATTATTACACCCAAATCCTTTTCGTTTTGAACTTTGGTTATTTTGTATCCCTGTATGTATTACTCACACTTGCAGTTTGTTGTTCCAAAATGGACTACCTTACGTTTGGCTAAATTAAATGACATTGCCCACTTGTTTACCCATGTTGCCAATTCATTTAAATGTAACTGGATACTCCGGTATTTTTCAGCTGTATCTACCTCATGACCTAGTTTAGTATCATCAGCAAACACAGTATGCTGAAGTTATTTTTGATTGTGTAACCTATACCTGATATGTAGATGCTAAACAATATTGGACCCAGGACTGATACTTGCGGTACTTCACTAGTAACATTTGCTATGCTTTATGCATGTTCATTTGTTATCACTCTTTGTCCTGCACTCCGGCCATTTATTATTCCAACTAACAACTTTGTAGTTGAAGCCCATAGAGACAAGTCTGGTGATAAGTTTTCCATGTGTTACCACATCAAATGCCTTGCTGAAGTCAAGGTAAGTTACATAGGATGGAATGTTGCTACCCAATGCCTGGCTAATTGGTTCATAGAAACTTGTTAGATTTGTTGTGCAGAATCTTCCTTTTGTAAAACCCATGCTGTTTCTTTTGTGCTATATCTAGATCATCTATTTATCTGTTTATTACATCTTTGATACAGCTTTTCAGAATTTTACCTAGTGTACTTGTAAGACTTATTGGCCTGTAATTTGTAATGTCCCCTTTGATCCCTTTTTATGGATTGGAACCACATTAGATGTTCGCCAGTCTTCTGGGACAATGGTGTCTGAGAGAGATTTGTTAAAGAGATAAGTTACTGGATATGCAATTTCTGTAGCAATCTCCATTAATAGCCTGGGCACTAGGCAATCAGGGCCTGCAAACTTAGATCCATCCAGATCTGACAGTTTTTTGAGAACATCAGTGTAGTTCATATTAAGCTCAGTACTATTTCTAATCTTCATAGCTGTCCCACTATTGATTTTATCTTTGTTTTGGAATACACTACTACTGAAGTATTTATTTAACAACTCTGCCATCTCAGTTTTGTCAGTTAAGATGTTACTGTCTGATACTAATGGTCCTACAATGTATTTGTTATTTTTTACTGAGTTTATGTAACTGTAAAATGAGTTTGTATTACATTTATCTTGCACCAGTTTTATTACTAAATGCTTTGTTGCCCTTTTTATCTCATATTTGCATTTTTTGGCCACTGTTTTATATCTTGTTATATTTCCTATGCTTGAGCAGTGTACCATGATTTTATAGAATCCCTTTTTTGTTGAGATAAGTTTTCTACTTTGGGGGCTAAACCATGGTAGAACCTTACACCTCTTATTATAACTATTATGTTTGTTTATGTATTTTTTTTTTTGCAAATCCTGTAGTTTATTCCTAAGCAATATCCATCCTTGCTCTACACCCCTACTGCATAATTCATTATGCCAATCCCAGTTTTGTATAGCCATCCTAATTAAATTATAGCCCTTATATTGTAGTTGAATTTAATTGAAGTGCCGCTTTCTCTTATGATATGCCTAGTTTTTTTGAATAGTACTGTGTTGTGATCATTGTTTGATAAGGGGTTTGTGATGTGGTATGAACATTTATCACTGAAATTTGTTAGTACCAAATCTAAAATATTTTCACCACATGTTTGTTCAGTAATTTGTTTCTGAAGGCTACATTCATCTATTATGGCAAGGGATTTATTTCCTGCACTAATGGTCACTGTGTGATTTGATCAATTTATGTTTGGTATACTGAAGTCCCCTAATATAGAATTGTATTTCCTGGTATAATAATTAAAGAGATTTGAGTACATATTTAATATATGGGTATTCTTTTGGTCAGTGGGTAGGTAGCAAGTCCCAATTAGTATAGGTCTTTTTGAAATATTGTTAATCTTCACCCATATTGTCTCTGTATTGTCATTTGGAATTTTGTTTAGTTCTGTACTCTAACTCATTGGAACAATAGTTAGCAATACCATCTCCTTGTTTATCCTTATGTTCCTTGCTTTATAGGTGGTATCCTTCAATACTGTGGTTCCAACTGTCTAATTATCCCACCAAGTTTCATTTATTGCAATTACATCTGGCTTAATTAAGTATGCTCCTATTCTTAAATCATCTCTCTTGTTTGCTAAACATTAAAGTTATATTATCCATTTTTTAGGCTTAAAAGTGGTTTTGAGTTTGCATCTTATATTCTGTTTATTGGGGCATTGTTTAGTTTCCCAACACTCCTGTTTTCTAGTTCAAACTATGATCAATAATGTTAAGTAGCCTGTCTGCCAATATTCCTTCTCCAGTTTTGTTGATGTGCAGCCCGTCCCATGTGTATAATGAGTTTTTACTCCCAAAACTGTCCCAGATTTTAGGAAGTAAAAGTCCTGTTCATTAGACCACTCTTGCAATCATTTGTCTAATTCTGTTATCTTCCTCTTCTTTTTCTTTGAACTACAGGATACTGGAAGTACTTCTGAAATAATTACTTTGTGGTTTGTTTTAATTTGCATCCAAATTCCACAAAGTTTTCTTCAAAATGTTGTAATGGTTTCTTTCCAGTATCACTGGTGTCCACATGGATAGCTAGTGCTGCATCGTTTCCACTGTTTCTCTTCAATACACCATCCAGGTTATTAGCTACATCTTTCATATGAGCTCCAGGAAAACAAGATACCATATTATGTTGTTTGTTCCTGCTGCAGATTTTCCTGTCTGTATATTTAATGATGGAGTCTCCCACCACTAGCTTTATCTTAACAGAGTTCAGGATGTATACATTCTATTGGATTTTCATGAGATGGGGGGGTGAACTCTGTGTCTGCAAACTATTATTCATTACTTCTTCATTTTCAAGTGGAGCAAAGCTATTATGCATGGGAATTATGGTAGGTTGTGTTAGATCTGATGTGAAGCCTATCATCCTTATTCCCTTTTATACACTTTTCTTGGCTGGACCCCTATCAACCTGGTTCCTCTAAATCTTCACTATCATCCTCTCATCCTGTCATTGTATTTCTTTTCATATCATTTGCCCAGAAAACTAGTACATTCTTTATGTAAGCAATAATACCCTGATAGGTGGTGTGAAATACCGGACCACCCAGGGGCGTAATGAGGCCCGACACTGCAGGTGGAGAGCCTTATAGCCCTGGAAGGTCCAGTATTTCCCAATACCGCCCACCCGGGAGGGTATTATTGCACTTAGAAAATGGGTCACTGTTATATATGTTTGGAAAAAAATATTTTTTCATGCTAACATGCCAAATTTGTTATGTCTTTCATTCATTTTGTGGTAAAATAGTTCCTTTCACCTGCTTTACAGTATTTGTTTTTTTTTATTTTGTCCTAACTGAGCCCCTGTAGTTTTTGGTGTGGAACTGGTTGTTATGGTTCCCCCTGTAATCCACTGCACAGACCCACAGAGGTAGTGCTTTTGTTTTACTGCTTTTTTTCAGTTTCTAACTTTTTGCATTCAACTACCTGTTTTTTCTAGCGCTCGTGTGACTGTGGAGCTCACAGGTAAGGTTGGGATAGTGGCAGAGCTAAGCAGGAAGCTGCCGACATGAGGGTCTGTGAGTGGTTTTTTTTTACTGATTTATTTCTTGAGAAGGGTAAGCAGGGGCTCATAAAAACATTAGCAGAGGGAGAGAGACATACAGACAAAGCGCGCTGAATCCAGTACAGCCAGTGTGTGTGTGTGTGTGATGGGGACGGTAGTGCTCTTTGAGTCACTAGTCTCTGTTAAGTGATTTTTGGCTGTGGTGATGTTTGTTATATGCAGTACTGTGATGTTTTTCTGCAGCAGGGACTTGTATAAATAAATGTTACCCAATGGGGAGAGAATGATATAGACAGAGATTGAGCATGCTTCCTTCAGTACCACCAGTGTGTGACAGGGGAAGTAGCGCTCCACAACTCTGGCATGTCTCCTGAAATTAATTTCTGCTCCAGCGGCAACGTTTATTTCATTAACAACCATGTTGCTTTTTTTTTGTTTTGACTAAAGACAAAGCGCTGGTGATCAGCGTGGTGTGGGGAAGTTCGATAGCTGATTTATTTAGAATGAATTTTTTAAATGTTGTGCTGAGTTAATCTTTACTTTCTTTTTTATGGTGGTGGCAATGGTAGTGGGGGACATAAGTCATTCGCTAAGTGTTAAAAACAAAATGGTGACAGTTTGAGATTGTGTGCCCAGTGCTTCAGCCAATGAGAAAGCAGGGTGCTGGGCACAAGGATACTTTTCTGGCTATCAGGAAGGTTTGGGCTGGGTCTTTTTATTTGGTGGGCATCTATTGTCTGATCGATGCCCACCTAAATAAGTGTCTCAGCCAATCAGAAGACAGAATTTTCTTTGCCCATTTTCTAATATCCATTTGCACATTGTTGGTCAACTCTTGCTGCAAAGCATCCCATTTGGGTCCATTTGCCTTATCATATTATCAACAAACAACTCAGTTTTCTTATTTAATAATGTTGTTCAATTCCTATTTCAATTTTTCCATCTCATTAGTAAGTTCCTCAATCATATTACAGTTTAAACAATTATATTTGCCTGCTGAGTAAACAGCTAAAATTGATAGTACACCGATATGTTTGCAATTTTCACAATACTCCTCATTGTATTCTTCAGACAATTTCAGAAGTGCACTTGGCTTTAAAAAGCTCATCATTTTGACTAACAAGAAAGTTTTAGACCCCAGGGATGTTGCTCTGACTTTGGGTAGGGTCATTGGTTTCTCTCTACAGTACACTGTGAGATAGCACAGTCTTAGCACTAAAAAGGATGTAATAATTGTATTAGTAATGTGTTTAATGATGACTGTAACATATATGTTTGTATTTAGAGTATTTAAGTGAAAGTATTCTATTTTATCTCTTTCTTATATGTATAAGCAGTATATGCCTATGTAACCATAGAGCTTTGTGTTAATAGTACCCATTGTAAATGAGCCTAGCAGCTCAAATGGGATTGTGACCTTGTTCATGTTTCTTCTATATTAACATGAATAAACCATTTTTAATACTACTACTAACATGTCCTTGCACCCATGTAAATCAGGCCCAGATGGCCTTCGCTCCCTTCTTCTGAAAATCTCCACCCCTGCCATAGCCCTTCCCTTATCCCACTTGATAAACCTCTCCTTCACCCTTGGCACAGTCTCACAGGCTTGAAAAAATGCCTAGTTGATTCCCATCACTCCTCGCCTGGTAACTATCACCCCATTTCTCTCCTTCCCTCCCTGGCCAAGCTTCAGGAATCCCTAATCCTCACAAGACTTACTCCTTACTACTTCCTTTTCTCCTTAAATGTTCTCTCTCCTTATCAGTCTGGTTTCTGAAAAAAACACACTACATTGTCTTCTTTACTTCAAGTTACTGATACTATCCTGATAGATATGGACCAAGGTCACCTCAAGGCTACCATCTTTACTGACTTTGCAAAGGCATTTAATTCTGTCTTCCATCCCTCCTACTCTCAAAACTTAGCTCTACAGGCTTTTCTTCCCCACAGTCAACTAGTTCAGGTCCTACTTCTTTGGACTCACCAGCATGTCATTGCCAGGATGTCCTCCCTCCCCATCCAAGTCAGTGTTCCCAGGACTCTATCTAAGGCCCAGTCCTTTCTTTTACTTTTCTAAATGACCTCCCTCTTTCTGTGCCTCCTCCCAGATTCACCTTTATGCTGACAATACAATCTTCTATGCCTCAGGCCCATCACTATTCACAGTCAATGCTCAATTGCAGAGTGGCTTCACACAGGTTTTACTATAGTTCCAAGACAACTAACTCTAGGTAAATTCAAAGAAAACTGTATCCATGACTTTTGGTACTTCACAAAACTCTCTAAACATTTCCTTCTCCCTTCCTTCTCCACTGTGGTAGGCATCTGCCCAGAGTCAATCTCTGCATATAAGTACCTGAGCATCTGACTCAACAGCTGACTCAACTTCTCTTCCCACTTAGATCACATCTATTCCAAACTTCACCAGAAGGTAGGTATTATTTACAGAAACAATGATGCCCTCCCCCTTCCCATCCACCATGAACTGGTAACTAAAATAATCCTCCCCATTTTCAACTATGCTGATGTTGTTTTTGGGTCCATCCTCCTACCTCCATCTCTAGGCTGGACTTTCTTTTCAGTCCCTTCTTCCACATTGCAACAGTTGCTCCCTTTCACAACCATTGCTGTACCGTCTACTCCTCCCTTTCACTTCCTACCCTTTCCCTTCATTGCCAGCTCTATGCCACCAGCTTCATTGCAAAATTTTGGTTCAGGGTACTCACCCCCTTCCTCTCCTTTCTCCTCCCCCCTTCCCCTCCTCTTACCAGTGTCACAACAGAGACCCTCACACCTTCACTCTTCCATGACCTCACTCCAGCGCGGGACAGGCTGCCTTCTCCTACTGCCTCCCTAATATTTGGAATTCACTTCCCAGCTCCCTCTGCATATCCCCTTTGCTAACCACCTTAAAACATGCCCTTTCACAATCCCTCCCTACCTCTTGCACTGGCTCACATTCTTCCTGAATCTGTCCTCCTCTTACACACTCCCCATCTCCATCTCTCCCCATCCCTCACCTCCCAAAAGTATATCTGAAGCACTACTCCTGCCCCCCCTCCTATTTTTCTTGTGCTTCTACTCCAGGGTGAAATATTTATTTAATCTTCTATAGTGACCTGTTCTTCTTGCCCATTGTCGGTCATTTTGTATTGTACCATACTGTATGTATCACTCCATTCTGTTGCTATGTTCACAGCAAAGACGATTTTGTAATGCTTTATGTCTGTATGTAATTTATATATGCAATTATTTTCTATCTATATGATGTATATTCTTGTTATATGCTATCTAGTCAATATTTTTTTCAATTGTTTAACCAGAAGTGGCACACTAAGCTGAAAGCTTGTTTACAGATGAGACCAATGTTATTTCTGCTATGTTTGTAATTTGTATCCCTACACTGCATCTTTCCCCCAGATCGCACCTGGAGATGAGCCTCAGCATAGTGTGCCTTTCCAACTTACCAAATTTTAAATAAATAATAAATAAATCCTGGGCAGAGAACAAAAGTAAAATAAAACAAATAAGGTTGCCTGGACTATTGACCTTCACTGGCTAACACTTCTGGTTTGGCATTATTGAACAGTACTTAAAAGTACTCAAGATTATGATGCCAGCCACATTGCTTTATAAAACAAATTCTAGCCAGAGCCGATATGCTGTGATGAACTGCCAAATGACCAAAGTTTCACATGTGCATAGAAACCTTTGAACACTCGGGTGTAACTCACCATTTTGAGCTGTTTCATCAAATTTTCAACATGGACTTTTGGGACCCCACCTCATGAAGAGTGCCACTGTCATTTCATTCACTTGTCCCGAAAGTGACCACACCATTCTGTGCAACAGGTGTGAAAACTCATTTGGATCAGGATTTGAAAGAAGACAGCTATACTGTTAATAAGGAGGTGTGCAATATGGCAATGTTGAAAATCTGGAGTGAAAATATTAAAAATTGATGAAGTTAGGAGAGTGCATAGAAACCGTGCAATTCACGCTCGTAACACAGTCATTTTTTTATGATTTTTTCACCAAATTTGCAACATGGGCTTTTTGAGATCCCATCTCATGAACAGTGGCACTGTCATTTTGTTAATTGGTCCTGAAAGGTGATTCCACGCAGAGACTACAAAACTACATTTTGGGACCAAGTAATGAAATGACAGTGTTCAAAAGGTGGGGTCCCAAGAACCCCATGTTGAAAATTTGGGGCCAAAATTCCTAAAAATGGATGATATATCAACATAAGTTGAAAAGCCCATTGGCTGTCATTATACCATGCTTACCTTTGATCCTTCAGTTTGCAATTCGACTTTGAAGAGTGCAGACATGTCCCCATCCAGAGAAGATGACAGCTGACCTCTGAATGAAGTATGCGGTAGGGGGGTAGGAGGTGGGTGCTCATGGGAGGATGGGGAGGAGGGACTGGGGCATGGATGAGGGACCATTTTCTTTTCTACAGGTGAAAAATACAAAAGATGTCGGGGGATGGTTTTCTTTATTTACAGGAAAAAAAGCATATATTTGGACACACTGGGGTGGGCTCCCAGTGTGTCACATGTGTTGGGAGAGGTACATGATGCCAACATGGGAACTGGGCACCTTGATGTTAGCACAGGGGAAAATAAAATAAAAAAACATAAATTTGGGTACACTGGGGTGGGCTCCCATTGTGCCATATGGTTTGGAGGGTACATAATGCCGACACGGGGATTGGGCACCCCAATGTCAGTGCAGGGAACATAAAAACATAAAGTTGGGAACACTGGGGTGGGCTCCCAGTATGCCACATGAGTTGGGGTACAAGATGCCAACATGGGGATTGGGCACCACATGTCAGTGGCGGGGATGAGGAATGGAAGGATATGGGAGGACAGCAGCAGTGGGAGGGAGTGGGAGGTTTTTTTTTGCTGCTGGTGCTGGGGGTGAGTGGGGAAGACAGGAGCAGTGGGAGGGTGTGGGAGGAGTGCCATCAAAAATATGGCAGTGGCGACGCACCTATGCATGCACAGCACTCGCGCATGCGTAGTTGTGGTGAATGGCATTCTGCCATTCACAAGATGGGCTGTGCCAGTGAAACTGCACATGCGCGTGAGTCACGCATGCACAGTTCTTGCCCTGGAATGTGGAAGTAACAGTCAAAATAGTGTGGCTGTTACTCCGTAGCAGCTGATCATGGTGGAGTATTTCAAACTCTGTTGGACTTTCAGAAGGATACTTCCAAAAAGTCCAATGGAAGGTGTCATGATCGAAAGTTTTAAGGCAAGACATGACAAAATGGCAGTAGAATCCACCCACAGTCATAAAAATGATTTCACAGAGGTAGCAGAAAATCATGTTTTCTAAATCTTATGTGTCTATTAATGTTAGTTAAATAAAAAGGTGAAGTTATACTGCACCATTGATTTAAACTTAAAGCTCATGGCGTGGCATTCTTTCAAGTTCTTCAGTTCTCTAAAAGGAGTCTTTTGTGGCACACACTTCAAATTGTGGAACAATAAACTAGCTGCCAATTGTATTCTGTAACTAGGTATTGCACACAATGTTGTTACTTCTTATGATTCAGCTTAATCATTCTCGCAAGGTCAGGCTAATATGCCTTAAAATCTTGTATCCTAAATTGCAAGCTAGGTACTGCAGTTACTGCAATTTCTATAATCCAACTTCCCCCTTGCTTTCTACTTGTATACATTTTTCTTTTGGAAGAGAGCCTGAATAGGTTTTACATGGCCTATAAATTACCTTTGAAAATTATTGAAAAACCAAAAGCCAAAAGTGGAGAGATGGAATTGTTTGATAATTATCTCTACAGTAGCACTGACACATCTAACCCTGATGTCGACAAGATAGTGAAATGTTGGTCTAAGGGGCCATTTATATAATTAAAGGTCAGACAGTATTAGACATTAGTCCAAACGTAAGTGCTTATTGACTCAGCTAAAAAAAAAAAAAACATTTTTAGTATACACAGTCTCAACTAAGGTTCACAAAAATAAAATAAAATTATGTTAAAAACAGTTGCTGTATATATTTCACTGAACGGCATACTTAGATAAACTGAAAGACAGTGCAATAAAATTAATCCTATACCATAAAAATAAACAGCTAAACACAGAAATTCAGTTCCCATAAAAACAATCAGACCATCTCTACTTTTTCTCACACCTGAATTTTTCCTCCTGATCTGGTCCATATCCTTGCAGGTTTTGGAAAAAACACCACTCATCTGTCAGTTCAAACAAGCCAACTGTTTCCCACCTCCAACAAACACTTAAAAAAGCGATGCACACAGATTTTAAAGAAAAAACACATTCAATTTATTAACAGATGAACATAACAATGGCTCCCCAGTGCTTCGAGGGCATACACCTTCTTCATCAGGTGGTAGAGTGTTTCCCACCTTCGGTCTCCCTACTCTGGGTCTTGGGTACAAACACTCTCTTCCTGTTATCCTCCCTCAATGGCTTCCAACCTTCCAATTCACCAAGTTCCCCTCAGGGGACCAGAGCCCTCATATTGATTCGGGCTTCAGCCACATCCCTATGTAAGATATAAAAGAAATGAAAGCTATACTGGCATGCTTATCTTGATTTGAAACACCAGCAGTTTTCAAAGCAAATATCAAGATTAGCAACATAACAAAGATGGCATACCATTTGAAATTAAAAATAGCATTTAAATCCCTCAGAGCAAGGAATTCTCTGAATCTTTTTTCTTGGACTCTGCAGTGTTGTGCTCTCTGTCTTATCCTGTCATCCCTTCTCTTCTCTGGGTCTCCCTACTCACAAGTACTCCACCTGAAGGCAAGACCCCCAGCTCCTAACAGACCATCTATTTTTGTACTAGATGAAGGAGGAAACCAAGGCATACTTTTGCCTTAATGCACTAGGGACGTGTCCCAGAGTACACTTTGGAAGACATACAATGCAGTCCTCCAGAGGAAAATAAAAGATAATGCAGACCACTACCACAAGGAATGGGAAAACAAGTTCCAATCCTTCCTGTGCAACTGCAGAAAAAATGACTGCTATTGCCCTCCCCCATGAATTGTTGAAGTTCTTTCTTTTCTTTCTTCATAAACATTTTTCTCCAGTGTCATGTGCTCATCAGCATTATCTCTGCTCTCTCCTGCCACATGCCATCTCCCATTGGAATGCTCCATACATAGGTTCCCACACATACTGCCCGAAGTGTGGGGCCTGGAGGAGGAGGGCCGTCCTGCCACCCAACTGGAACACATATCCAGATTCAGGTCCAGTGCTTATGGGTGCCTGTATCATATTCATTTTGGCTCCTCCTTTATTTCTTGGATCCAAATGCTGTACACCTTTCCATTCATTAAAATTTTCACCTCTAGTCTTCTCTCTTCTCTCTTGTCCCTTCAATATGCAAAAGGGCACCAGACAGTGCTGCCTCCACTTCCCCTCTGCTATTTGTGCTGGCCATAAAGCCCATGGCTAGTCCTCAAGAAGTGACATGAGCTCCTTGGTCTCAGTGTAGGGACCTAGGAATACAGCATCCTCCTGTATGTTGATCACCTTCTGATGCTCCTTGAGGATATAATGGAGTACATAGCCTTCCTTTCCTCAATGTTAAATAACATGTCTCTTGTCTCAAGGCTACAGGTGAATCAGAGTAAAACAGAAATCTATCCTCTTAATGGTATGTCATAGCTCTACCTTCACCCAACTGAGATTTAAACTGGCCATGGATAAAATCATCTACCTTGTATCAGAATTTTCTCAAACATACTGTATATAAATGGGTTCAGGCCAATCTGTCTCCCATTCTTACCCATCGCAATATGGCAACATCTGAAACTCTCCTTAGCCAGGAAAACTGAGGCATTAAAAATGGTCAGTGCTCCAAAATTACTCCATTCTTGTCCCATATTCTCTTCACTATATCACAATACTGGTTTTCTAAAATAAACTCTGTGGGGGAAACTTCTTTTGGTCGTGAAAGCCACCAAAATGGCCAAACTCTAAATAAACTCTATGGGGGGGAGACTTTTTGCGGTAGGGAAAGCCACACCGAAATGGCAAAATTAAGCTTCAGCAGCACTGGCAGAAGGAAGGGCAAAGGCTGCTTTGGTTCTATAGATATCACTTAGGTTACTCAGCAGCCCAAACCCCACAGTGGTATGCCACCCTGGTTCCCTTCTTGTCCACTAATAGAATTGGTCACTGTCCAGTTTAATGGTTTCAGGGCAAAGTAAAGGGACAAGGAAAGTTAGGTAGCTGAAAATCCAGTGCATAGGAGCAACACTCCTCTCAGCCCCACTACCTACTGTATATGTTTATGGCTTAAGAAGGGTAAAGGTCAATAGTGCCCATTGTGGATCCTCAATGTCCCTCCATGCAATTCCCCAATTTCCCTCTATGTGCTCCTCTACCAATAAGCAAAAAGTCATATTACAAAACAATTTAGAAGTCTTGGTACATGCACAGTATGCACATTCAGAACTAAGACAATTCTTCACAAAGAGTTCTCTGTGTTTTCCTAAGTCTGGAAATATGCATTCTGCTCATGTTCCCTGACTTTTATGCCACTGTTTTTTACTTCTACTCATATCTTGGACAATGTTGGCAATTTTTAGCTCAAAATTTCAGGTTGATCGTGTTACCAACTTGCCTCATGATCACATACTTGGCACCATTAAGATCCAGCCCAAAATGTGTTTGGGGATGTTAAGCCCCCCAAACTCTGAAAAACACCTAACATCACATTTCTTTCCTCTTATGGCCACAAAACCCTAATAATGCACTAATTGTGATGTTTATAATGAATATAATGTCATGCAGGCATGGTAAAGCCTATATGTAAGGGCTGAGTCAGTGTTTGTGTTGAAAATATTTTTGACAGCTTATATATAAGTGATCTTAGCCCTCAAGACTGTAAATTTTATTATGCACTTGTCTTAGTCCTAGGGGCTAATTGTTTCACATGTTAGATGAAAATAGATTTGATGGTTTTGACACTATTAATTGGCAAAATTACATACAAATTTCCAAGTTCAGTCATTATTTTTTGCCATTAGATGGTGAAAAAATAACATTGATTAAATTTTGAAACTTACAGGTAAGTTAGAACTTGTCTCAGAATAGGGTCTTTTCATGGCTTGAAATCAAAATTGTTTTTTGTTTTTAAGTAATAAGGTTTTAAAGTTTCAAAATCATGATGCATGGACCACTTGAAAAGTAGCTGAATAAATGCAAACCTTTTTTCTTAGTTAATGCTGAGCATGAATGCAAACTTAAAGATCTAAAAAAAACCCGTATCTCCTAAGGTTGACAGTTGCATGCTTCAATAGGAAATAGTCTAATGAGATGTCTGAGCTGACTTTAATAAAAGAAAAATTAAACTTAGGATTTTACTTTCAAAATACATGCTTATGATTGCCTCATATCATTGTCAAGACGGACTTTCTCAAGCACAATGTGTGCACAACTGACAGTGCATGCACTTCATTAGACACAACAAAAACAAAACAAAAGATAAATTAACCATGAATATAATGGAAAATAGGCAAACATGTCTGTTTTTGTTTTGCTCTGTATACTTCTGTGGGAAATGTAAAAATGTTTGTGAAAATATTTCTGAGTCCTGCACAAACAAAATGTTTAAAGGCACAAAACACAAAAAAATTGTTAAGAATACCATGAAAAAAAAAACCTTGTGCATTTTGTACTTCAATTAAAGTCATATATGAGCAAAATGTTTTTTATTTAGTTTGTTTTTCTGTACCAGGTAAGGAACTAGACAAAGAAATTGCTTCTTTTAATGCTACGTCCCTGGAGGTTACAATGAGATAGAAAAACTTCAGAATACAAGCAGTTGTTGAATACAAGGAAGCAGAGATACAATGCCATTTAGCAGCTACAGAAACAAAACATTTTCATAAAAATCAGAATATCTGATGAATCATATAGGCAACATACAAAGAATTAAATTAATTCTATGGATTTAAACAACATAAATTATACTGGAATTTAGCAGAGAAGTATATAGTAATAAATACGAACACAGGTTATGGTTGTATACCAGAAATTAGTCATCTATTTGTTTAACCCACCATACCCTTAATACCACATCCCTTCATTCCACACCCTTAACAGTGTTGTGAATGAGGATGTCTCCTCTTTTAAGTACCTAGGTGTCTGGCTGGACCATTATCTTGATTTCTAGGCACACATTGATGCCATCCACCTTAAGCTCCACTCCGAACTTGGTGCACTGTACAGGAACAATGCAAGCATCTGCTCTCCTGTCCTCCATGTGATTTATTGAAAATTATACTCCCAATTTTTGACATAAACTAGAGTGCAGCTCCCAAATCCTCCCTTGCCAGACTGGATGCCTTCTTTAATTTCTTTCTCATTTTTCTTTTAGCTTGTCCCTCTTGTGCTCACCACTGCTCTTTCTACACTGCCTCACCATCCCCCTTTGACGTCACCCTCCTTTATATCCAAATTCTGGTTTGGTATCCTTCCTCACTACCTTACCTCTCTCCTATTTTCTCCCCTTCCTTCTACCCCTTGTTTCCCATTGCCTTTCTATTCCATCCAGGAAATCTATTGCTGGACAAGTTAACTTCTTATATTGCTTTCCTAAACATTGATCCTTTCTGCCTTTCTATCCCTTCTGCCTCTTTTTCCTTTTCCTTAAGTCTCTCCTTTGTGATTTTCTACTCCCACCTGCAATTGTCCATGATCTTTTCTTAATTGAACCTCCTCCTTTCATGTATTGCCCTGGATATTGTTATTGCCCCTCCATTATAACTGATTGGGGTAAATGAGCCTAGCCTATTCAACTAATTGTTTTTGTCTCTCCCATGCACCTAGTGTACTGTTCTTGCCCTGAATCATTTATGATTGTGCTGATTTTGATGTATTGTATTGTTTGTATACACTATCATGTTTTGTAAATATGTTAATTACTATTTATTTTCTCCTTTTTGTACTATATTCTATACCCATCTCCTCAAGATGCATCTGGAGATGAGCTTTTATTAGCTCAGTATGTCTTACCTGGTAAAACTTTTTGAAATAAGTAAATCAATCAGTCAAACAAATAAATACATGCAATATCTCGCATTAGGCACATGAGTACTGTGCATGTACTTCAGATGTAGGTATTTTCAGAACCTAGTACTGAATAACTAATTTGTAGAGCTACCATACCACAAATGTCAGAAGGAAGGGAGTTCCAGAGCTCTGGTAAATAACTGGAAAAGGCAAGGTATTCTAGTAGAGTACAACACTTATGGGAGGACAACAGTGCCTGACAATGAGACCTTAATGCCTAGCTGCAAAATGACAATGTAAAATGTGAGGCTTAGGTAACAGGAGTTTTACTTCCTGGCATGCTAGAATTAGAAACTGCATGTTAAATTCAAATAAAGAATTGGGAAGAGCAATCCAAGGCCCTATTAGATAGTGCAATGGTGCTTTAGGTGAATAGTGGTTAGAGTAAAATTACAGCTGTTACTACATATAAAATCTCACCTTCTCATATTAACTTGGGATGTACTGCAGTATGTTAATGAATCATGCATTAATTTAGGCAACAGAATGCCTGGGGCAATAGACAACTGAGCTTTAGGAGTTAGATTGTTTCTGATTTTATAGGACAGCACCAGTCTAGTAGTTATAGACCTAAAACATCAGAAGTGTAAAGGGTAAAGTCAAGAAAAGGGTCAAGTGTGATACACAAATACTTGAAGGAAGTTACAGAATAAAGAAAGGTACCTACTAGACCTTTAATCAATAGAGGGGAAGGACAACTGTGAAATTTGAATAAAGGTCCAAAAAGCAAAGTCTGCATTTTATTAATTTTCAAGACACATTTATTGTGGTGCAGGCTGTGCTGAACAAAGTAAAAAATGTTAGAATGGTGTCTGTTCACATCATCTATATGCTAAGAACTACACAGAAGAACTAAGTCATCTGCATACAAGAGAGGAGTACTAGAAGACTAGCAGAGATGGATTTTATTAATATAGAGGGAAAAGAGTAGTGGACGTTACGTGGACCATTGAGGGATGCCAACTGAAGTGGGTGCCTTATCAGTGCAGGCTGTCCCAAATTTAACCAACTGTTTTCTGTCTGCCAAGCAATTAATAAGCCACAGAAGAACAGGAGAAGACAGACCTAGGTATTTTAATTTGGAACAAAGGAGTGAGTGCTCCACAAGGTCAGATGCCATCATCATGTCAGTATTAATGGTTCCAGACATTTTGCCACCATCCATAACCATTGGATATCATTAGTATACTTTAGCAGGACACTAGTGGTACTAGTCCCAAATTTGAAGCCATTTTGGTCATTTGAGAGAATGTTTTGTTTAAGTATTCAGTCAATTGAGTCAAAGCCAGTTTTCCACTATTTTGTTTAGCACTGTTAGTATAGCTATGGGTCTGTAATTTCACAATTTTGGGTACTGCTTTTTGAAGACTGGTACCAGATGAGCCAGTTTCCATATATTGACTGCTGTACCTACAGTCCAAAAATAATTGAACACTCTGGCTGGCAATAGGTGAGGATAAATCAAGTGCAGTAATCTGTAGAAACCTAGGTTCTATGCCATCTGAACTAACAGATGTGTTAGGGAATACGCAATTTAATATTTTAAATACTTTAGGAGGTCCAACTACCCTGAGATAAAACAGGTGGTTGACATTATGGGGGAGAGGAATCATTAGTCAGGTGGGGCTGAGAAGAATTATAGAGTGAGTATATGACTGTATGTCAGCAAAGTGAATATTAAAGGCATTACTGTAACAATGGTAAGAGGGTTGGTGGAGTTAATGATATGTGTATCCTTATCAAGCGAATACATTAATGTTCAAACCCAAGATTTGTTTATACATCTCAAAACCAATACTGATTCCCAGCAGATACACAAAGGAGGTTCCTACAATATGAACTTTGTAAAGGCAAAGTCATTTTAATTCAGTTCTAAGATGCCTGTACTTGCCCCAGTCTGATTGTGATGAAGAGGCTTTACATTGCACTCAATATTGTCCCTGGCCTTATGTAGAATTAGGACTTCACCATTCATTCATTTAGTGATCACACCTCTCATCCTTCTGACAAATTAGACATATTTATTTTGAAGATTAGTAAACTGTGAGGCAAAAGGAAATATTGCATTATTAAAATCAGTGGTATTCCAGAGGCCAATATTAAGAAACTTATGACTCACCTCCTGCTTGCTTCAGGTACTGTGCAAAACTAGTTAGGACTCACCTCCTGCTGTGCACAGGGCCCTGAATAATGCAAATAAGGCTCTGCTGCTGCCCTGTGCAAAGCAAGTTAGGGCTCACCTTCCTGTGTTGTACAGGGCCCAAAGAACTCTATGCAAAGCAAGTTACAACTATATTTTTTCAAAAGGTAAGGAAATTCATTGCAAAATCTATGTTAATGCATCATTAGTGTCCAAAAGTCACAAAAAAGAGAGACACTTTGCACTCGTTTTTTTTATAACCCTAATGCTCACCCGTCCCTATCTCCTAGACTCATGACTGAAGGCCAAGCAACAGATCCTTGGCCATGCCTCATGGGTCTGTTGCTTCAAGCTATGGGTTTGGGGCTCTGTGCAAAGACAGTTATGACTCATCTCCTGCATTAACCAGGGCACACAAGGCCATGGTCGAAGAAAGTTATAACTGATCCTCTGCCCAAAAGAAAGTGTTGATTGATAGTGTGCTTTGTGTAGGTCCCACATGGCTCTGTAGGAAAAAGTTATAACATGTCTCCTAGTTCACCCTGAAATTGAAAACAATGAAAAACAAAGAACCTTAGCACAAAAGTAATGAGGCAAGGGCTAGTTAGGAAGGGCACTGGCAATAAAGCCTGATTTCAAGGAAATGCAAAATTATACATAGTACAATAATGTAAAGAAACAAGTGAAGTATATGCAAACCACCATGAACTAATTTAAAATGGTTCTGCTTTAAGTAGGAGTTTATGGTGCCAAATGGCCTCATGTGTTTTGTCTTTCCAAGGACTTAGCCATGTGCCTCATCTGTATCTCATTTCAGGGAAAGAGGAAGCAGCTTTATAATAGTCTTATTGGTGTGGATCATTGTGATCCCAAAATATGAAAGCAACATACCTCAGTAATGCAAATCTCCATTAAAGAATTTAGACTGGTTCTTCCTTAGCAGAAATGTGGGTGCCAAGTGTCCCTCACACAATCTGTAAAGGCTAAAATCAGAAAGCACATACACATGTTTTGTCTTCTCAGGACATCAGTGTGCTTTATCCATATCTCAACTCTGGGAAAGGAAGAACCAGTCCTATGATGGTCTTGCTGGTTTGGGTCATAGTGAAACCAAAATAGGAAAACAATCCAAAAGACAAATAAACCCAGCACAAAAAACACTGAGGAGAAGGTTTTGAAGAAGGGCACTGGCACTAACCCAGGTTTCAAAAACATGCAAAATTAAAAATACCCAAATAATGCAAAGCATCATGGGACATATATGCAAATCACCCTGGAATAATTTAGTGCATGGTGCCAAATTACCTCGCACATAATCTGCTAAGGACATAGAAGACACAGATACATGTTTCATCCTTCTCAGGGCTCATCAATGTGCCTCATCTGTATCTCAACCAAGGAGAAGAAGGAACCAACCTAATGATGGTTTTATTTGAAAATTCTGCACAGACCATCATTTTATTTACTGGAAACTGAGCAGAAGTTGTTATTCAGTACATTTGCTTTTTCCTGGTTATCCACCACCCAATCCAGCCCTTTGGCAACCTGTCAATGCTCTTCCTTTCTCTTTCTTTCTTTCTTTCTTTCTTTCTTTCTTTCTTTCTTTCTTTCTTTCTTTCTTTCTTTCTTTCTTTCTTTCTTTCTTTCTTTCTTATCTGAGGAAGGCTTGTTGTTGATCTTTAATCCCTCTGCTCTCCTGAGCTTAATAACAGTCTTGACTTTCTTCACCTCTGCACTGGCTGCCTTGAGCATTTTCCAGGAGCATGCTCTATTGTATGCAATCCAATCCCTTTGTACCTCTCTAAATGAAACTCAGTTCACCCTTACCACCCTCCTTACATTCCCTGTGAGCTACATTGGCCTTTTCCTTTTTTTTTTTTTTTTGCATTTGCTTACTATTCTTAGACAACACATTGTGACATTCTGAACCATCCTTATGAACTCCCATTTTCTCCACCCACTCCAGCTAAACTACCCCATCTAGCCTGACTTCAAGGATCTCTGCTCTTCCCCAAATCAGCTCTTCTAAAGTCACAAACCCTTGCTTTGAATTGCTTGTGTATGCAGCTAATGAAGATTTTTAATCACACAAAGTTGTGGATATTTTTATGGCTGCGTGGTCGGAGCTCCACAGATGTATTGCCATCACATCACTTTTTAAAATGCACTGTGGAAGCATATAACCAGACTGCTGTCTGGTATGCTTCCATAGTTCTTAGACACAGTGCCAGTCATGGCGTTTATTTGGCCCTTCCCCTCCACCTCCACAGGCCGCATTAACACATCCCTTTCTTGGGACACTACTTTTTCTTCCGCAACTGCAGAAGTGATGGCTGCTATTCTGCTATTCCCAAGATGGCCACGTAAGTTCCAGCTGTGCATGTGTGACTATGGCAAATAAGCAGATCTGTCATTGTCACCATCTTGGTCACAGCGGCCATCACAGCATGATGTCCTCCTGAAACGTTTTCTGCATTCCTCCTAAATTTGACATTTCTGCTACTGTTTTAATCATTGTCACACACTTTGAGAGGCAAAAGGTTGAAAGGTAAGAGTGGCGTGCATCACTCTAGTTGTAGCTCCCAGCTCATGTCGTGCCTGCATTTCTACAGCCAATGGTCTGCTGGCCCAAGAATGCAGAAGTGTGGGGGCACTGCTGGTAATCTGTAGAGACCATGGAGACCACAGAAATAATTCTACGGTAGAGATCAGGGGTTGTTTGTTCGGAGAGTGCACTACGCCATGGGCAGAATGTGCTGATTTACTGGTGCTGAGGGGGATGGGCAGTCTTCAGGACCGGAGCTGGAGCTATAAGATGTGAGGGACACATTGAGGATGTACCATTTACAATGCAGTGCAGGTTCAGCTCATCAGAATGGCGATGCGAGTACAGCACCTCCACTGTCATGGACCAGGGGATGGGGTGTACTGCAACTGAAGGAAGAGTCATGCCAGCGCAGTCTGCAACTTGTATGAAAGCTACTACACAAAAATGTATTGTTCCACATTGTGTTGTATCTGTTTTAAATACTAGTGTATCCAAATAGAGATTTCACAACTGCAGCCCTCTTAAAAGCACGGTGCAGCTGTATCGGCTCTGACGAGAACTTGGTCTCAAAAGGAACTTCCACAGTTGCCCCTTCTGTAAGGACCTGGTTAATGAGCATCAGGTCCATGACAGCCTCTTCTCTGGTGAGTTCCCTCATATGTCGGCAGAGGACACCATCCTGGAGTGCATCTAACAGCATGCCTCACCCTCGAATACTTCACTCAATATCCAGAAGATTCAGATATCCTACCATGATCACATTCCATAGTGCTACAGCATTCTCAATTTCCTTCTCTAGAGCCCTATTGCCTCCTTTGATTACTTTGGGGTCCTGTACAATCCCAAATTTGATATTCTACCTATTCCACTTTCAGCTCCTCAAACAAACTCAGATCTACCTCCACCCCACTGCTCTGTCCTCAATTGCTTTGACATCCTCCTTGATATACAGAGTCTCTCCCCACTCCCCTATTATGACCATATCCTATGGCATAACCAAGGACTGAGAGGACCCTATCATGGTTAGATATTGCCAACATTTCTATGACCACTATAACATCAAACTGTCCCTCCTCTGCCATTGTCTGGGTGCCTTCTGTCTTATTATCTAGAATCATGGAGTTCAAACTAGGCAATTTCTCATGAGTGAGATGGTGCCTCTCCCCTTTCCTTCCTTCCTCCATACTTGGTAGCTGACCCTCCCTCACTTCGACCCCATTTATTGCTCCTCTTTTTTCCCTGCTAGGAACTTGCCTGTTACCTCTGGACAGGGAAGTACCTGCTATTGTGCCCTGGTTATCCATGGCAGCAGCCTCCCCCTTTGTCAGTTTAAATAGCCAGTGATAAAGACATCAAAAATGTGGGCCGTCTCCTTGGTCCCCACTGCTGTAGGGTAGAGGCCATTCTGCTTGTACAGCCTCCTGTTTTGATCCCAGATGCCCACTAAGCAGAGTCCCTCTTCTTTGAACCACTCCTTTAACCAGGAGTTAAAGCCAGTGATTAAGGGAAGCCTAGCTTCACTTTAAACCATACTTGTAGGACCTCAGAAAATGTAACTGAGGTTCTGCACAGTAGATGCCAGCTTATGCCTGCTTACCTTCTCTCTGACTCTGTCTGTGTCTTCCTCCAGTGTACTTTATGCCATATCATTTGTATCCAGATGGACAAGTACATCTACCCCTCCCCTTATATTCTTAACAATCCTTTCCACCCTGCCGTGTCTCTCCCTGTTGCCTCCAGAAGACATTTAATTACTCCACTCACTTGATCTCCAGCACACAGCATCCTCCTTGCTCCCCTTACTGATGGAGTCCACTGCTACTTGTATCTAACTAGCCACTTTCCCGACATTAGACTCTGATACTGACTTGAATGCCAAGTAGGGGCAGACCTGGCTGCCTGCGAGGTAACAGGCCCCACCGGCTCCTTGTGGGAAGAACCCAGGTGAATTGAGTTGCTCATGGGAGCAAAACAATGCCCAGTTACTATTGCCCAAACCATACCATTCCCCATAGGAGTCCTCCCATCCCTCCCCACCACTCCCATAGTAACCCTTCCCCTCCTCACACCTTGTCATATGAACCCCTTCTCTCCTCCCCCGCAACAACTTTCCACCCCATCTTGCACACTGGGGCTCAATTCTCAAAGAGCCTCTTAGATCAGCACAAACTGCAGCCTACAGCAGCTTGCACCAATCACTGGTGCACCAGGGACCCTTCACCTAATTCTTGAATGGAAGGACCCAGCACCAGACTCCAACAAGCTTATGCAAACACTCACATGCATCAAAGGAAAGGCACAAGGAAGAGGAATGTTATAAGCTGCAGAACAGTCCCATGCAATGTCACCACCAGCAGAAGTGTTGCCCACAGTGTAGGGCCAATGTCTGTTGCACTATTCTGGCCCCCACTGCTGATACCAGTGCAGTCTGCCAGCACTGGCACTTCTGCAGGTATTCCAGCATAGTCCATGCTTCCCACTGCAGCCCACAAGTGTACCCTAGCATGATGAAGGGCACACCTCCCTCAGTATCCCACCATGCAGCCAGCAGTGTGGCCAGCCCATGGTCCATGCCCAACAGTAGTCCACCACCATCAGTGCAGATGGGTAGCCCTGCAGGCAGCAGGCCCTGGGACTCAGTGAGTCTCCCAGTACCACTGGTGTTGTCCATGGTGCAGTGCCCTACACACCCCTACACAGGTACCCATGCAGTGCCAGACCACCTGGCTTACAAATGGCACAGCAGTCAGTGCCTCTGTATGGCTGTGGGGTTACACCACTGCTGCTGACACTCCCAGGGGGTCCACAGGTGGGACCACTTTAGGTGCATGGGCATTAGACCCGAGCTGGTCTAACTCTGGGCTGGCACTGCAAACATTGGCACCTTTGCAGAATCCCACACTAGTGGATATGGCAGCCAATGTCCTGTGCACAGACCCATGAGCTATGGCACACCACTGTGTTTGGTGCTGGGCTGGCAGAGGTACAGTCTGGCACAAGTGTACCTCACCCTGACTCAGCCTGCGTTCAAGAATGGGGATTGCCATACCTTTTGACACAAGGTACCCCTTGCATCATTTCTTTCCAATGCAAGCACCTTGCATCAGTTGCAGAGCTTTGAGAATTGTGCCCTTGGTGTCCTTAGGGAAAGTGGAGCACCAATCACCTGCCACAGCCTACACATGACCCTGCAATGAAGAACGTCTAATTTAGCCTTCACCACTGCCAGTTCCATTGTGAGTACTGGAAATGTACTGCACAGTTGGCAAAACAGCTCCTCTCTGAAGATGGCCACTGCACAGCCATTTGAGAACACTAGCTCCCCATCCAACCTATATATCCTGTCTCCCTCCAGCATTCCTTATCCATTTCTCTCTCTCTCAGCCAATGGAGACCATGTGTATCCATATGCTTCCATTTACAGCCCCTACCTTTAAGCTGTAGTCCCTGCCAACTACTGTATTCCCATATCAGCCCCCCCAAGTCTACTTCCTGAATCATATTTAACTTGACACTCTAAAAAGGGTTTATCCAGCATTCCTATTAATTAAGGACTACAATTTTCAACCCAATTATTCCCTTATCAGCCAACCCAGTCCCCAGTCCAGTAATACTTACTGGCCAGTTCCTTCCTCAATCCCACTAAAAACAGGCACCCCAAATAGGGTATACCCAGGAGGGTATCCAGTGATAATAGTGACCCAAAATGAGTGACTACAAAATAGTGACTCATTTTAGGTGTGTATTATTCTGGCTAACTTGCACAATAAGCGGGTATGGGAAAGCGTCCATGGGGAAGGGCGAATGGAAGGGTGGAATAGCGAGGAAGGGAGGGACAGGGAAGGTTTTAGGAGACTGGTGTACCTGCTGCAAGCAAGCTAGCTGTGTGGCATGCTGGTGTGGGTGGCTAGCTCTGGCACAGCTGGTACTGGGTTCAGGATCGGGACTGGGAGCAAGTACATTTTGCCACAGCCACAAGCTGCAGCACTTAAATTTTGCCAAAATCTGGATTTTTTCCCCTCCCCAACATGCACCCCCTGAAGTTGAGAATCTTAATTCAGGGAGATGCAGGGGGAAAAGCCCCCAAGTGGGGGCATGGGGGTCACAGCCCCCCCTGCAAAACCACTTTTTTAAAATCCGGATGTCAGGGTCGCCTTGAAGTGTATATTGCCGATTTGCTTTCAGGGGATTTACACTCACCATACTAGTGATTGCTGTTTTGCGATCACTATTATGACATGAAACCCCTAGGAGCCCTAATAATTAAGGACTGTAGTGAAGCATTCCAATATGAAACTGTCTCTTTCTGACACCCCACAAATTTAAATTGCAGTTAACCTCATGTGTTCTAGACAGAGCCAACCTGCATCCAGTGAAAGCAGGACCTGTTTTGGCCTTTCCTGGTTTATCTTAAGAGGTGGGAGCTCTTTAGACACTAAAAACCTTTTTGAGCTGAGAGATTGACTGTGACTTCTCTCTCAATTTGAGGACATTCATGCTGCTACGTAGTTTTGATTAATTTTGTACCCTTTCCTCTGTCAATATAATTTTATTTGTTAATTTAGGGGATGTGGTGGAGCTGAGAGGCTGATTTGAATGGTTGTGTGTTTGGGTGTTGAGTGTTTGATTGTGGAGAGGGTTTGTTTATGTTTTATGGTTGTTTGCTGTAGTGTTTGCGGAGTGTGGTAAAGATGTGTTGGGACTGTATAAGGACGGTCAGGCATTATTCCCCCTCCAGGCTTAGGGACCGCCATCCTTTTTCTTGTCCTTCACTGTCACCAGAGGTATATAGATGGTGTAGGGCTTTGAGGATTGTTAGGAGGAGGAGGAGGAGGATTGAGGCTGGGCCTGGAGAGGGAATGGAAAGGAGTGGGCAGATTGGAATAGTGGGGACAAGGTGAAGACCTGGGGAGAAATGGGTCCAGGAAAGGGGTTCTTCCTGTCTGGTCCCCATACCCAAGGGCTCTGCTTGTAGCAGGCAGGTTACATGGTCTTCCTTGGGTTCTCATCCTACTCGGGTGGTGTTATGCAATGCCAGGTCTATTAAGAACAAGACTGCTATAATAGCGGATCTTTATTTTATTTTATTTTATTATTATTTTATTAGAATTTTGGTAACTGGGTAAGTCCACTGAGACCATGCAGTCCCTTTTTCAGTTACTACCCGGGTGTCAATGGTGAACACAGTACAATAGATAAATACAGTAGTAATATACAGGATGCAGAGAGATTTAAAAATGTTGCAAAACTTATTACAGTAGAAAGCCAGGTAAGTAACTTAAAACAGATCAGGCATTAAACATATAAATAAACATGATAACTAATATTATACAATATATACATAGCAGGAACACGAGAACAGGTGGATTACAAGATACTTCTATCAGAGTAACATAAACTAGGCATTAACAATGCTATAAGGGTTATTTAAAGCAATTGCAGAGGAGGATTAATAGGCAAGAGGTAAGCTCTTTTGAAGGAGGATAGGGTGGGGCAGGAGAGTAAGTTGGGGGAAGGGAATTCCAAGCAGAGGGAACTGAGAAAGAGAATGAGCGCTTACCCGATAGGGGTTGCATCTTCTGGTTTGCTAATAAGGGTAAGGAAGTAGATCTAAGCATGCATGTGGGTGCTTTTTTGTAAACCATTCCTCTTAGGCAAGGGGGATTATAGAGCTTGGTAAGTTTAAATACAAGGCATAAGGTGTGAAACTGTAACCTTGAGTCATAGGTAGGCCACTGAAGAGAACATAGGGCCTCACAGTGGTGTTTTCTGAAGTCCGCTCCAAAGGCAAAATATCCAATCCTATGATAGAGTTGACGAACTTGTGAAAGGAAAGAGGATTGGGCAGAGAGTAGTAAAGGGGCACCATAGAACAAAATAGAGAGAAGGGATGTTGGTGCAATCTTTTTACAGGCGGCGTTGGATAAAAGAGGGCGGAGGCAATATAATAACCTGAGCTTCTGGTTTACCATTTTGGTAAGCTGAGTTGCATGATGCTCCATTGAAAAGGAGGCATCTAAGTGAACCCCAAGGTATTTAAAAGCACTAACCACCTCTATGGGGTCTCCTGACTATGTACTGATCTGGAACTGTTTGGTAGGTTTGGGGGACAGGTATGGAAAGTTGTAGCTTTTGTTTTTTACGTATTTAGAATTAGGTGATTATCAGACAGCCAGGTCTCGAGTGCAATGAAATCAGAGTTAAGGCTTTGGTTCGGCCACTCTATATAGTTTAGACTGCATCATCAAGCATACATTGCACGGACGCACCACCACAGAAGTTGGGGAGCTTGTTGATAAAAAGTGAAAATAGTATCGGGCCAAGAATAGAATCTTGGGGTACTCCATGTGAGATAGGCCTTGAAGAGAGAGTGAACCAGACCATTTTACCCTTTGCGATCTTCCAGTGAGGTAGTCATGGAACCATGTGAGTGCTAAGCGATCTAGACCTAATTGATGCAATTTACCAAGGAGAAGGTGGTGGTTGATTAAATTGACTAGCCTTAGTCAAGTCAATGAATACTCCACCGTTGAAGACCAGCATCACTTGCATTAAAAATGTCAGTCAAGACTTTGACAAGGGCTGTGGTAGTACTATAGCCTTCCTGAAGCCATATTGGCAGTCTGTGAGAAGATGATATAAGTCTAGGAAGGATTGTAACTGAATGTGCAGGATCTGCTCCAGGATCTTAGCCAGTGGGCAGAGAATTGAAATAGGCCTATTATTTTCCACAATGTGGGTTCCCCCTATGGAGGGACTACCACAGCCACTTTCAAAGACTTGGCACTTCACCAGAGAGGATGGATCTATTTAGAAGATCACAGACAGGTGCAGTGAGTGCTGCTGCCCCTAGTTTGAGAAACCTGGGTTCTAATGTGTCATGGCCCAGGAAGCTCTCTGACTTGAGATTTGATAATAGCCTGAAGACTTCTCTTCTAGTGGCTATTTTTGGGTGGAAAGGGGGTCGGGAGCCAAGAGCAGCATGATGCTGAGTAGGGATAGAAAAATCTGAGACTGGCGGCAGGTGAGCTGTGTACCTATCGAGGTCAGTGAGGAACTGATTAATTCCTTCTGCAGTGGATGGGGGATCTTGAAGGAGGTGGCCACTGTTCGATATGGAGCTTGGACATTGGGTCGATTTACCTTTGATCAAAGAATTGATATGTTTCCAGAATTCTTTGGGCTTGCTGAGATTCTCAGTCTGAGGTGAGTGGAGGTAGGTATGTTTAACATCCTGTATCCTATTTTTACACTTATTTCTCAGCTGTCAATAATATAGCCAATCAGAATGAAGGAGGCTGTGTTTATAGGTCTTCCAGGCTGCATCATGACTCTTCATGAGGATCTTGATTTCAGTAGAGAGCTAGGGTGCCTTAATACCCTTAGATCTATGTCTAGTAAGTGGAGCATGTCTGTTGATAATGTTTTAAAAGTAAGGATAAAATAATTGAGTGCTTGGTTTATTGAGGGAGGCAAGTAATGGATGTCCAATCAGCATTACTAATAGACACTGAGAAATGGTCTACATTAAACTGAGACATTTTCCCAGATTCACGTGTTATGGGTGGTGGAGCATCAAAATTATTACACCACACACAGTAGGTAGGAGAGTGGTCACTAATACAATCTGGCAAAACACTGACTGTTTTGATCCTATGTGGGCAATTAGATAGTAACCAATCCAACAGTGTTGCAGTACCTGTTTTGGAGTTATGTCTTGTGGACAAGAAGATAAGTTGGGTGAACTTTGCATCAGAGACTAGCATATGGGCCTTTGTTTTGTGGGGACAGCCAATCAATGTTGATATCTCCACAGATTACTGTGTCATGAGGGGAGAGGCTGACAATGCCGACATAAGGGAAGGCAGTTCATTACAGGTGTCCTCAATGGGGTAGGTAAACATCCAATAACTTAACATTGCCTCAGGTTCGTGAGATAAATAAAGATTCTGCATTGGGAGGCACGCCGGGGAGAAGAGATCAAAGTGACATGAAATTTAGACTTAACATATAGTAAGACACCTCCCTCCCTTCTACCTAAACTGTCATGCCTGTGGTAGGAGTAGCCAGGGAGATCAATTTCATGTTGTTGTATACTGGGCTTCAACCAAGTTTCTGTTATGCCAGGGATGTCCGGGTTGAGATTAGTTGCCCATGCCTAAATCTCAACAATTTTAGGCCAGAGGCTTTAAGCATTTAAATGAGCGATTTTGATGCCTTTTTCCCTCAACACATAAGAGGCAGAAGCAGATAGATTACTCTGAGGGTCAAGGTTAACTTCTATGTCACCAGCTAGAAGAAGGAGTAAGGACAAGTGTATGGCCGGAGTTAACTTTAAGAAGTGTAGGCCTCTGGTATTTATGCTAATCCTACATAACAATTGCAGGGAGGTTTGGGTACAGACCCCAAGGTAGTGGGCATCCTTTATTTGCATGATATGAGTGAGTTGAATGGGAGGTGAATTGTCGATGTAGGTTTGGCTAGGATAGTGGGGTGAGGAATCATGAGGAAGGGGGTTAGCATTGGGCAATAATTCTATTGAGTAAAGAAAAGGATAAGATAAAAAATGCAATATCACTGCCCAGCTTGGCCATACTGTAACCTGACACAGGACAATGGATGATGGGCAATCTTCTAGAGGCCAAACCTCCTGGAATTATTTGTAGACCTCAAGTAAAGTTGACTGAGTAACTGCGCGGTATAGAGATCGTTAGCAACTTCACTTCTGAAAAGTCACAGTAGCGTGGTGAGACCTAGGAAGATATAATTCTTCAAATGGCGAGGGTGTAGAGGAGAAAGCCGACTTGCAGTAGATCTCGAGGTGTTTAACAGGGATCTCCTTATCAAGAGAAATGTAGATGTAATAGAGAGCAGGGGGAGGGGGGGAGAAGTGACCCACTTCCAGAAGGAGAGAAGGGGCTGGTGAAGGAGTGATTTAGAAACAAAGAAGATATGTAGAGGAGCTGAAGATTCTAGGGCGTCTGAGACAATTGATCACAGTGAGGGTTATGTTGGTGGGCTTGAGTATCTGAGTAGCTGAGTAGGTACACTGTCTTAAAATAGAAGTGTGTGCCTTTAAGATTTGAATTGCTAAATTAACTCTAATGGTGAGTTTCCATAGGAGAATGTGCTTCCTGTAAGGTAAGCAGTCACACAGTCTTATGGATAAGTGTGCCTTTAAGAGTTTATAGCACAAAAAAAACAGACTGAAAAAACACTAATGGTAGTAGCCAATGATGAGTAGCTTTCTGTAAAGAGGGCGGATGAATGTGTATTTAAAGGAGGCCTGGGAGGGGTGGGGAGAGGACAAAAACCTGAGTCACTAAATTGCACTTCTGACTGTTTGTCTTTGGCTACAAAAACAGGCAGGAGCCAGCTACGTTTAGTACTTTAGCAAATGAGTTTAGTGAGTTAAAGTATCCCAGATTGAAATTACAACATGTAATCCAGCTCAAGAAAGCACAATTCCAGCTGGGCAACTGTACCGAGTCCTGTTCTGAGTTTTATGCTTTACCAGGAGCTGTGGAGCACAGCACAGTACTGCAAGACTGAGTTAGGACAGGGCAGATTACACCGTGTCCTATTCTGAGCTAGATTCAAACTATAATTCAGAAAGGAAACTAAGATCAGTTCTTTTACTGTTGTTTCTGGCCTATTTGCTGCTTCCTAACAAATTACTAAGCTGGTGCTTTCAGGATCACAATTAATTTTAACAAGAATGGCTCACAGTGCTTTCACTATTAATTCTCTAAGTTTTAAAATAAAATAGTTCCCGCTTCAGCCAGAGAGCGAGGAAAAAAATGCAGTTCCAAAACAGCCACAGGAAGCCTTTGTTCAATGAAGGCACCAAAATTCAAAAGTGAGGAGACTGGCTGTGCACAGGGACACAGCTCGCTGATGCTCAGATGGCGTACCTTATCAGCTGGACGACGGGCTGGGAGCAGCTCCTGCAGCTACAGCTGCGGGTGGCAAATGCCCAGTAGGACAGGGCTCAGGCTGTGGAAGAAAAGCAAAAGGATTAGATCTGGAGGAGGGACAAAATGAAATAGGCAGGGTTGGTGGGACAGAAATGGCTAATTAAATTGGGAGAGGACATGGGATGTGGATGGTGCAGATTTGGGACAAAAGAAAGCAGGACAGCAGCAACCCAAGGCCGGTGTGAGTGGGGTGCCACAGGGCTCTGTGTTGGGGCCAGTATTGTTTGGGCTCTTCATGTCAGACATTGCACATGGGGTAGTGAGTGGGTAAGTCTGTTTGCTGACGACACCAAAATTGGAGCAGTGGTGCATGGAGAGGGAGGGATGAAGCAGCTGCAGGAGGACCTATGCAAGCTAGAGGAGTGGTCAGAGAGGTGGCAGCTGGGGTTCAATGCAAAGAAGTGTAAGGTTATGCACTTTGGGGTGAAGAACCCAAGGAGAGAATACTGACTGGGGGTAAGCTGGGGATCACTGAGGAGGAGGAGAAGGACCTAGGGGTAATGATAACAGGGACTATGAACAAGACTGCCCAGTACTGAGAGCAGCTGCAAAAGCAAATAAAATGCTGGGGTGTATAGCGATAGGTTTTAGGTCCAGGCGAGAGAAGTGATCTTGCCCTCTACAGGTTGCTAGTAAGGCTGCACTTAGAGTATTGTGTGCAGTTTTGGAAGCCATACCTAAAGTGTGATATCAGGCTACTGGAGGGGTGCAGAGGAAGCAACAAAGTTGATATGTGGAATGGAGGGAGAGACTATGACCGCAGGCTGGGAGACCTGAATATGTACACCCTGGAGGATAGAAGGGAAAGAGGGGATATGATAAAGACATTCAAGTATCTGAGGGGAATCAACAAGGATGGGGCAAATGGGGTCTTTAAGTTAAGGAGGGGGAGGTTCACCAGGGGGCACGTGCTAAGAACAGAAGGGGAAGATTTAGGAAGGAAATGAAGAGACACTATTTCACAGAGAGGGTGGTAGCAAAATGGAATGCCCTACCAGAATGGATGGTATCATGTAAATCTGTGAACAGCTTCAAAAGGGCATGGGACAGGGAACAGGGAGAGTGAGGGTGGGGAGGTGGGGTGGCAGGGGATGACAAAGGGAGGGTGGGGCAACTGCAAACTAGGGGTGTTGGCTGCACACTCGAGCAGACTTAGATAAACCGGGTGGTCTGTTTCAGCTGGCACATTCATATGTTTGTATGCAGAAATTTGAGATCAGGGAATGGGGGGTGGGTGCAGAGGAGCAAGAGTGAGTGAGAGGGACACTGAGAGAGAGAAAGCAGGCTAACAGCAGGTACAGCTAGGAGATTTAAATGACAGTCAATGGGAACAGCTAAATGTACATTAGATAACTTAGGAGACAGCCAAAAGAGCAAATTGGATCACCTGACCTGGCTTGCATCACCGAGACTTGGCTGGATGAGAATGCTGGCCCTGTTTTGGCATCAGCAATTCTGTCCGGGTACGTAGTGATACACCGCCCGAGGATGGATCATAGGGCCGGGGGTGTTGCCATCTGTTTTTGATTGGAACTGAGCCTAATGGAGGTACCAGTGGGAACTACCAACTCCTCCGAATGTATCATGGGTGAGGGTGAGGGGTGCAGGATACTTCTTGTCTATCGTCCACCAGGAGACGGGAATGTTTTCCTGTGGGAAGTCACGGACTTCATTGCTGACCTGACATTGGGATCCCCCAGATGGCTGATCCTGGGGGATTTCAATGCCTGGGTTGATGATGAACTCTTGCAGTTTGGTCAGGACTTCCTCCAGCTAATGAATTCGCTGGGCTTCACCAGGTAATTTCCTCCTAGACCCATATTAGTGGTCATTCATTGGACATGGTGTTTCTCCTGGGGATGGAGATATCCAATTTGGTGGTGGAACCAGTCAGGTGGTCTGACCGTCATACCATTGGGTTCAGTTTTGAGGCCACCCCTAGTAGGTCATCCCCTACGGAGATGGTCCAATATTGCCCTTTGAGGGGTGTTTCCCAGATGGCCTGATGGCGGCACTGGACCTATCAGATTTACTGAGTGAATGCATGGATCCAGGGGACCTGGTACTTGCCTATAATAACATGGTGATAGGTCCTTCTCCTCCTCTGATGCAGATACCTGGACTCCACCCAAGAAGTACTCCATCATGGGATTCTTTGCTCCAAGGTGCCCAACTTTGCATTTCCTGGCATTGAAGCCAAGCTACCAGATACTGGACCACCTCCCCAGCTTTTTCAGATCATCCTCTAGGTCCTGTATCCCTTTAGCTGTGTCCACTCTCCCGCAGAGCTTGGTGTCATCTGCATATAGGCACACACTCCTTTAATGCCATCACCAGTGTCACTGATGAAGACATTGAACAACACTGCACTGAGCCCTGCGGGACTCCACTGGTTACATCTCTGGTGCCAGATAACTCTCCCCCCACAACCACCCTCTGGGTTCTGTCCCTCAGCCAATTTTCTATCCATCTGGACATCTTATCCCCAACCCTGAGATCCACCAACTTCCTGATCAAAGGCCTTGCTGAAATCCAGATAGAGGACATCGACCACTTGGCCTCTGTCTCCTATCTTACTGACTCAGTCAAAGAAGTCAATCAGATTCGTTTGACACAATCCCCCCCCCCACGAACCCATGTTGTCTGGTATCCTGGAGATCATGCTCCTTTAGATATTCTACCAACTTTTCCTTAAGTATGGTTTCCATACGCTTGTACATGATTGAGGTCAGACTGACTGGTCTGTAATTCCCTGGGTCATCATTGGGACTGCTTTTGTGGAAGGGCACCAAATGTGCTGTTCTCCAGTCCTGCGGTACCACGCCTGACTCAAGTGAACTATTAAATAAGCCTGCCAATGGCCCTGCCAGTTCCTCAGCCAATTTATTTAGTACCCTTGGATGTACTCTGTATGGGCCTGGTTATTTGTCCACCTTCAATGCTAGCAGCCCGTACCTCACTCTAGCCTCCTCTATCACTACATCTGTGTTCCCCTTCCCCCTGCTCCTCTTCTCCCTCCTGAGAGCACTGGTCCATCCTTCTCTCTGAAGAAGATGGGACAGAAGTACTAAGTTAGTATCTCTGCTTTTCCCCCATTATCCTACACCCACTCCTCCCCTTTCTTAAGTCTAACAATCCCTTCCTTCTTGTCCCTTTTCTCACTTATATAGTGAAAGAAGGCATTCTTCTCCTTCTTAATTCCTTCAGCTATCTGCAGCTCCTTCTGTGCCTTAGTTTGCCAGACTTTCTTACTAGCCTCACAAGCCAACCTTAGGTAAATTTTCCTATCCACCTCTCTCTGGTCTTCCTGAATTTTCTGTAGCTAACCTCTGTACTTTTCTCTACCTGGGCAACCCTAATACTGAACCAGCTGGGTGCTTTGGCCCTTGTGTTCTTCCCCCTGAGCCTAACGTACTCCTCTGTGGCAACCAGTATTCCTTCCTTAATGATGAACCACCTTTGGTCCACCACCCATATCTGCTCTGATGCCTGCCAGGTGGCTCCTTAGCACTTTGCCCTTCTTCCTGAAGTCCACCCTCCTAAAATCCAAAATGTGGGTCTTAGTTGGGATGCTTTCACTGCCCATATCCAACTGGAACCACACTGTGCTGAAGAAGTACTGAAGGTCGATTTTTGATTGCACTGTTTGAAACCCTGGGTGAGCTGTCTCACAGGATTTCTTGCATGCACCTGTGAATTCCAGTTTTCTAATTGGGACCCCCAGGAATTATGACATGCATATAAAAGGAACAGGGGAATGGTTTTCTGTATTTTATCTACTGGCATTGAATAAGGGACATGCTATAGATTTACTCTGCTTTGACTTCAGCAAAGCTTTCCACTCAGTACTTCACTGAAGATTGCTGAAGTAGATGAAGGATCTAGGTGTGGCACCAGACATAGTAAGATGAGTAGGAAATTGGTTGAAAGAGAGGCAACACAGGGTTGTGATTAATGGTGTCAAATCAGAAGAGAGGCAGGTCATGACTGGGGTGCCACAGGGGTCTGTCATGGGTCCAGTCTTTTTCAATATTTTCATCAGTGACATAGCTGAAAGAATTTGGGGCAAGTTGCATATCTTCACAGATGACAGGAGCACTGTATGTGGGGGTAGACTGTGATGAGAGAATTAGGGAGATGCAGAGGATGCTTGAATGTATCAGAAGTATTGACAGTAGAAGAAAGAGGTATTACTGCACCTGGAGTATTGTGCCCAGTTCTGGAGTTCTTACCCCAGAGAAGATAAGGACAGGTGAAAGACAGTACAATGAAGGGTGACCAGGATGATTCAGGGTCAGCAGGATAGATCTTATGAGGACTGACTAAAGACATACAACATGTACTTGCTGGTGACAACACTAGGGAAGAATGATATGAAAGAGACCTTCAGCTTCCTGATAGGAATAAACAAATTGAACTGTGAGAAACTATTTAGCATGAAAAAGAGTTCAAAGACACGGGGGCACAAGTGGGAAAATTTGATGGGAAGGAGGTTCAAAGGGGATGTGAGAATGTTGTATTTTACAGAAAAGGTGGTGGAACCATGGAACAGTCTTCCAGCCGAGGTTTTGGGCACCAAAATGATAAATGATTTCAAGCACAGCTGTGGCACAGTGAAGGATACAGTAGTTACTCAGGGCAGTATTAGGAAGGGGAATGGGGCATGAATAGTGAGGGCTAGTATACTGTATGGACAATAGGTCCTGAGGTTTGCCAGGGAACAACAGGCAGCCTAAATGGATAATTGAACTTTTTCTGCCATCACTGTCTATGTTTCTATGTCATATTGTACCAGTTTTGTGTTGACTGCAAGCAGCTTTTACTTTAGCTGTGTATAACAGGTTATTATTTGAATTATAAGGCATATAGGCTTGACTTATTTGGAGTTATTTTGATGTGGTAAGCAAGCTTACCCTATACTTCACTCTGAGATCTGCATAGATAAAACTACTATTCAAATCTGAAGTAAGAACACACAGAAATAACAGTTTATGATAGACTGAAGACCCTAGGAGTGACTTGATAAAGTGTGCTGTATCCTGATAGCACTAAATGGCAATTTTTCTGCAAACCGTAGCAATAATATAAGAAATATAATTACACCAAACTGAAAAATAAGCATTTGTCAATGCCAAATGTTTGCTTGCTGGCATTAGCACTGGGAGTGTAGAAGTTAGACAGATGCAGATTAGGAATGGCAGTGTGAAGTATTGAAGTGACATCAATCCCACCCCACCCTGCAGAGATGGACAGGCATTGGGTGTGCCTTTGGGTCGTCGCTTATAACGCCAGGGCCATTTCACCCACCCTACCTTATAGACACCGACAAGAGTCAAGGTGCCTTGGGTGTCCGGGCTTTATACTCACCCTATTGCATAAGGAAATACGCTGAAATGGGTGCAGTATAGGAGAATGGGGTGAACTTTGGGGCTGAAGAGTCCAAGGCACATCTTGATTCCTGTCACTGGCTGCATGGTGGTGGTGGGGGTGGAATGGCCTGAGCATTACTGTTGACAATTCCAAGTAACACCCCTGATGCCTGTCAGTCCCTAGAGGGTAGGGCATTATGGTGGGAAACCCTAAAGCCCTGGGCATTTCTTGGTATTTTCACTCCAAGTTTTCAACATGGGCTTTTTGTGACCCCACTGCATGAACAGTGACACTATCAGTTTGTTAGCCGAAAGGTGATTTTGCACAGCAACTGTGCCATTTGGCACCACAGGTGCAAAAACACATTCCAAACAGGATGTGAAAAATGACAGCTGTACCGTTCATGAGGAGGTGTAAAAAAATGGTAATGCTGAAAATCTGAAGTGAAAATATAACAAAATTGGTGAAGTCTGGTGTCCTGCGTTTTAGCAGTTTAAATGTGATTACCAGTGCCTGTATAGTCTCTGTGTACTGTCTCTTTCAGAGCTGCCTGATTGCAGCTTAAGTAATCTGAGAGGGAGCTCTGTTGAAAGATGTAACTATTTACTGAAAATCATTTAGAGTGATAATGATAACGTAGTTTGTCTAACCTGCTTTCTTTGTAGCAAGGACTGTTTTGTTTGTCTCCACTATCTTGGTCCTGGACTGCAAATTGGACCAAACAGTATGGGTGGGACCTAAAATGTAGCCGGACTACAGGAGCTGTCTGAATTCAAAATCTGTAGAAACTTTAGTTTGGAGCTTTTTGCGCCTTTTTTGCAACTGAAGGGGGAGCTCTTTCTTTGACTGACAGTCAACTCAGCCAACCAAATCTTTTGGATCTCGGGCAAGTCCCAGGCTGCTTGCAATTTTCAGTTAGATCTAAGCTGGAAGACGAACAAGAAGGAGTTGAAGTGTATTTTGGGCAGCAATCTTGAGTGGATTAGCATGGGAGAACTGTGAAAGCGCTGAGTTTGGCTTGCATGTCTGCCTGCTGCTCCTGAGAGGGAGAGAAGAGAATTATTTTGGACTAAATCCAAGTTTGTGTGACTAAAGTAAGCTACTGAAGTGGGCCAGGCTCAACCTGAAGAAGTCCAAAGATTTTTCTGAATGCGATTGGCCTGTCAGGAGTTCCAGCTACCCCTAAGTTCCCAGTGTGTGCAGAGACTTTGCGATTGTGACTGGGGAGCGCTTTGCCTGGTACAGTAAAATTCCTGTACATGTAAATGTGCTATGAGCTACTAGTGGGTTGTGAGTTAGTTCCCCACTGTGTGAACTGTATTCTGCTTGCTGGAAGCTGTATCCAGCCCAAAATGGACTCCATCCGAATTTGTCTCCATGCGGTCTGGGCCTTGCCAGACTGGCCCAGCTAGACTACCCAATGCACAGAGAAGCCATCGATCAGAGACCTGCCTGGTGATCAGCCCCCTGCTCCATGCTTGAACAGGAACGACACCTCTGTGACTCGTGTGGGCCCTGGTTCTCCTGGCATTCCAGATCAACCACCTGCAGTCTCGATTTTCGTCCAGCTTGTGTCCAGTCTTGGGTATTGTGAGTAAATACGAGGGTAGCTCCCTGCAACAACAGCTTAATCTAAGTGTGTCATCTGATTGTCTTGTTTTGTTTCCTTTATGAACTGAGCCCTCTGGCTCCAGATTACAAATATTGTGTACTGTGCATGTTGTGTTTTCCATCACAGGGCCCCAACTAGCTGCAACCCTGGGCAACTGTCCTGGCTAGCCCATCTCTTCTCCAGCTGTGTACCCAGAGGTGGACTGTGTGGGGGGACTCAAAGCACACGCATAACTGCTTGATTGATATAACCTTTTAGCTAATTAACCTGATTTTGCCCCTCCCTTGTTCAAGTCCCCTGAATAAATCAGATATAACTTTTTCTGCATGTAATCTGACTGTGGTTCCAGTTTGTGCTCAAAGTACTGTACTGTTGCTATTTGCTGTGCATAACCTTGCTTTACAGGGGGTCCCCAGGGTCTAGCCAGAGGAACCAGCCCTGGTGATAAGTGTAAACAGTGTCGATGTGTGTGGTGTACCAGGGTATTGTGAAAGTGATTATTGCACAGTGTTCAGGCCACTAGAGGGGAAAGAGGGAGTTACAGTGTCCTGGAGGGCTGTGCCCAGGTTAGCTTGACCACATCCAACCCTGACCTCTGGGTGGAGGCACCTGCTTCAGAACTCAGGCCCTTAACATGCTACTAGCCAAGCAGGCGGGGTAGTAGCCCTTGGGATAGCGCCACCTAGGGGTTACACTGGCATGGGCTCCCTGAGTGCCACCTGTATTTTTGGGGAAGGGGGACTGGAGCCGATGGGGATTGGGCACCCTGTCAGTAAAGAAAAAGGGTCTGTGTTTGGGGCATGATGCTGAGGGGACTGGGCACCCCTTGGCAGACAAATTATGGGGGACATTATGCCAATGAGGATTAGGCTCCCGTCGGCAAATGACCTGGGAGTGGCCATGTGACTGGGGGATTGGGCACCCCACGCTGGCTTTCCTGGGACTGTGAGAGGTGGACGGTGACAGCCACTGCCATGTTTTTGTGTTTGTTATTTTCGTATTTATTCCTCCTTTCTCCACCTCAGCTCTGGTCTCCTCGGGAGCACCAAGGAGTCATCCCCCTGTGGTTCACTCCTACCTGGTCAGTCCTCCTTCGCCCATGTAGCCTCGGTTTATCCCTTGGGCGGGGACGAGGTGGGCCCCAACACCCCAAAACTACAGTAACGTCAGTCGGTCGGGTGTCAGGAGGGCGGCCGCAAATCGGGGTCAAGCTCTGGTGCTCCGTCTCTGCCGGAGCTGAGATGCATTTTCCGTTTTTCTGGGAAGTGGCTGGCACACTGATGTCAAGGTGTTGATTCCGATGTCTGCCACTCCCCTCCACTCCTACTTCTGCTCCTTTGGCGCTTGCTGTGTCTCCGGCTTCTGCCAGAGAGCAGCCAAGAGTTATACAGGGACCCCTGTCCCTCCCGGGGGATGAGACCTGTCCACCAGATGCTCGATCATCTCCCTCCCCTGCCGACCCCCAGCAACCCGGGCTCGTTCCCGAACCCAGGTCACCGGCGTGGTGCAAGGTGTGGCGTCCAGCGCCTCAACCCTCAGCACCACTGGGCCGGCTTGCCGTCACCATGTTTAATGAAATGTAACACCAGGCAAGGCACACCTTGCTATGAGGTGGCACTCCCTCATTACAGTGGCAAAATCGTTTCAAGTTCGTGGCGCGCTTCTGAGCTGCTGTCATAGACAGCGTTCTCATTTAGTGGTGCCACAGACACAAGCCCCCAAAAGCAGTGACTGCATTGGCCACAACATGACCGCACCTCCACAACCTTCTTCTCCAGCAAGCTGTCACAACATCTTTCTTGTATATGCATGCAAGCAAAGATAAAAATGAGTCAACCTTAGTTTGAGCATATTACGTTCTAGACTTTTGTACTGCTTATCACCTGTAACCTCTTGCCCTAGTTTTGAGCTGTTATCAATAATATAAATAAATAACATCAGTAGAAAAACTATTTTTGATGGGGCTAGTGTGAAAAAAATTCTGCTGGCAGAATTACTGCAAAAGTCAGGATTTCACTTCTGTGACTATTCTGAATACATGTTGGCTAACTTAGAATGATAGGATGAATGTATGAATTGCAGATTAATGTATTAAACTGTGGGAAGTGATTTCCCTGAAATGATCACTGAACTGCAAAATGATTACATGTATTGCGAATTGATGTATTAAATTGTGGGCTGGAGTTCCACATGACTGTAATTCTGCAGTTCATTTGCTTTATTGTGCAATTCAGCCAGAAAAATTTGTGGACTGTGGTGAAAATTCACCAAACGTATTCAGAGAATTTGGAGTTCACTAAATTCTGAATTTCAAAACATGCTGCAAAATATCCGCAAATTTAGAATTCATAGTTTCCACACACCACAAACTGGGACCGAACATTGTGTTTCTCAGCCAATATTGGCAAACAATCTTTCTCATAATAGGACACATTGATGAACAGTGACACAGAGTAGTTAGCCAAAGTTTTACCCTGCCTAAACATCACAAGGTTTTAAAAATGGTGCAAATATATTATCATTTGGGGAAGATTTTGTCAGGGATATCTCAGGCATTCTCACGGACACAGGTAAATGCTCACCTTTAAGGCCCTACATGGCCTGGGCCCTGGCTACCTGAAGGACCTTCTTGCACCTGCTGTCTCGGTCCACTCCCTCCTCTCCTCCTCTAAGGGCCTAATTGTGATTCCCAGGATGAGGTGAAAAACTGCTGGCGACAGATCATTTATTGTCACCGCCCCCGTTCTGTGGAATTCGCTTCCCTCAGCCGTCAGGGAGACCCCTTCTGTGGAGGTATTTAAGGCCCACTTCAAGGCCTTCTTGTATAATCAGGCCTTCCCGGACTGTGTTCTATAGTCCCTACCTGTTTTAGGACTTAATGTCTGATTGAGTTTTTATTTAATTTATTTAGTTATTGTTGAAGGTAGTACATTTTATTTTAACTGTTTGGAACATTGTATTTAAGTGTTTATTATTGTGTTGTCTTGTATTTATTCTGATTGTTGTATGGTGCCCAGAGCCTCCGGGATGGGCATCTTTTAAATAAAACTTGCCTAGCCTTGCCTTGCCTAAATCCAATGCCACATTCAAAAGAGAAAGTGAAGGGGTATTGTTCCTAAAGGTTTTCCTTTAACACTTCATTAGCACTCTGTTTTAGAGAAAAAGATGCAAATTAGGTTAGTTATTTTATAATCACACAATAAGACACTTCAGGGTTTGCATAACTGTGTAATGAAGACATTTCTTGGGCTTGTAAGGCACTGAATTTCACCACATGCCTCATTTCCAAAGGTGTGCCATTATTCCATAATAACACACACCCTGCTATGCCTGGCTGCTTAATTAACATTAAGAAACCAGCCAACCAAGGTGTAGAAATTCACAGTTAAGTCTCTGAACATATAGAATAATAGATAGGTTACCGTGAATTACAAGGCTGTAATTCCATCGAGAGGTTCTGGGGACATAAATAACCTCGAGAATGAAACTCGAGAGGTTTCTATGTCCCCAGAACCTCGAGATGGAATTCCAGCCGAGTATTTCACTGTAACCTATCTTTTAATTTTTGTAATATATGGATGAGAGAACCAGGCGAGATCTTACTTGGTGAAGCTTTGTGCAGGGTGACATGTTCAACGAGGAATCGGGAAGTTGTGCGTTTTTTTTGTGGAGAACTGAACAGGAAAGTGCAGGAAACTGTTCCATTTAACAGTAAGAGGCAAAGTGTAGTTACATGTCAACAGAATGTATAACTGTTACTCGTTTTTCTTTTTTTAAAAAAAAAAGAAAAGTAAGGCACTGTTCGGTTACCGCAGAGCTGGCTTTGAAATCCCTCATGCTGACGCTTGGAAAAGCTGGCTCGTGGTCAATGTGAGGCATCAGACTGCGCTTACACATTTGTTTCAGAGTGATAATACTATCGTTAAAACAAAATGATGGAATTATTGGGAATGAAGTGTGGTATTATTGAGAAGCTGGTGTGTATTACAAGATTTTTTTTTCATAATTTTCGATGCTATTATTTCAATGATCCATATATTACATAGCATTATAAAATGGGTCAATAGTATTCTGTGTCCTGATTGGCTGAGAGGCACCAGAGGCCGTGTCATTATCAGTACATATTGTGCCAACCGGCACCTCTTCAGCCAGTTAGGACACAGCACCTCTGTAAATCCGTGCACAAAATGTTGTGACCCCTGTCCCGACAATAGTCACTGCCTGCCAGCCTGCCCCCTGCTGCCTTGCAGTCTGTTTGCTGAATTACTGAATGAATCCTCCCTCCCTGAGAAACACATTAAAAATCTGACCTTTTATATTTTTCTTGAAAAGTTTGTAGCAGTTCCAGATCCACGGCTCTCCACGATCTGTTTTTTTTTCAGCCGGCTGCCCGCGATCTATCGAGTGTTCCCGTGAGCTATCAAGAAACGGCTTTGACATCAAAACCGAGACCCACGCCTGCACCAGCCTTCTTGCCATAACCTAAAGTCATTTAAAAGTACCGCAATCATCACAAGCGGTAAATCCACTTTGGGACAATCGCGACTGCTGCCTCTTGCAGAAAACCATGTACAGCTGCTGTGAACTAAACAAATAACTACGGTGGCCCGTAAGGAACACGTTCACTCCCAATCACAGTAAAACACTGAAATGGTACCATTGCTGTGACCTGACAGAATTTCAGTCAAAGAAAAGTCTAAATATTTGAAGTGGTGTGTTGAGGGGGCATAGAGAGCCACAACCACCATCTGGTGGCTTTCTGGTGACACAGAAAATGCTCTAGAGAAGCAATGACTATGGCCAGTAAGGGACATGCTTGCTCCCATCAAAACTGGCTCACATTGAGGAAAAAATCTAAATTTAAAAACAAAAGCAGTTTGGAATGTGTGTGTGTGTGTGTGTGTGTGTGTGTGTGTAGGAGGGCATAGACTGGACAGCACACAGTACAGAAAAGACATCAATGGAGGGACTATTTTACTACTTCAGGTAATAAAAACTGAAATTATTAAAATGCTTTCCCTCTTTCTTTTTTTTTTCTTTTTTTCTTAAATTCTTATTTCTGGAACCCATTTTATAAGCGCAATAAGACACTCCGAGGTGTGGTTTATCGCCTGATAAGAGCACGCCCAGTGGCATAAGTCACTCGGCGCAAGCGCCTCATGCCTTAGTACACCCCTGGGCGTGCTCTTATCAGGTGATAAACCACACCTCGTCGTGTCTTATTGCTTGCATAACTGTTTTCACTGGAGTAACTGGGCCACACTCTCCTATTAGACAAGGCAGTGGGGCTCCATTGCAGTGGGCCAGCATCTTCACATCTATTAGAAATAGCAAACATAATGCAAACATTGAAAACCGCGACTTCCAACAAAGGACTCTAAAGGTAAGGAAACCTGCTGCCATGTTAAACAAGCATTTGTCAATGCCGAATGTTTGCTTGCTGTTATTAGCCTTGGAAATGAAGGAGTTAGACAGATGCAGAATAGGAATGGCAGTGAAGTATTGAACTTCACACCAATCCCACCTCCATCCTGCAGAGATGGACAGGCATTGGGGTATGTGTTTGGGTCATTGCCGAAGATGTTTATGACATGCACCTCACCCTATCCTGAAGACACCTACACGTGTTGAGGTCTGCCTTGGGGTGTTCGACTTTATAGTCACCCCATTCCATAAGGACATACGCTGAAATGGGTGCAGTATAGGAGAATGGGGTGAACTCTGGGGCCGAAGAGTCCAAGGTACACCTTGATGCCTCTCACTGTCTGGGGGTGGGGGTGGGATGGCATGAGCATTACAGTCGGCAATCCAAAGACACACCCTGGTGCCTGTCAGTCTGTACAGGGTGGGACGTTATGGTTAGAAACCCTAATGCCCTGGGCATTTGTTGTTATTTGCACTACCAATTTTCAACATGGCCTTTTTGTGACCCCACCTCATGAAAGCATTTGGGACCTCGTCTCATGAACAGTGGCAGTGTGATTTTGTTAATGTGTCCTGAACTTTGAGTTCCAACAGTGACCGTGCCATTCTGCGCCAGATGTATGAAAACACAGATCGGGCAGGATGTGAAGAATGACAGCTGTACCATACATAGGGAGGTGTGAAGAGAATGGCAATGTTGAAAATCTGTAGTGGGAATATTAAAAATGCTCGTACTTCCGAGCATACGTGGAAACTGCACAACACATGTGCTTAACACAGTCATTTTATGGACTTTCATCACCAAATTTTCAACATAGGCATTTTAGGACCTCTGCCCATGAACAGTGACACTGTGATTTTCTTAATGTGTCCCAAACACTGATTTCCCACAGTGACCACTCTATTCTGTGCCGGAAATGCAAAAACACATTTTGGCCAGGATGTGAAAAATGACAGCTATACTGTTAATAAGGAGGTGTGGAAAAATGTCAGTGTTGAAAATCTGAAGTGAAAATATTACAAATTTGCAAAGTTATGTGCGTGCATAAAAACTCGTCAACGCATGCTCGTAACACAGTAATTTTATGGACTTTCGTCACCAAATTTTCAACATAGGCATTTTAGGACCTCTGCTCATGAACAGTGTCACTGTGATTTTCTTAATGTGTCTCGAACACTGATTTCCCACAGCGACCGCGCTACTGTGAGCCGGAAGTGTAAAAACACATTTCAGTCAGGATGTGAAAAATGACAGTTGTACTGTTCATAAGGAGGTGTGGAAAAATGCCAGTGTTGAAAATCTGAAGTGAAAATATGACAAATTCATGAAGGTACGAGCGTGCATGGAAACTGCGCAATGCACACTCATAAAACAGTAATTTTGGGAATTTTTTTCACCAAATTTGCAGTATAGGCTTTTTGAGAGACCACCTCATGAGCACTGGCACTGTGATTTCATTAATTGGTCCCGAAAGGTTATTCCACGCAGTGACCACAAAATCACCTTTTGGGACTGAATAATGCCATGACAGTGGCTGCATTCATGAGGAGTGGTCCCAATAATCCCAGGTTGAAAATCTGGTGCCAAAATTCCCAAAAATGCCTGAGATATGCACCAAAGTTGAAGAAACCCTATGTATGCCATTATATAGCTTACCAGCATTTCTTCAGTTCGCGGTCAGCTTTGAAGAGTGCAGATGTGTTCCTGGTCCACCGAAGATCGTCGTGCCAGGCTCCAGAGGTACGTATGGAGTGAGGGGGGTGTGGGGAGGTTGGGTGTGCAGTGGGTGGGTGGATGCAGGTTAGAGGAGGGAACCCGACCAGCGTGGGACCATTTCCTTTCATTCAGGGAGAAGAAAACAAACAAAAAGACGTCATGGGAAGGTTTTTTTTCTTTCAGGCTTGCTTTCAGCACACTGGAGTGGGCTCCCAGTGTGCCACCTGCCTTTTTTGGGGTGGGGGGACTTAAGCTGACAGGGACTGGGCCCCCCATCAGCAAAGAATGACTATGAAGGGGGCATGTTGCCGAGGGGGAATGGGCACCCCCTCGGCACGCAACAAATGGGGAAGGGGGTTACATTATGCCGACGGGGAGTGGGCTCCCCCATTGGCAAATGAACTGGGTCGGTGGCATGTCAACAGGGGGATTGGGCACCCCAGTCAGTCAGATTTCATGGGGCTGTGAGGCAGAGGCATAAGCTGCCACCATGTTTAGGGGAATGTTACATCAGGCAAGGTACTGCCCTGCAATGACAGGTCGCTCCCTCATTGCAGCGGAATGGCTGATGCTGCATTGATGAGATGGCCCCTCATTACTGCAGCGAAATCATTTCAACTTGGTGGCACTTTTGGAAACCAATGTCATCAGCCCAGTGTGCCTGCATTGGTCCACCAGTGCCAAGCCCCCAAATGCAGTGCTGCCGTTGGCTGCCACAGTGCCGCGCCTCCACAACCCGCTTCTCTCCTAAGCTGCCACATAGTGTTTCTTGCTCATGCGCACAAGCAAACATAAAAAAGAGTGGCTCAATTATAGTTCTTTGAGCCTGAACTGTGAAGGTTCTGGTTTTGGAGTCTTTCTTTTTAAAACTTAGTGGGAATGTTATATGTTAAAGGGTCTCCAAAACTATTTGAAAGTGTTTTCATAACTCCTTTTGTCTTTTTAATGTCTGCTAAAATGTTAAACATACAAACTAGCCTCAGAAATAAATTACATCTCCTTACATCAGACATTTCATTTTAGAACTGCAAAACTAGGAGATGCCATGCATCTTCAAACTTTCAGTTATTGGTCTCTCCAGCAGGAAAACTGTGACAAAAAATAATACTGTACCTTTAACAGTAAGACTGCAGCATTAAGCAACCTCTTAAACATGTTTTTCTTTTTAAAAATGACTCCCCAAAGCCTATACTACAGAACCATATTGATGGTGAAAAGTAGAGAATAATATTTTACAGAGGATAGACACAGGAGTGAACAAGCAGACAGCTATGATTTACAACTTCTGAAAATGGTAGACTATTCAGAGGGAAATAAAAAGATTTATCATTTCCATGAACTTCTAAGAAAGCCTTTTCCCCTTTCCAGAAACAACAACACAGGTATTTAACCTGCACCTTGTCAACTCCTTTGGGAAATCTGACATTCTTCTTTGGGGAGTAAGTGCATTTTTGTTTATTTTGAAATTACCCTAAATGCCCAAACTATCTTTATTTTCCAGTCTGAAATCAAAATGAGAAAAATTCCAGCATCTGATTAATGAGGCAAGTTCATACAAAGGTTATGCATTGAGCTATACATGGCAACAGGACTGTACCATTCTAAAACTTTGTTCAATTTTTCATATACTGTGGTGTACTTTGAACATACAAACATATGCCTGAGCCAGCAGAAAAAAGGCCTTGCATTCTGTTATGTCTGCTCAAGTTTGCAGACTCCTCAGTGTCTACTGAGGGATCTACTCCCCCCCCTCCTACATGCAGCCTTCCCTTTGCTCTATCCCAACTAGGGCTACAAGTCTGGTTCTACAAAAGTATCAAACACCTTAAACTTCAGGGGCCAGATATTCAAAATGTTGCCCGGCGTGCAAAATGTTTGCACCAGAATTGCACACCATTTGCACTGGGCTGCCATACTCAAAAGGGTAAATAGCACCAGTGCAAATGGAACAGCACCAAAGCAAAATGATAATGTATGTGAGGGGCAAATGGAGGGGTGGGGACTTGAATACAGGTGCAACGGTATATTCAGAGCAACAGCACCGTGCAACTTGTGTTATCACGACACACAGTGTTCAGGTGACATGCACGGCAGCTACAGTCATGTGTATTGTACTAATAATGTCCATTTGAGTATGTGCCATCTACAGCTGTGGTGTCATATACCCTGTCTAACATAGTTGTATGACACCACAGAATGTTTTGACCCAATCATGTGACCCAGTGCATCCCATAATGACACTGTTGCATGGTCCCTGACTGTTGGGTGTGCTGTGCCAGCCTTTTGGGAGGGGACAGAGGTGGTGTTCATTGGGACTTCATGGTCAGTGATTACAGTGTGTCAGCTGTCGGCCACATTGCATATGTTCTGGATGCATAAGTTTGTCTAACCTTATTTCACTCTGCTGTTTGTACATTGCCATGTGATCTGTAGTAATGGGCATAGCAGGACTTCTGTACATGGACCCATGTGGTCATGCCAAGTGGCATCTATCATGTGTTCTCTATGATCATTGTTGGCTGGGGAGGAACACATGTCTGATGTGTGGCCCACAAGAGGGCACCGTCACAGTGTGTGGGGGGGTGAGTATTGGCCATGTGGGTAGTGACACTGTTGCATTCTACTCCCTTTGCAGACTGCAGCACCCAAGGCTGGGGCCACCAGTGTGGGACCATGGCCCAGGCCACACACAATAGTGACTCCCACAATGATCAGTGGACAATGCCACATGAGTATACTTGTTTGTAGATTACACATGTTATATTCCTAGTTCTGTGAAACATGTATGCTATCCTGTAACATGACATTGTTACTGACAGATGTGCATTTGCACTGTGGCATGTCTGGCATCCCAGTATCACATGCCATGGTGAGTATGTGTGCTCCATGTTATCCTGACAGATACTGCAGTAACCGGACATGTGTCCTGACATGTGCTGGCAACAACCCTGTGCAGCGCACACTGTCCCTGTGTGACTCACAATGCCCATGCCTGTGTTGTTCATTCCATGGGTCTGACAGTTGCTGTTCATTTTACCTTCATGACCTGCACAGTGCTGCACCGTCATCCTACTTCAGCTCATTTGTGTGTCCCTCATGGCATGGACACATATGTGTTCCTCCGGGCCATGTATCATATTGTCCTTGCAACGCTGATAGCATGTGGGTGCACACCACTCAACAGAGCACAGTTCCATGCTGGATGACATGCCACAGTGTACAGTACACACTGTTGTCTCCCCAGGGACCACACAGTTCCCCTGTTTTGGGCCTGCACACAAAACACTGTGACAGTGGGTCACACAGGGTCACCACCTTGCCAGTCATTGGAAGATATTCCATGCCTGGGCTAGACACGGTTCTCCATGTCTTGTGTTGCTCACTGTGCTGGATGCTTCTGACAGTGAATCCTTTTTCCCCCATGGGCAGACATCGCCACACCTCTGACCTGTATGGTAACTCTCCTGTCACGTGCACCATGACATCATGTTGCAGTCGCACAGGTTGTGGTGACTCTGTCTTTCACAGCCCATGTCTGTTGCCCCTCCATGTTTAGACAAAAGAGTAATGCATTGTATATTTAAATGGCATTGATGATGTACTGACATTTAAACTTATTAATATTACTACTGTTTGTATCACTTCTGATACTATGTTTAATGTTCCTTTCACCATGTTCAATGTCTGTCTTAGCGGAATGCTTGGATTCCCTGGGTCACTACTGAAAAAGAGACTGTCTTGTCTCAGTGGGCTAGCCTGGTGGTATGGAGGGCTGAGGCATCATGCCAAGAAAGGGTGGTGGAATCATGGAACAGTCTTCCAGCCAAGGTTTTTGGCACCAAAATGATAAATGATTTCAAGCACAGCTGTCACGACAGCGACCCGTGTTCATGGTGCAAGTGGGTCACCGGGGATTTGCTGGGGAGGGAGAGGATCAAGCATCTGGAGGACAGCTCTCCTCTCCTGGGGAGTGTGAGGAATGGTGACTGGAGCCTGCCAGACACCTAGCAGAGGCTAGGTGTAGACACGCTAGGCCCCATAAGGTGAGGCAGAGGCAGAGCTGCTGCCCAGCATGTGGTGTGTGGAAGCACACCTGGATCAACCATTGGTGACCTTGCACACTCCTCCAGGCTCCAAGGGGGGGGAATATCCGGGTGTATCAGATGACAAGTGGCCTATACAGGCTCTGCTCCTGACACCCACAAGCACTTCTTCATGAATCTGATCCTATTTTGGTGGGATGGGAGATCCCCACTGCCCTGCCATTGAGGGCAAGCCATGGGGGCAAAAGGGAGAGATAGTATGTCCTGTGGTTGGGGAAGGGGGCTGGGAGGCCAGCAAGAACATGGGCTGACTGAGTAGGGATGGAGATAAACGGACTAACAAAAAAAAAAGTTTCTAAAGTATCTTACTGTCCATGTCAAACACTGGCACATAGCACAGCAGGATCGAGCATGGCTCAAGATTATGGGCTGCCTCAACCCGGCTCAACCACTGCCATGTGTTTAGTGCCATGGGCAGGATGAGCCACTTATCATCAAGGTAAGGATTGTTGTCAGCCTCTGCAGCTAGTATAATGTCATAAAGGTTCAACTCCTATGCAGGTCATAGCCTGCAGTGCTCAGTACCTGGCTCGTGTTCTGGATTGCATAGGCAAGACACACCCCTGGCTTGGCTCTAGGTGATACATCCTGGTTTGCCAACCTCTAGTGCATAGCACAAACAATGTACACTGTATTGTTGTGACATTCTCCTGGGACCTGTCAGCCTGTCTGTGTGGCTGTGCCATGTGCTCACTGTCCCGGGTGCTGCATATATTGTATGTTGCTGAGTCAGCATGTATCTCTCATGCAGTGGCATAGTTTCTTACATCATGGTGACCATGCCACTGTGCTACTCAACCCTGCCATCCACAGCCCTAGTGTGGCCTGTGGCACAGTGCACACGGCCCATGTGTCCACTGGCCACACGCCCTATTGTCCTGTGTTGTGATGGCACCTGCATGCCTCTCATCCATGCACTGCTGCATCACAGTGTGGCATGCTGCCCAAACCATGCTGTGCAGTTGCCCTGCACTTAGCAGTCCTCCATGCGAGCACACACCCTACTTGGTCATGTTGTCCTACTGTCCCATATCTGCACCCTGGTGGGTTGAATGTGCATCATATTGTGGACATGTCTCATATGTGTTGCTGTGAATTGCTACATCAGCCATGTCTTCCACCTTTCATTGTAGCACAGGCCACCACATGCTGGCCTACAGTCAGCTGTGGCATGTACATTCCACAACCCTGTGTTGGGCATGCAGCATTGTTGTCCACTGTGGTTCCATTGTGTGCTGTGCATAGCTTATCTGCTAACATTGTACTGTGGTAATATGGCATTGGATATTTGCCTCTCTTTCTGTCGCTTTTGGTGTAGTACACCCATACTTATGGCATAGTCATGTTTTCTTTGTACACATTGAACGGTGGGTATGTGGAGGTCTTCATGACTGTGACATGGTGGTTGAGTGTGATGTATGTTTTTTGTTGCTGTGTGTATGCCTGCAGCATGCATATTTCACATGCTGTGCCACTGGCCTGGCCCTGGTGGATTTGGCCATTGTGTTCTCTCTGTGGTGTGGGCATGTGGGCTTCATTCATATCATGCATACTGGACACAGTGCACTGTACTGTTTCAGTGTGCCTAAGTGACTGGGCTGGGCTGCACACTGTTGGCACAAATCCAGCAGCTGGCCAAGGTGGGGGCCGACTGCCATATGGTTCAGTGGTGTGTCATCACCTTGGCTACTGTGTCTGATGCAGGGAAACACAACGCACTTTTGACACGGACAGTAGGTGTGGACATCTGGGAGCAGGTGACTGCACTTGGGCTAGGTCTGCATCACAGCCCTGTGATCTGGGACTACATGCCCTCAGTCTCTAGACACCAGGGACAGGGGTTTGGGGGGGGGGTTCTTATAGTGACTTTTCAATGCATCATAGAAGTATGTAATGTTCCTCTGGGCAGCATTTAGGAACATACTGCTGCCCCGGTGTATTATGTTTTGCTATGGGGCTGTGTGGGGGTTGCCTCAGGGTAGTCATGTGGCAGTATTTTGTCTTGGACAGTGTTGCGGATGCATGGGGCAGCATCTCAGCAGTGGGAGGGGGGCAATGGCCATACTGGACCTTCCATCTGCATGGGATAGGCATGCAGGTACCATGGCGTTCTGGGATGGTGCATCCTGGCATAGGTCAGGGGCTGTTTGCAGTGTGCACAATGATGGGGTTATGGGTACACTAGCTGAGCTATGTGGTCCTTATCTGAGGTCACATTCTGGGTTGTACTGTACATTTCTCAAGAGTGTCCGCTCCCCATCACACATCGGCATGAATGAAACTCTTGGAGGAGGTTGAGGGCTGGGATAACTTGCTACGTAGGCTCGTCCAACAGCAGAGGGTGATGATGGAGCAACAGGAGCAGTTGGTGCACCTTGGTCGATTGACCACAGAACTCCTGGAGGAACTGGTGCAGGGGCAACAGCCAGCAGCAGAGCAGTAGCCTACCCCATTTCCCTGTTATTTTACCTCTTCCCTATTCCCACCCACCCTTGTTATTCATTTGTTATTCTACATTTTTGACATGTATATAGTTTTCTAGATCCCTGTTCCCACCACCCTTGTTATTCATTTGTTTTTATACACATTTCAGATGCATATAGTCTCCTATACTGTGTTTCATTAATATACTTTTAAATGTTACGATCCTGTGTCCTGTGTCTTTATTGGTTAGCTCTAGTCAGTTTCTCTGCTTTGTAGTGTTGCACCCACTGACAACCTGTGTCACCCCGGTGACTGCCATCCTTGCCTATCCTGTGACATGGGGTTTCTCACTGTTCTTGCAGTGTCTGTTGCTGCACATCTGCCATTACAGTGTTCTGGGCATAGTAGGTGTATCGTCCTGTTGGCTGACACATTCTGTCCTCTGTGTGTACCCTGCACAGTCTGTGTGTGTGTCATACATCACCTGGGTTGTGACTGTCCATGATCTTGGTCTGGTTCCTGTTCCTTTGGTGACCCCCACTGGCATTGCCTGGCTAGGGGGGCCTCGGTCTGTGGGCATTTGTGTTGCTTTGTCCTTATTGTTACAGCTGATGTCCATCCCCCTGTGTCCTCATGCTGTGTGTCATTTTGTGTGCTGTCCCCTGCTGTGTGTCAGAGTTCCTTGTCTCCTCTTCCTGTGCACAGTGAGCACAGGTTGGGGTTGTACTGGCACACCAGCATGGATAGTTATTTGTGTGGGACACTTCCCCACTGTCCTGTCTCTGTTCTTTTTCTACAGTTCACATCCGAATAGTGTTGCTACATTTTGGGTTACATGTTTTTTGGCATTGCCTTTGGTGTATCTGTTGCTATTATTTGTGTTGTACACTGCTCTTTGTTCATGATTTCTCCTTTCATGCACCACGTCTTTGCTGGCACTCCCAGTGGTCACGTGGTTCACCTGTGCCTGACTCCACCTCTGTGTGCACTGGGCTGCTGTTGCTGTTTTCACTACCCAGTTGCTACATTAGGAACTGTTTTCTTTGCTATATTCAGAGCTGTCTCCTTTGCTGGGCTATCTTTGCACTGCACTCTAACCCATGTTTGCCCACCTTTGCTTGCTATATTCAGCAGCGTTTGCCCCTGGGATATTCCTTTAAATAATGTGCAAATGGCTGGGGGATAATTTTGCCCTCAGGGCAGTGCTATTTTGCCCTTGGGCAATTTTTTGAATATTGAGCCCCAGGTGTTTGATTCTTTCAGATTGGCAAACTTTTAGGTGAAATAGGCAGACTTTTGGTTTGACTAGTTCACCCTGGTCCAAATGGTGTGGACCATTTGAACCAGTTGAACAACAAACTGCAATCTGCACGTGCAACAGTTAACTAGGGCACAGTGAGTCACAGCCTCATTTTGGAGCTACAGCAACTTCTGCAGGTAGAAAAGGCTCACTCTTGTATCCATCCTTGAGCTGTTAGGTAGCTCAGGCAGGGCTATGATTCACTTCTACTTAAATTAGCTAGGAAATTTTCTTCAAAAAGCTAAGAATTTTCAAACGTTGAACCTACACTAGTCCTGCAATGGCAGGGCTGCTGAAGGGGCATATTTTAGGAGGAAAAAAGAAAAAAAAATGAAAACGAATTCTGAGCATCAGTGTTGCAGCAGACCTCTGTGACCAGGGCCTTGCCTGAGATGGGAAAGATTGGACTCTGGAGGAGGAGTGTGCTTGGGCAGTGAGCAGATGGGCATGAGGTGGCAGTTTCCCAGTCCCCACTTGTTGCCTGATAAATAGAATCTCAGCAGAGCAGCACACTTTGTTTTCAATGCAGAACTAGTATTTTAGCAGGGCTTTACAAATGTTAACAAATTTTGCCTGAAGCCCCTGGCAGAAGCCTGAGATGATTTTTTTTGGGGGGGGGTTACTTTATTTACTAATTTTTACTGGGCAGTAATTGTGTACCAGCTGGCAGCAGGACAGTGCCTGACCACTGGTAGTTGGCACATTTCTGACATCTCATAATTTTTTTTTTTTTGTGGCATTTCTCAAATTGAAACTCAGTCTTCACATTCCTCCAAGCTGTGGCGATTCCTTCCTCCTGAGTCCTGAAGCAGCCTTTTTCAGTGAGCAGGGCAGCATGTGTGTGCCAGCTGGCAGCATGGCAGTGCCCAGCCCCTGGTAGCTGGCACCTTGGTGGCATCCCATAAAAACATGTTATCATTTTTTTTTCTTTTTGTTGCACTTTTCAGATTGGATCTCTTAGTCTTCCTGTTCCCCCAAGTTGCTGTGGTTCCTTCCTCTTGAAACAGTGTATGTGTGTGTTTGTGTGTGTGTGTGTGTGTGTGTGTGTGATCCTGAGCTGTGCTGTTGCACTGTTATCTGAGCAGTTGGTAGCAAGTGTATGCCAGCTGGTAGTGTTCCAGTACCCATCCCATGGTAGTGGGCACCTTGGTGGCTTCCCACAAAAAAGAAATATAAAAAGAGAAATTCTCCATAATTGCTCAAGTTGCCAGAGTTCCTTCCTCCTCCTCCACCTCCTCCTCCTCCTCCTCCTGAATCCTGAAGCAGCCCATGCATGTTGTCCTGAACTATGCTGCTGCAGTGTGACCTGGGCAGCAGGCAGCAAGTGTGTATCAGCAGGTAGCGAGTCAATGCCTGTCCTCTGGTAGTCTTTATGTCATCCATCTGATAAAATAAAATAAAATAAAATAATTAAGACAAATAAAATGAAAAAATAAAGAAATTAAAATCATCACCCGAGTGGCCAAGTCCTCTAGCAAACATTAGGAAATTGAGCAACAGAGAGATCAAGGAGATGGTGACATGCATTCATCCAGTCACATCAAAGAAAAACCCAAAGCAGAGTGGACATGGTCATGGACTCTCTCCTTCACTGGAAACATCAAGTGTAAAGGAAGATGACACTAGTGGCTGAACAGTCTATAAAGTATCACACATTACAAGAACCACTCACAGTGGCACTGCAAGGGTTGCAACACATGCAATCATTGTAGAAAAATGGAAAAAGAAAAGAGTTCATCAGGTAGTGACACAGGCAGAGAAGGAGGAGCAAAGTGATTGGCAGAGTTTGTGACAGAGACACAGATTGTGATTATATACTCAATAAAAGTGATAGCAGCAGTAGTAGTGGGGAAGGAAGAGGAGGTGGAACAGCTGGGAGTTTGATTTGGGGCAGGTGCACACAAGATATCTAAAAAGACCAAAAGTGGTGGGAAAAGAAAACAAAAAAGGCCACAAAACAACAAGGAGAACACAACAATGAGCATCTGAAATGACAGCAGATAAAGAAGACACACGTACAAGTTTTGGCCCAAGACACATGGTAGAGGAAGAAGAACCATTCTCTGATCCTGACGAAATGGAGGAAGAGGAGGAGGGTGATGATATTGAAGCAGCCCACAGTAATGTTCACGTCACCACTGACATGTGGACGAGTGATCAGATGATTGATTACATAGCAGTGACTATCCATTGGGTCAGTTTCCCCTCTTCACTTCCCTTATTTTCCTCATCCTTCTCTGCATTATGTGCTAGCAGTAGAACAGAAGAACAGAACATACTAAGAGCAAAAGAATGACACTCATCATTGTCCCTTGCAATCACAATGACAGCCAGGTGGAGCAGAGAAAAGAAGGAAGATGCCAATGCATTTCCACTGCTACTACAGAACATCACAGGAATCCAAAAAATAAATCTGTCCAAAGGAATATTAATGACAGAGCCTATTATACATCAGCACAAATTCACAAGATAAATAACCACTATTCCAACCTATGTTAGCATGACTGTAAACAGAAAGGGGATCTGGCCCATTGTCTATGGGTATGTCCTAAGATTTACCACTGGTGGTGAAAAATTAACAAAACTGTTTCCAACTGGCTTAAAATAGACATCCCTTGTACAATGGAGGTTTATAAATTCAGTTTTTTAATCCCTCAACTTATAACCATCTCACCAGAAAAGTATAGCCTTGGCTTCCATGGCCTTAAAGAGACTTATATTTTTATTTTTTTATTTTTTTTAATTTATTGAATTTTTGGAATACAGCCTTTGAGCATAAGCTCATTTGTGGGTTCCACATTAGTTGGATTATAGGCAGAGGAGATTATGTGGCCAGCAGTAGGCTAGCAACATTTACAAAGGAGTTAAAGTGGCATAGGCAAGCATTCATTGCAACAAGGTATATGGCAATACAGCAGACAATCATCCAATAGATGCTTTAAGGATTGGGTGCTAGCTGGAAACAAGCAATCCCAGGACAAAGATCACTTAAAGAGAGGAGAATCAGCCACAGGGGTCTTGTCAGAAACAGTGGTGAGAAGGCATAGGCAAATAGTGGGAAGGGGGAGATTGGGAGAGTGGTTTACTACAGAAGGGAGGGAATCAGCCTAGGAGGCCCTGTCAACATGAATTAAGTGTGGGGAAAAGAAAACAGAGAGGGGGAGTAAACAGGGAGCATGTGGGTGTGGTGGGAAGTAGGGATATGAGGGTAAGAAGCAGATGCAAGAAGAGTCAGGGGAGGTAAACTGGGTGGGGTAGGAGGAGAGGGAGAGAGGAGAAGAGAGGTGTAAGAATGAGTAAGGGAGGGAGAGGGAGACAGTCCAGAATAGCAGTAAGTGTAGGAGGCAGGGTGGGTAGTGGGGATGTGGGGGAGGAGAAGTACTACAGGTCAGGTTTGTTACGAAGAGGGTGGCGCAGACAAGTTAAATGCAGGGGTGTCAGCAAGAGTCAGTCTAATGGATGCAGTCACAGCTAGCGTTAGTTACTAATTGATTCTGAAACTTCCTCTTAAATGAGCCCAGGGTGGCAGATGAGGCAACATCATCACTGAGTGAATTAGCCAAAGAGGGGCACGGTATGCAAAAGACGTTGTCTTTGGGAGGTGCAACAGAGAAAAATGCTAAAGATCTGAGTATCTACTCTTCTTGTGCAATGCTGATTGCTAGAGAGGGTGAGGAGTTTCAGTACCCCTGGAGGCATGATTTGTAGACTAACTTTTTTTGCCAGAAGACAAGTATGGTACATGAGCCTACTCTTGAGCTGAAGCCAGTTAGTTTGCATGTACAGGTCACAAGTGTGGGTCGAGTGCATAGATCTTGTGAGGAGGCGGCAGGCTTTGTTTAGAGCTACTGTACTTTAATGTGATGGAGGGCTGTGTCTATAGCTGCCCCATATATGACCAAACCATAGTCAATGAGTGAGACAACCAAGCTGTGGATGGCAAGGTTATGTGCCTCAGGGGATAGACAATGCTTATGCCTATAAAGCAACCCAATATGCATGTTGACCACCTTGGCTATGTTGTCTATGTGGGGAACAAACAACAAGGTGTTGTCAATAGCGATACCTAGGTACTTAAACTGAGGAACTAGTTCCAGTGGGAAGCCCATAGCATTATTGATGGTAAGAGGGTAGGTCCTGCGCTTATTTTGGGGGTTGAAGAATAGCATCGTTTTTGTCATCTTGTAGTTCATTATGAGTTTTTGGTTACAGAACCAGTTTTCAACTTCAGCAAAGTGTTGCTGAAGTCAGATCTTGAGGGCCTTGGGGTCAGGATCACCAGCAAAGGTGACGGCGTCATCAGTGTATAGCAGGATATGCCCCTGGCAGTCAGAGGAGAGCAAGTTCACGAAGATACTAAATAGTAGTGGCCCCATTACGGAACCTTGAGGTACTCCTGAACAGACTGGTCTGCAACCCAAGAAGACATTATCTATCTTTACTGGCTGCGTGCGACTGTGAAGATAGCTTCTGAACCAGGCCACAGATTCACGGGACAGGCCATTAGTTGCAAACTGCTCAGTCAGGATGTCATGATGCACTAAGTCAAAGGCTTTGGTTAGGTTAATGAAAGCCGCACCAGCAAGGTGACCTTGGTCAAAGGAGTTATGTAAGAAGCCCATGAACTCAAGTAAGGCTGTTGTGGTATTATGTCCACGTCTAAACCCATGTTGTTATGGGCATTGAAGTTGATATTTATCCAGATATTCGACCAGCTGGTCAACCATAATCCATTCCAGAGCTTTAGACAGTGGAGGGAGAATGGAAATGGGTCTGTAGTTACCAAGGGTGGGGCATGGTCCCAGCTCTTATGGACTACAGTTACTACCGCTGACTTCCATTTTTGTGGAAATTGCGAGTACCTGAGGGATAGATTAACTATATGGGTGAGTGGGGCCAGGATTGCATCAAGGTTGAGGGTGATAAATTTGAGATCGAGACTATCACTGCTGTGTCTAGCTTTCCCTAAGACCTTAAGAAAATATATTTTGGCTTCATTTTGTGAGATGACTTTGAAGTGGAATGGCGGGTGCAATGGTTTGGGGGCATCAAGGTTCCCAAGGTTGGCATCTGTCACTCTTGGGCTAAAGAAGTCTGGGGGAAGGACACCACTGAGATTGGTAAATGCTCCATTGAAAGTGTTAGCAATGATACTTGGGTCAAGGGAAGGGGCCCCATCAATATTGATCATTGTGGGAGCTAACTTGGGGTCCTTCCCAGTGATTTCTTTTAGGTTCCTCCAGAACTTTTTTCCATTGTTCCAGGATTGAGAGAGGGCTTCCTTGTAGTGCTGGCTTTTTGCTGCACAGATAGCTGTTGTGCAGTCATTTCTTGACTTTTTATAAGCCTGTGTGTCATACTGTTTGCCCATGACACAGGCCCTGAGCCAAAGGTGGTCCTTAAGCTGAAGGTAGTCAAGTAGGTCAGCAGTGAACCATGGGTTACAATGGCCTTTAATTTTGCACATTTTCAATGGGCTATGCATGTCTCACACTTCATTGAAGTTAGATATGAACTGCTCCCGAGCAGTTTCAACCTTGCAGGAGGAGTAGACTTCTGTCCAGTCTAGGAGGATAAGGTCTGATATCAGGAGTTCAAGGTGATCTTTAATAAGGACTGTTAGTAATAGTTCTGGTGGGGAGTTTAGCAAACTTGTTTCACTAGCAGAACAGTAAAGGGGAGTGGTCACTGATCGCATCTGGGAGAACTATGATATTAGAGATGTGAGCTGGTCAGTTGGAGAGCAGCCAGTCAAGTAAGGTACTGGTACCTGTCCTATAGTTCACTCACGTTGGAGTCTCAACAAATTGGGTGAAGTTGACCACTAGAAAACGTCCTTGAGGCAGTTTGCATCAGGGAAGAGCCAGTTGACACTGAAGTCTCCCAGCATGATGATTTCCGAGTTTAGTCACAGATTGTCTAGGGAGTTCATGAGACAGTCAATGCCTGCGGACGTCTGCCTTGGTGGGATATAAACAGAGAGCACAGTCATTGCTTTGTTATGTGCACCAAGGAGCACTTTAATGGCAAGTATTTGTATGTTATTACTGGTACTGGGCAGTTGCATGACATGGCCCTGCAAGTTGACCCGTAGGTAGATTGCACAGCCGCCACCTCTCTTAGTCAGTCTGTCTTATCTAAAAATTGTGGACCCTGTAATTGAGCTAGATGAGTCAGGTACTTTGGGGGTGAGCCAAGTTTCTACGATGGAGAGAGCATCAGGATTGTGCTGTGAGACCCAGGCTTGCAAACTGTCGAACTTAGAGAGAAGGCTGTGGAAAGTAAGAGATGCAAAAGTAAGTGTTCCTGATTCCCTTTGGGGGGCAGATTGCTGTTTAGTGGGGCCTGGATTGGGGTGTATATTTCCTTAGATCAGCAGCAGTAACATTATAATTCTCCAAAAATAGTCCCTATACTGCTTGTTACAGATTTTGTGGAGCTTTGAATGAGTGCGGCGTAATGTATAGTTAGCCTGTATGGGGATAACTACTGGCAGGAGTAGCAGGGGAGTTGTCATGGGGGGACATTTGGCCAACGGCCACCAACAAGGGGCGATGGTTCCCTGTGAGGATTGTGGGCAGTGACAGAGAAGAATTGGGCAGAGGTAATAGTGCTATATGCATTCAGATGGTCGGTTTCCAGGGTTTGTGGGGCAGTTGTGGGCACTAGGTCCTTAGTAAAACCTGGGAATGTAAGTAGCATGAGCAACATAACGTGACTGGGTTGTACACAGTGCCTTAGGTCGAACATAGTTTTGCAAGAGGATGTGAGGGAGGAGGTTAAGTAAAGTACCCATGAGTAGGCAGAAAATGAAGGTGAGGGAAGGAGCAAGGTCTGAGTTAATTTCAACCGGATACCCATGAGAGCAGATGTTACTACACAGCGAGGTTATGTAGGTTAGTTAAAGGCCAGGAGGAAATATTCAGCAACAATGGTGGGGATGAGTACCAGTGTAGATAGGCATTAACAGAGAGCTGTTGCTACTATACAGCGTGGTTGTACAGGGTAGTAAAAGGCCAGGAGGAAATTATCAGTAATAATATCAAGGTTGAGTAGCAATGAAGATAGACAGGTCAGGGGTGAGTAAGGCAGTGCAATCTACAGGGTGTAGCACTAACTATGTAGCTTAGTAAATCAAGGGAGGGCAATGCAGACAAGTACAAAGGAATTGGGACCCAGGAGGAGTGAGAGATCCTTTAAGAAATTTCAATCTGTGAAAGTACAAAGTGAGAAAGATAAAATAGGGGAGGAGCTGTGTGAGAGTATTTAACAGAGGTCGGGCCGGGGTGGGCAGAGTGGAACAAAATATAGCTGCAGGTAAATTAAGATAGGTGGCAGCAGCACTGTTTAAACAGATAGGCAGCCTAGTTTAAATGTGGTGCCTCCAGGAACACACAAAATGCGATTATTCAGTAGGGGAAATTCCTAGGGTAGAAGCAGCCAGTGAGGAGCTGTGACCAGCCTGAAGCCAGCCAATCAAATTAATGGCTTCAGAGTCAGGCTTCATGAGCAGAGATGCAGCATACCTTGTGCCGTTGGGGTGGGCAAAGGATCAAGCATGGTCGGGACTAAAAGAGCCGGACCACTGAGCAGCAGAGGTGCTCGCAGGTGGAGATGTCCTGGAAAGGAGAGAAACAAGGGGTCATAGAGAATAAAACATGAACTTGGCTGGAATGGTGGGAGGGCCTACCTAAAACAATAGTGAGTGGGAGGGAGTAAGAAAAGTGGAATGAGAGGAAAGTTAGCTCGAGGAGGGATTCAGAGTGGCCGGGGGGGAGGTCAAGAGAAATGGTTCCAGAGGGCAGAAGAAAAAAGGACTTAGGTGTCTAGGTGATTAGCCAAGGTGGAAGTCAGACAGGGTAAAATAGGCAGGGGGGAGGGTAAGGGCAGTGAACTGAGGGTCAGAGAGAAAGTCAGGCTTGGAGGCGAGTCCCCTTGGAACCGAGAAGCCATGCAAGCTTGGAGGAGGGAGAGATTTAGATGGGACAGGCAGGAGGAGAGGGGGCAGAGAGGGAAGTACAGTGGCTAGCTGAGGTGGAGTTGGGGCTGAGTGAGAGGCAAGGAGAGAGGATAAAACTAGCCCACTAAATACTTTAAAGATGGTTAAATAACTAGGCAGGTATGCAAACTCCATAAATTCGGTGCTGTCACAGGCTAAAAAAAATTATAAAGTAAGTATACAGTAATGAAGTGCAGTTAAATACAAAATATAGCTGCAGGTAAATTAAGATAGGCGGCAGCAGCACTGTTTAAACAAATAGGCAGCCCAGTTTAAATGTGGTGCCTCCAGGAACATACAAAATATGATTATCCAGTAGGGTAACTTCCTAAGGTAGAACCAGCTAGTGAGGAGCCATGACGAGTCTGAAGCCAGCCAATCAAATTAATGGCTTCAGAGCCAGGCTTTGTGAGCCGAGATGCAGCGTACCTTGTTCCGTGGGGGCGGGCAAAGGATCAGATATGGTCAGCACTGAGAGAGCCAGACCGCTGCGCAGCAGAGGCACTTGCAGGCAGAGATGTCCTTCTTCTGTGGGGAGGCGCGAAGGATCAGGCGTGGTCGGCACCGAGAGAGCCAAACTGCTGAGCAGCAGAGGCACCCGCAAGCGGAGAAGTCTTGTTCCATGGGCGCTGGAAAGATGTGAACTTAGATAAAGTTAATCATCATAGAAGGTTGTTCACTTTTCATGAAACCTTTTCATTTGAAAAATTTATATTTGATCTAGAAGGTGAACATGATGATCTTTTTGGTACTACGTGGAAAGAATCAGAAGAAAATATTCTACCTCTGCAAAATATTGTATAAAAGCATTTTGTTTCAAGGAAACCCATGTCAGCATTGCTTGAATTTGTATTAATATCTTTTGGTAGGAGGGGGAAAGAGAGGGTTATATTATTTATTCTTTAATTTCTCTATTTCTTGTTACTAGTTCTGTCACGAATGTTGTACCGATGAACTAGCATTATGGATGTACTGTCAAATCATATTTCATCTAAATAAAAATTATATTATTAAAAAAAAAGAACATCATCCCCCCCCCCAGAAAAACAATCCCTGATGACAAACCAATATGGGAACAACTGTCTGACTAAGGCTTGATAAAAAAAGTGCGGCAAGTCAATTTCTGACACAGTAGTGCTTGAGATGCTAGCAAAAAATAAAAAGCAAGATTATCTGGATGAGAACATGCCACTAGCAGGAGATGAGACACTGTTGTACTGGTACCAAAAAAAAACAAACATTCATCCCTCTTTGACACAGGTAGCTATTGAATACTTCAGTTACCCACCTGCAAGTATATGCTCAGGGAGAATTTTTAGTGCTGCAGGCAATATTGCCATCAACAGGAGGACACGCATTAATACTCAAAATGTAGAGATGCTCACATTTTTAAAAATAACCTGCCTTTTTTTCCAAAGTTCTTTTTGCCATGTGTAACCCCTAGGTGGTGCTATCCCAAAGGCTACCACCCCTGCCTGCGTGGCTAGTAGCAGGTTAAGGGGCTAGAGTTCTGAAACGGGTGCCTCCACCCGGAGGTCAGGGTTGATAGTCATCAGAGTAACCTGGGAACAGTCCTCCGGGACACTGTAACCCCCCTCTTTCCCTTCTAGTGGCCTAAGCAATATATGGTAATCGCTTTCACAGTACCCCTTGTACACCATTCCAGTACCCACACTGTTTGCACTTACCACCAGGGCTGGTTCCTCTGGCTCAACCCTGGGAACCCCCTGTAAAACAAGGTCATGCACAGTAAATAGCAACAGTACAGTACTCTTGGCAGAAACTGGAACCACAGACAGGTTAAATGCAGCAAAAAAAGTCAGATCTGATTTACTCAGGGGACTTGAACAAGGAAGGGGGTGTAATCAGGTTGATTCGCTTAAAGACTATATTAATCAAACAGTAATGCATGCACTTTAAGTCCCCACACAGTCACACACTCTGGGTACACAGGTAGGAAAATCGTGGGCTAGCCAGGAACATTGCAGCTGGTTGGGGTGCTGTGATGGAAGAAAGCAACATGCACAACACACACTACTTGTAATCTGGAGCCAGAGGTCTCAGTTCGTGAAAGAAAAAGCAACAAGACAATCAGATGATAACACTTTAGATTTAGCTGTTGTTGCAGACAGCTACCCTGATGTTTACTCATGATACCCAATACTGGACACAGGCAGGATGAAATCGTGACTGCAGGTTGTTGAGCTGGAGTGCCCAGAGAAGCAGGACCCACACGAATCACCGAGGCGTCGTTCCTGTTCAAGTGTTGAGCAGGAGGCTGATCCCCAGGCAGGTCTCTCGTCGATGGCTTTCTCTGTGCAGTGGGTAGTCGGTCTGAGCCAGTGTGGCAAGGCCCAGGCCCAATGGAGATGATTTTGGATTCAGTCGATGGGGCTGGATGCAGCTTCCAGCAAGCAGAATACAGTTCAAACCACAGTGGGGAACCAAATCATGACCCACTAGCAGCACACAGCACATTTACATGTAAGGAAATTCTAATGCAGCTTCCAGCAAGCAGAATACAATTCAGACCACAGTGGGGGAGCCAAATCACGACCCACTAGCAGCACACAGCACATTTACTCATAAGAAAATTCTAATGCAGCTTCCAGCAAGCAGAATACAATTCAAACCACAGTGAGGAACCAAATCACAACCCACTATAAGCACACAACACATTCACATGTAAGGAAATCCCACTGTACCAGGCAAAAGGCTCTCCAGTCACAATTACAGAGTCTCTGCACAATAAGGGAGTTCAGAGTTTGCTGGAAGTCGAGACAGGCTGATTGCATTCAGCAAATCTTTGGTCTTCTTCAGGTAGAAGCCTGGTCACAATTCAGTGGCTTACTTCGCTCTCCAAGTTCAGATTCAGTCCGAAAAAGGTACAAGTTCCCTCTCAGGGACAGCAGGCAGGCATGCAGGCCAACAGTCAGACCTTTCCACAGTTCTCCCATGCGAATCCACTATGGATTGTTGCTTGAATTACCTCTAGCTGTTACTCCTTCACTTCCCAACTTTGATCTAACTGAAACTGCAAGCAGTCTGGGACTTTCCTCAAACTCCAAAAGGTTTGGTTGGCTGATCTGTCTGTCAGTCACAGCAAGGACTCCCCCTCCAGGTTATTTTAGGCTCAAAAAGCCCCAAACTACAATTCCTACAAGTTTTGACCCCACCGAGCCCCTGTAGGCAGGCTCCATTTTAGAGTCCCAAATGTACTGATTGGCCCATTTCAGCAGTCCAGGACCAAGATGATGGGAACAAACAGAACTGTCCATGCTGCAAAGAAGACAGGTTAGAACAAACTGCAATATTATTACTACTCAAAAAAATGATCACCAAACAAGAACATCTTCTAACAGAGCTCCCTTTTAGATTAATTATGACTGCAATCCAGGCAGCTCTTAAAGAGACAGTACACAGAGGCTGTATAGGCACTCTCTGGCAATCAAATTTAAACTGCAAAAATGCACGACACCAGCCTGGCAGTGAGCATTTAGACAAGCTCAAGGAAGACTTTTCGAGAACTCCCATTTGCAGGGGGCTTACACCCCTCCCTGCTTGGAGAAAACTTGGCTTCAGCGTCAAGTCTGTACCATCACAATATCAAAACTGCAATATAAACCAGACACATATATGTATCATTAGCTTGTTACATTACTATACCTTTCAGTATACTTCACATTACTACACCCATATTGGCAATACTTGCATGTTTCATACAAGTAATACTGATTCATTTAATAACTTCTTGTACATTAAACAATGTAAGAGGGGGCCCTTCCCTATCAGCTAACTTAGGGCTGGATGGGGCAGGGGCACCATGGTGAGGGGGAAGAACAAGTAACCTGGAGTTGGCTGTCATGCTCAATTTGGGCAGTGAGCTTGGTGAAACATACACCCCTTTGTGAACCACATTGAGAGGCAAATCCACTGGCTTCCCAGGGGAATCATAACTAAAGCGTAGCACTGGCTTGACAGCTCAGCCAGTCTTTCTGGGGAGAGAGGCTACAGTCTCTGTACTTTCAGCACTAACTTTGGAGCTTCCGTCACTTGTGAGGGGTGCCTCTGTATGGATGGGAATGTCCAATCTTGCAGCACTGTCAGCTCCTTGCTCTGTAGGCTCTGTTTCCACAACACTTTGCTCATTATCTTCTGATGGAGGCCCAAGTTGCTCATTTTGAGGAGGCTCTGGCACAATTAGGCCTTGCAGCACTGAAGGGGGACTGTCAACACTCTCACATTGTTCTTCAAGTGTTGGTGTGTCACCAGAGAGACTCAGACCATCAGCCCCTTCTTCAGGCAAATCACACAGTTCCACAAAACACAGAGTCTGCAACCTCAGACGTAATACTTTGCACTTCGCTTTCAGGGAGCACTGGCTCCAAGGATGAAGCTGGGGGAGTTAGGCAATCCAGAAGGCCCAGCTTCATCCCCACAATTAGTCATAGGGTTACCTTGAAACAGCTGACTCAATTCATAGGAGGGGTAATAGGCATTGTCACATTCACTTTCGTCAGAGGTGGACTGATAGTCACTATCATTCTGGGCCTGCTGCAGGGGAAACCTTAAATCTGTAACTACTGGGGTAGGTTGACTCGGTCTCTTTTTTGTAGCAGCATGAGTCACTGGCCCAGGGGAATCAATCTCTGATAGTTCAGCCTCAATTATGACTTGGCCGATAGCTAGCAAGTGGTTATGGTGCATGGTCTTGACAGCTTTGGAGTTATTCTCTGGGTGCACCTTGTACACTGGTAAATCATTCAACTTTCCAACTACTACATGGGGAAGATGGTGCCACCTATCAGCAATTTTGTGTTTGCCAAGCAGTCCCAAATTGAGTAACAACACACAGTCTCCAGGCCGAAGCTCTTGAGCCTTTACTTTTTTATCATGCCTCTCTTTTTTGGTGGCCGTTGTCTGGGCCAGTTGATAGGCATGGTTCAATTGAGCTTTCAGTTTCTGTATATACTGTAGGTAATTTTCGGCTCAGACCCCATCTGGAGAGACCCCAAAGCAAACATCAATGGGCAGTCGGGCCTCCCTCCAGAACATGAGGCGGTAGGGGGGAGAACCCAGTAGCATCATTATGTTGCTTGCACGCATGTGCAAGAAACATAGTGCCATCATCCAAGTTTTCAGAGGTGTGGCACCCGTCTTCCAATTCAGTCAGTGTGTTTGCAGGCGCGGACGCAGTTCTCCAATGTCTGCTGCAGCTGTCTATGACAGCAGTTGAAAAATGCAGTGCCATACAGTTGAAAGGGAGAGCTCCTCTACAGTGAGCAGAGCTCCCCCCCACATGCACGCATGCACGCAAGCATACATATGGCATGCTGATACGCTTTCTCCCCCCACACACACTGTATGGCCGACGGGGGGTGCCCAATCCCCCGTCGGCTCCACGCCTCCCCCCCCAACAAAAGCTGTGCAGGTGCCACGCTGGGAGCCCACCCCAGCGTGGCAAAAACTGTTATGGCCGATGGGGTGCCCAATTCCCTGTCCGCTCCACAGCTGCAAGACCCCCCCAAAAGCTTTCCAAGTGCCAAGCTGGGAGCCCACCCCAGGGTAGCAAAGCTTGTTATGGCCGACGTGGGTGCCCAATCCCCTGTCGGCTCCAGCACCCCCAAACAGCCTTTCCAGCTGCCTTGTTGGGAGCCCACCCCAGCGTGGCAAACGTCCCACGTCGTCTTTAAAAAAAAAAACCTGTAAACAAAAAAACGGTCCCTCATAGTCTCCGTCTCCCTACCCATCACCTGCACCCACCCACTGCACACCCTGCCTCCCCACACACCCCCACCCCATACTTACCTCCGGAGTCCGGCGCGATGATCTTCGGTGGACCGGAACACGTCTGCACTCTTCAAAGCGATCGCGAACTGAGGAAATGCCAGTAAGCTGTATAATGGCACAAATAGGGTTTTTCAACTTTGATGCATATCTCAGGCATTTTGGGAATTTGGGCCCAAATTTTCAACATGGGTTTTGGGACCCCTCATCGAATTCTTGCACTGTCATGGCGCTATCGGGCCCCGAAGGGTGATTTCGCGTCACCGCGCCGAAATCACCTTTCGAGACTGATTAATGAAATGACAGTGCCAGTGTTCATAAGGTGGGCTCTCAAAAAGCCTATGTTGAAAATTTGTTAAAAAAATTCCCAAAAATGACTATTTACGAGCGTGCGTTGCGCAGTTCCTAGGCATGCTCGTAAGTTCACGAATTTTTAATATTTGCACTCCAGATTTTCAACATTGCCATTTTACCACACCTCCTTATGAGCAGTACAGCTGTCATTTTTCACATGTCGCCCAAAATGTGTTTCTGTGCATGTAACGCACAATGGCACAGTCGGTGTGCGAAATCAATGTATGGGACACATTAAGAAAATCACGGTGACACTGTTCATGAGCAGAGGTCTTAAAATGACTATGTTGAAAATTTGGTGAAAAAATTCCTAAAAATGACTGTTTTATGAGTGTGCATTGCGCAGTTCCTACCCACGCTTGTAAGTTAGCAAATTTTTAATATTTGTACTCCAGATTTTCAACATTGTCATTTTACCACACCTCCTTATGAGCAGTACAGCTGCCATTTTTCACATCTCACCCAAAATGTGTTTCCATGCACGTAGCGCACAATGGCGCAGTCGGTGTGCGCAATCAATGTTTGGGACAGATTGAGAAAATCACAGTGACACTGTTCATAAGCAGAGGTCTTAAAATGGCTATGTTGAAAATTTGGTGAAAAAATTGCCTTCAGTCATTCTGCAATGTTACTAATGAAGACCCTGCAGCACCCCACTGGTCACACCCTCTCCCTGGACTGCACCCCATTTACCACCACTCTCTGCCTCCTGTCTGTTAGCCAGTTTCTAACCCAGTTTACCATCCTTTCCCCCATGCCCAGCATACCCAGCTAATTTATCAGCCTCCTATGTGAGATGGTGTCAAAGGCTTTGCTGAAATCAAAGTAAGCGTTGTCCACTGCCCCACCCTGATTCACTTCCTTTGTCACCCAGTCAAAGAAATCAACCAGATTTGTCTGACATGATGTCCTCACTGTGAATCCATGTTGTCTATGGTCCTGGGCTCCGATGGCTTTTAGATGCCCCACTGTCCTTTCTTTAAGCAATGTCTCCATGATCTTCCTCACTACTGAGGTGAGGCTGAACGGCCTATTGTTCCCTGCCTCCTTCCTGCTGCTGGACTTGTGTAGAGGGACCACATGTGCCCTCCTCCAATTCACTCATGTTGAATGACTCAGTGAACATGGCTGCCAGAGGTACTGCTATCTTCCTTCACAGTTCTCTTAATATCCTTTGGCGTATGCCATCTGGTTCCATCATTTGTCCACCTTCAATTTAGTGAGCTCCTGCAGGACTCCTTTGCTTTTGAATGGGCTATTGTCCATCTCTTCACCCCCTTGGCAACTGCTGTACTGCTGCGGCCCTTGCCCCTCCCACTCTTCTGTGAATACTGAACAGAAAGACACAGTGGATGTCTTGGGAGGAAGGCATGGAACTGTCACTTCCAAATACCTAAACCGCACATACAAGCAAGCAACATTCGGCATTGACAAATGCTTGTTTTTTGTACAGTTGTATGCGTGGACCAAGGTGCTAATCTGCTGGCTCCACTTAGGCTCGTCTTTGGGATGGAGGGTGCCCAGCATGTCTAGAAGGGTGCGGTTAAAACATTCTGGTTGAGGGTCCACCTGTGGGTGATAAGTGGTGGTTCTTAACTTCCCCACCCCCCCATAGAGAGAGAGGATTTCTTTGATTAGCCAACTTTCAAAATCTCTGCCTTAGTCAGAGTGGGTCCGCTGAGGGGCATCTTAGTGGACGAAGACATTTTCCACTAGCACCTTGGCCATGATGGAGGCCTTTTGATCTTTAGTTGGAAAAGCTTGCGCATACTGTGTGAAATGATCTGTAACCACTAACACATTGCCAATATTCTGCTGATCAGGTTCTAAACACAAATAGTCTATGCAGACCAGTTCCATGGGGGTGCTGGTAGTATTATTGACAAGGGGAGCAGCTCTCTGAGGCAGGGCTTTCCTTTGCAGGCAATGACTGCAGGTCTTTACATGGTGCTTAACATCAGCCCCCATCTTGGGCCAGTAGAATCGAGATTGTACCAAGTCAAGAGTTCTGTCAATACCAAGGTGCCCCATGTGATTGTGGAAGGACCTCAGTACCAAATCTTTAAAGGCTGAGGGCAGGACCAATTGCTGCCTGTCCACTTGACCACCACAATCCACTGTCTCTCTGTACAACAACTGATCGAGTAGCTTCAATCTTGGGCCTTCTTTAAACAATAGAGCAGTTCACAAGTCAGGGGAATGCAACTTGGACACATCTTTCCTCGCATGCAGAGCGTGAAGTGTGGACTGAATCATAGGATCTTGGGATTGAGCCCACTGAATGCTGTAATTGTCAAATTGAGGTAATGCACTAATATCTAGAACAGAAAAGTGGCAATAGCCAGGCGGTATGCAGGTATCAAGAGGGCCCAAGCAATCTACTAAACAGTCCACTGTGTCCGCAGACATCTGTTCATCTCGGTCAAATTTTTGGCACAAGGCTCAGATGTCAGGTTCAGACAACCTGACCCAATCACTTTTGGAAACTGGCCATCGTGACAAGGCATCAGCATCAATATGGTTCAGTCATGGCCTGTATTCAACAGCATAATCATAGGTTGATAAGGTGGAAAGTCACCGGTGCCCAGTGGTGTCTAACTTAGCTGAAGTCTGTACATAGGTTAATGGGTTATTGTCGGTCTTCACCAATATCTTTGCCCCATAGAGGTATTCATGAAACTGGTCAATGATGGCCCATTTTAGCACAAGGAACTCCAGCTTGTGCACAGAGTAGTTTCACTGCAACAGGATCAATCTCCTACCGGCAAAGGCCACTGGTCTGAAACCATCCTCATGGGCTTGATACAGCACAGCTCCTAGACCCTGCAGACTGGTGTCCATATGCAGCACATAGGGCTTGGTGGGGTCAGCATAGGCGAGGATGGGGGCATGGGTGAGCTGGTATATGACTTCATGAAAGGCTGCTTCACATTCAGGTGTCCAGAGGGGCCCGAAAAGTTCACCTGTGAGGAAGTACACTTTCTCTGGTTCTTTGACGGACCCTTTTTTATATTTATGATTGGTAGGAGGGTAACCCTGGGTAAGATTCAAGAGCGGGCGAATCACCTTTGAATAGTCTTTTATGAACCTGCAGTAGTAGCCACAGAACCACAGGAAACATTGTAGCTCTTTCAAATTATGGGTCTGGGACCAAGTAGTCAGTGATTCAACCTTACTGTGATCAGTCTCTATCCCTTCTGCAGATACCATGTGCCCTACATACTTCACAGAGGTTTGAAAAAAACTGGCACTTGTCAATGGACAGCTTGAGGCTGAAGTCTTCCAATCGGTCTAGGACTTTAAACAGTCATGTTTCATGCTCCTCTAATGTGCGCCCAAACACAATGGCATCATCTAGGTACACTAGACATTCCAACAAGTTCATATCTCCCACCGCACATTTCATCAGTCGCTGAAAGGTGACCGGGGTGCCCGAAATCCCCTGTGGCATTCCCAGGAATTTGTAGAACCCCAAAGGACAGATGAAGGCTGTTTTCTCATAGTCCTCCGGGGCCATCGGGATCTGGTAGTATCCACTGCGAAGATCCAATACCAAAAACCAATTTGCTTCCATTCAAACAATCCAGTGCATCTTGTATACGGGGCATGGTCTATTGATTGGGGATGGTCCTCCAGTTCAGGGTTCGATAATCAACACACATTCTTACCGACCCATTCTTTATATGCACAACCACAATGGGAGAGGCACTTGGGCTCCTGGTTTCTTGTATCACACCAGCAGCGAGCATTTCCTGCAGGTGTCTCCTCACATCATCTATGTCTGCTGGGGCGAGACGTCGGGATCGCTCTCGAAATGGCTGGTAATCATGCAGGTGTATGTGATGCTCTGCACCCTGGACACACCCCACATCCCATTCTTTTAATGAAAACACTTGGTCCCTTTGAGCAAGTTTCTTGCTAATTCTAGCCTTCCATTCAGCTGGCAATGGGGAGTCACCAAAGTCAAATAAGTTTGGGGTCACTCTCTCCTTCTCACCAGAGCACTTGTTGCTGGGCAATATGGCAGTGTCGGCATAGTGTACTGTAGCTAGGGTGCACCATCTGTTCATCTGAAGCTTCCAATCTGACACATTCTGAATCTGGAACATCACTCATCATGCATTGGCGTTGGCACGAGCAGGTAAAATGATGGGTTTGACCAATAATCCCTCTGGCACTTTCCATCTCCTGGTGCATCCAACATTAATATTTTGTTCTTTATGTTTCTCTTAAGGGCTGACTTCTCCAGGGATTGTGCACTTGGCGTTGGGGGCCAATACCAAGGAGTCAGGTTCCCTTTTCCACACTATCCCCACTGGCTCATCTGGGTCCACTTTATCGGGTCTCTGTTGCCAGTCATAAGCCCTTTTTACTAAGGCTGGAATTCTTAGGGCCTGTCCAGTCAGCTGCCCTTGTTTCTCATGGCAGTTTTGCTAGTCTCCCAAACATGTGGACGTTTGTTCCAATTAACAGGGGAACCCCATCATACAGTCTGGTGGGGGGACACATTAGGGCCAGTGTCTCTACTTGCTCCTCTATGCCAGTGACAGTTGCAGGAAAAGACAACCAGAGGCGGGCATATCCTAGATATGGATAAGACTTGTCACTCAGCCCCCACACATGTAGGCCTTCCAGGGATTGTAAAGGCACATCAGATAAGTGTTTGTCATACCAGTCCTTAAACACAATGGTCACTTGCGACCCACTGTCAAGCACAGCCCAAGTAGGAATTCCATTCACAGCCACATTAGTCTCCATTGAAGGGCCCACTATATTGGACCAGTCATGAGGGACAGTAGCAGGGGCCGGTACAGACAACTTAGCCACAAAGAAGTTGGAGTTGGGATTTCCTGAGCCTACACTGCGGTCATTTCTAGCACCCCTCGGCCATGGTTTTGCTTTCCGGAGCTCCCCTTGAAGTCTGTATACAACCTTATCTAAGTCTTTTGGGGACCGGCATTCTTTCTTCATATGCCCCTCCTTCCCACAATTATAACACAGTATGCTTTCTAGAGTCTGGTATGGCAGAGACAACACATTGGGGGCTGAGGTGGGGGCACCACCAAAAGAAAATCATGATTCAACCTCTGTCTGGTGTGTGGTGAGCATGGGGAGACGCCTCAGTAATTCCCTCACTTCCGTAGTCAATTCATCAATCTTTGAGCTGCTGTCAACAGGGGATGCCTGGGAGTGCACCCCCACCCCATAGCAGACACACTGTGAGAGGGGTTTGGGCCCATTGTATCTCTGGAATGGGCTTGTAGGGAAACGGTAGCCCTCATTTCTCGGACCTCTCGCAGTATCTCGCCACAGGGTGGAACATCCTTGCTAGTCTCCCAATGTTCAACTGGCACTGTATTTCGCCCCTGAGCATCACTCACATGTGCATCCTCGGTCATCTGGGCAGCAGCAACAGCAGATACAGGAGGGCCCCCCTCCACATGACTGCCTCTTCTTAATCCTCCAAATTTCCTTCATCAGTCCATCATAGGTAGGAGGTGCATAAAACTGAGCAGCAAGGCGTAGTTGGAGCAGCAATAATTCAGAGAATGGGGCTGACTTAAGAAGTTGGTCCAACCTATTCCAATCTAACTTAGCTGAGGCCATGCCACCTTTCTTTAGGCATTCCTGTGTCACCACTTTGAGCCGAGGCACATACATGGATAAGGGCTCCCCTGGATATTGCTGAGTGTTTTTGAACCTACCCCACAGGTCTTCATCCGAATCGGGACTCCCATACACATTTTCCAATGCATTCAAAAAATCTTGAGCAGTTGCTTCTGGATTACTAGCCTGTGTAGCATTGATAGTAAGTTGGGTGGGGCCTCTGAGGCTTTCAACCACCCTTCTCCTCTTCTCTGGTTCGGGGCATTGCCATTCTTGAATTTGAAGGGCAACATAGTCTATCCAAGTTTCCCAATTGTCCTCCCCTTGGGGTGTGGGGAGGGTGCCAGAAAACATCCTCAGCCAGCGATATGAGTCGTGACAAATGGCAGGTACAGATATAGGGGCCAGCATTGGCACAGGCACAGAAGGCGGTCAGTAACAGGTGCTGGAGTGGGAGGGGGTGTTGGGGAAGGAACACCCCAAGGTGTCAGGAATAGTTTCTTAAAGTCCTCTACAGTTTTCCCTTCCTCCAGCAACAACATAGCAAATTTCTCCTCAAAAGTCTCAGATAATGGTGATAGCTCATCCTCCCCAGGGTCTTTACTGTCTTTTGTTATCACTCTCCAGGCAGCTAGGACCCCTTCTGAGGCAATAGTCTGTGGCACTTTAGAGCTGTCCATGAGGTCACTACACTCTACCAAGACTATGAATGTTTGAGCGATCAAATCAGCCTGTCGTCCCACCACCACAGGGTTTTTTAAACATTCAACTTTGGAGAGTGCTCCCTCTACAGTGTCCTTACAGGTACCCAGGGGAATATCCAGTATAAGCAGAGCATTTTGGGGGTTGATCTCCTACTCAGTATACCACCCCACCAACTGGGGTACAGCCATTTCTACTGGGGTAGCCATCAGTCTTTGATAATAATTCGTAATTTTTCGCCACTAGAAGGCACAAAATCCCAGCGGTGAGCCTCCAAGATGTAACCCCTAGGTGGTGCTATCTCAAGGGCTACTACCCCTGCCTGCGCGGCTAGTAGCAGGTTAAGGGGCCTGAGTTCTGAAACGGGTGTCTCCACCCAGAGGTCAGGGATGGTAGTCGTCAAATTAACCTGGGCACAGCCCTCCGGGACACTGTAACCCCCCTCTTTCCCTCCTAGTGGCCTGAGCAATATACGATAATCACTTTCACAATACCCCTTGTACACCATACCAGTACCCACACTGTTTGCACTTACCACCAGGGCTGGTTCCTCTGATTCGACCCTGGGGACCCCCTGTAAAACAAGGTCATGCACAGTAAATAGCAACAGTACAGTACTCTTGGCAGAAACTGGAATCACAGTCAGGTTAAATGCAGCAAAAAAGTCAGATCTGATTTACTCAGGGGACTTGAACAAGGAAGGGGCATAATCAGGTTGGTTAGCTTAAAGGCTATATTAATCAAACAGTTATGCATGCACTTTAAGTCCCCACACAGTCACACATGCTGGGTACCCAGGTAGGAAAATGGTGGGCTAGCCAGGAACGTTGCAGCTGGTTGGGGGCGCTGTGATGGAAGAAAGCAACATGCACAACACACAGTACTTGTAATCCGGTGCTGGAGGGCTCAGTTCGTGAAAGAAAAAGCAACAAGATAATCAGATTACAGCACTTTAGATTTAGCTGTTGTTGTAGGGAGCTACCCAGATGCTTACTCACGATACCCAATACTGGACACAGGCAGAACAAAATCGAGACTGCAGGTTGTTGAGCTGGAGTGCCCAGAGAAGTGGGGCCTACACGGATCACCGAGGCATCGTTCCTGTTCAAGTGTTGAGCAGGGGGCTGATCCCCAGGCAGGTCTCTCATCAATGGCTTTCTCTCTGTGCAGTGGGTAGTCAGGCTGAGCCAGTGTGGCAAGGCCCAGGCCCAATGGAGTTGATTTTGGATTCAGTCCATGGGGCTGGATGCGGCTTCCAGCAAGCAGAATGCAGTTAAAACCACAGTGGGGAACCAAATCATGACCCACTAGCAGCACACAGCACATTTACATGTAAGGAAATTCTAATGCAGCTTCCAGCAAGCAGAATACAATTCAAACCACAGTGGGGATCCAAATCACGACCCACTATAAGCACACAGCACATTAACATGTAAGGACATTTTAATGCAGCATCCAGCAAGCAGAATACAATTCAAACCACAGTGGGGAACCAAATCATGACCCACTAGCAGCACACAGCACATTTACACGTAAGGAAATTCTAATGCAGCTTCCAGCAAGCAGAATACAGTTCAAACCACAGTGGGGATCCAAATCACGACCCACTATAAGCACACAGCACATTCACATGTAAAGAAATTCCACTGTACCAGGCAAAAGGCTCTCCAGTCACAATTACAGAGTCTCTGCACAATCCGGGAGTTCAGAGGTGGCTGGAAGTCCAGACAGGCCAATCGCATTCAGCAAATCTTCGGTCTTTCTCAGGTAGCAGCCTGGTCACAATTCAGTGGTTTACTTCACTCTCCAAGTTCGGATTCAGTCTGAAAAAGGCACAAGTTCCCTCTCAGGGACAGCAGGCAGTTATCCCGCACAAATCCACTATGGATTGTTGCTCGAACTGCCTCGAGCTGTTACTTCTTCAGTTTCCTACTTAGATCTAACTGAAACTGCAAGCAGTTTGGGACTTTCCCCAAAATCCAAAAGGTTTGGTTGGCTGATCTGTCTGTCAGTCACAACAAAGGCTCCCCCTCCAGGTTATTTTAGGCGCAAAAAGCCCAAAACTACATTTCCTACAAGTTTTGACTCCACCAAGCCCCTGTAGGCAGGCTCCATTTTAGTGTCCCAAATGTACTGATTGGCCCATTTCAGCAGTCCAGGACCAAGATGATGGGAACCAGCAGAACTGTCCATGCTGCAAAGAAGGCAGGTTAGAACAAACTGCAATATTATTACTACTCTAACAAATGATCAGCAAACAAGCACATCTTCTAACAGAGCTCCCTTTTAGATTAATTATGACTGCAATCCAGGCAGCTCTTAAAGAGACAGTACACAGAGGCTATATAGGCACTCTCTGGCAAGCGCATTTAAACTGCAAAAATGCAGGACACCAGCCTGGCAGTGAGCATTTAGACAAGCTCAAGGAAGGGGGGGTTACACATGGTTTATGCATGATGAATCTCCTAGACTTCCAGCTGGGTTAAAGTCACAGGAGGAGGATGAATTGGATAGGGCGGGCTTCTGTTTGAATTAATAATTTTTTTTTTTGGAACCAGTACCCTATACACACACTGTGGGATGCTTCACATTTGTCATTAGTCAGTCTTCTTCAGATTAATGTTTTGTGAATTTTTGGCAGTTCTACACAGGCCAAATGAATGATTCCTGGGGCAATGTTTCCCATGAAGCCAGTGCGTACAACACCTATCCATGGCATAATGTGAAGCCGTGTCCATGTGTGGCACTGTCCCAATAAGCACACAATGTTTGGAAACAGTAGGCCACACTGTGGGAAGCTACCCTGTGTTCTTCACTCAGTCTTCTTCAGATTAATGTTTTGTGAATTTTTGGCAGGTCTACACAGGCAGAATAAATAATTTTGGGGGCAACATTGCTCATGAACCCAGTGTGTACAACACTTAGCCATGGCATAATAGGAAACTTTGTCCATGTGTGGCACTTTCCAAATGGGCACACAATTATGAGAACCTGTAGCCTACACTGTGGGATTTGGTACTAATATTTTGTGGGAGTACATAGGCATTACAACTACAACCACTTTATTTGAGCATTGCTAGCCATATACTCTTGTTTGCTATTACCACTGTTCATGGGCTGGATTTATTAAGGGCCCTTAGACTGATGCAAGGTGTGACAAACAACCACCTTGTGTCAAATCCTGATGTGCCAAATACTGTGCACCATATTTTGCATGAAATGTGTCCTCTTGTTCTCTGAGGAACATCCCCCAAAATGACACAAGAGGTCTGCTGCATCCAAAATATGTCCTATATTGAGACAAGGACACAAGCTGAGTCTCAAATGCATGGGGCAAGTATGACTCAATCTGAGTCTAAAAGATGATGCAGGGGGTGAGAATGATTCAAGCTGAGTCAAAAAAACTGATTGATTCATGGAGCGAGGATGACACAAGCTGCATCAAAAGGGTGATGCATGAGGCAAGAATTTGATTTAAGCTATGTCAAAAAGACAATTGCATGGGTGAGAATGACTCAAGCTGAGTCGAAAAGTACAGCAGATGAAATGGCCAGACAATGGCATGTTGAGACCCCAAAATGCTCTAAACTAGTCCTGCAGGGGAATATTGGCTCAATAACAAACCCGCTACATAATCTACCCTTTCCTTTATATGCTCCAGTATCAGTTAGACCAGCTCTGGCTGGTCTAACAGTGGCATGTATCTTTGAGACAGTGTCAACAGCTTCCACCTTTGAAAACCAAAGAAAAGGGGATAGCACACCATTTTTTTGATGTAGGCCCCATGGCAATATGGCACAAACATTTTTTTGATGCAGGCCTGATGCAAGCCACTTGTGTGCAGGCAGTTCTGCTTTTGACACAAGCAGAATTAGAAAATCATAATTAACACAAGTTTTGATGCTGATTGCTACTTGTGTGTCATTCTTTTGTGGCACAAGCACCTTGCATCATTTTCTGACCTTTGAAAATTGATCCTCATTTTTGGTACTGACTGAACGGACGCAATTTATGGAACCAGTACCCTTCAAGCTGGCCCACTGCATCATCATTCTCTTTTGGCTACTTCATGAGACCCGTGCATATGTTATTTAATGTTATCCCATTTCCTAATGCTTTTTAATGGTCAAACCAGTGTGAACTAGTCCACCGTTAAGAGAATTAATTTACATGGTTCGATGGTAAGTTCACATGGTTAAACTTTGGGCAATTTGCACAGCCTTAGCCACAACCTCTCTTGAAGTCATCCACTGTCTTTAGGAAGATTACTTCCTCCAGCAACTCATTCCACTTACCTACAGTCTCCTAAGTGAAAAAGTGTCTTCTCATTTCTCACCGGAATTTCCCCCCACCAGCTTGAGGTGTGCCCCTAGTGGTTCTGTTCCCATTAAGGTTGAAGAGATCCCTGCTCACTCTATTGAAATACTTAAGGCACTTGAAGGTTTTGATCATATATCCCCTCTCCTTTCTATCCTCCTGGGAGTCTCTCATCATAAGTTCTGTCTTGTTGTCCCTTATGTTGACTGCTCTTCTTTGGACTGTTTCCAATAGACTGATGTCTTTCTTTATATAAGGGCACCAATACAGCACACTGTACTCTAGGTGTGACCATACCAATCCTTAGTATGGTCACACTGTACTCTAGGTGTGACCATACTAGGGATCTGTACAGTGGCAGAATGCCCTCCACTTTTTCCTGCTAGTTATACCACTGGATATGCAGCCCAGCATCTGATTTGCTTTGGCTGCTGTTTTCTTGCATTGTGCTGAGCTTCTGGTTACACAAGATGATCACTTCCAAGTCTTTCCCCTCCTCTGCTCTAGTAACCTGCTCACCACCCAGCAACTACTTGTTCTCTTGGTTCTTAACCCCCAAGTGCATTACCTTACACTTTTTGGCATTGAATCCCAGTTGCCAAATACTTGACCATTTCTCTAGCTTAGCCATGTCCTCTCTGAGGCTCTGTTTTCCCTTCTTCGTGTCTATTCCCCACAGATCTTTGTGTCATCCACAAACAGACATATTTTAACCTTTATTCCAGCTGCAATATCGCTGATGAAGATATTAAACAGCACCAGACCAAGCATGAACCTTGTGGAATCCCACTAGTGACTGGCCTAGTCTCTGAGAACCCTCCTCAACCTCATCATCTGACTTCTGTCCTACAGACAGTTCCTAACCCACAGATCTAGTTTTCACCCAATCCCAGGTCCTCCAGCTCCCTGATTAACCTACTGTTGGGAACAGAGTCAAAGGCTTTACTGAAATGTAGGATGTCCACCACATTTCCCCTGTCAAATGCACAGGCTTGTTTATTTACTGATTTTATTTTATTTGCTAACTGGGTTAGCACACAGAGCCAATGGTCCTTTTTGAGGTGCTGTCTGGAGCTGATAAAGGGAGCTACAAGATAACACACATAAAAGTACAATGCATTTTACATGCACTATACGTGTATAAAAAATCTAAAATATTACATTACACTTTACAATGCATAAAACACAATCCAGCATGTATAAATAGGTTTAACAACTGCGTACAGATTTAGTGAGAAAATATTGCTTTTGACTTGTTTTGAACATCATATGAGTATTAACAGAACAAATAATTATGGGACTATCATTCCAGTAGTTTGGGGTAGTAAACGAGAATGCACACTGATCCATTACCTGTGTTAACCTTAGGTATATTGAGCAATAAATTATCATCAGATCTTAGATTTCTAATGTTTCTTTTAGCGTTCAATAACAAAAGATAAGGGTGAGTTGGATTGCAATCTCAGAGCCTTCTATGCTGTTCAGGTCTCATGCAACAGAATAGATTATACCATGTACAATAATGAGTTCTGTGATAAACATTTAACAGAAGACAACAAGTATTATTGTACTGTATGTACAGTGTAAGCATTATAAACCAGAGTGAGAAATGTTTGAAAAAATAAATCCGTTATATGTCAAAATAGACTTGAAAACACCAGTTCCAAATAATTTTCTAGTATCAGATGATGTGCAATTTTTAAGTCTGTATAAAGTACCCAGTTTTTGGTTAACCTGTTTACAAATAGTGTTTACATGATGTGAAAAAGTCAAATTGGAGTCAAATGAAATGCCCAAATATTTGAAGAATTCAACTTGCTCTAAATGTATGCCATTTGGTCAAGAATCTTAAAGTCTCAAGGTCTTTTTAACTAGTTTTGGTCTTGATCTGAAGATCATACCTTTATTTTAACAATTCAGTAATAAACGATGATGCTGAAAAAGCCAAGAAGTAAGATTTCAAAAATCCAAATTTAGAGTAGTGTTGACGTCTGTAAGAGATGTAGAACTGTTATAAATTATGCTATCATCTGCTTACAGGATTGAACTGGTAAATTTCAAAATTGACCCTGGCAGTACACCATCTGATAGGATAGACTCACTAGATGTAGTACCATGTTGCCTTACTACGAGAGGTTGAGTGGTCAGGTAACTCCGGAACCAACTGCATGAGGAATTTGATAAGCTTACATTTGTAAAACATTTTAGCAACAAGGTATGGTCAACAAGGTCAAAGGCATTGGTCAGGTCCACAAATGCCACACCAGTGAGCTTTCCCCTGTACATCGCTTAACTGATGTGGACAGTGAACCTGACCAAGGCCATTCCAATACTGTGGTTTTATCTAAAACATAGAAACATAAAAGTTGACGGCAGATAAGGACCACAAGGCCCATCCAGTCTGCTCATTTTTTTCTACTTTATGAATGTGCCATTGGCCTTTGCTCTGTCAATGGTCTATCTATTCATATTCATCTGTATTGCTCCCTTATGCCTATCCCATGCCTGTTTGAAGCCCTGCACTGTATTCATATCCCCCACTTCCTGAGGTAGGCCGTTCCATGTATCCACCACCCTTTCTGTGAAAAAGAACTTCCTCACACTACCTCTTAATCGGCCTCCCTCTAATCTCATGCTATGTTTTCTTGTCCTGCTATTTTTCTTATATTGAAACATGTTAAACTCTTTCACCTTGTTAATGCCCTTAAGGTGTTTGAATGTTCTGATCATATCACCCTCTCTCCCTCCCTTGCTCAAGGGTATACATATTGAGCTCCATTAATCTGTCCTCATATGTTTTCTGATGCAGTCCCTGCACCATTTTGGTTGCCCTTCTCTGGACTGCCTCAATCTGGTTAATGTCCTTGTGAAGGTGTGGCCTCCAGTACTGCACACAGTACTCCAGATGGGGTCTAACCAGTGTCTTGTAAGGAGGGATTATTACCTCCCTCTTCCGACTTGTGATACCCCTACTAATACACCCCAACATCCCTCTAGCCTTACCTACTGCTTTAGTGGTCTGCTTGGATGATTTCAGGTCATCAGTGATGACTCTTTCTTCTTTTTGTGACTGCCAGCAACTCCCCTCCCAGTCTACAGGTGGCTTCAGGGTTTCTCTTCCCCATGTGCATAATCAGCTCTGATTTCAAGTTTAGATCCCACTGTAAGCAACAAATAAAAAAGGCAAATCAAAATTTGAATTGTAATATATGATACATAGCAAGTAGAGATGCAAAGGTTTTTAGTCCACTTTACATTGCATTGGTGAGACTGCATTTGGAATATGCGGTTCAGGTTTTGGCACCTCAAAACAGGGAATACATAAACAGTTGGAGTCTGTCCAAAGGAGATTCACTAAATCAATAGCTGGATTACAAACAAAAACATATCAAGACAGATTGACTACCCTGAAATTATACTCGTTGGGATACAGAAGATTTAGGGGAGACATTTGTCTACTATTTAAAGAAACGAGAGATGTAAATAGATTAACTGATTTGGGAATTACCCAAAGAATAGACGAATATGGGAGCAGAAGACACAATAAACAGATAATTCTATCTAGATGGAAACATAATTTGAGACGGAACTGGTTTAGCCATAGAGCGATTACACCATGGAATGCTTTATCGGCAAATGTGGTAAATAGTATGACTATGAAACAGTTTAAGGATAATCTGGATTTACATGCTGGTGATACAGTATACAAGTTCTGAAATAATATATAAATAATGAAAACAGGCAAGCATTATGGACACAAGTCTCATTGCTTGAACAAATCTATGAAATCTATGAAATCTTGCACTCATTTGCATTAAACCCCAGTTGCCCCTCTTCTGACCATTTTGCTAGTTTATCCACATCTCTTCTCATTCTGCCCAACCCATCTGGATCATCTACTCTGTTGCAGATCTTGGTGTCATCTGCAAACAGACAAACCTTACCCTCCAGTCAAGTTGCAATGTCACTGATGAAGATATTGAAGAGGACTGGCCCCAGAACTGATCACTGAGGTACCCCACTTGTGATTTGCATCTCTTCTGACTGCATACCGTTTACCACCACTCTCTGTGTTCTGCCCCTCAACTGGTTTGCCACCCAGTTGACCAACTTCTGAGCCACCCCGATCCTATCCATCTTATTAATTAATCTTCTATGTGGAACATTATCGAAAGCTTTGCTGAAGTCAAGGAAGGCGACATCAGCTACTGCCCCCTTGGTCCATCAGTCTGGTTACCCAGTCAAAGAAATCTATGAGATTAGTTTGACAGGACCTTCCTATTGTAAACCCATGCTGTCTTGGATCCTGTGCTCCTATGGATTCCAGGTGTTGCACTATCCTTTCCTTAAGGAGTGCCTCCATAATCTTGTCTGGTACTGAGGTAAGACTGACTGGTCTGTAGTTTCCTGCCTCCTCCCTGCTACCACTCTTGTGGAGCGGGATCACATGAACCCTTGTCCAGTCTTCTGGGGCCTCTCCTGTGCTCAGAGACTCATTAAACAGTTCTGCTAATGGCTCTGCTAGTTCCACCCTTAGCTCTTTTAGTACCCTGGGATGTATGCCATCGGGTCCCATTGCCTTGTCCACCCTGAGCTTACCGAGCTCTTGTAGGACCCTTTCTTTTGTGAAGGGATTAGTGCACCCCCCCCCGTGTCCATGGTGCTGGGCTGTGGGCTCTGCCCTACCTTATCTTCAGTAAATACTGAGCAGAAGTAACTATTTAGGATAAATGCTTTCACATGGTCCTCCTCCTCACATGCACCCTTATACCCTTTGATGTTAGCAATACCCCCCTCTGAACTTTCTCCTTTCACTAATGTATCTATAGAAAGTCTTGTCACCTTATTTTACTGTTTGTGCTAGTGTTTCCTCGGTTTGGGCATTTGCCTGCCTTACTGCCTTTCCTGCTTCCCTTAGGGAAGTTTGTTATGTCTCCCTATCTTCATCCTGTTGCATTCCCTTATATTTCCTGAAGGCCAGCCATTTGGCTCTGACCTTTTCTGCTACTGTTTTTGAGAACCAACGTGGTTTCCTTCTTCTTTTGCACTTCCTTTTCTCTTTAACACAATCTGATGTTGCTTCAAGTATTGCATCTTTAATGCTTGCGAACTTTGCCTGTATCCCCTCACCTGTATTTCTTTTTGCCAGGGCTAACTTAACTCTGTTGGCCATCTTATCAAAGTCAGCTCCTCTGAAGTCCCATATTTTTGCCTTGGAATGGGATGATTTAGTTGAAGTGGCCAAATTGAACCACACCATGTGATGGTCACTAGCCCCCAGGTGACCTTCTACCTGGAGATCTCTGATCCTTTCCCTGTTAGTCAGTACTAGATCTAGGATAGCCCTGTCTCTTGTGGGTTGTTGTACCACTTGTTTGAGGTCCTCCCCTGCAGGGAATCCACCATGTGTCTAGTTCTGGCAGATGTTCCTGCTGGTATTGACCAATCTGTATCTGGTATATTGAAGTCTCCCATGATCAGAACCTCCCCTTTAGCTGTCATGTTTTGTATATATTCTAACAGTAATGTGTCTATGTCCTCCCCTGGTCTGGAGGCCTGTACACAACCCCAGTTCGTATGGCTGTGCCATTTCCTGTTTCCAGGGTGACCCACAGTTCTTCTGGCTCCTTATCTGTATTCTGAATTTCTGTAGCTTTGATATTTTCATTGACACAAAGGGCCACTCCACCCTCCCCTTTTTGCTCCTTGGTCTCTTCTGAACAGTACATAGCCAGGTACTGAAGTCTCCCAAGTGTGGTTACTGGTAAATCATGTCTCGCTAATGGGTACTATGTCCTGCTTAACCTCTGTCAATATTGCCTGCAGGTATGGGATCTTGTTTCCCAGACTGCAAGCATTTGTGTACATGATTTTCCATTTGCCAGATTTTGGTGTGTTAGTTGTTGGGCGAGGTCTGGCATTTCCCCTGTGCATTGTATGGGGAGCTGGACCTTTTTTCTTACCTGGTGATGCAAATGAACTACAAACATGCTGCACTCCTGTTTGACCACTAGCTGGGGGTTAAAACCATGCTGTTCTGCAGACTGAATGTTGTACAATTGAAGATAAGCATGAATATGGTAATTTACTAACTTTTCTAATATCTTATTAAGAGGGGATAAAATAGAAACAGGTCAACGATTATTGACACATTCTGGAGAACCTGATTTTGAGATAGCAATGAGCACTGCATTTTTCCATGCTGACGGAACACTCCTGTAATCAGAGAGAAGTTATAAATATGTGTCAAAGGTCAGAAAATATAATTTGCTATCCATTTCAAAAAATGATGTTCCAATCCATCAGCTCCTGAACTTAGACCAATCATTTTTAAGACCTACTTAGGCTTAATTAACTGAAAATAATTCCAGGGTTTATGCACAGCTGCAGAAATTGTGCTCCCCCTTAAATCCTGAAACAGCATTGATGGATTTAGAAAAATCAGCCTGGTGAGCTTTTTGTTCCTCTTTCCCTGATACAGAAACACGGGGATGGTTTTCCTTTTTTGTGCAAGCCATTTGGCGTAGGATACAAAAGTACCCCATCATGCACGAAAAATATTGTGCAGATCTAGATTTTGCTCTGCACTTGAGAATGCTTCTGTCATTGGCTTTTGTCCCAACAGATGACATTCTGGCAACCTTTGATGTCATGAAAGAATGGGAGTTTTTTAACACTCATGCAGACATTCTTCTGCCTCTGCTTGATTATTTTGAGACGACATGGGTAGGAAAATGCAGCGGTCATTCTGGCCACAGAAGGGTATTATTTCCACTGGAACAGTGGACTTGCTACAATGCCACCTCAAGGGGATTAGCACGCACAAACAGTGCTGTTGAGGGGTGGCATCGTGGATTTAACAGTCGATTAGGAAACCGTCACCCCAGTATATGGAAGCTGATACAGTGCTTAAAGGAGGAACAGAGGCTGACAGAAATGAAAATTGAGCAGATAGTGTCTGGTGCGGGGACCTGTATGAGGAAAAGAAAGTACAAAGATGTGAACGAGCGGATTGTCTCGATTGTAGGGGAGTACTCACAGAGAAGCAGATACATTTACCTAAGAAGGCTTACCTAAATTTTCAGTTCCAGGTGTGATCTGAAAAAATCACAGCCCCCGCCCCACTGACACCCTAAAGTGATGAAGGAAATGGTACAAAGGAACAGACAAATGTGTACTTTTAATGAAGGCAACAATAAAGGCAATAATGGTGAAATATGTGCAGAAGAGCACCCGAAGTCACCGTGACTTGTTTTTTTTCTAAATTCAAAAGTCATTAATCTGATGTTTTGAGCACTTCAGTCTGACCAGAGTGCAACAGAGAACAACAGAGCCCAACTACCAGCGGAGCCTCTCTTTTGTTCTGTCGCTGTTATGGTTAAGCATTTGGCAGGTATCAGCACTATTATGGGCGTTTCGCCAATATATGCTGGTCACTGAGATGTAATTCACGGTAACTGGATTGTGACTGTAGTGGTCACCAAAATGGAGTCAAGATTTTCACGGGAACCCAAAATAAAAAGGAGGAATTTTGTTAGATGACAGGTTCTTTGAATTTTTAACAGAATGCCACATTGGATTCATCAAATGCATCCTTATACTTAGTCATATCCGAAAACTTATCAGCAGAAATCTCAGAAATGCTTCCTGCATCTAAAACAGACTGTTTATTAATGCATCAATATGTTTCTTTTCAACTGGATTGGTCATCTCTCTTACTGAGGCCCAGGATCTTTTGGGTAGCCCAAGTTATCATTTTACTTATTTTGTACCTGCTGTACAACATAAATACATTCCAGGAAAGGGAGCACCTTGCTAGAGACATTGTGGGCACTCACCAGCCACGCACAGGTATGTTTTCTGGGAATGTCCTGTATTAGCCCCATTTTTCGCTTCATTGGAGGGAGCTCTGTTGGATATTTTCAACATCCCATTACATATATCAGTGTACTTCTTTCTTTTTTCCTGCTGTGGATCCTCGTAGGGCTCTTCTTCAGTGAGGAAACTCTTGACTATTTGCTTACTTTCTGCAAAAAAAAAAGCCATCACAAAAAAATGGCTCACTACTAATCCCCCAACATTTTCCCTGTGGAAGGATTTGGTTATAGGGATCTATAGAATGGAGACGTTAACCACACAAATTTACCATCATACTGAACATTTTGAACATCTCCGGAGGAGATGGATGATTTACATTATTAAACATAGACAGGATGCCATGCCCTGAGAAAGTAGGGTATGGGATTCTTTTCACTGATGAGAGAGATGAAGGGTGCACTCCCTGGGCTTCAGTTTTTATTTCATGCACTTATTTCTGCATCTGAATTTTTTTTTATTTATAATTATGTTCAATTAATTTACATGTCTGGATTGGTCTGAGAGGTGACTTTCATGTATTTTTGCCCATTTCAAGAGATATGTTCCATTATATTGGTCCACTGGGTCTTGAATTTAGGATTACTCTGCATATGCCAGTAACATCCCTTCTAAAGTAGCTAGATAATTTATTAACTTCTTAAGCCACCATTTTAACAAAGGTTTTAAATGCAAGCAGCCTGTTCTGATGTTCTATGTATTTTTATTGTTATGTATGGGAATTATGTAATAAGGCGAGTCTGTAATCACTCCGCTCACAAAGAGCAACACAAATATATCCCGAATCAAAAGGGCTACAGAAACAAACACAGACCACCACAAACAGCGACAGTCCTGGCAACACAAAAAAACAACACATAGCTTCGTTTTTTACGGGGGGTGGGGCAGACTTAAAAAAAAAAAAAACAGAACATTTTACTGCCTACTGTAGGACCCGAACCTGGATCTGTTGGCTCTGTAGGCAGGGTTCACCATACACCTTTCTACATCCTGTCATAGCAAGTGTAGTTCACTGCTACACTCGCTATACAGGATCCTTCACTGTGGTAGACCGTTTGCCCTAAACATGAGCGGTATTATTGAGTCGCTCACATTGAGTCACTCAATAATACTCACCCATATAGAATGCTACCTTATGTATGTCATGAGCTTGTAATTTTAAAAGTTCAATAAATATAAAGTTAAGAAAAGAAGTAGTTTGATGTACTTTGTCTAATTTCATTTTACAAAGATTCCACAAGTTTCTAAATGTATTTCAATCAGATATATTTTTAGCCTTTTTGTAACAATTCCAACAATTTCCTTTGTCTCATTAAGAGAATTAACTATCTTGAAATCCAATCATTCTTCTTTGCTCTTGCGTGTTTAGTCTTCAGTGGGAAAAAAAAAGATTAATACAAGGTGCTCCAATGGCAGCTTGCACCAATCACTGGTGCTCCAGGGACCCTGCAGCTGAGTCACAAATGGGTGGGGTCCTGGCACCCAAGTCCCACAGCTTGCGACAAATTTTGTTGTGTGCCAAGGCAAGGCACATGGGAGAGGTTATTCGCAAGCTGTGAGGTGGTCATGTGGCATCAACACTCAGTACTGGGGACCTGCTTGGGGGCTGGCAGTGTTGGGCAGGAGAGGATGGGGGCAGATAGGGCACAGATGTGTGCTGAGGGGTGGCAACAGGTCCCCAGCGGGGACATTGCAGGGTGCTGCAGTGCCTGTGCCATCCTTGGGAGTGGCAGCTGCACTCCTGGCAGCATGGGGGGAAGGTCCAGGAACTGAACCATTGTGTGTGAGTGCTCTAGGTGCTGTGGGGACATGGAATACCACAGGGGGACAGTGAAATAGGTTCTCTTCCACCCTGTAAAGGCTCCAGGGGTGGCTCAAAGGATGTTAGACCACCTCTTGGGTGGTCTAAGTTGTGATGGGTCCTTCTTGCTGTTGGAATCCCATTTAAGGGGATGTTGCAACCAGCATCTGCCGCAAGCCCCTAGAGCCCAGGCACCCCTCAACCTTTGCACAGGCCTAGTGCACATCCGGTTTGGTGCAGGGGGTCCTCGTTGTGCCTCAGCTAGCCTTTCAGGATCATAAACTCTGCAAATTGTAATGCAAGATGCCCCTTGCATCACATCCATTTGGCACCTTGCGTCACAATCGGAGTTTTGAGGATCAAGCCAAATATGTCTTGAATCTTTGTTAGAGTTTTAGCAAAAAAAATCAACTGCCTCAATTACCATGGGTTTTGCATCAATAAAAGACTAATCAGTTGAACTGACCTGACTCATTAATTCATCCTGGTTGACATCATTAAAATTCCAATAAAAAATAAAAAAAGGTCATGCCCTGACACCATTGCTGCTCCATGTTCAAAATATAGGTATGTGATCACTGATAGTGTCAGCAAAGGTGCCATGGCTTTCAAGTTTGCTGATGTGGTTAGTTATGATCCAGTCTAGAGTGATATGTTTTTTACTCTACTGATTCATACAAGTGAAAGTGGAAACAAGCTAAGATGAACCAATACTAACTAAAAGCTGTTTGTATTTTATCATCTGATTAGAGTTCCAGTTTAAGTTTATGTCACCCATAGCCAAAAGTTCATCATTAGGTAATTTGGTTCGCCAAAAATCTATGAGATCATTCAATCCCTGTCACCCTGTCCTATAAATAAGAGGTACACTCCCAGCCTGGACATATGGCGGCCAGCAAAGGAGATGTGAGATGGGCTGCTCTGGTCACTGTATGCTCCCACGGCACTGAGGGGACTGGGAAGATCACTGGGGGGGTTCGGTGCCATCATGGGGGGACACTAGACACCAGGGATTATGGCATTGCAAGTGGCTATACCATGAATCAGTATGTGGGGAGAACCACTAGATACCAGGGAAGGTTTTACATTCTCTAATGGGTTGGCAATCAAAGGGAGGGGGAGGAGGACCACTAGCACCAGGGATGTCCTTTTAGTGCAGTACAGGCTGATGATCAGAGGAAGGGGGACCACTGCCACTAGGGATTTTTAAGTATGGGACGGAGATCATGGGGGGGGGGGGGACCAGTAGCACCAGGGATGTCATTTTAGTATAGGGTAGACTGGTGAGCAGAGGAAAGGAGTGGGACAACTACCACCATGGATTTTATTTTTACAATATGGGCAGCGATTGTTGTTGGGCACCAGGGATATCATATTATTACAGCACCAGGTGGCAATCAGATGGAGGAAAGACCACTACAACCAGGGATGTCATTTTAGTACAATACAGGCCAGCGATCTGAGGGAGGGAGACCACTAGCAAAAGGGATGTCATTATATCACAGTACGGGCCAACGATCAGAGGAAGGGGGGACCACTAGCAGCAGGGATGTCATTTTAGTACAGTATGGGACTGTGATCAGAGGAAGGGGGATCACTAGCACCAGGGATGTCACTGTATCACAGTACAGGCTGGTGATCAGTTAGGGGGGCCACTAGCACCACGGATATCAAGTTATTACAGTAGTGGCCGACTGGTGGGAGGGGGGACCACTACCACCATGGATTTTTTGTTTTACAGTACAGTTCAGTGATTGGTGGGGGAGGACCATTACCAGCAGGAAATTTTTTTCTACAGTACAGACCAGCAATCATTGGAGGGGACCACAAGCATCAGGGAGTTTTATTTGTACATTATGGGCTGGTGACTGGTGAGCAGGTGCCAGGGACCACAAGGGGCAATTGTGCTCCCCCAGCAGCCAACCTGCCAGGTGGCTGCATTACCTCCAGCAGCCACTAGGCTTGCACAGAGTAGGTCAGGGATTTGTTCTGCAGTATTTGTGCTGCACAAAAGGCCCACGCTAAACCCTTTTGTGTAGCACAAAGTCTCAGAATATGAGGTAGAGTGGCTATTCATGGCCAAGCCTCTCCCCTTGCCCTCATGCATACATTATGTTTTGCATGGGAGTTCACCCTCCTTGCCCACACAACAGCCCCTTTTGTATATGGGGATCCAGCACAAACCCCAGTTTGCGTGGTCAAAGACCCTTTAACGCCCACGTAAACTTTCAAATATCAGGCCCCAAGTTTCAAATTAACATTGCTTACTGAGATTATTGAAGACTGTAACAAAAGATAAGTGAACCTCAAATAGGGATGGGCAAAAGTTGTGAATTCCACCTTGGTGGAACTTTCGCAAAATTTTGGAAATCCTGCAGAAGTTTTTGCACTTTCGCCTATGGTGAGATTGGACACTTCCAACCATTTTCTGTGGATTTTCACTGTTTTCCACAGAGTTTTTGGGCTGAACTGCATAATAATACAATAAACTGTAGAATTTATTCCAGTCGCAGTTTAATGTATTATTTAGTGGTACAGCCCCCCCCACCAGATGATAGCCCTTGGCTTCTTGTGCCACCCCCCCACTGATCGCTGACCCCATATGAAAAAATTATTGATGTCCAGTCCCCACCTACCCGCTGATTGCCTCTCTATTTAAAAAATAATAATATCCTCATTCCTTGGTGTCTAGTGGCCCCCCACCCGCTGATCGCTGGCCTCATATAAAACAAATTGTTGGTGTCCAGTCCTCACATCCACCCAGAGGAGTCCACAATGACATTTCTCCCATCCCACCACCCCCCCATGGGTGACCAGAACAGCCTCCTCCCCTTCTCTAACCCCTGAAAACTGTGCTGTAAGATGACCAGGAGCTGCAATGAATGAGCGCGTGCACTCATTCATTCAGCTCAGTGAGAGGCCAGCCATGGAGGAGAGAGAAGGGCTGTGCTGGTTGCCCACTCAAGATTGGGATAGGGGGTGTGGGGTGGTGATGGACTACCTGCCAGGGTGGGAGAGGGTGAGGGGTCCACTAAACATCAGGAAATGAGGAATGAATGTATTTTATTTTTTATATGGAGGGGTGATTGGTGGATGGGAGGGGGGCCACTATATACTAGGGAATGTGGGTATTTTATTTTTTATATGGATGGCGATTGGCGGGTGGGTTGGGGGACTGGACACCAACAATTTGGTTTATATGGCATCGGTGATTGGTGGGTGGGGGACCACTAGACACCAGTGAATAAGGATATTATTATTTTTTATATGGAGGGGCAATTGGCAGGTGGGTGGCCAGTGATCAACAGTTGGGGGGGGGCACAAGTAAACCAGGAGCCAGTGGCCAGGGATTGGTGGGAGGGGGAGAGTTAATAAATTAAACTATCAGGGAAAAAGCCACAGAGCTGAACACTGACAGTGGTCAGTTCTGCAGAACTTTTTTCCCACAGTTTGATTTCCAAACTTTCACTGAAGCGAAAGTCCGAATTTTGTTTAAATTCCACAGGCTGAATTTTTTTTTTCACACTTATCTAACTCCAAACAAGAAAAATTAACATTGTATAGGCTTAATCCTTTTCAACTTCTAGATTAGTTGCAGCCAAAGCTAATTAGCTCATTTGTTCAGCTACAATAGCCAAACAGCCGGACACATAGTTCCATTTCACAATCACTAGGGGAAATCACAAAAGCTTGTGGAAAATACAAAAATGTGAATCCTGAAAACCAGTGCTCAATAGTTTTTTGTAAAATATAGCTGCAAGCATGATTTAAAGAGCTAGTGTACTGCCTGAAATTAATGTTATTTTTTTAAAAGCAGTCAACTATTACCTTTTATATCTGAGATGCTTTTTCTTTTCCCTTTCAGTAATTGGGAGATTGTCCACATGATGTCACTAGATGTGATATGTGGAACAGTACTCTCCATGGCAGCAGACATATCTAGTTATATTCCTCCCACTACATCATTAGCATTGTGACCTCACTGACTGTCACATCATGGTTACTCAGGAAAAGCCACTCAGTAGCTGTCAGGTCAAACAGCTGTGATGTTACAGGCAGTGAGGTCACAGTGCTGATGATGTAATGAGGGGGGATAGAACTAGATATATCAGCTTCCAGGCAGGGTGCTGTTCCACACATCTAGCATAATACTGTCACACAGAACACTTTCTAATGACCAAACAAAAGAAGAAAAATACTTCAGAAAAAAGAGGTGCAACTGACTACTTCTTAAAATTTGTAAAAATGTTCCTGTCTGCAATTTCTGGTCCTACTAGTTCCTTAATGTACTTTACCAAACTGGATGAAAGTTAAATTGAGTGAAACTTTTCTGCACCACTCGGGCACAAGAGCTTTTGAATGAGATGGCTTAGCCCCCTTAGGACCCACCTGTCCTCCGTTACAGCCCCATAGCCCCTACTGTAGCCAGTGGTCCATGTCTGAAAAAGTCACTGCAGTTTCAGGTAAAGGAGGCCACTGGGAATAAAGCAACAATCAAGTATGCACAGATGGAGTTCAGCATGAAGGCTCTGGTGACTATAAGATGTTAGATTGCTATATCTCTCCTCGTATGCTGTTTGAGCTTGGGAATGGCAGACTTTGGAATGAAATGGCCCTGCCTCCTATGGACCTACCTGGCTTCCAGTAGGCTGCCATATCCCCTACAATGGCCAGTGGTCGACGACTGAAAAAGTAACTGCAAGTTTGGGTAAAAAGTGGCACTAGAACTAAAGCAGCGATCAAGTATACACAGATGGAGTTCAGCATGATGGCTCTGGGGGCTGCTAGATGTTAAACTGTCTCCCCTCCTATGCTGCTGGAGCTTGGGCAGCACAGGCTTTTGAATGAGATGGCCAAGCACTCCCTTCAGACACACCTGGCTTTGTGTACACCCTTTACCCCCTACTGTGGCCAATGGTCTATGGCTGAAAAAGTCACTGCAGGTTTGGGTAAAATATGGCTCTGGCTTTTTACTGCCAAACTCCCACCCTCTAGCAGTGTCCAGCCTCCTTCCCAAACCCCTTCCCAGTCCCCACAGGCAATTAAGCATAACAAAAGAAAACAATTTAAAAGCAGTAGTTTTGTTTGCATGACCAGCACTTAACTGATTCCCATGGGTGTCCTCTGTCCTTCCTGCCTGCTGTGGCTGCTTCTGAGCTGCACTGTATAATTATTTCTTATTTGATGGTTGCCACTTGTATCATTGAGTTATAAGACTGTAGATAAAGTGGTACCCCAGGGCTCTATCCTGAGTCCCCCTCTTGTTTATACTCTTTATGAGTAGCCTGTTTAAGTATAACCTAGACAAGATTATACAATGACAATACAGTATTATTGCAATCGGTACTAGTTACAGTGAGATGAGAAATAAACTACAGGAAGATGTAGTGCAATAGGCAACAATGGTTTAAGTCCTCTAAATTAAAACTGAGTATAATGAAAACCCAGGCAGTGACTTTTAATAGTAAATTGGACAGTGAATAAACCAGAATTGGTTTTTGGATTTGACATTTTCATCTGGAAAGAAAATAGGAGGAACAGACACATATAAATATCTAGTGCTCACCTTAAATAACTCTCTAACATACAAGGAACATATTGAAAATCTAGGAAAAAAAGTAAATTCAAGAATGGGAGTACTTTGTTTATTGCTTAACAGGTAAGCACACTGGAAAACTAATTCCTTTTACAGGTGCAACCCACATAAAAACATTCATATACAATACAAAAACATACATATTCAATACAAATATTGCAGACAAAAAATGTCTTTGTTACAAAAGAAAATAATTAATCATTAAAAACTTTACAATTAAATTGTAATTCAGAAAACATCCTCAATTCATCTGCAAACACTTTAGTAGAACACAAATGTCTTATATCACAAGGAATTTCATTCTAGATAAATGGAGCAATGTAAGCAAAGGCTCTCTGTCCACATTTAGTTCTCATAAATGGTATTTTGATAACCAAACCATCTGTCCTATGTCTGGAAAAATAACCCTCATCATACAGCCTCAACAGGTTACACAGTTTTTGTGGGACTCCAGAATTAATAATTCTATGCGTAAATTTAGCTACATAATAATGGAAATTCAATGAAACCAGAAACCAACCTATCTCTTTCAAAATTTCACAATGATGAGACAATTTAGGATAATTTAAAGCAAATTTAGCAATCAATTGAAGTAAAGTAGATTTCTTAGAAATTATTGTCACAGAAGCAGTATCAGTTACAATGGCAGCATAATTTACAATAGGAACTAAACAATGATTGGAAATAGTTAACCTGGACTCCATTATAGGAAATGAATGAATTCTATATAAAGGGGCCATTCTACAATGAGTTCTTGAAGTTGCACTCATAAAATGAGGTTCATTACTTAAATTAGAATCTAATAAGACCCCATGATACTGAAATGTATCCACTTGCTCAAACAGTGATCCATCAAGGCATTTAACCTGCAGACAATGGCCCACAGTTCTCAATCTTGCCATAGTTCCAAAAATCATCACCTTTGTTTTCAGTTTATCTAAAACCATCCTACTAGAGATAAGTGACAGTTGAAAATTGAACATTTCTTTTGTTAGGGAATCACTTAGATCACCAACAGAAGAGCCCTGTATGTATATTATTGCATCATCTGCATAAAGAGTTAAAAAAACATTGTTTATTACTTTCACTTGCTGATCAAAAAACACAGAAAATAAAAGTGGTCCTAGTATGGAGCCTTGAGGGACCCCACACTTTACTATTGCAGATTCAGAAATGACACCTCCAAATTTAACCCTTTGAAACCGATCACTTAAATAATCCCCTATTCAAGCCAAAAAAGTCTGTCCTGCTCCTAGAGACCATAGTCTATAGATTAACAATTGATGGTCTACTGAATCGAATGCCTTAGTCAAGTCCATGAACACGGCCCCAGTCAAATAACATTTATCCATACCAACCAGTACCGTGTTCATGAACTTGACTAAGGCAGTCTCCGTGCTTCTACCTTTGTGGAAGCCATGTTAGTTCTGAGACAACAGACCCAAATAATCCACATATTCAATCAGTTGATTGTAAACTATCTTCTCCTGGACTTTAGCCAGGACAGATGAAATTGAAATCAGTCTGTAATTACCAAATTCCTGATGTGAACCAGACTTAAAAATGGGAGTCACCAAGGAATGTTTCCAAATATCAGATACAGTACGTGTTAAAAAAGACAAATTAAAGATAATACTAATTAGGTATGCTAAAACTGAAGCAGCATCTATCAATAAACGAGGACATAAACCATCATAACCCGCTGAACTATCCCTTTTAATCTGTCTTAATAACTTCTCAACCTCTTTAGGAGTAGTAATCCTTAAATAGAATTTACGATTATTAGTAGAACCATCAATAGATCCTTGGTGAATCACATCAAGCTGGTCACTACAGGAATTAACCAGAGCAGTAAATCTTACATTGAACTCGTTAGCTATTTTTATAGGACAAGTCAACAGATCACCATTCAGTTTCATCAAACTCGATCAACATTAGGTTTTATAAAAGTATTAATTGTTTTCCAGAAAGTTCTAACATTAGACAAACCTACACATTGTTTTTGTTGAATAAGTTCCAGTTTAGATTTCTTTATCCAAGCTTTACATTGATTCTGTAGGACCCTGTAGGTATGATAATTAGACACAGAATTTCTGCTTTTATATATTTTCCATGCCTTATCCCATTGTCTCATAAGTTTAAAGAAGGTGTTAACCACCCATAATTCTTCCCTCGAACCCTTCTTTTAACAAAAGCAGCAAATTGATCCAAAATACATGTAAACTCAGTATTAAAAAAATCTAAAGCAAAATTAACATCAGGAATGGAATGTAAATAAGACCAGTCTACATTACCCATTTGTAAACAAAATGTATGCAAATCAAAACTAGCAAAAGATCTTGAAATCTTTATAATTGGCTTAGGTTTCTTTAATCCACCATGATTCCATATGCAAAACATAGGATGATAGTCACTTAAGGAATCATAAATCAAGCCACACTTCATCATATTAATGGGCTTATTGGATAATATCCAATCCAACAATGTATGATTATTAGATTTGTTATTATGTCGAGTAGGCAAAGTAACCGATTATTGTAAGCCAGAATGAAACAAAACAGTATTTCATTTAGAAGCTTCAGGGCCAATCCAATTTAAATTAAAGTCCCCTAATACTATAAGCTTTGTAAGAAAGCATGCTGTTTGAATCAAAAGACAGGGTTACACATAGATCAGCAGTTAATATTGCCTATAACTGGTAGTACCATTTATAAACAAAAATGTATTTATAAAAAAAACTGGATAAACATTACAGAAACATTGCTACAGGTTTGTTTTATCATACCCATTTCAAACTCATTTTTGATCACTTTGCTTGAAAGCCTTATTTGGCCAAGGCTCTCAGGCCACTGTGTGCAAATTTGGATATCAAATGTATTTAAAATGTTAAATCAAAAGGTACTAGTCCTATTCCAGGAAATAGTTGATTCTATGTGTCATAAAATACCCAGTAGTTTAAGATCCCTTGATTGGCTAAAGTTAACCTTCCCTAAAGTATAGACATCACATGGGCAAGTAACTACAGCTTAAAATGCAGCTAGGTCACAGAATAATTCAGATAAAAGGGTTTGTAGTTCCTGTTCTATTAATTTGTTTATGAATGCAGCAGAAAGCATATTAAACTGTACATGTAAATATTTCTAATGTTGTATATTGTACTGCTGTTTCACTGTATTTGATAATAATATTTTAGATTTGTAACCAGGTACAACTTGTAGGTCGACTGTGTAAACAGGCTTTAAGCCTATCATCTAAACTTGTATAAAAATACATTTTATTACTTACTTGCTTGCTTACTTATTTACTTACTCGCTTGTTTGCCTACTTGCTTGCTTACTTAATTATACACTCACTTACTTGCATGTTTACTTGCTTACTTGCTTACTCGCCTAATTGCTTGCTTTCTTGCTTGCTTAGTTGCTTACTTGCTTACTTAATTGCTTACTTACCTGCTTGCCTGCTTACTTGCTTACTTAATTGCTTGCTTACTTACTTGCTTGCTAACTTAATTTCTTACTTGCTTGACTACTCGCATACTTACTTGCCTACTTACTTGTTTACTTACTTACTTGATTGCTTGCTTGCTTATTTATTTACTTAATTGCTAGTTGACTAGGTCAGCAACAATTTATGTGGTATTGAATGGGAAAGGGGAGAAACTGCAGATCCTATCTCCAATCAACTGTACCTATTCGTGATCTTTAGAATTGTGTGGAATGCAAAATCTCAATTCCACCTCTGAAAAACAAGGCAGAAGTTTGCAATGAAGTCTGTAGAATTCTACAAAGTAAACTGTGATTAAAAAAAAAAGTACATCATGAGTTTTTAATGTGAAACAATTTGTTTATTAAATGGCAGAACCACTCTAAGGAAAACTTTGGGAATGGCATAATTTTGTTATGTTTCTTGGAATTTTACATTAATTGGTGAAAATCTTCATTTTCCACAATTTGTCACTGTGGAAAAGGCATGTTCTGTCATCAGCAAACTTTTATGGAATTGATACAGTGGGCAAATTTTAAAAAGCCTGGGATACATACATGGGTCTAAACAACAGGGAACAGACAGAAAAATGGAGGGCAGAGGTCTTCCGGTGGGGGGAGACTCTGACAGACTGGATGGACCATGGGTTCTTTTTCTGCTGGCAAATTACTCTGTTTCTGTGTTTCCAACAGATATGGAATTTTGCATTCCTGCACAGTACTAAGTACATGTATCTATCTATCTATCTATCTGTCTGTCTGTCTATCTATCCATCTATGTACAGTATGCATGTATGTAGGTATGTCTGTCTATCTATCTATCTATCTATCTATCTATCTCTCTATCTATCTATCTATCTATCTATCTATTGGTCTATCTGTCTTTCTGCCTATCCAGCTGTCAGTCAATCTATCCATCTATCTGTCTTTCAATCTGTCTGTCTGTCTGTCTGTCTGTCTGTCTGTCTATCTATCTATCTATCTACTTATATGCACTGCCAGAAGAGGACATCTCGTTGAAGACAGTGGGCAGCTTTAAGAGAGGATGGGATAGGCATGGAGGAAATGTAAGGATCAGGGGTAGGGAGGATGGGAGGAGTGGGGAGGGAGAGCAGGGACATTAGCTCAAGCTGTGGATCCTGCAATATGAGCAGACTTGATAGACCAAATGGCCTTCATCTGCTGGCTTCTTTCTTTCTTTCTTTCTTTCTTTCTTTCTTTCTTTCTTTCTTTCTTTCTTTCTTTCTTTCTTTCTTCCTTCCTTTCTTCCTTTCTTCCTTCCTTCCTTCCTTTCTTTCTTTCTTCCTTTCTTTCTTTCTTTCTTTCTACCAACCTATCTTTTTTTCTGACTATCTGTCCATTCTACAGCATATCCTTGTTTGTGTAATGGTCTCTAAAGCATTTTCTTATTACATACTGGTGTATAGAGACGAGTATATATTATAGGGGCATTGTAGTGCCCCTATAGTTAGGGTTGTACCTGGACGTCTATTTTAAACTCCAATTTTTGCACCTTAATAACTTTGGCATTCTTTGATAAAATAGCTCAAAATGTACATGTATGGTCATTCTGCCAGTTTTCTCAAAATGTAGAAAGTTTCATAATGGCATCTTGTATGGTCTTTGAGATATGGAGTGGTATAAAAGTGAAATGTTGCCACTTTTCTTTCCTGTAATTAGCATTGGATTTTTGGCTCTTATCTACAGCCCAGACAAAAATTAATTGTTTCCTGAAATTTTCAGGGATAATGGGGTCTGTGCCAAGGGTGTGCCTTTGGTTAGTTTGGTGAAAAGACATCTGACCATTTTTAAATGTTAACCTTTTTTGTGATAGCAGCTAGCCAGGCAGGTAAATGAAAACCATTTGAACTGTTATCACTGAAGGATTTACTGCTCTGTGCTCAGAGAAATACTGTTTGTGATGTCAGCCATCATGTTTTTTCTCAGTTTAAAAAATGCATTTCAACATAACTACTGCTTGACAATAAATGAACAAGACCTGTATTTAGGTCTCCCTTACATACTTTGTTTATTTTTTGTCTTATAATGTTGAAATGTACAGGGAAAATGTGTTTTTTTGGGGGGGATCATTGTGCCTGTCACTCACTAATTGAAGGATAGTTTGAATTGTAAATAACCATTCACACATTTTAACAGTTTGAACTTTGCTGTTTGATGTGAAAAGACTCCAATGAGTAAAGTTCAGTAATACATCAACGGATTCTGCCCACTAAAAACACATATTTGCTCATTAAATTGCAGAAGTACATGCAAAATAAAATTCAGAATGCTCCCCAATCCATGTTGTATAATGTTGTTTGATTCCCTGGTGTCAAGTGCCCCACTCCCCAATCACTGTCTCATAATAAATAAATATTATTTCTTGGTGTCTAGTGGCATCCCCCCTCCCCGATCACTGTTCCCATAATCTTATTTGTTTCCCTGGTGTATAGAGGCACCCCCCCTTCCTGATTGCTGTCCCCACAGTCTGATTTCCATGGTGTCTAGTGGCACCCCCTCCCCAATTCCTGTCCTCATAATCTTCTTTATTTAACTGGTGCCTCATGGCACCCCCCCCGATCTGTCCAAAAGAAAATGGTCTTTCAATGCTTTATTTTTAAAGCTGAAAAAAAAGATGCTGCTATGATTTGACCCCCTCCCTCCACCTCCCACTCGACATTGAACACACCACACACCCCAGTAACCCCCCCCCCACACACTCACTTACCTGAACAGGTCCCAGGTTCGAGAGCTGTTCTCTGACTGGAGACACATCTTGCTGCTGGAACCAGTGACTGCAATATGAGATACTAAGGTATTTCAGGTATCAGTGTATTTCAATGGGTGTGGGGGGTTAACTTCTCTTCATAACTCAGCCATTTTTTTCACATTTTAATACCAAATTTTCAACATGGCCTTTTGGGGAACCCACCTCATGAACAATATGACTGTCATTATGCAACTTCCAACCTAAAGGTGATTTCACGGTCACTTGGTGATTTCACCTTTTGAGCAGGATTTGAAAATTGTTCCTGCCCTTGTTCATGAGGTATGGTCATAAGAAGGCTATGTTGAAAATCTGGGGTCAAAATGTGTAAAAATGCCAAACTTATGTCCATTCATTGCAGTTTTGCTACACATGCTCACGGCTTTGAAAATTTTACACGTGTTGACACCAAATTTTCAACATAGCCTTCTTATTACCCCACCTCTTGAATGCCACTGATGTCATTTTTCAAATTCTCATAAAAATGTGTTCTTGCACCTGTAACATGGAATTGTGTTGCAGTGGTGTGGAATCATGTTTTGGTGGTGATTTGGAAATTTTCAGCACCGGGTACATGAGATGGGGTAATAAGAAAGTTATGCTGACAATGTGTTTACTGCGGTGCTAAAGATGGAAATGCAGGGCCAAGAGGGCCCTGTGTTTCCATGACAACATACATAAACACATCTATAGAGGGATGGTAGCGCAGGGCCTGGAGGGCCCTGTGGTCCTACAAGCAAAAAAGGATACTATTACTCTATCTAAGGATAAAATTAAACTATCTCAAAAAGTAAGGAAATTAATTTTTAAAAACTACATTAATGCAACAGTTAGAGTTCAGAATAAAGTGAAAAAACTAGGGAAATATGACATTAGGGTTTTCAACCCAACATCCCACCTCCATGCTGTAGGCAGCAAATCAGGTATGCCATGGGGTTATCAGACCTAACGCTCACACCATTTTCATTCAGTGTACACATCTATGATTACTTAGTGATGAAATGGGGTGAGCTTTAGGTTTGACAGCCCCATGGCATACCTGATTTGTTGCCTCCAGGGTGGGAGTGGGAAGTTAGGGTTAAAAACCCAATATCATATTTCCCTATTTTTTTACTATTTCCTGAACCCTAACTGATGTAAATATTCTCTGTTAATGCACCAGTTAAGGTCAAAGAAACAAAGTAAAGAAAATGTGGTGTTAGGGTTTCTAACCCTAACACCCCACCCCCACCCTCCATGCACCAACAGGGGTCGGGGTGTGCCTTGGGGTTATCAGACTTAAAGATCCCTCATTCCATAAGTTAATAAGCTGACATGTGTACAGTATAGGAGAATGGGGTAAGCGTTAGTGCTGATGACCCCAAAGGCACACCCTGATGCCTGTTGGTGCATGGAGGGTGGGGGTGGGGTGTTAGGATTGGAACCCTAATGCCACATTTCCCTACTTTTGTTGCTTTAACCCTAACTGATGCATTAACAGAGTTTTTTGCAACTAACTTCCTTACTTTTTGAGATAGTATAATTATATCCTTATTTGCCTGTGGAAGCACAGGGCCTTCAAGGCCCTACACTCCCATCCCTCTATATATGCATATATGTATGTAGCTGTGGAAGAACAGGGACCTCCAGCCCCAGCCCTTCCATTTATAGGACAACACTGACCAAATTGTCAGCATAGCCATGGTATTACCCCACATCATGTACCCTGTGCAGAAAATAAATGTTCAAATCTGCACCAAAATGTAACTCTGTGCAACTATAATGCCATTTCACATCACAGGTGTGAAAACAAATTTTGGCCATGATTTGAAAAATGACAGCTGAGACATACATGAGTTGGGGTAAAAAGAAGGCTATGTTGAAAATTTGGTGTCAAAATCTTTAAAATTCCCAAAGTTATGAGTCTGCATAGTGAAACTGTAACAAATTGTAACAAATAGTCATAGCTGTGCCATTTTTAATAATTTTGACCCAAAATTTTCAACATAGCCTTTTTATGACCCCACCTCATGAACAGTAGGACTGTTGTTACACAAATCAATCCAGAAAGGTGATTTCGCCAACTGAAAGTGAAATCACCTTTCTGGCAGGAGTTGCATAATGACAGTCCTATTGTTCATGAGATGGGGTCCCCAAAAGACTATGTTAAAAATTTGTGGTCAAAATTTCAAAAAATGCCAAAGTTATGCATAGAAGTTGAAACACCCATTGAAATACATTGAACCGCATTTACCTTTGTTTCTCAAATTGCAGTCGCTGGTTCCACCAGCAAGACGTGTCTTCGATCGGGATAGTGGATCTTGAACCTCAGGTGAGTGAGGGTGTGTAGGGGTGTCAAGGGGGGTGTGGGGAGGTCAGTGCACAGTGGGAAGTCGTGTGGGGTCCGCAGATGTGATCAGCGATAGACTTTTTTTTTACAGGTTAAACAAAATTTAAAAAGACATCAAAGGATGGTTTTCTTATTTTCAGCATACAGAGAACATGGGAGGGTTGGGGGATGCCACTAACCACCAATGAAATGCACAAATGTGCATTGGGGATAAGGGAGGGAGGGCCACTAGACCACCTGGAAATATTAATAATTATAACTAATAGTAATATCAGGGATCCAGTAGGGAGGGCCACTAGACTGCCAAGAAAATGTATATTAAAAAGTAAATGACATCGGGAATGAGGGGGGGTTACACATACCAATGGAGGACTGAGGCTGGGGGGGGGCGCTGAAGCAGGGACGTGAACAGCATTTTCCTATAAAACCACAACTTGCATTCGGATCAAGAAGTACAATGTAAAGCCACAGAACTCTTGCAGAAAGTAATATATATTCCCCAAAGCAGCAAAAGGCACATCTGTGAGCAGGGCCCTTTGTACCCTGAAAATCTCAGCCCATAAGTCCAAATTCTTTCCTTCCTATGATGTGACAAAGAAATAGATATATATTAAAAATGGTGTTTAGCAAATTGTGAGAAAAGAATGGTGTTTCCTGAAACACAGAATTCTTTTCCTGCAATTTGCGGCACAATCCCCTTCTTCACACAAACACATTTCCACAATTTCCTGCTAAAGAAGTCCCTTGCTAAAAATAAACATATTTCTGGACAGGTTTGGGGAAAAGTGATTCCAGAATCTGATTTTTGGGCCCAAATTAGGTAAATACAAATGTTGGTGTTTACCAGCTGCCACTATTTTTTAAAATATATAAGTTTCGTTGCCTCGCTAACCGAAAACAAGATGGTGGCAGCACGAAAGATAATTCTGTATTTGCAAAAGAGAATACCACTTTCTCAATCCAGAAATCCTCTTTCGCATGGCACACCTAACTAAATATATATATATATGAATATGGATTTCCCTGTGCTCTGTACCATCTACAAACTTATCTATCTTTCCTCACCACCCATCCTCTCCAACATGCTCATACTGAAGTTCTTCCCCAGGACACTCAGATCCTTCCACCTACCTATCCTGAATGAACCCTAAAATCATTCAACCATAGGTAGGAGATCTTTGTCTTCTGCTGCACCTCTAAAATGGAAGAGCCTCCCACAGACATTGCTATCATACTTGTCTTTTCCCCAGTTTAAAGAAATGTTCTTCCTACCACTGACCTGTAATTGTATGCACAACTAATTATTCTAGCCAACTCTGTGTCTCCTCTCCCCTCTCCCCATTCTTGTTACCTCTCTCACCCTCTCTCTCCTCTACTTGTCTCAAACTGATCCTTGGTCCTCTCCACATCCGCCCTCCTTTGACTCCACCTACTCTTCATCCCACTATATATTTTTCTGTAATATTTGTACCTATTGTAAATATCTTTCATTGAAACTACTACCCTGTTATTTTAGCTATGTATATGCACCTATTTACCTTGCCCTAGCTGAAGATTTACTGTTGTAATTCACTATCCTCTCCAAATTGACTTTTTGTTATATATTGTGTTTGTATATTTGAACCTGTGTGTACCTTGTATAGTGTTGCAGTTGTATAACAATATATATATCAAATAGTTTTGTTCCCCGGGTTGCACCTCAAAAAGGGACATGTTTGTTTCAGTGGGCCTTCCCTGTCATCAAAATTCAGTATATATATATATATATATATATATATATATATATATATCATGGAGGTGAGAGCTTTCTCAGTAGAATATCCTGTGTTATTTATACTGGAGTGAGGATAAATCCTGATGACATCTGCAGAGTGAGGATATCAACAAACATCCACGCTCTGCTGATGTCACCAGAGTGAGAATATCTTCACTGCAGCTTGCATTCTAAATGAAACTGCTTCAGAAAATAGTTTCTCTTTCTCACTGAAGCTGTAGCTTACTGAATTAGCATTGCAAAACACTCACCTGTGTCCCATAGTGTTTCTAACACTCCTACCCCATCACTGTGCTGATCTCAGCTTCAGAACAACTTGGATACTAAATGAAACTCCTTCACAAAGCAGTTTCTTTTTCTCAGTGCTACAGTATCTGCAACAGTTTCTCTTTCTCACTGAAACCTATAACTTACTCAATTAGCTTTGCAAAACGCACTCATCTGTGTCCCATTGTGTTTCTGACTCCCAGTCCATTTAGAACACACATACATACATACACACACACACCACACAGAATGAGCAGAAAACACACAGAAACAGAAAAAAAATATCCTAAAGCTCTCACCCCCTTGGTATACAGTAAATTGCAGACATGATGCGCAGATCGTGGGATACAGAAATATTCTCAGTACTGCAGAGTGAGCTGTGATTCTTTGGCACTCTGTGAATACATATTACTCTGCAGGAGTGAGAATATTTTCCATATCCCACTCCTGCCCATCATGTATCCTATGTGTCTATATATATATATATATATATATATAGAGAGAGAGAGAGAGAGATTTATATTTGTGCCATATCTGTGAGTATGTTTTAGGGCAGATAGCAGTGCCTTTTGCCTCCTGGAGACCTAGAGTGAGAATATAAAATAATTCTCATTCTAGGTCCAAATATTCCTATAGTACTGTACAGTAGGTCCAAATATACCTATAGTAGGTTAGCTAGCAGTACTAACCATATTTAAATGCAAATAACTTTAAAACGAAAAATGATAGTATGGTACTGTGAGCATGAATGTTATTCAGCACAAAAATATCTACAAAATGAATGGTGTTTCATTTACAGATACCTTTCAGTTTTTTTATAATTAGCAAAAAACAGAAAATTCAAATTTTTTTCACTTTTTGCAACAAACAAATGCAGATAAGTTTAAAATGAAAAATTATACCATGGTACTTTAAGTACAAAAGCTGATCAGGACAAAAATATCTACAAAACGAGTTGTGTTTCATTTATTGTTACCTTTTAGATTTTTTATAATCAGCAAAAAATGGCAAGAAATTCAAATTTTTTTCACTTTTTTGGAGGTATGGCATAAATGGAATACACAACCCCCTACTGGAAATATTGTCAATATTTTTTGTTCTCTTGCCACTTGACTCAATGACATCACTTGTGACTTTGCCGCTTGTGATGTTATCGGATTAGTTGTCACTCAAACAAAAAATATTGACAATATTTCCAGTAGGGGGTTGCATATCCCTTATATATTATATGGGTGTGGGCATGCCCCCACTGTTAGGGTTGAAAATTCACTTCTATGTCAAACTCAAAATTTTGCACTTTAATAGCTTCCCAACTATTTAATGTATTTGTATGAATGTTTTCATGCACCATCAGGAATCAGAGATCTCTGGATGTGCCAAACTTCATTCCGGTCAGATGCATGGGTGGGGAGATACAGAGTGTGAAAAATGTGAAAATTACCTCTTTTTTTTCATTTCTTTGTCACACTGCTGTGCAAAAATGACTTGGGATTTTGGTCTAAAATTGTTAGTGTATGTAGTCTGTGGGTCACAGATATGCCTTTTGAAGTTTGGTGAAAAAAAAATATTACTCTGTTCCAAAGTTATTACATTTCAAAGTTTCCCATTATTTCTTATGGGAATTTCACTTTCCAGTTAGATGTGAGCCTCAACAAAGGATTCTTTTCTGCAAATTGGTAATCCTTTGTTGCAAATGGGTAATCCTCTGTTGCAAATGGGCAATCTGTTCTTGTGCTGGTACCATCTTGTTTTTTCTTAGCGATGCAAACAAAATTAAAAAACTGAAAAAAAAGATGTTTTCTGAAGTAACCAACACATGTGTTCTGCTAATCGAGACCCGTTCTTCCAAATTCTGCTGTAAGTTTTTTGAAAAATCACCTGGAAATATGCTTTTGAACCAGTGGATGTCCTCTTTCTAGACTTCAGCAAGGCATTTGACTCTGTTCCTCATGAGGTCCTGTTGGATAAGCTGGGAGAAATGGGGGTGGGGAACCAGATGATCAGATGGATAGGGAATTGGTTCCCAGAGGGTCGTAGTTGGTGAGATAGTCTCATCCCCAAGGAAGGTCATTAGTGGGGTCCCACAGGGATCAGTCCTTGGGCCCCTCCTGTTCAATGCCTACGTCTCTGACACAAGGACAGGTATCAGGAGTGAGATGAGTCTCTTTGCGGATGACTCAAAACTGGGGGAGGTGGTGGATGGGGAGGAGGGGAGGGTGGCCCTACAGGGGGACCTGGAGGCTCTGGAAAGATGGTCTAGAAAGTGGAAGCTGAGATTCAATGCAGGGAAATGCAAGGTACTGCACCTGGGGGCCAGAAACCCGGGCCAAGTGTACACCCTGGGGGGGGATGCTACAAGTCTCAATGGCTGAGAGGGACCTGAAGGTGGTGGTGGATGTCAAGATGAACAACTTGGAGACTTGTAGGAGGGCAGCAGCCAAGGTCAACAGGATGCTGGGATGCATCGCTAGGGGGATCACCTCCAGAAGAAGGGAAGTGATACTCCCTCTGTATAACTGCTTGGTGAGGCCGTACCTCAAGTACTGCATGCAGTTTTGGAGGCCACACTTAAAGAGGGACATTAAACTCCTGGAGAGGGTCCAGAGGAGGGCAGCCAAAATGATTTGGGGCATGGGGGACAGGACCTATGAGGAGAGGCTTGAAGAGCTAAAGATGTACACATTGGAAGAGAGAAGGGACCGGGGGGACATGATAGAGGTCTTCAGGTACATGAAGGGGGTAAATAGGGGAGGAACAGTCAGGGTACTTCGAAGGAAGGAGGAGGGGGCCACTAGAGGGCATGGGTGGAAGCTGGAGGGGAGAAGATTCAGGGGAGAAAGGAGGAAGTGCTACTTCACTGAGAGGGTGGTGGAGCCATGAAATGAGCTGCCTAGGGGGCTGGTGGAGGCAGAGACAGTGGAGGGGTTCAAGAGTGGGTGGGACAGGTACAGGGGAAGGGTTCTAGAAGCAAAATCCAATGCAGCGAGAATATCCGGAACTGGGAAGGGAGAAGCCAAAGAAGGCGAGGGGGGCAGCAAGGTCAGCTTCCAGGGTGGGGGCTGACCAAACGAGCAGACTCGAAAGACTGTTAGGCCTATTCTGCTGGCATTTTAGTATGTTAGTAACATAGAAACATAGAAGTTGACAGCAGATAAGGACTGTAAGGCCCATCCAGTATGCTAATTTTTTCTACCTTATGAATGTGCAATAGGCCTTTACTCTGTCAATGGCCCATCTATTCATACTCATCTGTATTGCTCCCTTATACCTATCCCATGCCTGTGTGAAGCCCTGCACTGTATTCATATCCACCACTTCCTGAGGTAGGCCATTCCATGCATTCATCACCCTTTCTGTGAAAAAGAACTTCCTCACATTACCCCTTAATCGGCCTCCCTCTAATATGATGCTGTGTCCTCTTGTCCTGCTATTTTTCTTGTATTGAAATATGTTAGACTCTTTCACCTTGTTAATGCCCTTAAGGTGTTTGAATGTTTTGATCATAACACCTCTCTCCCTCCTTTGCTCTAGGGTATACATATTGAACTCCATTAATCTGTCCTCATATGCTTTCTGATGCAGTCCCTGCACCATATTGGTTGCCCTTCTCTGGACTGCCTCCATTTTGTTAATGTCCTTGTGCAGGTGCGGCCTCCAGTACTGCACGCAGTACTCCAGATGGGGTCTAACCAGTGTCTTGTAAAGAGGGATTATTACCTCCCTCTTTCAGCTTGTGATACCCCTACTAATACACCCAAACATCCCTCTAGCCTTACCTACTGCCTTACCTACTGCTTTAGTGGTCTGCTTGGATGATTTCAAGTCAACTGTGATGATGATGCCCAAGTCTCTTTCTTCCCTTGTGATTGCCAGCAACTCCCCTCCCTACCCGTAGGTAGCGTCAGGGTTTCTCTTGCCTATGTGCATGATCTTGCACTTCTTTGCGTTAAACCCTAGTTGCCATTCTTCCAACCATTAAGAAACAAGAATCAGGATCCTGTTTCACAATTTGCAAAAAAAGGATTTTCCTTTTTCCACAAATTGCAAAAATTAATTTTTCTTTTTTCTCAAATTGTGAAAAAGGAAACACAAAACAAGATCCTGTTTCGCAATTTGTGAAAAAAAAATTTTTATACAGCTGTTTCTTTTCACGCTACACTCAAGAAATGATTTGGAATTTTGGTCCTATATTTTCAGGGTGCAAAGGGCATGCTCCACAGATGTGCCTTTTGCTGGTTTGGTGAAAGCAGATTACTTTGCTTTGGAGTTCTGGGGATTTCAATTTTCGTTTGTTTCCCTCAGATGTGCGGTGTATCCAGTTGTTTCTTTGTCGCTCTGCTGTGAAGACATGATTTGCTATTTTGATCTGGAATTTTTAGAGTACAAAGGGCTTGTCCCACAGATGTGCTCTTTGCTGGTTTAGTGAAAATATATTTGTTTGGTGTGGAGTTATACAGGTTTTAATCTTGCTATGTTTTCTATAGGATGACATTGCGCTGTGAGGTGTTTCTTTGGATTGTGCAGGACGAGATGAGAGCACAGGGCTTTAAAAGGCCCTGTGCTCCCACAGGCAGATAAGGATACTATTACACTATCTCAAAAAGTATGCATAGAGGCTCCCACATGGAAATACGGATACCGTTATGGACTGATGGGAGAGCACAGATGCAGGCAAATAAGGATATGCTTATAGTATCTCAAACAGTAATTATTTGCAAAACAACTTCATTAATGCACAAGTTAGGGTTGAAGCCACAAAAGTAGGGAAATGTGGATATATTAGAAGATAGATAGATAGATAGATAGAAGATAGATAGATAGATAGATAGATAGATAGATAAAGAAAGAAAGACAGACAGACAGATAGATAAATAGATACAGTGCATCCCACTTAAACGCTTACCTGATAAACGCATAGCCCACATAAATGCATAAAATTTCAAATTCCCATTTTTATCCCTGTACTTCCTATGTTAAATAGACCTGTTTAATTCATATAAGGATCCCTTTTAAATTCATGTTTTCCCTTAGTTTTGGTGTTCAAATGTGGGCTGACTGGCCTAGTTTTACTGAGATTCCCTGTAGCCACCTTACTAATTAGCAATTAATTGCCTGAAGTGGGCTGCTCTATTTAAAATGAGGTGGCCTTGAGATTAAAAACATTCCACATGACACTAGAGGTCATCCCCTTCAACTGGTTGGTAAGCATTTTAATTACCAATGTAAAACATTTTTTTTTACATTATGAACAGTTAACCCTTGGAATAAAGAGTTCCAGAAAGTATCCTGTGCAGTGAAACGAGGGTGAAGCACCAGTCGGGGTGGCTAACCCATATAATGAACAAACTCGAAAAGTAACAGTGCTGCTTAGGCAAGTAAACAGAACAAATTGAGAAGGCACTTTTGCTGAGGTGCTAAGGGCTGAACACAGTGGTGGAATAAAATATCAAGTTATCAAACTTTTCCTCTCAATTTGTTCTGTTTACCTGCCTAAGAAGCGTTGTTACTTTTGGAGTTTAATCCTTGGAATAAACTCCCACTAGAGATAATGATCAGTAAAACTGAGTTTTAATCTCATCTTGATAAGTTCCTGCTGTCAGAGCATACATTAGAGTACTATACTGCTTAGGTAGCATAGGAGCATCTATGGGCACTACAGCCCCCTCGCTCCTCATCCGCCATAGTATGAACCATAGTTAATCACCTACTTCAACCTTTAAACCAACAAACCTAAGTCAAAGAAGCACCCTCCCTCACACTGAAATCGAAGCAAAGAACTCAAAAGTGTATCACAGAAGCCCTTTTTATTTATTGTTTTTGTTGACCGGGTAAGTGCACTAGACAAATTCTGCCTATTTTCAGGCACGACCCGGGGGAGGGGGATGCCAACTGTCTTTAAACTAGATTAAACTGTTGGTGGTATTTTTAGTGAATGGGGAGAAATTTGACCAGGGCTTCCTGTGAGCAGGGGGGGCCCTTTTGTCTGCAGAACCAAGATGGCAGACAAGAGCCCTGGAGTGGTGGTGGAACCCATGGAGGTTGGAGGGCTGGTCTCTCCTCTTGCCTTGTCTTTTTGCCTGGGTCTGCTGGTTTACTTGACGTTCAGGAGAATGTGGTGGAAATAAATCATTTGGATTTGGAACCTGCTGCTGCTGATGGTGTTGTTTTGCATTTGCTGGCTCCTGACCCTGACATGGACTCTGAGTTGGTCGTCATTTCTGAGAGGCTGAAAGTGAAACTTTGGCTGCTCCTTCTGGTGAGCAGTCAGCTGAGGCCCATGATTTACAGCTGCTTTTAGAGTCCGAGGAAAGGAAGTTTCTTGCGAGGAAAGCAGCTCTTATGCAGAAAATTCGGTGGTCCTATACTGACAGCTCTCCAGTTTCTGTCAAATGCCCACTGAGTCATCCTTCTACTCATTTGCAAGACCTGCCGTCTGCTGATGGACACTGTAAGTCTGCCTGTGATTCCCTTTCTACTTTTCCTGCAACCACTGCTTGTGACTGTTACTGTTCCTACTGAGCCTGCCTTATACCCTCCATGTCTGGCTATCCAGGCTACTGACGTTTCAGGGACTGGGCCTTGCTCCATGGACTCAGCATTAGAGGGTGCTGGCTGGGAAAAGTGTTCGCCTGATGCTTGCTGGTCTCCTGGTAAATCTATCCGTATGCCGATGGAGGCTGACTTTGTGACTTCTACTTTGCCTCCTTGCCCTACTGTCACTAGGGACACAAGCCCTGAGCGGGTTATGGCTGATCCCCTAGCCATCCCTGATGGCCTACATCTCACACAGCACCCTGCCCTGCATCTCCCTCTTGAACTGTTCCGATTGTTACTGTGGGCCCTGACCCTGCTCCGCCTGCAGTTCCTTTGAATCACATGCCTGGCAGACAGAAGAAAACTTTTTCCTCATTGTTTCGGCTCCCTATCTTGCCTGCTAAATGCCATAATGCTGTCTGTCTCTCTTATATTGGTGGCATGCTGGACCCCTCGATCATGTCTATGTGGCCAGAACTTTATTGAAGTTCTTTGTCCACGAACTTTATGCCCTTTTTCATATCTCGGGGGAGACCACTTTTGATATCAGCTTCAAGATGCTTCAGGGTTTGGACAGATTTTGGGCAAAATATCACTCACTGAAAACTACAGCCTTGTGGACACCTTTTTTGTCCATTCCATTAACTAAGCCTGCCTATAAAACTATATCAATTTTTTTCATAATGAAGGAGTGCATGTGTCTGATGTGATTTAGTGGTTGAAAATGCATTGCACTGTTATTGGGGAACCTGAGGCCATATTGGACTCTGAAAATATATGGACTGGGGGGTGGCGGGTCAACGTACTGCTCAAGTCTGATGACTCTGGACTTCCCCACCTGCCTAATTCCTTCTTTTTGGGTCATGAGAGGGGGGTGTTGTTTTATTCTGGCCAGCCTAAGGCCTGCTACAGGTGTAGTGATCCCTCTCACCTCTTAAGTGCTTGTGATAAGGTTAAATGCAACTCCTGTGGAGAGTTGGGTCATGTTAGCTCTGTCTGCCTCAATGAGAGTAAATGCAATTTATGTGAGGAACCTGGACAACCTTTTCAGAACTACGCATGGGCAGCCCACAATCAGGAGCACCATGATGATGGTGCTGATCAGCATTTTATTATCTCCCAAGCCCAGAAGGCTAAACTACGGAGTAAGATTTCTCCACCACAGCCAGATTTGGGCCCTCCCAGACCCTCCACGTTGACTGCACCTGCACCTGAGTCCTATGTTATACAGTGCCCAGGGTCTTGCAGTCTGCCTGTTCCTTCTTTTGTGCCTGCAGTTGTTGCCTCTGAACCATTGGGGGTGGCCCCGGCTGACACTGGAATGCCTCCCCTGAGCCTCTTCCTGTGAGCTGTAGAAGTTCTATGAATTCCAAACAAAAAGCTGCCCCACTGCCCCCTAAGGCCCTCAGACCCTCTTCTATTCCTGTTTCTATTCCTTATGATGTTTTGCAGGATACTTCTGTTGACTCTGGAGAGGAGTCTGATTCTCCTCTATCCCTTCCTCCCACCTTGATGGGACTGCTGACACTGAAATGGGGACTAAGAGTAGAGGTGCTCAGAAAAGGAAAGCCCGGACAAAAGGGAAGAGTATGGCTGGTTTGGGCAAAAAGAAATAGTGTTTTTTTTCTTTGGTTGGTTCTTTATGCTCCTGCCCTTTTTCTCATGCTGCCTGATACTTTCACACTTTTTGCTTGTCACACGTTGAATGTGAACAGCATTAAACGTATAGACAAGAGGAATTTAGTTTTTGCTTTCCTTGCTTCATTACAACTCGGCTTGATTTTTTTTACAGGATATTCGCTTCCATACTTTGCATGAACTACATCATGCTCAAAGACATTGGTTATGTGGCCCCTCTTTTTGGTCCATTGGCCATGAGACCTGCTCTGGTGTTGGTATTTTAGTCCATTCCCTCGATTTTCATTTGCTTAAACTCTATTTTTTTATTTATTTATTTTAGTTATTTAATTCTAGGATTGCAAGTACCTTTGAGCCAAGGCTTTTTTAAAAAGGTTCCACGTCAGATTGAGTACAGCACAACAAAGTTTCAACAGTACAAGGTACAACAGAAATGTAAGCGGTACAGCAGAAGGTTTGGCGATGATAACAGGTTAATCAGGTTAAGAGCAGTTTCTAGTGGTCAGTGTAGACATTTGTAGCAAGAACATGAACAGTAATTACTTGCATGTTAACAGCTTTGCAATCAGATACAAGAGAGATGCATACATATTTGGTAGAGTATCAACCTTCAAGATCAATGATGAGCAACAGATACAAGACATGGTTAGGACACGGTGTGGGGGAAGCTGCCGAAAGGCATTGTCAACACATAAAGAAGTGCAGGCAAGGGGTTGGAGGGAGGAGAAAGTGTGGAGGAGGGGAGAGGTGGAAAGTGCTTGTTGTGATGCCGGGGTAAAGACAGGGGTGGCAGCTAGGCTGGCAGGGCGTGGCAGTCACAGGTACTGGAGGCAGAGAGAGAGAGAAGCGATGGAGCCTAGTTTTGAAAGGACCAATCTTGGGGGTGGAGGAGATATCCCTGCTAAGATTATTTAACCAGTATGATGCCCTGTAGGCAAATGATCGTTGGCCCAGCAAGGTACAGCATCTAGGAATCAGCAGCAGTTGATAGTCAGATCCCCTGGTATGGTGGAGGTTTCGACTAGTGCTGAGGAGGGCTTGGATACCAGGAGGAGCCAGACCCAGGGTTATCTTCTTTGCCATGATGCAGGTTTGGTATTCAATCCAGTTTGATAGGTTCAGCCAGCCAGTTTGGGTGTAGAGGTCGCAGGTGTGTGTAAAGGCGATGGGCACCAGTTATGAGCCGACATGCTTTGCTTAGAGTGGTTGTGATGCGTCTGAGGGCTGTAGGGGTGGCGGAGCCATAGATTAAGATGCCATAGTTGATGACAGAGACTACTGAGCTCAGGACAGCGATCCTGAGGGCCTCAAGGATTAGGTGTGCCCTATGTCTGTAGAGGAGACCAAGTCGCATGTTAGCCTCCTTGACTACACTGTCTACATGGGCTCCATAGGACAGGTTATTGTCAAGAGAGATTCCAAGGTATTTAAATGAGGGGACCTCTTCAATAGGCACTCCAAGGTAATTTGTAATGGTCAGTGGATGCTGCCTGCTCTTGTTATGTGAGTTACTGAAAAGCATGGTTTTGGTTTTTTTTGTAGTTAAGGATGAGTTTTTGTTTGCAGAACCAGTTCCCTATGGCTGTGAACCCGAGTTTGAGCTTATGCTGTAGGGATAGTGGGTCCTTATGGGTGGCGTGGATGACGGCATCATCAGCCTACAGGATGAGTTTTTCCGGGCATGATTTGGGGAGGTTATTTAGAAATAGGCTGAAGAGAAGGGGCCCCAGTATGGATCCCTGGGGGACTCCAGAGCGGACTACTAGTGCGTTGGAGAGGACACCTCCAATTTTCACTCTTTGCGATCTGTTCTCCAGATAACTTTTGAACCAGGCTGTGGAGTCAGGGGAGAGCTCGGCAATTTGTAGCTGGTCCAGGAGCAGGTGGTAGTGAATGGTATCAAAGGCCTTAGTTAGGTCTATGAAGATGGAACCGGCTAGGTGGCCATTATCCAGGGAGCTGTGGATGGCTCCAGTGAATTCCAGGAGGGCTGTTGTGCTGCTGTGCCCTTTCCTGAAACCATGCTGCTGGTGGCATAGGATATTGTGTTGTCCAGATAATCTGTGAACTGGTCTGCAACTATGCATTCTATGGCCTTTGATAATGGGGGCAGTATGGAGATTGGGCGGTAGTTTCCAGAGTTGGTCCGGTCTCCTGTTTTATGTATCTGTGTAATGGTGGCTGTTTTCCATCTGCCCAGGAACTGGCTGAGGCTGAGGGAGAGGTTGAAAATTTTGGTTAGCGGGCTAATCATCTCATTGAGAGTGAGGGACAGTAGTTTCAGGTCAAGCGTGTCCCCACTGTGTCATGTTTTTGCGATAGCATTTGCAATGTACTTCCGGGCTTCTTTCATCTTGACAGATTTAAAGTAGAAGGGAGGAAGTGTAGGGGGGGTGTACTAGTAACAGGTTTAGCAGGAGAGCTGGTTTCATTGAAGAAGTCGATGGGGAGCATACTGCTGAGGTCCGTGAAGGCCAAGTTGAAGGTGTTGGCTATAGTAGTTGGGTTGAAGGTAATTTTCCCATCTGTGGCTAGCATAGTAGGGGAGGATTTTAATTGTTTTGCAGTTACTTCTTTGACGTTACTCCAGAAGACTTTACCATTACCCCAGGTGTTGGTGAGTGCTTCCTTGTAATAGGTGCTTTTTTGCAGTTGTATAGACCGTGTGGAGGCATTTCGGGCATGTTTGTAGTTTTGGAAGTTAGCTTGAGTGCCGGATTCCTGGGCTAGGAGCCAGAGGTGGTCACTTACTTTTAGTTGGGCAGTTAGGTTGGCAGTGAGCCACGGACTGAAACAGGCTTTGACTTTGCATTTTTTTGAAGGGGCATAGGTGTCGCAGGCAGCGTTAAAGGTGGAAATGAAGAAATCCAGGGCTGAGTTAACATCAAATGCTCTAAAAATAGGAGACCAATCTTGTTGCCTGAGGAGTGATTTGAGTAGATGCAGCTTGCCACGGGGTAGGATTCTGCTGGTAGTGACTGCTGGGGGGGGGTGGTTTGCAGAATTTGTTAGTCCATTCACAGATGACAGGGGAATGGTCACTAAGCGAGTCAGGCAGGTCGGAGATATTGGTTATCCAGGCGGGGTGGCTGGTAAGAACCCAGTTCAGAAGGGAGCTAGTACCTGTTCTATAGTTGCGTCAGGTTTGGGAGGTGACCAGTTGTGTGAAGTTTATGGAGGCAAGGGCATCCTTGAGGCTTCTGGTGTCAGGGGAGAGCCAGTTAAGTTAAAGTCACTAAGCATGATTCACTCAGATCCAGAGGGTTGTGTATGTATGAAGTCCAGTATGGAACTGAGTCCTTTTGCTTGCTCTTTTGGTGGGATGTATACTGCAGCTACTGTGAGGACTTTTCTGTGAGCTCCTAGGAAAATACGAATGGGAAGGATCTGTGTAGTTGAGTCCGGGGGGGGGAGTCTAGGGGATGGCCCGTGAGGCCTTCCTTAAGGTAGATGGCACATTCCCCTCCTTTTTTAGCCTTACGATCTAGCCTGAAGACATTGTAACCAGGTAGAGCGATTGCCTGGTCCAGGATTTTCAGTGATAGCCAGCTTTCCACAATAGCAATGACATCCAGTTTGTACTGGCAGGAGAAAATTTGAAGGGCATCAAGCTTCGGGAGAAGGCTGCAGATATTTATGGAAACAAGGGAGAGTAACCCAGAGTGTTTAGATTGGTTGTTTGGGCCATGAGAAATTGGACCAGGGTTCGGGTGGATGTTACCTGACAGGAGTAGCAGGAGGAGCAGTAGCTTCAGTGTGCACCAATGCATGTCCCTGGTAGTGAGTTTCCATGAGCACTACGTTTCGGTGGGTGAAGGAAGATGATTGAGCTGGTCCCAGAGAGATTTCTCATGTAACAAGAGAGGGATGGGGGTTGACATAGGAAGCAGCCAACTGTTATGAGTGTCAGATCTTAGCCACTCAGGGTTTGAGGTGGGGAGGGGTCCATGGTAAGGCTTGTAGAGGGTGCATGGGTGGTAGTGGACCAGGTCAAAGTGGTAACTGAGTGATGGGGTGGGGTAATAGGATCCAGAGAGGTAGCAAAGGGGATTTAGTGCCTGGCAGAATCCTTATTCTTGGCGCAGTTATACATCACATACCCTTTCGCTTAATTAATATTTATGCCCCCACAAACTAAATCGAGTCATATTGACATTCTTTCTCTTATCCAACCTTATTTATTCACCTCCATGCAGATTCTGTTTGCTGGGGATTTCAACTGTGGCCTGAGTCTGCAGGACAAAAGTTCTTTTGCTACCACTAAGAAGCTTTTTTGTGATTCTCGCTTTCTACACACTGTTATCTGTATAGCTCACTTATGAGACCCCTACTTAGACTTTACTAATCAGCACACCCCCACATTTCACAAAGGTGTCTTGTCCACTAGAATCGACTTTATTTTTTCATCCCCAACACTACCTATTTTGAATGCTACTGTTACTCCGGTTGAATTCTCTGTCCATGGTAGGGTATCCATCTCTCTTGGTGGTACTCCCTCCCATTGCCAGGGTCCAGGACTTTGGAAATTTAATACGTCTTTGTTGACAGATGCAGAGTTATTGTCCGTACTACACCAATTTCTTACTGCTTGGAAATCTGTGTTACTTTTCTATGACGACCCTATTACTTGGTGGATGGATACGAAGACTGATTTAATTCTTCTTTTAAAACATTATAGTAAGCAGAAATGTATTACTGCTTACTTGACCTATCTACAGCATAGACGACACCTTCCGAATTTATTGGCTATTTCCCACACTACTGGTCAAGACCTTACTTCCCAAATTCAATTGATTCACAAAGACATGATGTTGTTTTCCTCTCAACACGCTACTCGTTTGTATGCCCAACATAAATTTGGCACTCACGGTACTTCCCAGGAAGTTGACCTCTCCCCTTTGCTCGGCAGGCCCACAGAGTGGGGACTCACACCATATCCAGTCTTCAAGACTCCTCTGGCCTCTTACACACCTCTAGTATTTCACTTTCCCACATAGCTGCTGACTTCTCCAGAGCCCTTTTCACTGACATACCCTCAGACCTTAGAGAGATTCGAGAATTTTTGAGGACCATTCCAGTACCAACAGTTCCCTCTCGAATAGTGCAGCATGCAGACCATTTGATTACTCGTGAGGAGGTTGAAGTTGTTCTCCAGCACTTGAGAAATAATGTTTCCCCTGGGCCCGATGGTTTACCTTTTGAATTATATAAAATTATTGGTGACCATCTGTACTCTGAACTTGCTGCTGTATTTAATGCTATGCTGAGCACTAGTAATATTCCTTTGAGTTTTAATAAAGGAACTTTGATTTTTTTGTTTAAAAAATGGGATAAGGCTGCTCTGAATAATTGGAAACCTATCTGCATGTCGATTGCAGATTGTAAATTGCTTACTAAAATTCTGACTAATAGACTGCTTCTGATAGCTGAACAGGTTATTCCCCTGGAACAGGCTTGTGCCATCCCTACCAGTAGTATCCAGGATCATTTGATCCTATTATGTGAAGTCTTTTCCCATGGTCTAAAAGGTTCCTGCAGTGGATTTGTGGTATCCCTTGATCAGAGGAAGGCATTTGATTCCATCTGCCACACCTTCTTATGGGAAACTCTCAGTCACTATCATGTTCCACCTCTCCTGGTAGGGTGGATTCAGTCCCTCTATGCTACTGCTACTGTGACACCAGTTGTGAATGGCCATGTTGGCCCCATGATCTCTATTAAAAAGGGAGTCTGACAGGATTGTCCCATGAGCCCTGTACTGTATACTTTTTTTCATTGATCCCTTGCTGCAGTCCATTAATGGGCTTTCTATTATCGCTCTGATACTGGGGCCGTCTGTTCAGGCTTCGGCCAGAGTCATTGCTTATGCTGATGACCTTTGTTTATTAGTTGCTGACTGCTAATCTGTTCATCGGGCTCTTCACCTCTGTTCATCCTTTGGTGCAGTGTCTGGTGCTTCCTTGAATTTAGATAAATGCTGTGGGAAGGCTCTGGGTCTTGACCCCAGTCCCCAGTCCACTCTAGGGCCTATTTCTCTCACCTTGGGCACTCTGACCATCCTTGGAATTAAGCTAGGTTCTGTTGAGATGGCTACCTTAAACTGGGAGGAGAAACTTGCTCTCGGGAAACATAAAGTCATGCAATGGAATGAAAGTATGATTGGGAAGAAAAAAATATTTTTTTTTGGTTAAGACTTTTCTTATTCCAGTTTTCTTATATCTTAGTTATGTGTTTCCCATTCCCAAAAAAATTGGAAACCTCCCTTTTGAGTATTTTATTTTAAGCCATTTGGGGTAGCCGTCTCAACCCCATCAAACGGAATGTATTATATCTGCCCATTAAGGAGGGTGACCTGGATATGGTTAACCCCATTTAATTTTTTAATAATATTTTTTTTATGTCTAATTTGAAACCATTATTTGTTAACAAGGGTAAGGGTTGGAAGCCCTGGTTGTTTTGGAATTGTGAGCTCTGGTTCCGCCAATGGGAGCAAAATGCATTAAAGGCCCTGAAGGGCCCAGTTTTTCTACAATATCTTAGAGAGACATTTCTTCGTTTGAAGCAATGGAGCATTACACCCCAACAACTTTTATCTTCTGCTTCCCATAAGGTACTCTAAAGATCCCTGTTATCCTCTTTCTGTGGCATTCCTGATGTTTATTTTGGGCTGCCCTGACCAGTTTTATTCCTCCTTGCACCTTTTTTATCATAATTCCAGGATACCTATCCATATGTGGGATTTCCATTGGCTTTCCTGTCATGGAAGGATTAATGTTAAAGCTAACCATAAGCATAAACAGGTACAGGATCGGGTTTGTAGCAGACTGCCTTGTGTTAATTTAACTGAGACTATGAATCACTTATTTTTTCATTGTTCCTTTATTAAATCTGTTTGGGTTTACTTGGCTGATTTTTGGGACATGCTTTTATTTGCACACCTGACCTATGACAACCTTATGTATGGTTTTGCTCCAACTGTTTGGCGAAAGTGGAATACGAGTACTCTTCATCTCTTATTTACTATTAACAAGTGGAATATTTGGTTGGCTAGGTATGCTTTTACCTTACAGCAAAAGGAATGTTCCCATTTGGAACTAGGAAACAAGTTACTGAAAGATGTTAAAACTGTCTATGCTGCTGAATGTCTTGCCTTATCAGGTAATGAGATAGCTGAATTATGGAAGGAGTTGCCTTGGTTTACTGAGCTGCCGGCAGGGACATGATGATTTCTTTGGGGATTTCCTTGTTTGCTTCTTCACTTTACTGGCAACAGGGGTCCTGTTTCTGGCTGCCGGTTATTTTTTTTTTGTTGTTTATTTCCTATTTGAACAGTATTCCTTTTTTTTTGTCATTCTTTTTGTTATTATTGTTGGTGACTCCTATCACCCTTTGAATTACTGCTTTTGTCAACTTGACTATGTTTTTGATACCATGCTTTTGTTTCTGATTTTTCTTTATGGTTTGTTTATGTTCCGATATTCTGTTTAATAAAATTTACCCCTACTCTTTTCGAGAAGTGCCATGGGATCTTTAACATCCACCTGAACTACCACCAGAACAGGCAGATGGGACTTTGGTTTAATGTCTCATCTGAAAGAATCTCAGAAGCACCCACCCTCACACAGCAGTCAGACCAAAGAATGCCACAGCATGTCACAAATCACTTTATCCCAACCAAAAGAATGTTTAAATGATACTGGCATTTCTATTCCCTACCCAACCCCCCCCCAGCACATACTGCAAGCTGCATTCACTATGAAAAGAATACAAGATCTTATAAATGCATAGCCCTCTTAAATGCATTATTTTTGCCAGTCACAAGGGTATGCATTTAACCCTTGCTGTGCCACGGACTGATACATCAGTCCAGAAATCCTATATGTTCTAATTCTGTTGGGACCCTAAGGGTTAAGAGGGCTGCACTCTAGATGCAAATTCTTTGCACAGACCTGTGTTAATGCACCAGTTAAGGTTCAGCTTAATGCAACAAAAGTAGGGAAATATGGTCATAGGGTTTCCAACCCGAACTCCGCTTCCCCAAAGCAGCAAAAGGACAACACCATACAAGCAACCACAGACAGCCATCATTAAGTAAGACAAACAACATATGACTGTTTCCAGATGACCACAAATACAGTACTACTGATGTGCTACTTTTTGAAGATTTGTATCTGTGGCATGCACACTGCAAACCATACACATTTACTTGATGCTGCAGATATAAATCCATGATACTCAAATCACAACACTGCTTCTGTATGCAGAAGCATAGGCTCCTGCAGCCACAGATGCAAATCCACAATACCCAAATTATAAGAATTCTTTGTCTGCAGAAGTGCATGCTCCACAGGGCAGTGCTTCTGTAGCCTCAGGTATTCATACACAATGTAAGACATACACAAACTTTATGAAACTGTGCTTCCGCAGCTACAGGTGTAAGACATACACACCGACATTGAGCTACAGAAGTGCAGGTGCCACAAAATCCATGATACCAAAATTACAAAACTACATGTCTGCAGAAGCACAGGCCCTGAGGGGCTGCATCTCTTTAGCTACAGGTGAAAGACATACTCATCAACTTTCTGGCTTCAGAAGAGCAAGTCTCTGTGGTGCCTAGAGTTATGCAGATGGAAATACTGCCACAGTGTGAATGTAATGGTTTCAGCAGCAGAGCTAGAAATTGTTCAAGGAGATGGAAGTCGTTTTCAGTTACTTAGATGCGTATATATAGAACAGCATCCACTAATGGATCTTGCTATCTAGTGAGGCACCTCGTACAGTGTACATGAGTAGAGTGGAGCTAGCCATGATGCAACACAGTAACTTGCAATAAATGACATGTCACAAAATGCTGCAGTAAAAAAAGGCTTAATTGCCATTGAATAACACTGTTCCATGTAGCATACTACAGTGTTTGTGTGATATATTGCAGCATTACTGCTTTACATCCTGGCTAGTGCCTCTGTACCTCTGGTGGCAGAGGCATAGGCCCCATGAGGCTGTCTGTCTGTCTTCAGAAGGGCAAGCCTTGGTAGGGCCTGGCCATCTGCAGCCACACATACTCATGCATGCAGTATGATACACACACACACACACACACACACACACAGGTATGAATGCAAAAGTACAGGCCTCATGGGGGTCTGTGCTTATGCAGCCACAGATATAAATTCATGAACATTGCACATCAGTGCTATTGCATTTGTGTCATCTGGAAACAGTTGTATGCTGTCTGTCTTACCTGATGATGGCTGTCTGTGGTTTCTTGAGTGGTGTTGTTCCTTTTGCTGATTTAGGAGGATGAAGAGTTATTGTTGGAAACTCTAACACCACATTTCCCTTCTTTTGTTGCCTTAAGGTGAACCTAGCTGGTGCATTAACACAATTTTTTTGAAAGAATTCCCTTTCTTTTTGAGATTTGATAATTGTATTCTTGGGAACTGTGTGAACAGATGCAGACATGCAGGATCCTCTGAGTCCTACACCAATGAAAGACTCCAGCCACCTACAGAGGTACAGGGCCCTACTGGCCCTGCTCTTCCATACAGTGACAGATGTGAAGAATTCATGGGGCTGTCTGTTGGGCTGCAGAAACACAGGGCCCTCTGGACTCTGCCCTTCCATATGGACACAGACATAGATGCACTGGGCAAAGAGTTCCATCTCTCAGCCAGTGCACAGGAGCCTATGCCACCCATGGACGGAGATGGTTCAGAGCACTATGCCAAGAGAACAGTTGCCTTCAGTATGTGGTATGTGGGCCCAAGCAGGCAGCCCTGAACTTTTCTTTCCCTGGCTGGTGGGATGTCACATGACAGCATCATCCCCCCGTACTCGCAGTATAATGCTGGCTCACTGAGATCATTCCTAAACTCAACTCACTAGCACAGGATTACAAGGCACTACCCACTGGAATAAAGGCTGCCACTACACATAATATTTCTTAATATTTCTTAGAAGTACAAACAGACCACTTCTCAGTGCAGTTTAGCCTCTGCCAGGCATATTTTAAATCAAGGATGGAAATGAGAAAGGGCAAGTGTGGCCTATTGGGAAATGAAATTATGATTTTTTAAACTTTTATCCCACAATTTTCAAGATAGTCATTTTATGACTCCCCTTATAAAGATGACATGTGACATTTACAGTATATTGCCCAAAACATCATTTCGCACCACAACTGTGAAAACATGTCTTGCTCATGATTTAAAAAATTACACCTGTCACATTTATGAGGTGGTGTGAAAAAATGGCCATGTTGAGTATCTGGAACCAAAATATTGAAAATTAGCAAAGTTATGAATGAACATTGAAATCTTTCAACATTCACTCATAACTTGGTCATTTGGCCTTATTTATACAAAAACAACCTCAACATAGTGTTCTTATTACCCCATCTCATGACTCTGGTAAGTGAAAATTTTCAAATCCACATCAAAACATCATTGTCCCAGATTTCCCCCAAGAAAGAGACAGATCCTTTGGTGGTGGGTGCTTATATCAGCAATTAATTTATTACTTGATATAACCCATTATGACATGTTTTCTTTTGGATCATATCTACAAATCCAAAGATAATTGGTCACACCATTCCAATCATCCTTCCATTTTTTTTACCATTTATATATATCCTTCTTTATATTTATGGCCACTTCATTTATACCATAATTCAAACATTATTATATTATCTTTCTTTATAGCCAATTTTTCCTCATCTTCTGGCCCCCAGATGTAGAATCTGGGGGGCCCTTCTTCTTCTTATTGGGAGGTAACGGTGTGAAACCCATTATTGCATTTTTTCTCTGTTGTTGTTGTTCTCTATTTTTGTACATTCTTCTTCCCCTTCCCCTTTCCCCTCTCCTCTTGAAAATTTACTATCCTCTTTTCCCTCCGCCATCCACTTCTGGCTCTACCTGCACCTTTTCTGGTGTTCTATCAATTTCTTTCCCTGCTGTCCACCTTTGGCAGGGTGTTTTATCAATTTCTATCCCTGCCATCCACCTTTGACAGGGGCCATATAATATGCACTTGTTTTCTGCTTTCCTTTTGGGAGGGTGGGTGGTGAAAACTGAGAGTAGCAAGTAAAGGGGCTTCCTAATCCTCTGCAGCCCCTTGACCCCCCCTTAACTCCTCCTTTTGCTGTTCATTCCTCCAATCTGCTTCCTCTCCAACTCCCCCTTAGCCCCTCCCCTTTTGTGATGTCACCACCACTTTTCCTTCCCCTTTTTTCTGAGTCACCAATCCATGACCACTCCCCTTCTGAACTTTCCATCTCAATCCCCCTTCCCCCCTTTGTGTCTCATATTCTCCAGGTCTTTCTTGGTAGGTTCCCTGGACAATCTAGTCTGCCCTTTAAAGGCAAACCCCTTTTTCCACCTCAGGTGTAAAAGCACATTTTGGCCAGGATTTGAAAAATGACAGCTGTAGTGTTCATAAGATGTTGAGAAAAAACGGCTATGTTTAAAATTTGGAGTCAGAATATTGAATATTACCAAAGTTATGAGTGATCATAGAAAAATGTGAATGCACACTCATAACTTGGTTGTTTTTTAATAATTTGACCCCAGATTTTCAACATAACCTTCTTATGACCCAACCTCATGAAATTACTGTAGTAGGTGAACATTTTCAAATGCCTGCCAAAATGTTGTTTCACTCCACAAGTGCAAAACCAAGTTTTGGCCAGGATTTGAAAAATGACAGCTGTGAGATTCATGAGATTGTGTGTAAAAAAATAAAGGCTATGCTGAAAATCTGGGGTCAAAATACTGAAAATTGCCACAGTTATGAGTGCGCACAGAAAAATGTAAACATATGATCATAACTGTTGTTTATTCATTTATCTACCCCACATTTTCAACATAGCCTTCTTATGACCTCACATCATAAACCTGGTATGTTAAAATGTCCAGTTTTGCCAGAAAGGTGATTTTGTGCCACAAGTGTGGAATCACGTTTTGCCCAAGATCTAAAAAGTGGCATCTGTCATGTTCATGAGGTGATGTAAAAATGGCTATGTTGAAAATTTGGGGTCAAAATATTGAAAATGATTAAAGTTATGATTGATTATTGAAAAATGTCAACATACACTCATAACTTTGTTGTTTTTTGATATTTTTACCCCAGATTTTAAACATAGCCATCTTATAACCCCTCCTCATGAACAAGTGTAGCAACAGTTTTCAATTCCCACCCAAAAAGAAACTTCAGGCAGCAACCATGAAATCAAACATCAGGCTGTATTTAAATAATTGTACTGCACATGTTCATAAGGTGGTGTCCCAAAAAGGCCACATTGAAATTTTGGAGCGAAGATATTCAATAATGACAATGTTAGAAATAAAAGTTGAAACCCCATTGAAAAACATTAATCTAGACCTTTCTTATTTTCTCATATTGGAGTCACAAGTTACAGCAGCAAAACATGTCTTTGATCTGAGAATGGATCTACATCATAGGACATGTTCCGGTGATTGAGGGTGTGTGCGGTGGTGCGAGCTGAGTGGGGGGGTCAGGGTGGGTGGTAGTCTGGGGGTTCAGATTGCTGATGGATTGTTTTTTAGGTTGAACTGAAAAAAAAAGATCAACAAGGAACAGTTTTCTTTATTTTAGGGGGACCAAAGTCAACACTGGGGATTGGCATTCCAGAGTTGGGATGATCTTCGGTGGTACCAGGGGTAGTCACCCCAGTGCTCTCCATGTATATTATGAGAAGAGGATAGATGACTTTGAGGGGAGGCAAGAGAGGCAGTACCAGGGCTGGGTCCCCCTTTTCTGCTTGTTACTGCATATCATTCTAAATTAAACATTGAATTAAAGACATAAACATTAGGAAGGGAGGATGGGTGACAAGGAGGGGGGAGGAAGAAGCAGTACCGGGGTGGACATGGCAGCTCACTGCTCCAAATAAAGACTGCAGTATGACTCCAGCTGCAGTTTCAATATTCATGGAAGTCCTGCTGTTCTCACAAAAGAACAGTACAAAGAACTATAGTTATTTCATATTGTTCTTTTGTATGAACCCCTGGTAAACCCTGTGACTCACTACTCCAACTGAAGCTGGCAGCATGACTCCAGCTGCAGCTTCACAAATCAAGAAAGTTCCACTGTTCTGCTGATTTTCTTCTTTTGTAAAGCCATGAAAAAGAACTGGAGTTATTTTATGAGACCATATAAATAAACCATTATTCTATTGTGAAATCTCATGAAACAACAACAGTTCTTTCCTGACATCTCATGAAAGAACTCTGTTTTTTATGGGAACTCACAAAAGAACTGATTGTATTTTGTAACATCTCATGAAAGAACAATGTATCTTTCATATGACCTCATGAATGAACTGTTAAAAAAAAACTAATCCCAAAATCTTCTTTCATGGCTGAGGTTCTTATTTTGTGTGACTCACAAAAGAAGAATTTCCCATGAAAGAAGAATCAGGAGCTCTTGCTAAGCCTTCCACCTAGGATTTTAGGGATGTCTCAAGACAATATTTTGGAGTCATTTAAAAAAAAAACTCCAGAACTGAGCTAAAGGGGTTCTGATTAACGTGAGTTATGTGCCCTCCCCACCCCAGCATAATTTCTATGGATTTTCATTTTTTTTTTGAAAAAATAAAAACAAGGTGGCTGCCATATGAAAGAAGATTTTTTTATCATAAAAGAATTTCAGCTCATGAGAGAAGAATCTTATTTCATTAGCCAGGAAGTCTTCTTTTGCATCAGACACATAAACAAAAGACCCTACTGAGCATGCTCAGAACCAACATTTAAAATCCTTATAACTCAGAAACAGATTCATATTTTTTCACCCCTCCTCCCCAAAAGGCATCTTTCTAGGGCAAGTCCTATCTACCCTGAACATTTCTGAACAAAATTCCAAACTGTCAGCTAGCCCAGTCACACTGAGGGATGAAGAGTTGATGAGTACCTTACCTCATATCATATCAGTGACCCAGGTTCAGGAATGAGCTTGGGTTCCCTGGGGTTTGGGGGTGAGCCGTAAGTGGATATAGCAGCCTTCAGGCAGCTCTGCTCTCCTGGATCAGGGAGGCTTGCAGACTCAGCTCTTGGCTGCTACCAAGTGGATGTCTGGTGGCAGTGTCAAACACCCAAGCAGCAGACGTACCTGCGTCACAGGCATTGGGAGAGAACTACAGGTTCTGGGTCACATGTGTGCCTCCACATGCATAAATTGTCTATGAGGTCTTGGCTCAGACAGCTACAGAAAATGTAAAAACAGGACCCGAGGGTCAACTGGCACACAACACACCTCTCTGGCCCTGCTCCTCTACTTGGAAACCTCAGCACATTCAGGATGTCTCTCTGCACCCCTCTCCTCCTTCACCCCATTCAGATACCCCCCTTCCAGCAATGCTCCTAACTCTCATCTGAGCTTCCATACCTCTGTCCTCAGCTGACCTAGGCTTCTACAGATTAGACATACCCTTATCTTCCAGAGAGTACCCAAGAAAAAACACTGGCCCACATCCCCTGCAACACATTACTCTACCTGCTCCTTCCTGCCCCCTTGGCAATCCTCTTCTCCACATTGTGCCACATTATGATGTTCCAACCCGTCAGTTTAGAGTGCCTATACAGTCCTTGTATCACTATGTAGCTGTACCTTATATAGGGATATGCTGCAGCTCTCTTGTGGACCTTTTATTTGAGCCCTGTAGTTGAACTTAGGTGGGGATGGCTGTAAAACTGCAACCCCTTAATTACACTGCTAGCTGACCCTAGATAGGGACTAGCTACAATCCCCTATTGCTTCTTGTCTGCTATCTCACTACAAGCTGACCCCAAATTGGGTATAGCAGCTACCCTTCAGCTGAAGCCTAGATGGGGATGGCTGTTAAGCTGCAACCCTTTAATTAATTACACTACTTGCAGACCCTAGATAGAAACCAGCTACATTGCCTTAGAGCTCCCTGTCTGCCAATTCACTTGTTAGCTGACCCAAGATAGGGACCATCTGCAACCCCTCGGCAACAATTGACTGGTAATCCTGTGCTCCTACCTTATCTTACTTATTCTACACTGGGCAATGTGGCCTATGGTCTGCATTCCTCACTGCGGACATCTTGTGGACACCCCAGACATCTATTAGACAGATGCCACACTCCTGCTTTGTGGTTTTCATGCTTTGGGGTCCCTCATGCGAGGAGTTGCTTTGAATTCTGGAATTTCTAAAGCCACACTAGAGGTGGGCTTATAGCATGGGAATAATGGTATCTACTGAGTTCCTCCCTCACCTGCCTTTTAGTGGCTTTCTCCCTCCTCCCTTTCCCACATACAAAGCACCACAAATAAAGATTTCACTACAGTATTTCTGCTCTAATTTATAACAAGCAAAAAGTCACGTCCCGGGAAGAGCCTGTTTCTCCCTCTGCTTCTCTTGTTGGTGCCTGGTGACTGAGGAATGGACTACAGAACTGGGCCTACTTAACCCTCAAAAATAAAGCCACCCTATTGGCTGGTTTGTAGCATGTGGGTAGTGGTGTCTGATGAGTCCCTCCCTTACCTGCCCTCTAGTGGCTTCCCCCTCCTTCCTTTCTCACACGCAAAGCCCCACAAATAAAGATTTCACTGCAGTATGTCCTCTCTAATGTATAACAAGCAAAATGTCACTTCCCTGGTCAAGCCCACTTCTCCCTCTGCTCTGCTTGGCAGCTTGTTTAAGACTTGGTTTGCCAACCAGGATGCATTACCACTTTATAACAATGTTTACAGAATGTATTTTCCTAAAGACAATTCCAACAGCCATGTTTCTAAAGACCAAACTACCAACTTACTTGCTCTGTCTTCTGTCCAAACTATTATGCATCTAATTAATGTACACTTCAAGAACGCTTACCTAATGACACAACCTATATTACTAATGAAATGAGCCAATTGAGAAGTCTAGTATGGGTCTGGTGCAGTTTGAGTGACTATACAGCTGCTTTGAGATTGGCCTGCATGGTCACTCCAGAAGTTTGCTTCATGTCTCATTCAATGTATGCCATGATGCAGCTGCTTTGTGCCAGGCACAGACATACCACACTGACCCAGCATGTTATTTCTAGCCTTGTATGCCACAATATATGAGTGCTGTGTTTGTCATGAGATGTAGCTGTATTCTTCATACTATGTTATTTATTGCTGATATTAAAAACATATGTTTGAAATCTGATTTGTTCTTTGGCATTCAATTCAGTGAGGTTCACAAGTGTGGTGCATGGGGTGGGTGTAGGTATGGTTCAAAAAACCCTAACATTGTATTTCCCTTCTTTTAACTTGTGCATTAATGTAGCTTTTTGCAATTAATTTTGTTTGTTTGTTTGTTTTTATGAATAAATTTTTTTACCTCAACTGTCCTGCCAAATTTTGGAAGGTGATCTACTCCCTCTTCTATCCCTCTGTCCATTCTGCTCCTACAAGAGCTATGCAAAAACAAAAAAAGTTCCACTGGCAGAATTGCCACAAAAGTCAGAATGTCACTTCTGCAAAAGTTAGGAAATCATTCTGGCAACTTTTACAGAAATTCCAGCTTAGAACAGTAGAATAAATGTATGAACTGTGGATTAATGTATTCAACTGTGGAACTTCAAATCCACCTTCCTCACCAACATAAATCACCCTTCTAAATTCTGGAAGGTGGTATAATCGTTCCCCAGCCCAGCCCCCACCACTGTCATTAGTGCAGGTGTCTCCACAGTAATGGAACCACTCACAGTGGCTAAAGAGTTTAGCTCTTTCTTCATAAACTGTACTTCTTCACTCCTAGCCTCTCTCTCCCTCCTTCCACCCCAGCTCCACCTACCTCACCTCGCCCTGCCCATGCTCCTTCCCCTACTTTCTCCTTCCATCATGTTACCCTAGCTGAGGTCTACAACGTCCTGCTTCTGCTAAACCCCTCCAAGGGCAAATGCCCCACCGGGCTGGACTCAAAAATGTTTTTCCTGGCTGTCCCCACCATTGCCTCCCCCCTAGCCTCGCTTTTCAATCTTTCATTCTTTCTCACATCTATCCCATCTGAACAGAAGTATGCCATAGTCTTCCCCCTCCCAAAAGGTGGTGACCCCTCCTTTCCAGGAAATAATAATAATAATAATATTCTTTATTTATATAGCGCAATTCAAGTAATCAAAGCGATGTACAAGTAAAAACAATAAAACAAACATAAAACAATAAAATCACAGTGCAACCCAGCTTGTACACTGGTTAAGAATAAATAATGGCCTCATATAAAATTGCCAAAAGCAAAAAGAAACAAGTAGGTCTTTAAGGCCTTCTTAAAGCTCTCCATGGTCTGGCACTCTCGAATCCAATGAGGTAGAGAGTTCCACAGGGTGGGGACCATGTACTCAAAGGCTCATGCCCCTGATGTTTTCAGTCATACCGTGGGAACCTCTAGCAATCCCTCATCAGCTGAGTGAAGAGGTTGGAGGTGGCAGTAGGGAACCAGGAGCTGTTTCAGGTAGCTCAGGCCATGTCCATGTAGGTCCTTGTAGGTCAGTAAACCAACCTTGAGGGTGATCTACCACTGAACAGGCAGCCAGTGCATATTGCACATCCCTGTCTCCCCCCTCCCCATCCTAGCAAAACTCCAGGAACACTTAATCCTCTCTCAGCTCTCTTCCTTCCTTGACTATGCCTCCTTCTTCACACCTTACCAGTCTGGGTTTAGGAAGTCTCACTCCATCACAACTTCCCTTCTGAGACTCATCAATTCCATCTTCAGTGACATGGACCAAGGCCACATCACTTCAACCATTTTTGTCGACCTTGCGAAGGCTTTCAATACTGTATCTCACCAACTCCTACTCTCCAAACTTTCCATAGGTGGGCTGTCTAGCAAGGCCACCAGTTGGTTACAATCCTATCTTGTAGGCAGGACACAGTCTGATAGGATTGGAAACTCCATCTCCTCCTCCATCCCCATCTGGACTGGTGTCCCCCAAGGCTTGGTCCTTGGCCTGCCACTGTTCTCCATCTTCCTCAATGATTTGCCCACTGCCTGCCCATATACATCCATACACATGTATGCAGATGACACAGTCCTGTATACTTCCGGCCCGGCAACCACTGATGTGGCAACCAGACTCTAGCATGACTTCAACAATGTCCAGCTCTGGTTTCAATCAAATCACCTTTTTCTGAACGCCAAGAAAACTTGTTGCTGTAACCGGCAACTGTCTCCATGACCTTAGGCACAAGGCAGAGACTCTCTCAGCTCTTTTCCCTCCCCACTTTCCACACCCTGGATGGAACAAAGCTGGGAGACTGCTCTTCCTTTAGATACCTTGGTGTCTGGCTCAACCAACACCTCGACTTTTCTGTACACGTTGAGGCCATCCACAAGAAGCCCCACCCAAAGTTGAATGCCCTATATTGCAACCGTGGATGCATCCCACTGCTGGCTCACCATGCCATGGTACAGAAAATGATTCTCCCAATTTTTGACTTCGGTGATGCAGTCTACAGTGCCGCTCCCAAAACTTCCCTTACCAGACAGGATACCCTCTTCCACTCCTTCTGCTATTTTGCCATTGACTGTCCTCTCAATACCCATCATTACATCTTGTACCAAACCCTGTGCCTCCCCTCTCTGCAGGTTAGGAGGCAGTCCCACTGTGCTAGGCTTACGGCTAAGTTTTGGACCCAGTCCTTCCCCCATATCTCTCTTCAGTCTTAACCTCGCCTCCCCCCATGCACTCCCTCAGACATTATGACACCCGTACCTTAGCTGTCCCATGCAAATCCACCACTGTCAGCCAGGCTGCCTTCTCATACTGCATGCCTAAACTGTGCAATTCACTCCCCTCACCCATTCGCCATGCCTCCTCTGCACACCGCCTCACCTCCCTCCTCAAAGCCCACTTCAGCTCCCCCTGTGCTTGCATCTAACTCTCTCTGTTTCCCAGACCTAAACCTGAGCACTGACAATCCTGGGCAAGGATGGCAGTCCGAACTCGCTGCTAATGATGAAATTGTATTACATCTTAATTTCTACTGTATTGTATTGTATCAGTATATCTGCTGTGTCACTGATTAAAATGTGTTCCTACTTATTGATGATGATTGTTTATTGTAAAAAGGGTCTCAGAAATGCTGCAGTCTGATTGGCTGTTAGGATTCCAACAGCCTTACATTAATCTATGTTACACTGTCATGTACAGCCTGATCACCGTGGCAGATGGATTCTTCCTGTCAGCATTCCACCCTCTAGCACTGCTGAATGTGTGGAATGATGCATTCTGATTTTGAACCAGTATTCTTAAACTGTTGGTGGAGGAAATATTTTATTAAAAATCTCCCTCTAAATGAGGAATACATTCAAAAAGTATACTTTTAACACATTTCTTTTGGAATCATTTTTTATAACAGCAGTAAGACACTCCCAGGAGTTAGATTAACAGTCAGTTAATCACCCCCAGGGCAATATGGCTTTCGGCTGCACCTCATGCCACATTACACCCCTAGTGGGTGATTAACAGACTGTTAATCTAACCCCATGTCATGCCTTATTGCCAGGGCCCCTAGTGCTTTGCAGCAGAATTTTCTGATTTCTGGGGTAGGGTTCCTAGGCTTCTGCGGTAGCATTTTCTGATCTCTTCGGTATGATTTATTCATTTCTGTGGCAGAATGCAGTCCTACCATTGGCTAAAATATGATGTGATGTCATAGATGACATCATCTGCCAAGCATAGAGGAGGGGTTTCAGGATAAACAAGATGGATACGGGAGCCTGGCACTATGGAAAAACTGTATTTGAAAGAAAATTCACCAAAAACAATGAATTCTGCAGTGCTATTTGAATTCTGCATCATTATGCAAATTCTACGGAAAATTCTGCAACCGGAGAATCACAGAATTCCAGGGGCATTGCTTATTGCTTAATAATGTGCTCACTATACATTGTTGATATTTATTATCTGTACTGTTTCCCATGCTACCCCCCCCCCCCAGGACACATCTGGAAATGAGCAGTGTCTGATCAGTATGCCTTTCCTGGTAAAACCTTTAAATAAATAAATACAATTCTGCAAACTCATCACTCTTGGAGATCAGTTCTGTGGAACTTCTTTCTGCAGCTTAATATATTAATCCGCATTTCATACATTCATTACACAGTACAGTGAGTTTCTGAACTGTGGAATGAATATATTAATTAATTTTAATGTGTATCATCGTCCCCCTATATTATAGTTTCCAAATAATATCTGGTGCCTAGTGGCACCACCCACCCTCTGATCACCCTCAATAACATTTAATATTTCCCTGGTGTCTAGTGGCCCCCCACCCTCCGATCACTAGCACACCAACCTGTAATATTTGCCTGATGTCTAGTGCCACCTTCACCCTTCAGGCACTAGCCCCATAACATTTTATTTCCCTGGTGTCTAGTGGCCCTCCACTACCATCTTATCACCAGTACAGAAACCTTTAATATTTCCATGGTGTCTAGTGTCACTCCCCACCCTCTGATCATTGGCACACTGACCTTTAATATTTCCCTGGTGTCTAGTGGCACCCCCCACCCTCTGATCACTGGCACACTAACCTCTAATATTTCCCTGGTGTCTAGTGGCAACTCCCACCCCTCAGGTGCTGGCCCCATAATATTTTATTTCCCTGGTGTCTAGTGGCACCCCACCACCCTCCAATCACTGGCACACTAAATTTTAATATTTCCCTGGTGTCTAATGGCACCCCCCACCCTCCAAGATGAAGCAGAGTGCCAATTCAGGAAAGTAAACATTTTGAATTTATGAACAGTCAGAGAGTAGGGAAAGGAAAAGGTGTTCATACAAATTTAATTTTAAACCCTAGAGGCTATCAAAAATTATTTAGAGAAGTTTGAAAATTTATTGGAAACTCTCAGTCATCAGCTAGGATTGCTCTGACAGCTGCATTTCTGTTTCTCTGTCAGGAACTCATATGAGCTCTGTAATTTTGCACTGGCAGTTATGTATATTGTTTGTTTTAGTAACTGTATATTGCTTTTTATAAATTTTTAATTTTCACTCCTCTGTGTATACGTCATTACATCTGTACAAAAACAAAAATGAACTGGCACTGAGCAACGGGCAATGCAGTTCAGTTATGCTACACTTTATTAAGTAACAATAAAAAAAATCACACTTACAGGTGAAGTCATCCTCAAGGCAGTGCATTTGCAAAATAATAGAGAATGCTAATGAAAAACATTTTTCATTAGCACTGTCTATTATTTTGCAATTGCACTGCCTTGAGGAAGACTTCACCTGTAAATGTGATTCTTTTATTGAGACTTAATAAAGTGTACCGGGTAAATATTAATCAAACACGTTTGGAAGATTTGCAATTTTTTCAAAAGCGGAAGTTCAGAAAATTCCACAAAATTGGCGAACTTACACAAAAGTTCTGCTAAAATGGAATTTACAACTTTTGCCCAGGACTCACTCCTACAGTCCGTATGACTAATGTCTCTCAGCATCTGGCCCATCCTTTGTTGTCACTCTTTTCTCTGAGTTTTTGCCACTTGTACTCTCCCCTATCTACCCTCTTCTAACTCCTCTCCCCCTCTCTCTATCCCCTCACCATTCTCCATCCACCCCCACTCTGAGGTTTCACTTCCCTCCAGTCTCTACACAGGAAACTCTGCTGGCTCTCTTTCCTTTTAATCAGTGCAAAGCTAGGCCAGATGGCCTAGATCCTAGAATCTTCCATTTCTCTGCTCCTGCTATTGCCTCCCCACTCACTCACCTCCTAAACCTCTCTTTCATACTCTGCATTGTCCCTCAAGTATGGAAGCTGGCCAATGTCCTCCCACTCCACAAAGGAGGTGATCCCTTCTCCCCTGGCAACTTCCATCCTGCTTCCCTCCTCCCCTCTCTTACAAAATTACAAGAGAAACTGGTCTACTCCTGGCTGTCTGACTTCCTCTACATATCTACATTATTGTCCCCTTTCCATTCTGATTTCCAGAAGCAACATTACATTTTCTCATCCCTGTTACCTGTTACTGACTCCATTCTGTCTGGGATGGATCAGAGACACATCAAGGCTGCCATTTTCATTGATCTGGCCAAAACCTTTGATTTGGTAGCCCAGCCACTCCTTTTGGACAAGCTAAGTTCTGCTGGCCTCTCAGCCTCCACTGTTGCATGGTTTAGCTTCTACCTCTCTGGCCACCAGCAGTCAGTTCAGGTCAGTGGTATCCTTTCCCCCTCCACTTCCAGTCCAGGCCTTGGCTCATTGTGCCTTTCCTGGTTACAAATAAATAAAATAAATAATAAAATAAAGTCTGTTTAAAAACGTCAGTGTATTGTTTTGAGTGTTTGTTTTAAAATAGCCCTATTTGCTTCTTAATTAGGGCCCTTTATTAAAGTGGCTAGGGGAATTTATATAAATATTAAGCAGTTTGTAATATTACAGTTTTCATAAATTATGTGCATACTCCCAAGGGATCCACATATAACTGTATTTGAATAAAAGCTAAAACAGTAAATTTTGTTTTGTATTGTTTTCTTTGTACAGATAATATTCTGTACAGTTCCTTTCATGGAATCAGGAGTTTGGTGTTTTGCCTATGTCATTACATGGATTCAGCACTCTGATCCAGAGCTGATGACCATTTAGAACAGTGCCTAGAGGTTTGAATCCATGCTGTGGCATAGTCAATACTCCAAATTCCTAGTTTCATGAACAAAACTATTTTTTTTTTATTTAAACGTTTGGTAACCGCGAAAGGCATGCTGAACCAAGGCAAAAAAAACCCACACTGGGCTGGTCCCAAACCCTGTACCCTGCACTTCCCAGCAAACCGTCCTCCCCACCATGCTTGTGGACAAGCTCACCAGCTGCCTGCCACACCTCCTTCCACATACCATCCCCCCCGCCTCTCCTCTGTGCATGTGTGTGTGCGTATACCCGCTACTTCCCATAGCAGTATTCGCCCACCTCAGTTTCAGGTCGCCCCCCTGCTTGGTAGCTGTGAACACAGGCGCCATAACTGAGTTGTATTTTTGTCGGTGCCCAATTTCAGTCAACTTGTTCACTGGATATCAAAGTGGTTAGTGCAAACAGTGCATGTACTATATAACGTTATGGGAACAGGAGGGTTGGGCAGCTGGCACAGCAGAGATTTGACAGAGGTGTGAGATAGAGTTAAGTAGGAGAGGAGGCTGACAGTTCCAGAGAGAGGGGAGAATGTTGTCCATACAAAGAAAACAACTTAACAGTCAGTTTGCAGTTTTAACTTTTTATTTAGATATGGAAAAATGTGTGTCAGTTATGGGTAGGAATACTATTTATGAAAACAGGAACATAGCAAACAGCAACACATTCACACAAATTTCTCATCCCCTATAATTATGGAGCAGTTCCAGAATAATGTGACTTCAGTTGAGCCAAAGTTCTGGATTGGAAAGCCTCATTGTAGACTTTCGATCAGGTGATGTCAAGAAAAAAAAATAGGGCTTTTTTTTTCAGAACAAACACAAAACATGTGCTGGGGTTATAAAAGACTTGCCTAGGTTTACAATTGTATTTAAAAATGTAAACTGCAAGGTTACTGTTCTGTATAAGCTTAAATGTGTGTCCATACCCAAATTGTATACAGTGGTCCCTTGAAGCAACAGGAGTGAACAAGATAGGCCTTAAGTCCTTCCCTTGAGCACAACACTATTCTACACGGTTACTATAACTCATGTGAGTCCTAGGCCGTGTTTACACGGTCACATTTGCACTGGAGAAACCCATGCGCTCGGGTTGCTCCAGTGCAAATGTGACTGTATGGACAGGTACCCGTAAGTTACTCACTAAGACGCTACCAGATTCTCTAGCAAGTTAGGAACACCAAGATGAGCAAGTGGCTTACAGCAGTTTAGTGGCAGTGTGGACTCCCTGCACTGCAGCAAACTCATCCATCGGCCAGCAGATGTCTGGCTCCCTCCTGATGCATGGCCCCCCACCAGTACAGACTGCAGCGGTGCAGAGAGGGGCCATGTAGACAGACAGATCACGGGTGGCAAGTGATCGTAACTGCACTGTTGTGGTTTTATAATTGCAGTGCTACTGCCGTGTAAACATGACTGTAGAAAGGCTAAAACAACATGTTTGTGGTTTGCTATTTTTAGCCTTTGCAGATCATTTGGAAAACATCATAATGCTTTACAGTCCTGCTTAAAGAATAGCCCATGTAAATTACTTCATGGTTGGTGAATTACATTTGGTAAATGGCATGGGTAAATTTAGTTATCTGATTAGCTGAAGCAATTCACATGACTGGGTCAGAAGTCTCCAAAACTGAATGAGTGCACTTTTAAAAATGTTCTTTACTTAAAAGGCTATTGCATAAATTTAAACTACAATGTTTAAGTATGGCCATTAAATGCACTTCTCAGGTGTGTTTAAAGGCACTTGGTATCATCTTGTGCCTAACAACATATCCCTGGCATGTGATTATTGGCCCAGAATTACACAATCTGTTGTGTCCTATAAACACAGTAACAGAGAGTTTGTTGGCAGAAAAGGACGACTTGGCCCACCCAGTCTGCCAAGAAATTCCCTGCCTAGTCTGTCCCTGCAGACCCTAACTGGTATACAGTCACTCTCCCTCTTCCTGCCTATTTACTAATATTTCCCTATGTGTATCCCACACATACTTGAAGCTTCCCCCACTGTTTTTGCCTCCACCACTTTCACTGACAGTCAGTTCCAGGCATCTATTACCCTTTCAGTGAAGTAGTACTTCCTCACATCCCTGTTAAATCCCCCCCTCAGCTTCATCACACACCCCTTGATCCTGGTGCTTTTTCTCATTTGAAAGAGACTCTCCTGTACCCTGTTTACCCCATGAGGTACTTATAGGTCTCTGTCATGTCCCGTCCCACTCTCCTCTCGACTAGGGTGTAGATGTAGAAATCCCTCAATCTCTCCTCACAACACTTTTGGTGCAACCTCTGTACAATTTTAGATGTTCTCCTACAGACTGCCTCCAAACTCTCTATGTCCATCTGAGGTGCTGCCTCCAGAACTGGACAAAAACTCCAGGTGGGGTCTCACCAGCAAGGAGTAAAGTGGCAACACCATCTGTGTCTTCCTGCTGGAGATACCCCTCCCTATGCACTCCAGTATCCCATTAACCCTACCCACTGTTTTGTCGTACTGCCCTGCCACTTTGAGGTCATCAGTTATGATACCCTAATGCCTCTTTCCTGCTTAGTGACTGCCAGTACCACCCACCATCATATACTCAGCTACTGGATTTCTATTAGAGATGTGCGAATTTGTTGAAATTCACTCCACAAAAAAAAATGTGTATTTCAGTAAATTTGTGGAGCTGGGGACTGCAATTTGCATTGTTATTCACCAAGCCAGTTGGCCAAATTCACATGTCAAATGGCCAATTTGCCTGGTGAATAACAAAGTGAACTGTGTGGAAATCATGAGGATACTTCCTTCCCTAACCCCCTGCTGGCACTCAGCACAGGGTCATTATGTCGCAATACATAATGCCGCATGGCACAATTGCACCGCGTGATTTATGCCATGAGGCATATGTCTTTGTTCTGTGGGGGGGGCTTCCATCCCCTACACCCCTGTTATGGGGGGCTACACCCCCTGGATCACCCCCACTAAAGATTCTCAACTCCAGGGGGGTCTAACTTGAGGAGCGCACAAGTCCAGGTTTGGCATAATGCCATATGATATTAAGCATGTGACATTATGACCCTGTACACTGGCACCCTCTTCCCCCACCCTGTCCCAGCCAACATCAGGCTGCTGTGGTTCTTTTAAGTGTTAATCCCTTCTCCCCACCCATGACCAAATACACTCTACCTTCCACCCCCCCACTCAAGTCCCAGTGCCTTTAGTACAAGCACCCAAACACCACCCCACATCCCCACTCCTGATCCCCCCAACAGCACCCACAAAATCAACCTGCAAATAAGGAAAATAGCCCCCTGGTGCAGATTGTCTGCTCTGTTCAGTGTTAACTCCAATCTCATAATGTCTTTAATGAATGAATGGTGACCTCCTTGCTCAGAGTAAGTCCTTTTTTTGTGTGATAATTTAACCAATCTAGTTTTACTAGGAGCAGGTGCATCATTGTTCATTCATTTGTGCTGTTACGAGATGGGAGTCTGCACTGAACAGAAGAGACACACCAGGGGACCATTTTATTTATTTGCAGATTGATTTTGTGGGTGCTGGTGGGGGAGGAGGGGGTGGGAACCAGAGAGGCATTGGGTGTGGATCTGGGTGTTTGTACAAAAGACTGTGGGACTTAAGTGAGGAGAGGCAGATGGAGTGTATTTGGCACGCAGGTTGGGGTATTGTTGGAATTACACTTTTGAAGCTGGGGGGCTCATAAGAGCTTTATCTTTAAACTGAACCCCCTTCCTATTATAAGTCAATGGCACTGATGTGTGAACTACCAGGGCTCACTTCGGAGCTTGGGGGGCCAGTCCTAGAAAGCTCCCCTGTAATTCTAACACTGGGTGGGGGGGAAGGGACTAATGTATGTAACTTATCTACCACAGGCAGCCCCCAGCTGCAGTATCATGATGCTCACCAGGGCAGGGGAGGGAGGAGGGTGCCAGCAGGGTGTTAGGTGGGTAAAATGATTAGATGTATGTTCTTGGGTGGAGGAGGGGCTGGTTTCACAGCACAGTGAGGGGGGAGAGTTTCTGGCAAAGTTGGCATTTCTGCTGAGGAATTTGAAAATTATTCACAAACTGTGAATAACACTGATTGCACCAACCTTGCTAGTGAATTAAAAATTCCCCCTCACACCACACCAGCTACTCGGGTTGAGGAACGGACTCGGGTCATCCGGGGTCGGCAAGGGAAGGAGAGGCTTGAGCGTCCACAGGACTGCTCTCCTCTCCTGGGGTGGGTTCTAGGGCCGCTTTGATCTGCAGCAGCCCCAAGTGGAGACCGGGAGCACTGCACAAAAGCGTTGCAATGTGGGAAGTACCAGAACATGGAAAAAACACTCTGAATTGGCCAGATGATGGCATCTGGTCAACTAGCACACCTGGAAGACTTCCTGTGGGCAATCTGTCTCAGCAGCACCCGAGGCTGAGGAAAAATATAGTATACTGAGCTGCCCCAACTGGTGCCTTCCCCCTTGGAGGAGAGGGACATACTCAGTGAAGGATAATGAGAAGCTACCTCGAGGTAGGCTGCAATGTGAGGCGAAGGGGCATGGGGGGGTTAGAAGGGGTGCTGGTGACCCTGGATGCCCGAAGGAGAGGCAGATTCAGGGAATGGAGGGGAAAAAAATAAATCACTCAAAAAAAAAAAATTCCCAACACCTCTAGTTCCTACACCCTAAGTGCATGATTTTGCAGTTTCAGGCATTGAACCCAAACTGTCATGCTCTTGACCACTCCTCCAGATTCTCAAGATGCCTGGGCATGTCTTACTGCTTACATATTACCAATACATGCAATTATGGGTTATGTGTTACTCTGTGGTTCTTTAAAATTTGTTTTTATTACCTGTTGACTTTTTGCTTAACCCTTGTATCAGTTGTTTCCTGCAACCATATGTATTGCCACCCATATGGATAATTACCTGGAAAATAAAAATTAGATAATCAAGTAAAACTCATAACTCTTGAATGGCAAAGTCATGACTGTGTTAGGAAAGTCTTAACCTCACTAGTAGGAGTTAATAAGGAATGACACAAGACAAAGTGAAGATTATGCCAGAGTAATACACCATCTGCTACAATACCAATATGTTCTGCGTGGGCTTTGAACAGCGATGTGCAAAATTAGAAGTATCTGAAGTATCTGTGTCATGAGTTTTTCACAAATTGGGCAAAACCTATGCAAAAGTCTTACAATTTTATGAAATATTGCAGAGTATTTGAATTGCATAAATTCACATGGGAAAATATGTATTTATGCAAATATTTTTTTCTACAGATAAAAATATGCAACTTCAAAGTTACTGTATATGGATGAAAAATTAAGTTCTATAATTTTTGTGAACTGGCCCACAAGAGGGGATGTGATTCTCAGAAGAACTTTCTAGGACATTGGTCCCTATGCATTAATGGGTGGGTTGTCTATAAGTCATGGATCTGCAGAGCGTAGGCAACCTGAAGATAGAATGCCATGGACGGGGCACCCTGCAGCATTCACGGAAGGGATGCATGCCCCTCAGCATTCAATTGCCTGTCCGCTCATGCAACGATGCACACGGATTGGCCCAAGGGAGCATCAGGGGGTGTACCCTCAGTCCCATGCCAGTCACTAAAGCATGGAGTTCAAATTGAAGGAAGCACAAGATACAGCAACAGAAACATAGAAACATAGACTTTGACAGCAGATAAGGACCGCTTGGCCCACCTAGTCTGCCCATTTCCCTACCTAATGGATAAGCTGCAGATCCAAGTTAACCAACAGCCTACTTCCTGCTACGCCCCCACTACAATTGCCTTATGTCTGTCCCATGCATTCTTGAATTTCCCCACTGTTTATGACTCCACTACCTCCTCAGGAAGGCCGTTCCATGTATCCACAACCCTCTCCGTGAAAAAATACTTTCTCAAATTACCTCTGAGCCATCCCCCCTCTATCTTCAAATTGTGCCCCCTTGTTCTTGCACATCTCTTTTTCTGAAAGATGCTACTCTCTTGGACTTTGTTGAGTCCACTGAGGTACTTGAAAGTTTCTATCATGTCACTCATTTCTGTCCTTTCCTTGAGGCTATACATATTAAGCTTCTTTAATCTCTCTTCATATGTCTTCTGGTGCAGACTCTGCACCATTTTGGTTGCCCTCCTCTGGACAGCCTCCATTCTGTCTATGTCCTTGCGGAGATGGGGTCCCAAGAACTGAACTCAGTACTCCAGATGGGGTCTCACCAACTGTCTGTACGGAGGGATAACAACTTCCTGTTTTCTAATGGTGATGCCTCTCCCTATGCACCCCAGTATCATGCCAGCCCTCCTTACTTCCTTCTCACATTGCTTGCCCACCTTTAGGTCATCTGAAATGACTACCCCCAGGTCCCTTTCCATTTTTGTTGTTGTTAGTATCTCACCTCCCATTGTGTACTCTTCCTCTGGGTTTTTGTTTCCCATCTGCATTACTTTGCACTTCTTCGCGTTGAATCTAAGCTATCATACATTTGGCCATTCTTCCAACCTTGCCAAGTCCCTTCTCATCCTTTCCACCCCACCTTCTGTATCAACCCTGTTGCAGATCTTTGTGTCATCTGCAAAGAGACATACTTTTCCTTCCAGTCCCTCTGTAATGTCACTTACAAAGACATTAAAGAGGACCGGTACCAGTACTGAACCATGCAGTACTCCACTAGTAACCCCCTGTTTCTTCAAAGTGGACTCCATTTACTATTACCCTCTGCATCCTGTTATCCAGCCAATTTTTTACCCAGACTACCACCTTGGGATCCAATCCAAGGCTGGCTAACTTATATATTGATCTCTTGTGTGGGACTGTGTCAAATGCCTTGCTAAAGTCTAGGTAGGCCATGTCCACAGCTCCTCCCTGGTCTACTACTTTGGTCACCCAATCAAATAAATCTATTAGATTTATTTGACATGACCTTCCTGCTGTGAATCCATGTTGCCTTGGGTCCTGTGCCCTGCTGGCCTCTAGGTACTCAATAATTCTTTCCTTCAGAAGTGATTCCATCATTTTCCCTACCATTGAGGTCAAACTAACAGGTCTGTAGTTTTCTGCCTCTGCCTTGCTCCCACTTTTGTGAAGTGGAATCACATCTGCCCTCCTCCAGTCCTCAGGTACCACCCCATCCTCCCATGATTTGTTAGAGGGTAGTCAGTGGTGTCACTAGTTCTACCCTTAGTTCTTTTAGAATACTTGTGTGAATCCTGTCTGGCCCCATTACTTTGTCCACCTTCAGTTTTAAAAGTTCTTTCAGAACCCTTTCTTCTGTGAATGGACTGATATCGACCCCCCTATCCAAGGTGTTTCTATTGTTTGGTTTAGGTACCTTCCCCTCCTCTTCTTTTCTGAATACTGAGCAGAAGTATTCGTTCAGTATCCCTGCTTTTTCACTGTCACCCTCTGCCCACATTCCCTCCCCTTTATTAAGCCTCAGTGTCCCTCTCATGGTCTTTCTTCACTCCCTAATGTACCTATAAAAGGCTTTATCCCGCTTCTTAACAGAGTTGGTGATCTTTTCCTCAGTTTGGGCCTTTGCTATTCTAACTGCCTTCCCTGTCTCCTTCTGCTTTAACTGATGTAGTTCTCTGTCCTGCTCCTTCTGTGTTTCCTTATATTTCCTGAATGATATCCTTTTCTCCTTAACCTTCCCTGCCACCTCTTTTGATAACCATAGTGGCTTTTTCCTTTATTTTGTTTTGTTGATTTTCTTAACACAAAGGCTTCTTGCCTCTGTGATGGCATTTTTGATTTGTCCTCATTGTTCTTCCACCCCTCCTTCTTGCCCATTTGCTAGTGCTTTTCTGAGGCACTCTCCCATTTTGCCAAAGTCAGTCCTCCTAAAGTCCAACATCCTTGCTTTTGTATGGCTTTACTCTACAGCTGAATTTATTGTAAACCACACTGTTTGGTGGTCACTTGTTCCCAGATGGCTACCCACTTCCAAGTCTGAGATCCTCACTCCATCCCCATTTGAGAGTACCAGGCCTAAGATTGCTCCCTCCCAAGTGATTTCCAGCACTAGCTGTCTGATGCATGCCCCCTGTAGGACATTGAGAATGACCCTGCTCTTGGATGTGCTGCAGTAAAAGTGCTCCAGTTAACATATGGCATATTCAGGTCCCTCATCAACATTATCTCTCCTTTTTCCACCATTCTAAGGATTCCTTCTATCATTTCCTTGTCCATTGCCTTCCCCTGAGACGGGGGTCAGTAAACAACCCCTATGCAGATTGTGGTGCCATTTTCTGTCTCCAGGATGACCCACAGTGCCTCCTCCCCTCTTTGTTTACACTTTAGTTCTGTTGCTTTGATTCCTTCCCTTATGTAGAGAGCTACTCCGCCTCCTCTTTTACCCTCCCTGCCCCTCCTGTAGACTGCGTACCCTGGTATGTTGACATCCCAGTCATGGTTCTCTGTGTGCCATGTTTCTGTGACTGCCACAATATCCAGGCGTCCTTCCTCCATCAAGGCCACTAGTTCAGGGAGTTTGTTACCCAGACTATGGGCATTGATACTCATTGCCCTCCATGTGTTGATGGCCTTACTCCTTTTAGGCCCATCCCTGTCCTTACTGCCTTTGCCTTTTTCTGGATTTACCCCTGTTCTGCTCCCTATTTATTTATCTACCTTTGAGTCTACTTTGCTAATGACCCTGTTTTTGGGGGGGGGGCTGAGATTTCCCTGCTTCTCTTCAGTGCCTCCTCCCTTGACTAGTTTAAATGCTTGCCAATGAAGCATTTAAACCTATAACCTAGGATCCTGGTTTCCCTTCAGGACAGGTGTAGACTATTACACCAGTATAGGCCTGCATCCCTCCAGGTTGGCCTCCAGTCCCCAATAAATCCAAATCCCTGAACTCTGCACCTGTTTGTCAACCAGTCATTGAATCCCAGGGTATGGAGTACCCTAGCCTCACCCATGCCATAGACAGGTGGCACTTCTGAGAAAGTTACTGTGTGTGCCACTTGTCTAAGGTGCCTCCTCAACTCTAAAAATTCTTGCTGCACTGTTCTGATCCCATTCCCAGCCAAGTCATTTGTCCCTAGGTGGGCAGTGACATCCAGCTCCCTCCCCCTGTGCAGCTGCTCTGATGATCCTGAGGATTCGCTGCCTGTCCTTCCAAGCCATGGCACTGTAGAGGCTCCTTACCTCCCTGTCCTTTCCCTCCCCCAGTTCTACCCCCCCAATGATTGAGTCCCCCACCGGGAGTTGTTTCCTTCCCCTATGGGGTCCTGTGCTGCCCTCCTGTGGGTCTCCTTTGTGGAGGTTCCCAACATCCTCCTTGGTCTCCACTGTGGGTGCCTCCACAGTGGAACAACACTCCACCAGAGTGGTGAATGAATTGTGAAGAGGCACAACTGGAGGGATGTGCCTCTGTTCTACCACCCTCACCCTCCCTGAGCCAACCTTGGTCCAACTGCTCCTCATTCTTGACAACCTCTGAGGCAGTGGTTGTGGCCTGGGTGGTCCCTGGGTGGGGAAGGAGGTTTCCCGTATCCTCAACAGGTCAGCATGGAAACGGGCAACCACCTCCCTCAGACCAGAGAGGTGCCTGCAAAAAGAGCAGCAATGCAGCCTCCAGAACATCGCCCAGAAGACTGACACTCCACAGCCAGTGCATTGCACCACTCCCCACATGTCTGTGTTCCTTTCTGTATAAGAGGTATTTTTTTCATTTGTTTGTTTTTTTGTTAGTGTGTGCACATGGATGAGTGTGTTTTCCCCATATTCAGTGTGCTGTGCCTTTAAGAATATGAACAGGTGTATGTCTTTTTCATTTTTGGGGAAGTGATGTCAGAACCCCTGATATAAAGGAATTGATGTGCTTGGGGTGGGTGAGGTGAGCGGCAGGGTGGGGGGGACTAAGCCTGTGGCCTCCAGAAACAATCAACTACAGCTCTGACGCACCACCCCTGGCAAGCACCTTCCTTCCTTTCAGCCACCTATTTCACAGAGTATAAATAACAGATCTAGTCACAACTGACTGCAAATATTCTTCCAGCTAAATTTCCTCCCTGGCAATAAAAGGTACACTAAGAAAATTCAACCCCAAAAACAGAGAACCAAAACACTGACTTTTACTTATTTACATAGGCCCTAAAATTAAGAATTCAATTCAGTGTACTGCTATTAAATCACCTCCTTGCTATAAGGAAGCTGGTGGCTGCTCTCTGTCTCACCTACAGCAGACAGAGCCCACAAACAACTCCTGTTTTGAATCCACAGTTTCTCAGGCCCCTTTCAGCTCCTCCTCTTATTAGACATCTGTTTTATCAGACAGGGACACAGTCATGAGTTGCATGTCCCCCTAATCACACACGCTGGCTGGGGCATGACAAACCACCCCTACCGTGCTGCCCAGGCACTCTGGGCAGGAAGGGAGGGTTGGTGCAGCCATTCAGGCCCTTGCCATCAGAATTAAAATGTATGGCCCCACAGCATTCCGCAGTCCCCTGCTCCGCATGGAGCAAGGTGATCTACTACAGGACCAGGACAGGCATATGACAGGATGCCCACATTTGTCCTCCAATCCACTCCCCTGCAATTCTATGCACTTTGGGGCTGGCCATAGACAGGTACCTAGCGGTGCCCAGCATTCACAAATGCTGGACACCACATGCCTGTCTGGGGGTCCAGAGCTGTGCAGGCCAGGTACGCACCTCTCATGCATACCCGGCCCACAGTAGTGCATAGACCCCCATGTGTTTTTGTGCAACTTGTTAAAACTATTTTCAAAATGTGTAATTTGAAAAAAAATATATGTTTTCTTAACAAAAAATATGCAATTTAAATAAGTAGCACATTGGTTTGTGGGGGATGTCAAGTACTATTTCTGCCATGATTCCTGGTTGTTGTCATAGAGCATGCATTCCACTTGATCACAGATGGTCTTGGTAGTTGAGAAAGAGAGATGGAACATTCACAGTAGTCAGACCTATCTCAGTATACTGTAGCTCAGTCCTTAATCCATAATCTTTATTAAAACAAGTACTGCAGACTTTTATTGTGCCCAATAAGTCATAGATTGATGTCTACGTTTTTTGTTGCTCAGAAAGTATTGAAGATTTTTTGTTGTGTTGGGGGTGATTTTAGAAAGTTTTCATCTACTTTACATTAAATATACAGTAGTAGCCAACTGCCACTAGCATTGGTTATAAGGTCAGCAGCCTACAGTAGTTAGCAGCTTATTTTAAGACAGCAGTCTAGGAAGCAGTAGCAGCACTGGTGGGATGTAAACAGTAAATTCATTTTGTAAGTAGAAGCACCAGCATGAGGCTATCAAGCAGTCTTGCACTGTGTGAACTCAGGATTATACCAGCAATTTATTTAAGAGAGCAGTGTAAGCAGCAGTAACAGCAGTGGTGTATAACATAAACTAATTTTCTTAGTAGCGGCATCTGCATTAAGCTATTAGGCTGACAAGTGTTGTGTGTGCCACCTACACTTATACTGTCAGTTTATTTTGAATAGAATTACAAACAGCTGTAACTTCAGTTGTTTAAACTGTACATTTATTTTCAGAATAGCAGCATCAGCATTACGCTTTCAGGCTGTCATGTGGTGTGGGTGCCACCTAGAATTATATTATCAGTTTATTTAGACTGTAGCATAGCAGCAGCAGTTTAAACTGTCAATTTATTTTAAAAATAGCAAGCTACCCTGTGCTGTTTTTGAAAGAGCAACAGCAGTGACTCATTGGGCTACTGCACGTCAATATCCACTGATAGCACTTTCATGACTCCACAGGCCTTCTGCAGTCACATGTTGTAGGATGACTGTTCAGTAAATAAACAACCAGGAATCTTGGAAAAAATGGTCTGGGATACTCCCATTATCAAATATGTGTAATCTACCGAAACTGCACATTTTCCTTAAAGGAAATGGCACAATCTGGGAATTTTGAATTTTGTAAATACACATTTTAGAAAAATGTGCTATTTGAAAAAAGCACTATTGCAGCATTTGTGTACCTTTTGCCTAATTTCACAAAAATTGGATGGATGCTAAGATGGCAATCTCATGCTATTTCACCAGTGTAATTTACATTCCACCCAGCAATAGTAATTTGTATTGAATGTATCTGTAGCAGCTTAATTAGTATCATCAGTATTAGCCTAACAGGCCTTAGAGCAGTACAGGTGGCAGCAGTTTATACTGATATGTTGTTTTAGGCACTAGTTCACATAGCATTAAGCTATCACACTGTTAGGCAGGATGCATGCCAACAAAGATTATACTGTCAGTTTATTTCAGAGCACCAGTATAAACTGCAGTATTGGCAATAGTGTAAACAGTAAAGGATTTTTTTTAAGTAGAGCAGCAGGTACATATGATTATCAGGTTGTCACATTACTCTCCTGCCATTTAGGATTATGCTATCAGTTTATTTTGTACTGTATTTTATGCAACAATAACAGCAGTGATTTTAAACTGTGAATTCATTGTCCAAGTTGCATTATAAAATAAAAATATGCTCAAAGCTGATTGGTGGAGAGCTAGTTTCATATGTGATATTATTCTGGCACAACTGGGGCTGGCAGTATGGCCAAGAGGTTAGATTAATTAGTTTGAATAAGCTTGGCACATCCAGCAGACTTGCATTTGATTCCCACAACCTCCACTTGCATACTGTGTGACTCTAAGTAAGTCACATAACCTCCCCAGTGCTCCTGGGTCACCCTGTAAATGGGCCTTGTGCCCGGTTGGCCTCATGCAATTACCAAGGAATACAGAATAAAAATCTCCCAGGTGAAACAGGTGCACCCAAAATAGACTACTGCCAACCATAAACACATAAGTGGATCCATTTTATAACCACAGTAAGGCACTGCAAGATGTGCATCTCTGAGATTATGTCACTTCTCTGGTAGTTCAAGGCATTTGGCCCGTGGCTTTGTTTCTCACAATGCACCCAAGGAGTGGCATTATCCCAGCACAATGCACACACCTGGGGATGCCTTATTGCTCAAGCATCATAATTAGCATTAGACTATCACGCTGTCTTGTGGTGTGCATGAGGACTGCAACTTATTCTATCATTTTCTTTTAAACAGTATTATTCATGAGCAATAGGAGCTGTGTTGGTTTAAACTGCAGTGTGTTATCTGTGCAGCATCAGCATTAGGCTATTGTGTTTTTGTCTTGCATGTTTGATTTTTAATTAGCAACTGCACTGCTTAGTAGATTTACAGTGGAGTAAGCAAGAGTGCAACACTATTATTGCAGCTTCTGCCAGTGACATGCTCCAAAACTCTGCAGGAACACAATGTAATCCAGTGGCAACCATTCCAGTCTGGTGCACAATAAAGTATGACATGCTTATCACACAGGGTTGCAAGCAGTCTGACTCCACTGTATGTCTGTCTCCTCTGACAGCTTTTTCCTATGCTGCAAACCATCTGCAATCATATAGGGTGCATGCTTAATGGAAAAAAAAAATAGCCAGGATCATGAGAAAATGATTTGGAGGCACTTCCTATGCAAAAGATGCACAATCTACTTACATTCCAGTTTTTCTTAATGGAAAATGGGACACTTTGAAAATTGTGTATTTTTTAAAATATACACTTTCTAAAAATTCTCTATTTGAAAAATAGTGCCATTGTGAAATTTGCATATATTTTTGTGAATACAAAAATTGCACTTGCATACTACTCTATTTTGCTGGCATAACTGACATGTGCCCAACACTAGCTGTCCGGCATGACACAAAGCTGAGTGCCTTCAGCCATGTAGAAAGCGTGGTTATGTAAGACATATACCATAGCAGTTCTTGGGTGTATCAGATATTAATGATCACCCTGTGTGGTTGTGAAACATGAGGCCAAAGACAGTGTCCTCCCAATTTCCTGGGAAGAGCATTAATACCTTATGTACCCATGCCCTGGAATTGGTTATTGCACTTATCAAATGGGTAAAGAGTGTAAGTGTTTTGGTCTGGCTGTATCTTGTTATGATTTTCCCATCACACTCTGCCTACCACTTTTCCTCTATCTGCTGAGGCAGTTGCTTCTGCTCCAGCTGTGAGTGTACTGTGTAGTGGTGTTGAATTAATCAATGGTCATGTGTAGGACTGTGTGGCATGATAAAATTCCAGTGGAACAGAATTCCATGGAATTTTAGAAAATTCTGCAGAATTTTAACAGAAGCAGAATTCCAACATTTTGCATGCAAAATGGTTTACGTGGATTAATAATGCACAGTTTACATAAACTGCCAAGTCTTTTTCCACAAGGTCAATGTGATCCCAGAAAATTATTCCATGCTTTTTATTGACACGCTTTTCAGAATTCTGTGAAATTTAAAGTGAAATTCTGAAAAGTATTTTGGAAGTGGAATTGCCATTCCACACAAATTCCAAAGGCAGAATTCTGCATTCTGTAAAGCTCTAGTTATGTGATGCATTTTTACCAATGAAATTTCTTCATTTTCTCTACCTATTTTATAAGAAAGCACATCTTGGAATGTGTTATTGCACTTAATAAACAAGTGAAAAATTCCTAAAAGCTCAAAAGAAAAGACACTTTTGTTGACACTTGGGCCATACTGTAAAATTTCCAGTTATACATTCCTCTCCACTGTCCCACATTTTAAGGTACAATCTCTCTTTTTACTCATCACTGTCTGTCCCACATACCTTCAACTTAGATGCCTGAGGTGAAGCCAAAGGTCTTCATTCACCAGCACATTGGTGATTTGAATGTAATCCACAAAGTCCGGAGTTTATTATTCCATTTATAAAATGTTTTCCTGATAAATGAATCAGTGTTATGACCACTTTCAGTTAGTACATTTTGCAAAGAAGTGTCATCATGACCCTTTAAGAGTGCTGTCAATGGTTGTCTTTGGTTTTTTGGTTGGGTGTTCTGTGCTCTTTAGACTGGGGTAGGGTATGTGTGCTCTCAGTTGTTTTTATGTTTTTTGTGAGAATATAGCTAGTTTGTACAGTTTGACTTTTGTGGGCATTTTGGAGTATGTCCTGTGTTTTTGCTGGTCTGAGTACTATTGACATTTTTGAGTGTGTTGGCTTTTTTAGGTAGCATTTTTTTTATATAGGTTTTGTGGGAGGTTTTTTGTTCTTCAGATGGGGACTGATTTAATGGGGCATTATCATGTAGTTACATTTGATCTACATAATGACTTTTTGATCTCACAACTTTATTAGTGTTGGCCTAATCCAGAGGCAGAGAGAAAAGCTATGCTAACCTATGCCCATGCAATCACCCAGAAAGCAGGTTTGGCCATACTTAGTTGTCTAATTATGGTTAACCCAATGTAGACCAAATATGTATGCCATTAATACTACAGCTTTTTAAAGGGGATAAATCTTAAGGAATTCTTGATGTGAAAATGAAAACTGTTTCTGATTGAATGCAGCTGCTTTTAGGGTGCAGCACAGAGTCACTGTAATGTCATCCAGCACTATGGAAGCTGTACTTACATTAGTTGAAGACTGTCATTATGATATACAAACTGTAGAAATAGCATACTGATGACATACATTTTGTGAAAAATAACATGATTTCCACGGTTTATATTTCATCAACGTTTTGCTTCCAAAGTCTGTGTCATAATGCTTAACAATCCTTTTCATTTGGTTGCATTTATTTCCACGAGAATGGTATAAACGTATTCATTAGAGAAAAAAACTTGTGCTGATAGAATGTTAGAGTTTATGGACAAAGGCTAAGAAGTTTGGAATTTAAAATTTAGCATTATGTAGTTAATAGAAATAGAGCTACAAGTTTGGTTCTACTTGAGCCTGGAATACCTCAAACTTTGGGTGTTTGATTCTCATGGACTCTTGCAAATTATTAAGACCCAAATGGAACCAGTCAAACTGGCTATCAGACCAGCACTCCACTTACTCCTGACTCAAACAAACACACACACACATATATGCACACACGTACGCACACACGCACACACACACACACACACACACACTATAAAAAATTACCTGCTCCTGGTACAGAGCCAGAAACTGAACTATCTCTAAAATCAAATCCTTTTCCCTCCCTAATGCCCCCATTCCACAAAATGCCAAAAGCAGTTGTCCCCTGAACAGACTGCAGATCAATTATTGGGAGGAAACTAAGCTAAACAGTTGACTAGCTCAATCATCCCTGTACGTACCCTCTCATTCAGAGTCAGACTTTAAAAACTAAACAGGCTCCTAGCTTTGTCGCAGGAGCTGACAACACTATTTGAACTCAAGCCCCTTCTGAATGCCCTCCAGCTACCTACAGCTTCATGTTGGGGCCCCCCGCTTACCTCCAGTCATGATTTTGGAGGTTGGTGCAATGATGAAAATCAGGATAGCTCAGTCAGGTTCACCCCTCCACTGCACATACTCCTTGCATTGTAAAGTTCATGACAATGCATGTGTACTATGCCACAGAAACTCCAAGGAGGTCCCCCCAAATAGTGCATCAGGATTTGGGGGGCCAGATATTCATGGCACTTTGGGGGGATGGAAGCAACAAGCTAGGGAGGTGAATTTGATTTAAAAGGTCATTGTCTCCTGACACTGTGCCAGGAGCCAGAATTTGTTTTGATGTTTATGCATGTTTGTGGGGGGGGGGGAGGATGGAGAGAGGCAAATGACTGAAATTGGACAAAGTGTGACCAAGGACTAACCCTGGCCACCTAGGGAGAGCTGGGAAGGAATTATAAACTTTTTTTGTTTTCCTTTGTTTTTTGACCATGCAAACTTCAAACCATTTGGGATCTTGGTGAACATTACCTGTTCAAAGTTTACATGGTTGAACTTGAAAAGTTTGCACAGCTCTAGATATAAGCCAACAGCACGTGCTCTCCAAATTCTGTAGGTAGGGTTGTTTAGCAAATTGTATGTAGTCACACTAACTATGAAATCCTATTAAATTTCTTAATGAGAATAGGAAGTTTGGACTATCAACTTGAGCATCTTAACTTTGGATTGCCTTATTTGTTGTTCTTTGTTCTCAAACTCTAACATTTTATTAATTTATTTTTGTAGTAAATTACCATACATTTATTTCCCCTGTCCCCAAATAGTTACTTGAAGTTATTCCTGGTGCCAGTGTACTGTATGTAGATATATGTGTATGTGTATGTGTATATAAATTTATAAAATGGCAAAAAAAATCTAGAAATCTCATTGGCCAAGAGACATCAGCTGACTGTACATTAAATCTCTTTATACGCACAGTCATCCTGGTCCTAAACCACATCATACAATGAGCAAATCAGTCCTCATACAACCAGAACTATCTTCCATCAGTCCCCCTTCAACCCGAATTGATCCTCCATTATAAACATGGCTGCTGCCTTTACACTGTAAAAAAAACCCTTCAACTGGGCCCTAAAAATAAAACTACCTTAAATAAAAAATATAATAAATTAATTAAATGTTGTTTCCCTGATCATCACACTCTCCTTACACACATAAGCAAATTAGAAACATTAAGTATTGTTTATAGTTTTCATTACAACTGTTCGTTTACTAACAGTGAAAAATCCCCCCTTCTGTCTTTACCTGCTTATCAGGGAAATCTCTTATGCTTGCCCTGACAGTGATATAATTTAGTCTCTGGCTCTAAAACAGGCCTTTGTTGTATGTGTGTGCACAGAGTGTCAGGAGAGTAACATTCTGCAAGTGGAATAGAGCAAAATGTTGAATCCATGGTAAACATTCCATGATAAACATTCTATGTCTTGAATGTGGGGAAACAACAGAAAACAAAAAACAGGATGAAGAAAGTAAGCAATACAGTAATACTTTACAAACAAAAAGAAAAGGTGGGAAAACACAGTTAAATAGGCAGAGACAGACCCAAAGTGCACAAAGACATTGCTAATGTTAATAAAAGCACGTACATTTGAATCTTATATAGGAGTTTTCAGGTGAAATCTACCCTCCTTGCCCACCAAAAAAAGGGAACCTGGCAGGTTTAACATTTTCTTTTTTTTTTACTAACCTTTCACCTCAATCCTATAGCAGTTTTCCTTTTATGTACTAGACTACAGCACATAAGTAAAAAACAAAAATGAAGAGAAGGTTGCCTTCAATGAGAGTATACAACTACAGTGTAATGAATATTAAGTTTTAAACACTGCTTATGTCTTACACATTTACAAATGTTACAGTGTATTTATATGATAAAATTTACATGTGACAGAGAAAGTATTTATTTTCAATCAACTCTAATAATAAATACTTTTACTGCAAAGTACTGTACTAGTTAACCTATTGCTGACATATCCTATTTTATGTATTAATAGGGACTACTTTTTCAGTTTTTAGATGTTTTAGAGGTAATGTATTGTACACTCTTTTGAAAATAGTAAATAAGTTTTAATCCCTATCAGAGTACATCAAACTAATTCTTTTATGATGGTGGCCCATTTTATAAGTGTGATAAGCCACTCCATGGTGTGCATTAAAGGATTTTAATGTACTTCCCAGGGGCATAAGGACACTTGGCTTTCAGCCTCGTGCCTTAGCACATCCCTGGGGTGTGCAATAAAATCCTTTAATGCACACCCTATTGTGGCTTATTACTTACATATATATATATATAGAGAGAGAGAGAGAGAGAGAGATACATACATCTATTATACAGGTGTGGTCCTGACTGTATCATGCTTGTGTTTTATTGTATATTATTTTCCACATCCCATTCCCCAGGACACATCTGGAAACAAGCTGTTATCATCTCAGTGTGTCTTTCCTGGTGAAACATTTAAAATAAATCAATATCCACTATCAAACACTCAGACAACCAGACACCAGTGGCTGAGCACTTCTCCCAGAACACCATTCTCTGAAGGATCACATAAGTGGCAGTTTTGAGAGTAAATCTCAAAGACATTCATAGCAGACTTCTCTGGGAAACAAAAATTATGATATCTTTTGGAATATATATATTATATAGGCACAGTAGTGCATCTATATTAGGGTTGAGTAAGCACTGCTACGTTAAACACAGATTTTTGCACCATAATAACTTTTCGTCTGTTCAACCAATTTACATGAAATTTAGAAAGCGCAGCCCCTGTGGCAGGATCTCTGGATCCTGTAAATATTACATAGATCAAGTCAGTGGGGGCAAAGTTACAGAGGTGCATAAAAAGGTAAAAGTCTCAGTTTTTGAAAATGTTAAGACTTTTTTCCATCAGATAACTAAAAAAGCAGGAGGCTTTGAATCCTGAAACTTTCAGGTTTGATAAAGCTTGGTTGAAGGTATGTGCTTTTGTGGGTTTTAGGTCCAGCTGTTAAGAAGTTTTTAAAATATTTAATAAAATGTTCCATTTCTGAGCATGCTCAGTTCAAAAAATCAATGTTCTATTCATAACTGAATTTTTGTGAAAACAGCATCTTGCACTGTATGACACAACTGTCTTTAATAAATGACAGCTGTGTCATATAGTGCAACTCCTGCTGCTGTCATGACTCATAGGTCAGGGATGGGGTGACTTACTGTCATTGTAGCCCCACCATCCTGACTGTGCTGTGCCTTCAACTGTATCTGCACACCAGGGGCCTCAATCCCCAGTGGCAGTGTATTTAATTAATTAATTAGTTTATTTATTCATTCGTTTGTACAATCCGACACCGGAATATCCACCCCCAGTGTTGGATGCCCCCTGCTCCCACGGCCTGTTGTTTCATGTATACTTGCCAACAACAGTGGGTCCAATTCCCATGTCAGCATTTACAAGCCCCATCACACTCAGCAATGTGGAACACTGGTGAGCCCACTCCCAGTGTCCCAAAATAATTATTTGTTTGCCTTTGTTTCTACAAAAAAAAATCTCCCTATGCCTTATTTTTGTCTTTTTAAGCTGAAATAAAGAAAACAGTCCCTCATCATCACAGTCATCCCCATCCCCATCACAACCTTCCTACTAAGCACCCACCATCCCACACACCCTTTCCTCATACTTACCTTATAATGTGTGACAAAGAGCTGGTTGCATTATATGACACAGCTGTAATTTGCTAACAAACAACAGCTGTGTCATATAGTGCAACCAGCTGTGTCATGAGGTATTTTAGGGAAGGGGCTACTGTCATTATATCTGTGCCATCCTAACTGTGTTGTGTCTTGAACTGCATCTGCACACCGGGGGCCCCAATCCCTGGTGGCAGAGTATTTATGTTTTTTTCCTTTATTTATGTATAATCTGACACTAGGATGCCAACCCCCAGTGTCGGATGCCCCCCAAGCCCATTTGCCTTAATGACTGTGCCAACATCGGGGGGGCCCAATCCCCGTGTTTTCATTTACACCCCCAGCAGTGTGGACACTGAGGGGCCCACCCCCAGTGTCCCGAAATAGTTTTATTTCTTTATTATTTCCCTGAAAAGAAAAAAACATTCCGTACATCTTTTTTGTTTTTGTTAATGTGAAAAAAAAGAAAACGGTCCCTTGTCGTCATTGTCATCCCCCTCCCCATCCCAATCCTCCCACTGAGCACCCACCACCCCACAGCCCCCTTACCCTATACTTACCTATCAGGGTTGTATGCTGTCATATTTTGTGGACTGAGACATGTTTGCACTCTTCAAAGTCAAACTGTGAACTGAGGAATAAAGGTAAGTGCTGTATAAAGTATTTCCATGTTATTTTGAACTTATGTTCATAACTTTGCCATTTTCGGGAATTTTTTCACCAAATTTTCAACATGGCCTTCTTTTTTTTTTTTATAAATATCATTTTTATTGGTATTTTAACTTATTTACACGTAAATCAGCCAGACCATCAACAATAGTTAAAAAATACATGAATTTCAGAATCAGACTCAGCAAGAGTATAGTGCCCATAACATATTAAAGCAAAGATGAAAAGAATCCAGGAGAGGGTGCCAGTTCCCAAATAGGGTAGTTCTTACTTTTAGTCACTTTGTTCCTTTATTCGGCAAGTTAATCTCCAGGCCCTTCAGTCTGAAGGATCAACCTATCTTAGTCTATGCAGGATTGCCCATAATCTACTACTTAAAAAGTCACCAAAACACAGTGTAACTGTAATACAAGTCTCGGGCATTAGTGTCCATACATCCCCCAACAGGGAGCTCGATGAGGGTGCTCCCCCACAAGGCGGACCACAGACCCCCCCATACTGGGACCACCCTCCCCCGCAACCAGGACACCTGGGAACCAACCGGAGGAGAGAGAAGGGGGGAGCCCAGGAGGCCAATGACCATCTTCCTACCCTCATGGAACAAAGGTTGGGTCCTTTAACAGATAGTACATCTGCCATCGGGCCCACTTAGTCACAAATTTCCCTTCTTGATTATTTAGGCTATGTGTTATTTTTTCCATGACATAGATTTGTTTAGTAATAGTCCACCAGTCTTGTATGGTGGGCACTTTAGGCATCAGCCAGTGTTTTGTGATGGCCTTTTTGACTGCTGTGAGGAGTATAAGTAGGAGATGCCTAGTTATTGGGCCACGCATATCTCGAGGAAGAACCAGAAACAGTACCACCTCCATTGTCAGCTGAAACTGGGGGTCGAATATCTGCTGAAAATGATGTTGCAGGCAGGTAAAAAAAGGCTTCAGGGAAGGACAGCTTCACATCACATGGGTGTGATCAGCCCTTGTAGCACCACAAAGGCACCAGCAGCCCATTCCCTGACCCAGCACATAGTGACCCATGATTGCAGGGGTTCTAAAATAACAGATTAAGCATTTCCAAGAAAATTCCCTCCAGACATGTGAGCTGGATACCTTAGCTGAATATTTCCATGCTCTTTGCCAATCCTCTGGGGCTATCAGGTAGCCCGCTTCTTGGCTCCAGCAATTTCGAATGCTATCCATGAAGGTGGAATTCTGGGTCCTCAAGGACCGATAATACATTGATATCAGGTTGTTTTGCCTATTGTTAGGGTTTGTATTAGTAATGGGATCCGCTCCTGGTCCCAGATTTCCCAGGAAGTCGCTCCATGTAGTGCCTGAGCTGTAAATAACAGAAAAAGTCTTCCTTTGGAATATTAAATTCCTTTTGAACCTCATTGAAAGCCCACATTATACCTTGTCTGACTATCTGACTTAAGTATTTCAGGCCCCTTCTCTCCCACTGCCGGAAACCGCCATCAAGGGCTCTTGGGGGAAAGTCACTCAGACTGGGGATTGGGCATAAGAGTGGCAGAAATGTGGATAGTTGATGGCTATTTTGAATACTATGCCAGCCCCTAACCAAAGCCTCAAGCCAAGGGTTCCCTTGTGGGAATTTTTTCCCATTGTCCCTGGATTTGTACAGGGTGCAATGAAACGTATAATCGTCCATCAGCACCCGTTCTATATCTAACCAATGTGGACTGTTTGTTCTGGTTTGTCTGGACATCATATACGTTATATTTACCGCCTAGTAATATAGCCTGAAATCTGGGAGACCCAAGCCGCCCTCATCTCTGGGAAGGGTAAGGGTTTTGAGCCATACCCGAGGTCTTTTATTGGACCATATAAATTTGGAGATGTGTCTGTTTATTTCCTTAAAGGTTTGCATAGAAATCTGGATTGGAATATTCTGGAACAGATACAGTGCTCTAGGAAGGGAAATCATTTTAATTAGGTCAATCCTGCATGCCAGTCCCAAGGGGAAGGCTGCCCACGCAGCTAGGTCTGTTTTGAGTTGCATCACCAATGGGATATAATTGTACTTATAGAACTCCCAGGGGGATTTCAGTATGTGTACACCGAGATATTTAAGTTTTCTTAAATCCCACTTCCCAGGGACAGTGGTTTTGGCCCTCTGTGTGGGAGAATAGTAAAAAGGGAGCATCTCAGTTTTATTGAGGTTTAATTTGTACCCTGATACTGCACCAAAGTCCTCTAGTATCGATTTGACTGCAGGGAGAGATTGTTCTGGGTTACTCAGATACAGCAGTATATCATCAGCATCGAGGGCTATACAATGCTCCACCCCACCCAGATCCACCCCCGTTATATCCTGCGCCTCCCTGATCCTCTGGGCCAGGGGTTCTATGAAGGCCGCAAACAAAAGGGGCGAAAAAGGGCAGCCCTGCCTCATTCCCCTATTTAGTGGGAAATATCCGGAGTGATGTCCGTTAACCTTTACGCAGGCCTGTGGGGTGGAATATATGTTTTGTAGGACCTTTATAAGAGCGGAGGGAAAGCCTAATTTATGTAGTGTTTCATAAAGAAACTGCCATGACACTCTGTCAAATGCCTTTTCGGCATCCAGGCTGACCAGCAAGGATGGGATTTCCTCAGAGTGCATATGGTGCATCACATGTAGGGTTCGCCTAACATGGCCTTCTTGAGACCCCACCTCATGAACACTGACACTGACATTTTGTTAGTCAGACCCAGAAGGTGATTTTGCGGTTACTGCATGAAATCACCTTTCAGGCCTGAATAAGGACATTTCACCACAATGTCCCAAAAAGGCCATATTGAAAATTTGGTAAAAAATACCTATAAATGTCTGAGTTATGAGTGATCATTGAAATTTTTCTATGCACATGCATAACTTTGATAATTTTCAATATTTTAACTCCAAATTTTCAACATCGACATTTTTTCACACCACCTCATGAATATATATATATATTTATATGTATAGATATGTGTATATATATATATATATATATATATATATATATAGGATATGACATGGCCTGACTGAAGATATTGTATTTGTCTTCACAAGAGGCCAATGATATCATACTATTTCATGAGTGGTGAAGTCAGAAATGAGATATCTTTGATGTCATTAGCCTTGAGTAAAGATAAATATAATTTCTTCAGTCAGGTGGTACTGGGTCAATATAACACTGCTGAAACTGCGCAGTCTAAAGCACAGAATAAATTAGATCAACAAGTGTATAATAGCAGTAAAAAACAACCGCTATCCCTGTTGCACACAGCAACTTGGAGGAAGGGACGAAGAAACCACAGGTGCTGAGCATGGTCAAGCCACTCCCAAGGTGGCGTGGCTAAGGCACAAACACCTGGTGCAATGGAGACCTGGGGATCAGAGTTTGATTGCCCATCTCCCAACATGTTTGTTTTTTTTTGCAAAAAATTAAGTCCCCCCCTAGTTTCCCCTTATCCCCTCAGTTGGATTAAAAAGGAAATTGGGGGTTCTGTATAGGTTTAAAAGATATATGTCAAGGGATGTCCATTTAAATGTTGTGAACTCCCTATTAATGCCTATACTAGACTATGGGGATCTCATTTATGGTGGAGCCTCTGGCTTCTTATTGGAAAGGGTGGATTTGATGTTTCATAGGATGGCTCGTTTTGTACTGGAGGTCCCTTAAAGAACTCATAGGTGTTTTTTGTTGAACAATCTGGGTTGGCTTAGGCCTTCTGAGCATAGGAATCTTCATCTCCTTAAATTTATGTTCCAAATTTGGAAAAAAGGGGTCCCAATTTATATCTCTCAGTTATTTCCTCCTAGAAGTATGAAAGATAATCTTAGGGCTGCCCAGGGGTTACATTATTTAACCCCTAGATGTAATTTGAATGTCGGTAAGTCATCAAAGTCATCAGTACCTTTTAGAGGGATGGCCATGTGGAATAAAATTCCTGTGTGTCTAAGGGAAGTGAATCAGATAATTTATTTTTCTGATTTGAATAAATGGTACCTGGGATGGGCTAGTAGTCAATTTAATTGCAATCAATGTGATATTTATTAATTCTGATTGCTTATATATATATTGCTCCTTGTTGTATATTGTATATTTTTATACTGCAATTTAATATTGTTCTGAATGTTATGTTCTTTGAAACTGATGTTTGATGTTTGTTTTTTGATACTGGGACTTCATTGTAAATGAGTTAATGCTCAATTGAATGCCTCCCTTATTCATATGAATAAAAAAGATTTACTACTACTACTACTTACTACAGTCCATACCCCCCTCAGAGTTAGTTAATTTAATTTTGTGGGTGTGAGAGGAGAAGACCCCCATTTCAGGGAGTGCGGGTGGCAGAGCCCCCCACAAAAACCAAAGGAATGGGAATGTTTTAAATGTGTTCCTCCAGTGTGTGCTGTGATTGTTATGGTCAGTGATTTCACCGACTGTATTTTACATTGGCTGTTTTGACTGTGGCATTGTTTTGCTCTGCTGTTGTACCTACAACATTATGACCCCATGCCCAGTCAGGCCATGTCATATTCTGTTTATACAACATACGTTTTGGGACAGAAATGATGTTTTCAGAGTGTTGTATCAAAATCCCCATATTGCCCCCCGCCCCCGCATAGTGTTTATACTGAAGCTGCTAGTTTAATTATATTGGTGTTTTGAAGTTTCACCAGAGGTATGAAAGGATGAGTTAACATCCAGCCTCATTTTTGTAATGTTTGTTCTTTATCTAGGTCCACCAGGAAATAAAGAGAATATGAGGGACAAATGAAACCTAAACTGAAAGTTCAAGATATGAATTTAATTGAAGTTTTTTACTTAACAATGGACATCTTTCACATCTGATATTTCTTTTTTTTGAATGCCTTATTGGCACACTGTGATTGGTGGATGAATTAAGTTATGAGTAAAATGATTGGTTCTCATTAATGTGTTTGTCATGGGTGAAGATATATATATATATATATATATATATATATATATATATATATATATATACTGTGTTGTTAGTTGAACTCACTATCTCTGAAGAAGCCCAAAATGTCGGGTGAAACATAAACAATTCTGTTATGTTGGCCAAATAATTGTGAGATTAAAAGAAGAGCTGCATTTACACAAGTTGTGTGCCTAGCTTTTTTATTTGTTGCTGCTACAAGAGTGAGTGTGCTCCACTATGCTTGAACTGTGACTGTTTGGGAGAAGCACCACCATCCCTGCGATCACCACCACCTACAAACTGTAAAGTTCCCAATGCTGAGGCTTTCATGGATATCATAGTTTAACATGTTTTACTTCAGATGGTGACTAGTTGATCAGGTGAGTGACGGCAGTCTACACAAGGAAGTGCAGATAGGGACATGCACTGGGAGGAAACAGGTGCTGCCCCCAAAAAGCCAAACAGCTCCCAAAGTCATCATACAAAGGGAACACTCATGAAACAGGCCCCCTAGGGAACAATAGGTGAAACCATGAAGTGCCAGTGCATTCAGCTAATATGTCCATTTTGGATTATAAGCTGTTACTGCTGTACTTTTGACACATATGGATCACCTTTTTTTCAGTGCCAGCTTTGTTTGTTCTGTGACTGCAACTTTTGAATGGTGACCAAGTGAATGAATAGACTGCGCCATTTGCCTTTTTGGGAGTGCCACTGGACAACAAGGAACATTTTTTGTTGCTGGTGTTGGGTGAGTGGAATGAGGAGTGGAAGGGGATGCAACTTAAAGGGGGAGGCTGAACCGATGTTTTAATGAATGTTTGAGTATGGCGACAGGAACAGGAAGGGATTGAAAATCAGTGAGTAGGTAGGAAGGAAGAGTAACTGAATTTTTAAAATGTGCCCAAGTCAGGAGAGAGGAGCAAGGAGGGATCATGGGCAAAGAAAGGGAAAAGGGTAATGTGTTTTACTGGGTGTCTTGGTTGAGAGAATGAGGGATCAGGGACTCAGTTAATGTTTCAAGGTGTTCAGGTATTTGCTATTCTAGAAAGCTTATTGTGTTATGGAACAACTTTAATAAAATATGACATGATAAAAAGGTGTTTAGGCAAGGATTGGAGAAGGAAGGGGCTGAGGACAGAGGCAACAGACACATAGATTAAAGTAAAAAATAAAATAAAATGGCGAAAAAGGGAGAAGGGATTGATACTTTTTTTCTGGATGACCAGATTGGGGGGGAGGGTGCTTGGAAACTCTATTTTTCTGGTGGGCTTTATCATAAAGTAGGAGCAGGGAGAAATTGAGGACTTGGGAGGAAGGGGAAAGGAAACAGCTAATGTTTCAAGGTGTCAGGTGGATGGGCTGTGGGAGCAGAAAGGGAAGAGAGACTCAGCAGGAAGGAGGAAAAGGGAAACAATGCATTAGGGATTGCTGTTGTGAGGGGGAACATGGAGGTATTAGCAAATGCACTGGGATGGAGAAAGGGATTCATACATTTTGTTAGAGTGGCTGAGTATCAGACCCTCCTTAGCAAAGTAATGCTACACTGGAAGTACTTCCCCAGTGTTTCTGAATTCCACTGACCTTATCCGACTGAGTAATGTGACTCAGGGAGATCACCCCCAATATCCCTGAACTTCCTGAATAAGTAATGCAATGCTGGCATTTCATCCTGAGTGCTACTGAGCTCCTCTGACCCCTGACAGTCCAATACAACATCAACAATCCTTCCCAGTGTTGCCAATCATCCCCCAATTCCCTAGATTATAGAACTGGGCATCACAGAGTTCATCCTAGGTGTCACCCATCAATTCTGACCTGCCCCCTTGACTGTATAATGTAACTCTGGAAGCAATACACAGTGCTGTCCAACTGCCCTCAGGCTGTGCATTCTAAGTTCAGGAGCACATACCTGAAGTTACACAGGAACCCCAGCCCTACCCCAAATGTTCAGTGTGACAACTGGAGCCAAGCCCCAGTTTCAACCAAAACACAGCCATCCCCTTTTGTCCAGTATTATAGTGGAAGCCCATCCACAGTGTCTCCATGCAACCCTCCTCTCTGCATATTGAAAAGGACGCCAAGAGCCCATCTTTATTTCCACCCATCAGTCACACCCCCTGACATTCCAATGCAAAATTAGGATTCCTTCTCTGGTGTTGCACAACAACCTTGACCCCTGACTGCTAATGCAACACCATAAGCCAACCCCTGGTATTCGCCATCAACCACAACCCCTAACTGTAGAATGTGGCACCAGCAGTCTGTTCCTGGAGTCACCCATCAACCCCAAGCTCTCCCCTGACAGCCCAGTGTAACACTGGGGGCCAATCACCAGTGTCATCTAAACCTCTTCCCCCAAGATTCTCCAATGTAACACTGGGATGGCATCACCCAACCACCTGACTGTCCAAGGTAACACTGGTAGCAAATCCCCAGTGTCAAACCACCCTCTGACTGTCCAGTGTAACACTGGCAGACAACAATCAGTAACATCAACCCCCCAACCCCTTGACTTTCCAGTCTAATACTGTTAGCAAATCCCTGGAGTCCCCCAACCCCACAAATGTCCAGTTTAACACTGTTAGCCATGCAAGCAATAAGACATGAAGAGGTGTGGGTTATGGCCTGATAAGAACATGTCCATGGTGCACTTTGAGGCATGTGGTGCTTGCCATAACCCACACCATGGAGTGTCTTATTGTGCTTATTAAATGGGTCCTTCAGTAAGAAAGTTAATTAAAAAACACATAAAAAACTGTAAATAAATGCAGTAAAAATGGGATCATATCAACAGCAAACAAAAAAAGTAGTCCTTGTCAATGTTTTGCAATAGAGAATCTCACTAGAGGGTAGTGGCATCTGTCCCCTCCTCCCCATGCCCACAGACAAACAAACAAACACTGAAAACACTGTACATAGTGGTTTCTACTGCAGTGCAGCCTGCTTATAGTGGATACTGATAAACTGGAAGCTCAGTTTTATCAGCAGATTCCCATTTGCCAAATGACATTCCCATTGATCATAACACTAAATATGTGTGTTGAATTAAGCAGTGCTTCTATAGCGTATGGCTAGCAGTGCTTACCAGGGCCATTACCTCTTATCAGACAGCTACAAGTGCGAATTCAAGTCAGCGGTTACTCATGATCATTCAGTTGCCTTCAGATCTGCCAACAGTGCTACTCAGTGTCAGTTGCCAGGTGATGTGGGGTTAAGTAGATGCTAATTACTGGGACTGCAGGCTCACAAAGGGAATAGCTTAATCTCAGTTACATACATCTCTCATTCAGTCAGTCTGCTGTTCCCCTACCTACATGAGAGTATGGCTCCAAAGCACAATGCAATGTCGATAATCCACAAGGTGGAAGTCTTGAACAAAATTCAGACCATGCCAAAACTGAGACTGAGAGAATTGTCCATCCATTTTAGCATGCCTGAATCAACACTGTCTGATCTGCAGAGGGATCGTGACAAGGTGTTTGCCATTTGGCATACAAATCAGAATCCTGAAAGGAAGAGGAAGTGGAATTGCAAAGACAGTGAGATAGAAGATGCACTTCTGAGGTGGTTCTTGATGCAAGAGGTCAGGATGCCTTAATTAGTAGATCTCTGCTGATCGAGTAAGCCACTCAGATTGCCACAGCTTTGGGGAAAACTGACTTTGTGCCCTCTATCGGCTGGCTGCATTGATTGAAGGTGCAGCACAACACTGGATTCCACCTTGCACTTTGCAGGAAACAATGTGCCAATGCCACTAGTACTGAGCAGTGGCTTTCTGAAGTACTGACTGATTTGCTGAAAGGCTATAAACCAGAAAACATCCATAATTGTGATTAAACTGGGTTCTTTTACAGATGTGTTGGTTTAGGTACTCTGACTTTTAAGATCGAGCAGTCAGTCTGTGCTAAGAAAGCCAAACCATGGCTTAGTGTGCTTTGCTGCTGTAACATGGCTGTGACTGAGAGAATGTGATTTACCGGTGACCAGTAAATCAACCCAGCCACATTGTTTTAGGGTCACAAGACACCTTTCTGTGCTCTACTGATCAAGCCAATCAGCATGGATGACAGGGGGGCTTTTTGCAAAATGGCTCAGAGCCTGGGAATGCAAACTATGGTCAAGAAAGATTATTTTGCTCCTTAATAATGTTTTAGGCTATCCACAGGTGGAAGGGCTTAAAAAAATTAAACTGATGTTTCTACTTGCTAACACCACATGCCTGATTCAACCGCTTGACGAAGGCATAATTTATGCCTTCAAATGGCACTACGTGAGGGCTATGCAGACCTGTGTAGTAGAGATGCTTCATGGCTCAAAATTTTCCACCACTTACTGCATCAAAAAGACAAATTTCATGGATGAGGTGCAACTGATGAAGACTGCCTGGGATGCTAGAAGCACAGATACAATTGTCATATGCTTTGCAAAAGGGGGTTTCATTCACCCAACGACATAGTGCCAGACATAGAGATAGAGCAGCTAGATGAACAGCCACCACCAGGATTGACAGAAGATGAATTTAATGGAATCTGTCATATTGGGGATAACATTGAAATCAACCCCAAAGAGGACGACATCAAGGCTGCAGTTTCCTCTATGTCAGTTACAACTGGTGATGCCATAGGAGGATGAGGATGAGGAAGCAAGACACAGAAGAGAGATCAACAGAGTTGATTGTAACAGCTTGAGATGTCAGAAATGCACTCATCATGCTCTGTAGAGCCATGGAACAGGGAGCCTACTTGCTCCCCAACTGGTCACTCATCCAGAAAACTGAGAATGATTGGTCAAGATACACAATGGCCAGATCTCATCAAGCAAGCATTACTGGCTACCTGAAACAAAATTAAAAAAAAGACAAAAATAAAAATGTTATCCCTAAACCACAAATGTACCACATGTACCTCCCTCTCTCAAAAATCAAAGCGAATCAAAGCTATCACTGTGTACTGTACTAAGCACTAAGCACACAAGTGCACTTGGCAAGTAAAAAAAATGAATAACAAAAAAAACATAAGCTGCTTTTTGTTCTGTAATGTGCTCATTCTGTGATACAAATCATTTAACAAAGCATGACAGCACATTACTGCACTTTACCGGAAAACCTCAAGCAACCACAAAGCGATTACAGTGATGGTAATGTGGCATTAAGGTTAAGACAGACACTATCTGTACCAGAAGAAACCCGTAAGCACAGAGGTGTCTGGCATAAGCAGGCTGCACTGTATTATTATTTTTTTAAATATTTCTTAATTTGGCTGTGTTATCAGTTTTAGTCACATCTGGAGAAGGAGTGAGTCTGTCTGCCACCTCCCCCCCCCCACACACACACTGCAACACAACATGGTTATTTTTGTGTTTTTTTTAACATTTCTTACTTTCCCACATATTTCATGATTACTGATGGAGTGCGCTGCCGATTTCACTGAGACCAAGTAGGAGAGAGCGTGTATCATATCGGCTGCCATAGTTAGTGGGTTTTGCTTAGTAACGGTGCCCTGAATATAGTGCTGCTGTATGAGTGATGCTGATTGCTCCATTTTGAAAAGAGAGGTAAACTTCACTGTTAAATCTTAAATATCATTCCATCTGGCTAATTGTTAGAGAAGTGGTTTTCTTAATCCTTTGAAAGCTGCGTTGTCGCAGCACATGTGATGATTACTGGATCAGGAGCAGCTTTCAGTGGAGAAGTAACAGAAGTGAGATTTTTTTTTTTAAATCAAGGAGAAAGGCATAAAAAAATGTCTGTCCAGTGAGTGTCATGGGTGCAGCCGTGATGCGGCTTTCAAATGACAAGGGAAACCTGCTCCTCAATCAAAACTAGGCTGGCATGACTGTTTTGCAGAGGGTGGCACAGTAATACCTTCTTGTTGTGGGGTCAGGTTGGGACTAGTTGTGTGTGAAAAAAAACTTCTGCTGGCAGAACTTCCTCGAAAGTCAGATGTCCGCTTCCGCAAAAGTACAGAAATCAAATTAGCAACTTTTGCAGAAATTCTAACTTAGTACAGTAGAATTAATTAATAAATTGCAAATTATTCTTTCAAACTGTGGAGAAGAAAGTCTGCAGAACTGATTACTGAACTGCAGAATAATTACATAAATTGGAGAATAATTTATTAAACAGCAGAAAAAAAATTCCTTAAAACTGTTGTTACACAGTTCATGTGCATTTTTCCTCAGTTCAGCCAAAAAATTCCATGAAATACAATGAAACTCTGCCAAACACATTTGGAAACTTCTGGTCTCGCTAATGACAGAAATTCAGAAAATTCTGCAAAGTTTCAGAATTTTTGCGGAAATTCTGCAAAAGCAGAATTCACAACTTTCACTCACCCCTAGTTAGGACAAATAGTACCGGTTACAAAGTTATGTCCTGATAAGGACACAACTGGATAAGTGTTTCAGTCAATCAGGTTTAGGAAATGTTGCACCCATTTTATAATTTCCAGTATCACACAACAGTAACACTGGTAGTACATCCCCAGACTCACCCACCTGACTGTTCAGTGTAACAGTGACAGATAATACCCAGTGTCTCCTAACCTTCTCATCCCAGACTGTCCAGTGTAACAGTGGGAGCTGATCCCCAGTATCACAAAACAACCCTGACCCCCAATGTTTAATGCAACACTAGAAGTTCATGCTCAGTGTCATCCAACAGCCCCCATACTCCTTCCTGATTGTCCAGTGGGTCACAAGGAGCCCAAATCATGGTGTCACCCATTAGTCCCATCCAACTCCCCTTTCCACACTGTCACTATGCTTTTGGGAGCCCATCACAGGTGTGTTGTCTATAAATCTCAACACCTTCCCACCACGGCTGCAGAATCTGACACCAGGTGCACATCTCAAGTGTGACTCAGCAAACTTGACCCTCCTGACTCTTTAATGTGACACCATGAGGCCAAACACAGTGTCACCCATCAACTGTGTTCCTCCCCCCCATGACTGTTAAATGTCATACAAGGATCCTGAACCCATTGCTTCAGAACACCACCCCCCTAGAGCAAAGTGCCTGTTAACACAAAGGCCTGGAGGTAAATAGAACTTGGGTCCAAATCTTTCCCAATCTCAGTTTCACAATGAAGCAGCACCAACAAACAACTGATACAGTAGGATGATAAGGAAACAGAGAGTCACTACTAGAATTCCACATGCATACCTCATGAAGCTGTAGCTATCAACTGAGAAGAAAACTTATTTATTTAGATATTCAAATTAGATAAAGTGAGAACAGCTTAAGCAGGCATTAGTCAAACCACACAAAATGAGAACTTACTAGACATAACAAAAAGGCAACAGAGACATAGATTAAAGTAAAAAATAAAATAAAATAAAAAAAAAACTACTGTATCCTTTATTAATGTGCAAAAGACATGTTAAAAACAAAGGCCCCAGAGACCAGCCTATCATGCAGCAGTAGAACTACAACTTGCAACCTGGGTTTGGGAATAAATACTGGTTGTCATGGACTGGCTGAGGGAGGATTCAATGTCCCAAGAAAAGCTCTCCCTGTCCCTGATTGGGGATGAGGGACTATGCATCTCACAGCAAGACTGCCGCAGGGTAGAGTCAAGATTGTAATGCATGCAAACACACCAGAAGTGGAAGGACTGCTGACTGGCATGACACACATAAAGGGCACTGTGTGTGTGTGTGTGAACACATCATTGCATGGCAGCACCCTGGGAGAAAAAAGTCCCAGTCCTTTCTGTTACCTCCTGTAGGCACCACATGACTGACATTGAAGTCCACCCACTGCCATGTGTGGTCCTGGGCTAGTGATGGGTAACCAATGAGTCCATGAGAAGGTCAGTAAAAAGGCTGGGGGGGGCTGCAGGGACCAAGGAATGGAGGAGCAGAAACAAATGTATTTATTTACTTAATTTTTGGTAACCGAGTAGGTATACTAGACAACCAAATGCCTATTTTCGGGCATGACTTGGGAGGATACACTACACAATTTGCAAATGAATACAGATATAGGTTTGGGGAGCACATAGTTCAAGGGTCAGGATAGTTTCGATCAGACATATAGCAGATTACAGATAAAGTGCCAAAATAGGTTGACAAAAATTACATTTTGGGTGCAAGCAAAATCTAAGACATAAATAAAAACAAATCAGAGGCTAAAAACAGGTGCAGGTCACGGATAAGGCTAGATGATTCTTAAGGGCAGATCTAAAAGATGATTTGATGGGGGAACTGCAAACACTGGTGGGGAGGGAGTTCCAAAACCTGGGTGCAAACAAAGAAAAAGCTTGGTCAAATAATGGAAAAAAGAAAGAGAGCCCCCTCTCCAATGGTGTTGAAAAGGAATTGCAGTTTTTAACATGTCTTTTGAATATTAATAAAGGAGGCAACATCTCTTGTTTTGTTAGCTTCAATCCATGTCTCTGGTGCCTTTTTACTGCTGCATAACATCAGAGCTATGCTGATTTATTTCTCTCAGAAGAAGGGGTCTCACTGGAATTCCTAATGCAGAATAGCAGTATTGTTACTGCAGAGTGGAGTCAAAGCACAACTTCCTGAAAATCTATCCACATCCTCCTCATTCACTAAAATGTGTTTCCTTCTTCCCCCATCCTGCTGCACTATATTCTTGCTCCAAACAATAAACTTTATAGTACTAGTTTTTTTGTTCCCAATTGAGTTGCACTGTTGTGTGCCTACCCCGTCCCATGCCATTGTGTTCCCTCTCTCTCCCTTCTGCCCTGCACTTATCTGCTCCCACTAACTAATAAATATTTGTCATCTCTAAATCAGTTGTGTCCTAATGACTTGTCTGTCTGTGTTAACTTCAAGCAGCCTTACTATGTTGGTCAATATCACAGTAGATTTTAAAACTTCTTTTTTTCCCTCCTGACTGTAGTCATATGGTTTCTGTGAATGGATGACTGGGTAACCAGATTACATATTCATACAAATTAACTGTTATCTAAACGTTGCAACACTATTGTACAGTTTAGTATAGCAAGTTGTCAATTGTAGATCAGGTTTTATTTTGGGGGTGTCCAAATGTCTTCCAGTCCCACCGTGGTGGAGTCTGCGACTGCCAAGGGCATTGCAGAGGAAGACAAGTCTGATCACACAAATAATTTTTTGCTGTTTTCTGCTCTGCTTTAAGTTACTGTACTGTTTAAAAAATCCAAATGACAGAGCCATTAAATGGTATTCATTTCCGTCAGTAACAATACTTTATACAGTGTGTCCATCTTACAGGGTTATTGTTCTTTTAAGGCTAGATATTGCAGTCTGCATTTTCTGATCAGTTTGCTTGAGAAGGGCATGAGGTATTGCATTCATTTGTCCTTATTTTTTTGTTTTGTTAGGAGGGTGATACCTATATATTTTGGATGTTCAGTATCATTCATCAATCCTTGTTATAATGTCGCTCTATTCAAACTGCAATTCTCCCCACCAAATTATCATTTTCATTCCTGCAACGTCCTTGCCCTCTCTCAGTCCTGTAGATTTATTCTGTGTGTTTTCTGCCTGCTTCCTTGTTCACTATGATTGGCTCCCTTCCATCCCAGCAGTAGTATTTAGGAAGTGTGGCTGCAGCAGTCTACCAACAATGCAAGTGTAGGAAGGTGTGTAAATGACCCACTTCTTCATCCACCTTCCCGACCCCTCATACAAGTGTATGTGAAAGGGAGCCACTTCCAGCTGCAGTTTTCTGTCTCATGAAATACAAATTTCTTTTTATTCTGCCCCTGACATTATTAGCCCCCTCACCCCCACACACAGAAACATTCACCATTGCATGCATAATAATAATGCATAATTCAAAATGTTCAGTTAGTAAGAGGCATGCATGATATTCCAATATGACAATATATGATCAACACTCTTTGTATTGAAAAATGCAGATTTCAGTAACATGTTACACTTGCTGTGATTTTTCAAACACACCGCTTGTGGTCAGCAGAACTTTTGGTGAATAGAGATGTGAAAACAGTGGGTAAATACAGCAGCATGGTGGTGGTGTCCTTGGTAAAGCAATAAATTGATTTCCTCTGAACATTGGGCTGAAATGAGTGAGATTAAGATTTTGAGTGATGTAAAGGATTATCAGTGGGAATCATTTCCATTCTCGTTTCCTCACTGACAAATGCTGATAATATGTTGTTGCATCTAGTCTGAGTGCTATACCTGCACATTCAGCATCAACTGCAGCTTATTTTTCAGACTGACCATTTTTTTTCTTTCTATAAATATGAAAAGTTTTATATATTTGAGAGTTGTTACAAGTATATGTTAACCATTTCTGACTGATCAGCATTCATGGGAAATTTGCTTAGTGAGGATGAACTCATGTTCAGTAATACAGTAATAAACATAGAAAAACTATAACAATGTTTGTCAGTGAGTTATTATGGTTTGCCATTTATAACATAGTATTTGTGAACCCAGTAAACCATAGTTTATCACATATTGACACTTTCAACACAGTAAATTTGCATTTATCTATGTATTGTATTCTAATATTTTCTTTTAGTCTGCAGAATAATAAGCATACTACCCAGTAACAACCTGGCTATATTTTCTTACCTGTGTCATAAATATAAATTCAGTTGTATCATTCCTTTTAATTTATTTATTTAAATGTTTTACCAGGAAGGCATGCTGAGCAGACCACTGCTCAATTCCAGATGAGTCTGGGGGAAGGGGACAGGCGAGACTACATCAGTACAGTATTCAGTGATCAATCAGGTAAAATATGCAGACTGTATACAGTACAGCACAAAAGGTAGTTGTCCAAGGCACAGCAAAATGGTAACAAAATACATGACATACTGGCAGTCACAATATAGGAGAAGCTAGACCCTGGTGCAAGACAAATGTTAGTCGCATGTGCAGTTAGGGGAGAAGTGTAGTTTGAGGAGGGAGTTGAGGTGCAGAGTGAGGAGGCATTCTGAATATCCTCGGGAAGGGAGTTCCACTGCTTAGGCATGTGAAATTTGAAGGCTGTCCTGCAGTGGTGGACATGTGTGGTACGGACAAGAGTCGGGAATCATTTTTCCTGAGTGAGTACACTGGAGGGGTTTGGACTGTTAGGACTGAGGTGAGGTAAGGGGGCAGGGACTGGGTCCAGAACTTTTCCATTAAACTAGTTCAGTGGGACTGTCTCTGATAATGAATATATTCAGATCATGAATATACATGATATGGTATGTGGTAGTAGAGGAGATCTACAGAATGTTTGGGTTGTGTGTGCAGATCGTGGTGGTGGGAGGTGTTTGGTTGTTTTGGAGCTCTTATTTGCAAGTTTAGATAGCAGGCATTTTATTTTGGCATCTGCTATCATAGCCAATAAATCTAATGTTAAATGGATGTACTTAGTACACCCCCTGTAATGCATATGACATTAAACCATTGTTAATAAATTTATTTTAATTCAAAGTCAAAAAGTCTACATTGTTTTCAGTTCCTATAGTCAGATGCCAATGACTGATCACCTTATGCTTCTGAAGTATGGTTCCAAACGTACCACATAAACTGCACACAGACAAAAAAGGTAAGAGAAATAATATTCAGTTATCTGCATATGCATATCCACATTACATGGCATTTCTGTGATTATCTCATTGTGCAGAATAGTGTGTGTGAGTATATGTGGGGGTGGATGCGAGAATACTGTACTCTCCACACTTTCTGTCATCCCTGAAATGCAGCAGTCAATGAATGCCTCTCACTTCTCTCCTAAGTCACACAACAAGGAGCATAGTGCCGTTTGAAACTGCCATGCAGAACAGAGAAAGCAAGTGCTCTCTATTTCACAAACATACAGGTGTGAAATTCATTGCATGTGTGAGAGACAGCTTTTGTTTTCCATCTGCTGCACTCTAGCTTGAATACCTGACATCAAACAAACTTGCCCCTCAAGAAAATGAACCTGAATGGTGGAATCAAAAACTAAAAGTGGCAAGTGTGGCCAGTTATGCAAAAGTAGGCTGGGAGCAATTTCACACACACACACACACACACACTCACACACACACGCACGCATGCATGCACACACACACACACACACAAACGGCATAATCGGTAGACTGGTATCAGATTTACAGCCAAAAGTATGCACCCGCTTGACTGTCAATGCTGCTAAGTAAGTATTATCTCATTTGTGAGGGACTGACCTGACTGAGCAAAGGCAGGCTCTTGAACATTTTAATGAGCTTAGTTAAGATGTGCTACCTGTGATGGAAGGCGCTAGGGTCACTCACTGTGGCTCCTTGTAAATTAAGCCTGACTTGGGAACCAATGCATTTTACTTTAATCTGTAGCCCTGATATGGCTGACTTGCCATGCCCCACTGCACAGCACCAGCAGCAAGTTCTGCCTCTGCCTGCCACTCCATACAATTCCAGGCCTCCTCAGGTCAGGTCTGCAGTGCAGTCCGGTAATGATCATTGCTGACTCGCTTTGGAATGCATCTGTGCTGTTACTGCAGCCCTAACAGTCATTTTGTTGCCTTATGCTGTTTGAGGCTGTAACCTGCTACTTCCACTCTAAAAAGGTTGACTTATTGTGCAGTGCTTGCTTGTGCTATTGTTGCTGCTTCTCCACCAGTATTGTTGGCCTTTCTGGAGGTAGTTGAAAACATTCCTGAAAATCAAGGGCAGGGGCAATTCATCTGAGAAGTCTTTATGCATCTGACATTTTTTTAAACACATAACTTTATTAACTCTCTTGTTGATATTACAGATTATTTTTATGAAATGCCCCACCCCCACACTCCTAATGAATCTGTAGATATTTGTTGTGCTGCAACACAGTACAGTGATACAATAACAATACTACCACTAGACCACTGTACATAAATATGACTGAAAATAAGTCATAAATATGATTGTTCATGTCTGACATTAACTGTTCATTACAACTACTTGGACTGATACTTGGAATGATAGCACATGACTTAGCAATGTGTGTTGTTTTTTTTTGTGTGCAGACAAAGGGATAATGCTCATTTGAAGTCTAATACACTTGAAAGACACATGTGACATTCCAAGTCAGTCGAGTCTAAAACACTATAATAATTTAGGAAAATACAGCATCAAGCATCACTACTTTTATAGTGTATCAGACTCTGATAATTTGAGCGTCATAGGAGAGATTGCAGAAAGCAGTTCATTCTTACCACGGGAAGTCTCCAAACCCACAAGCCAGCCTCAAAAAAGTCTTACAAAAAAATTCAGGTAGCCCATAACATCAGTTTATTATATGTAGGTACATGCCTCTGGAGCATAGAAACATAGAAACATGGACTTTGGTGGCAGATAAGGACTGCTTGGCCCACCTAGTCTGCCCATTTCCCTACCTAGAGGATAAGCTACAGATCCTATTTAACCAACAGCCTATTTCTTCCTACCCCCCACAAAAATTGCCTTATGTCTGTCCCATGCATTCTTGAATTCTCCCTCAGTTTTAGACCCCACAACCTCCTCAGGAAGGCTGTTCCATGCGTCCACCACCCTCTCTGTGAAAAAATACTTCCTCACATTGCCCCTGAGCCTTCCCCATCTTCAAATTGTGTCCCCTTGTTCTTGCACATCTCTTTTTCTGAAAGATGCTACCCTCTTGGATTTTGTTGATTCCACTAAGGTACTTAAACATTTCTATCATGTCCCCCCCTCTCCCTCCTTTCCTCAAGGGTATACATATTAAGCTCCTTTAGTCTCTCCTCGTATGGCTTCTGGTGCCGACCCTACACCATTTTAGTTGCCCTCCTCTGAACTTGCCTCCATCCTGTCTATGTCCTTGCGGAGATGGGGTCTCCAAACCTGGACGCAGTACTCCAGATGGGGTCTCACCAACTGTCTGTACAGGGGGATAACAACTTCCTGTTTTCTGCTGGTGATGCCTCTCTCTATACATCCCAGTATCCATGCAGTCCTCCCTACCGCCTTCTCACATTGCTTGCCAACCTTAAGGTCATCTGATATGATTACCCCCAGGTCCCTTTCCATTTTTGTTGTTGTTACTACCCCCTATTGTGTAATCTTCCCCTGGGTTTTTGTTTCCCAGGTGCATTATTTTGCACTTCTTTGCATTGAATCCAAGCTGCCATACTTCTGACGATTCCTCCAACCTTGTCAAGTCCCTTCTCATCCTTTCCACGCCTCCTTGTGTATCAACCTTGTTGCAGATCTTTATGTCATCTGCAAAGAGGCATACTATTCCTTCCAGTCCCTCTGCAATGTCACTTATAAAGATATTAAAAAGGACTAGACCCAGTACTGAACCCTACTGTACCCCACTAGTAACCCCTCTTTCTTCAGAGTGGACTACATTTACAATTACCTTCTGTGTCTTTTTGTCCAGCCAATGTTTTACCCAGGCTATCACCCTGGGACCCACTCCCAGGCTGGTTAATTTGACTATTAATCTTTTGTGTGGGACTGTGTCAAATGCCTTCCTAAAGTCTAGGTAGGCCATGTCCACAGTCCTGGTCTACTACTTTGATCACCCAGTCAATGAAATCAATTAGATTTGTCTGACATGACCATAGTAAACCAAATCAATTATGCAGTTCACAAGGTGTTCACATTACATACGTTTTTATATTTTTTAAGTAGTTAATTTAGGGCCACTTTTTTGAGGTGATGGGTAATGCTTCATCTAAGCTACTTTGCCACAGTTTTAACACTTGAAAACCCTTTAGCATGCATGAAATGATGTATATTGTTTACAATTTATTTACCATGGATACAGACGGAGTCTGAGTAAAAATAAGAGTCAATCCAACACCTCATTTTCAGTGGGGTCCTGTGGGAGTTTCTACTTCTACTCATTTCCACAGCTGAGTGGACTGCAGTACTGGGAGGTTAAGTGACTTACATATGGTCACACAATGAGTATTTGGCTCTAGTAGAATTAGAACCTACAGTCTCCTGGCTCTCAAGCCAGTATGAGACTGAGCTTTTCTATCAATACAGGTATGTTTGTATTAGTGTTTTTTTTTTTTTTTTTTTTAGTGTGTAGCAGTAGAAATTAAAGTGAAATGGTGTGGTACTGAGTCAGAGGAATGTTTCCAGTGGGGCACAAACAAATTCATCTTTTGGGTAGGATTTGAAATTTTTCAGGTACCGGATTCAGAAGTAGAGATGTGGTGAAGCTTTAATCCACTGGCAAGGTTGCCACGTAGTGGCCAAAATTTGCATTCACAGAGTTTTGTGAAGTTTTCCCTGACCTCAACAACTTTGACTATGCCTGAATCATGAAGTTTTCAATGTGAACTATGGAATTTCACTCTCAAAGTGTGGAATTTTGCCCGCGAATGGCAGAATTTCACCTGCGAATGGTGAAATTCCACTTTTCATGGACAGAATTCTGCACTCTGTGGACAAAATTCTGCACTTCACAGTAAAATTTTGCACTTCATATATCAATCCACGCTATGCGAATTGTGCTAAATTTGTGGATTAATTTGTAGAGCGAATTTTGCCAACTTAACCCATCTCTATTCATGAGGAGACATCACACAAGAAGGCTATATTGAAAATTTGGTTTCACAATATTAAAAATCAACAATGTTATGAGCCTGCATTGACATTTTTCAATCCTTGCTCATAATTTGGTAATTTTCAGTATTTTGACCCAAAAATTGAACATAACCATTTTTTCATATTACTTCGTGACAGGTGTTTCTCAAATCCTGGCAAACATGTCTTTTCCCACTTGTGGTGCAAAATGACACTTTAGACAGGATTTGAAAATGTTCACCTACTGGGTTCATGAGGTATGACCATAAGAAGACTACAGTATGTTGAAAATTTGGGGTCAAAATCTCAAAAAACAACAAAGTTATTAAGCAACATTGAAGTTTCTCAACATTTACTCATAACTATTAATTTTCAAGATTTAGACCCCATATCTTCAACATAACCTTTTTTTACCCACCTCATGAACAACACAGGTGTAATGCTTTAAATCACCTGTCATAAGTTTTTTTGCTGTCCCTCCACAAAATCACCTTTCGGAAGTGATTTAAAAAATTTCACTTCTCTTCATCACAATGTGGGGTAATAAAAAGAAGTGTGTGTGTGTGTGTGTGTGTGTGTGTGTGTGTGCGTGCGTGCATGAGACTATTCACTGCAATCCAATCCACACATTAATTCTGTACCACTTGTCACATTAATGCATTAGCATCCACTTTGGCTCTGACCAGAACCTGTTTTAATGAGTTTTGAGTGCCTGACTTTTGTTAGGTTTCTGTGTCTGTAACTGTTGGTGTGTACCAGGCTCCTACTGCAGCTCTTTTGTTCCTTTGAAGAAAAAGAGAACTCAGTTCTGGCCATGAAATGGGGAAAAGTTGATAAGGTCAATTTGCCTACCTCTTTTGGTTCAGCTGAGACCCTAATTAAAATGGGACTTTAAGTTTAAACACATGTAATGTTCACTGCAATGTAACTTACAGTACTTGTTTCTTAGATAGACCTGTGTGTTTTTACCTTTCTCTTTCAGTTGCTATATTGGTGGATACTAGTCTTTCTTTACTTAATAAAGATGGTGAAGACACTGACCCATCAGTGCAGTGGTAGTGCTTCTGCTTGTGATGCAAGTGGCTGGGGTTCAGAAGCAAGCCCTGATTGTCAGGGATCATGGAGAGGGAGGAGGCTTGGGCATCCCAGTGGATGCTCTCCTCCTCCAGGGAGTGAGGGTGGCAATACTCCACTGCAATAGCACCACTTGGGTTGCCACAGCTGATGATGCAAACTAGAGATGCCTGCATATGAAGGAGGGTATGTGGCTGGAGTTAGGTTGAGGTGGCAAGCATGCTCAGTGTATATGACCCTATGGCAATAACTTACAGCTCCAGCCAATGGGCAGGGAGCATCTCAGTCTCTACTTCCTCCTGGGATTCCACCTCATCATAGGAGAGGAGTCCTCACCAAGGGAGGGTAATCAGTGGTCTCCCAGTCAGACTAGATTATGGAGTGATGGGGCTGGATCGACCAAGCTGTCAGTCTGAATGAGTGCATACCCATGGTGCCAGCCAGAGGAGCAAAAATAGAATTGACAGAAAGATGTTGAAGACCTTGTGATTAGTTCTAACGTTATGATGTAGGTAAATCCCATGAATGACAATGAAACACTTGCACCAGGATACAGCAGTGAAAATATACAATTGTAAGAGAAGAGAACCTTCTATAAGTCCCACTCACAGTTTGATAGCTAAAGATGAATTGGTTCATGCTAAGTCTCTCACAATGAATGTTTTTAAGTAGCCTGCTATTTCTTTGTCTGGGCAACAATTTTACTTATGTTACCCATAAATTTAAATGTAGTGACATGGAAATCTACCAGAATAGTCAAATGGGCACCAGAGAGTGCTGAGCATGAGACTGGAAGAGAACAAAAGGGTGCCATTGGACACCAGATAATGCTTGGCACAGGATGAGGAGAGGGAGGGGTGCAACCGGACAACAAAAAGTGCTTGTCAGGGACAAGGTAATGGACAGTGCTGACACCGGACACCCAGTTTCTATTGAATTATAGCACAAGGCTACAAAGCTAATGAACTGAAAACGTGGGATAAAAATACTCTTGAATGTTGATGAATTCATGGTATGGCATTTCCAGGTTAGAACAACTGCTTAAAGCAGAATTAGCATTACCCTGACTTCAGCACCTTCACTTAAACTATAACAAAAAGATGTGTTGGTCTGTGAGTAAATGTTTGTGCCTTGAATGAACATTTTTATACTATAGAGACATAGACAATGCCATCAAAAAAGACCACTGGTACATCCAGTCTGCCTGGTTTCACCCTATGCTACCCCATAACCTATTGTCTAGACCACATTTTTGCCCTTGCCTCTTTACACCTCTAACTCCCTGCCTTACTGTTACCACCCTGAGTAATAATTAAGTCCTTTACTCTGTCCCAGATGTGCTTGAACCCATTTGTTTTTGCACCCACCACTATAGCTGATAGGCTGCTCCACAGCTCAGTCACTCTCTCTCCGTACAGTAAAACTTTCTCTCATCACTCCTGAATCCTACCTGCCTGCAGTTTCCATGCATTTCCTCTTGTTTATGACCCACCATTCCTGCTGGATAGCTCCTCACAGTTTACTCTTTCCGGAACTTGAAGACCCCTATCATGTCTTCACTCTCCCTTCTAGTTTCCAGAAAGTACATGTTCAGTGCCCTAAGCTACTCCTCATAGGATCTTACATATTGTCCCTGAATCATGTTGGTTACCCTATGCTTCATTTTCTCTAGCCTGTCTCTGTCTTTCATTAGGTGGGAACTCCAGAACTGTGCACAGTATTTCAGTGTCTCACCAAAGATCTATAAAGAGGTAGTATTACCTATTTCCTGCTACTATCGAATCCTCTGAATACACCACAACATTCTGGTTGTCTTTCTGTAAGCATTTTTGCAATGGCTGCATTATTTTAGAGAGTCACTTATGATCACTCCCAGGTCCCTTTCCTCTGAGGTAATGCCCAGCTTGACCCATCCCATCCAATATTCTGTCCTAGGGGTTTTGTTCCCTTTCTGCATCACCTCGCTTTTTTTTTGGCACTGAATTTCAACTGCCAAACCTTGGACTTCCTCTCTAACTTATGCAGGTCCCTCTGCAACTCCCTTATTCCATCTTTGTTGTCTACCCTCAGGCCTCAGGCCCCTCCTTGGCACTGACCCTCCCTGGCACTGACAATGCCTCTCTGAGGCTGCCCTCTGTTATGTTTTGCTGAGGCGCCAGTTTGAAGGTCCATCCAGCCTAACTAAAAGATCTCAAGACCTGTTTAAAATCTGACAATGCCTTTCAGAGGTAGCAACTGGATCTATTTGTTATATAGTACCTAGCTAAACTCTTGTATAGGCAACTTTGACTGTCTGTACCATGACGATATGTATGAAGCCACTTAGGATACTACCTTGAAATTTTAACGACTCAAATCTAGTACATGTAACATGTATAATACTCCAATATACCCCTCTTCTAATGTTATCTCTGTCAATGTACCAATATGTGTTGTGCTTCCTGTGATGCGGAGCCTTTGAAAATGAGTTCATGACTCAAAGGGTTGTAATTCCTATGTACTTAAATAAATAAAAATAAATACCCTGACAAAGGGCATAGTGTCAGGTGTGAAAAGTCACACTATCCTTTATTCCTTCATTTACTGTATGTCATCCATTAGCTAAAACAACTTAAATCACAATAAATCCATACATTTGAAATAAATAAAAAATGACTTAACACTATAAAAAAACAAGACCTCATGTATGTTCAACTTCAGTTGAATGTGAATTACATAAAGATATATACAGTAAACTCTCAGAAACTCAGCAGTCAGAGACAGTGCCAAATCTCATACAGAATAATGTCATAAAAGATGGGTGCACATCCTTGCTTAAGAATCGAATGGGGAAGCAAAGTTACAAAACCTTGAAATAAGAAATGAAGGGAAAACTAATCACCTGTATTCTTTTACAGTCCAAAATATGAAATCAGTATCGATATGTTTGGTCTTCCCTATGTTAGCACTGAAATATTTCTATTATGTCTCATACTTTAATTATTGGGCCAAATCAACTTGCTTAATTTATCGTCTGTTCTACTTATTTTTGAAAACATTTCCACACAATGCTTCTCGATCCCACAGTTCTGGGGCATTATTATATGACATATTGCTGTTAGTAACTCAATTTCAATTTTATTTCAATTTTATTTGTTCACTGGGTAAGTACACTGTACCAAAAGGTCTGTTTTCAGGCATGACATGGGTGTTTTCAATAAAACACAGCTTATGGACTAATATCTCCAATCACATATTAGTTACAAAACATACTAATGTTCATACAATTCATTTTAACATGAAGGAAATATAAAATAGGTTCATTTGGCACATACAATAATCATCACAGCACAAAAGACATTTGAATAAAAAACAAGAGTAACATGTTCCTGACAAATATATCTAAAAATCTGAATCTAATCTCATAAAGAAAAAACTCATATTAACGTCTTATAAAGTGAATATCATTGCACATAATGGCCACAATTCACTAATGCCTACGTACCATGCAAGTGCAGTGTGTAGGCATTCCCAGGACCATATGATGCACAGCAGTACTCTACGCACCCTCCCCCGTGGCATTCACCAAAGGGCATGTTAGCACCCCTTGCAATGGATCCCTGGCCAGCCATGAGGCTCCGTGATATGGGTGGGATGGGGGCATGCCAGAGGAGCACCCTGTGTTGATACTTATTCCCAGTGGTGCTATGTGCCATTCAGGACTGCATCCTCTCTGCTGGGGGGACACACAGATGTAGCCATTGCACTCCCCTCCCAGTGCCTCTGCTAGCCATGGCAAAGCAATGCTTTCCCCTTCTCCATGCCTTCCCAGACCCATGGGCTGGGGGGGGCTGGGGGCAGCGACCCAGACACTTGCCTGGTGTCCCTTCTTACTTGCTGTGCACAGCTGCCAGAACCCCCACACCAAGCAGGGCTGGAGATCCACTAGCAGAACAGGTACAGACATCTCATTGGCTGCCCACCCATGTCCGCTGATCCACCCTATGCACTAGCGTACCGGGGGAGGGTCCGTGGACATGAGGTGCATAGTGGTTGGCAGGCATGAATGCCAACCACCATGCACTCATCCGTGGGAGCAGAGCCACATTGGTGGATTACGCATGTTTCGAGCATGTAACCCCTTCCCTTAGTGAACTGCGGCCATTGCTAGTGACCTTTGCATACAGACATAAATATCAGATGGCTTAACAACTTTTGTCTAAAGATTTGTAGAGATGAGGCTAATCTGATCTCTTTTGGGAACTCATTCCATTTTCCTTTTTCTTTTTTCTTTCTTTTTTTTTTTTGGTACCACATAAAAAAGAAAAGGCTGTTTTTCCCATAACAGTTCTGCATAGAGGAGTTACTAGCCAAGACTGGTCAGCTGATCTTAGGCGCCAATCTGATCTGTTCATAACTAACAAATCTACTAGGGTATTTCTGTCTCCTAGACTGATATTTTGGAAATGAACTGCAATAACTGAAAAGAGTCTTTCTGTGTTAATGGTAATCACTGTACTTTTTTATACAGTTTACAATGATGACTCTCACTGCTCTTTTTAAATTGATTCTCAATACTTCATATTACACTCCTCCAAACCAGGGTGTGAAATAGGGACAAAAATACTATAAGACTGGACTAATGAGAGTCTAACTATTATCCCCATTTCATTACTGCTAAGACCATCCCTTTTTAAATAATTTAAAAAACAGATTTTTTTATTTGCTTTTAAACAGATTTAGTCCGTTTTGACACTCCATTTTAAACAATTAGAAATCATGATCCAAAAACTTAGAAGTGATAATGCCTATTAGTTTAGTTTGATTTCCATCATTTAAATATGTTTTACGGCATTTATGACTTTGATGAGAACATTTTTAAGAATTCTCCAGCTAGTTTTAAAAAGCTGGTTTTAATTATGTCAGAAATTGTTCATTTTTATATGAGGTTGTTTGTGTTTTGTTCTTATGTTTAATGATTCTATTTTAATGGATATACAGCACTCTGAGCCTATGGGAAAGGGTGCTTTAGAAATAAAAGTAGCCTTGCCTTGTCTACTTATATTAGGATTATAGGTAGAAATTCATTCACATCCCAACCTCCCCACCTCTTAAGTCGCATAACTTGCATTTTTGAATTTTTTTTTTTACCAATCCACTAGCTTATATAATCAATGGAAATGTGTTTATTAAAATGATGACAAGGCATATGAGCTATCACATTTATTTAACATTCTAATGACATCTTAATTTCAATTTATCTATTAGTAATTATGTAAGTATTTTTGTAGTTCACCTGCATCATTCTTCTGGTGTTTGGATTATGAGGTGGTATCATCCACATATATGGCCTTCTCTCCTGCAGTATCTAAATCATTAATCATAATAAAAAAGAGAAAAGAGCACTATTTTGATCTTTGTGGGACACTCCAATCACTACATTCAACTCCGACCTAGCATCCCCTAATCTGGTTACATAGAAACATAGAATTTGATGGCAGATGAGGACCACTTGGCCTACCCAGTTTGCCCATTTCACTACCCATTGGATAAGCTGCAGATCCTAGTTAGCCAACAGCATACTTCTTCCTACCCCCACCCCCTAGAATTGCCTTATGACTGTCCCATGCATTCTTGAATTCCACCACTGTTTTTGACTCCACAACCTCCTCAGGAAGGCTATTCCATGCATCAACAACCCTCTCTGTGAAAAAATACTTCCTCACATTACCTCTGAGCCATCCCCCCTCTATCTTCAAATTGTGCCCCCTTGTTCTTGCACACCTCTTTTTCTGAAAGATGCTACCCTCTTGGACTTTGTTGATTTCCTTGAGGTACTTGAAAGTTTCTATCATGTCCCCCCTCTCCCTCCTTTCCTTGAGGCTACACATGTTAAGCTCCTTAAGTCTCTCTTCATATGTCTTCTGGTATAGACCCTGCACCATTTTAGTTGCCCTCTTCTGGACAGCCTCCATCCTTTCTATGTCTTTGCAGAGATTGGGTCTCCAGAACTGCACGCAGTACTCCGGATGGGGTCTCACCAGCTGTCTGTACAGAGGGATAACAACTTCCTGTTTTCTACTGGTGATGCCTCACCCTTTGCATCCCAGTATGCCCCCAGCCCTCCTTACTGCCCTCTCACATTGCTTGCCCACCTTTAGGTCATCTGATATGACTACCCACAGGATGCTTTCCATTTTGTTGTTGTTAGTATCTCACCCCCCATTGTGTACTCTTCCCCTTGGTTTTTGCTTCCCAGGTGCATTACTTTGCACTTCTTAGCATTGAATCTAAGCTGCCATACATTTGACCATTCCTCCAACCTTGCCAAGTCCCTTCTTATACTTTCCATCCCACCTTGTGTATCAACTCTGTTTCAGATCTTTGTGTCATCTGCAAAGAGACATACTTTTCTTTCCAGTCCCTCTGCAATGTCACTTATAAAGACATTAAAGAGGACTGGTCCTAGTACAGAACCCTGCGGTACCCCACTAGTAACCCATTTTCTTCAGAGTGGACTCTGTTTACTATTACCCTCTGTGCCCTGTTCTCCAGCCAATTCTTTACCCAGGCTACTATCTTGGGACCCACTCCCAGGCTGGCCAACTTGTATATTAATATTTTGTGTGACTATGTCAAATACCTTGCTAAATTCTAGGTAAGCCATGTCCACAACCCCTCCCTGATCTACTACTTTGGTCACGCAGTCAAAGAAATCTATTAGATTCATCTGACATGACCTTCCCACTGTGAATCCATGCTGCCTTGGGTCCTGTATCCCTCTGGCCTCTAGGTACTCAACAATTCTTTCCTTCAGAAGTGATTCCATCATTTTTCCAATCACTGAGGTTAAACTAACTGGTCTGTAGTTTCCTGCTTCTGCCCTGCTCCCAGTTTTGTGAAGTGGAATAACATCTGCCCTCCTCCAGTCCTCAGGTACCACCCCATCCTCCCATGAAGGTAGTCAGTGGTGTCACTAGTTCTACCCTTGGTTCTTTTAGAATTCAGGGATGAATCCCATCAGGCCCCATTGCATTGCCCACCTTCAGTTTTAAGAGTTCTTTCAGAACCCTTTCTTCTGTGAATGGGCTGGTATCAGCCCCTGTATCCAGAGTGTTTCTACTGTTTGGTTTAGGTACCTCCCCCTCTTCATTTGTGAATACTGAGCAAAAATATTTATTTAGTATCTCTGCCTTTTCACAGTCACCCTCTGCCCACCCTCTCCCCTTTATTAAGCCTCACTATCCCTCCCTTGGTCTTCCTTTGCTCCCTGATGTACCTATAAAAGGTTTTATCCCTCTTCTTAACTGAGTTGGCTATCTTTTCCTTGGTTTGGACCTTTGTTGTTCTGACTGCCCTCCCTGCTTGCTTTTGCTTTAACTGATACAATTCTCTTTTCTGCTCCTTCTGTGATTCTTTGTACTTCCTTAATGCTTTCTTTTTTCCCCTAACCTTCCCTGCCACCTCTTTTGAGAACCATAGTGGTTTCTTTCATCATTTTGTTTTGCTTATTTGCTTCACACAAAGGCTTGTTGCCTCTGTGATGGCAATTTTGATTATTCCCCATTGTTCTTCCACCCTTCCTTCCTGCCCATTTGCTAGTGCATTCCCTAGGCACTCACCTATTGGTTCTTTGGGACCTTCCACTTAAAAAGGCACAAACCAGTCTTACCAAGATATGGTAACTACCTAAGGAAAACATCTTATGCATCAGCAAATTATGATCAGTTACATCAAATAATGTGTGCTATATCCATAACCTGTTTCTCTGTTAATGTAAATGTGTGAGAAGTGGGCCATTTGGAATTTCAGTCTGGCTTCAAGTACAGTAGGTACCTATAAATTCGTTTCTGCCTTGATAACACAGCCAGAATAACTTGGGTGCTAATAGTAAATGGCATTATATAAAGTGGACTAAAAAAAGTGAAAAAAAGTCTTGTGGTCAGCAATTAATATTTACTGTATCTTTTTTATGGCGGGTGGTGTTTGCATGCCACTGCTGTGAATCACTGTATGTGGTGTTTTCACAGACTCTGCAACCCTCCAAGACTGCTGTAGTGTGGTGCTGAGCAGCAGTTCATTCAGCTCTTAGGTCAGGGTATTATCTATGCATTTTAAAGACACTATGTGCCTGGTATGAGGTACAGGATACTGGAAATGCTTGACGGGGACTAGGATGTATCATCTGCCATCTGTTATAAGAAAATCTCCCTTCTGGATACTGTGCAGTTACTGAAGCAAGCATGGGACAGCATCTCACAGGAAACTATTTTCATCTACTTTTTTAAGTCAGGTTTTCCAAAGAACCACCTATACCCGAGGTATCTTTGGAAGTAGTTGATGAGATCAACTCCCCCCCCCCCCAACACTGACTTGCCAAGGATGAGTTCCTTGAATTCTGCCATCTGGGAGTCAGCATTCCTGAGTATATAGAGCCTGAGGTAGATGAAGTGACAGAGGTTCTGACACAGATATCCCAGCTACCAGCTGACACAGTGTCCAATGAGGATGAAGAAGAGACCATGACTAAAGAATCCTTAGAGCCCGTGACTGTGAAGGATGTACACAATGTGCTCCCAACTCTTCGCAGGACAATGCAGCAGCAGTATGCGGACATTGAGCTGTGGTGGGGTAACATTGCTGCAATGGAGAAAACATTGGCAGAGTATTCCCATGCTAACATAGAGCAGTGTTCTTTGACTGAGTTCCTGAAAAAGGAAAAGAAGTCAAGTAACAGTACAAAAGTAACAAAAAAAATTATACAAGCAGCTTTTACAAAGCATTACTATAGCACAACAAAACATCAGCACCCACCCCTCAACAAAGAAGACACTGCACAGTACTGTAGAGTATTTTGCAAGAATATAAATACAACTTAAGTTTTAAAGTATAGCACCAAATCTGCCCAAAATCCTACACAAAGAATGAACCTCCTGAACCTCCCAAACCACTCGCTGTCCCTAGAAAAGTCCTATACTCACTCTAGTACTTGTCATGTGTGTTACATGGAAAAACGGAATTGAAAAACAGTCATTCAATTGAACAATGGTTATAACTGGCAAAATCTGGCTGCACTGATGTGTCCATTATAAGCAGGTTCCACTGTAATTCAAGGATGATGGCAATGTCAGCTGTAGTCTAAGAATGATAATAAATAGCACTATGATAATAATATATATGGGATATGAAATGGCCTGTGTTTAAATATGCCATTTATTTCCATGAGTAAAGGTGCGAGAACATAACTCAGGAGTGGACAAGCCACAAGAGAGTTATGAAAGTCCCACCCCTTCTTGGATAGAAACGGAAGGCTGATTTGAACACAGAGCAATGCACTGTATGTTCTGTGTATACAACGTCTGTGTCAAGTTATTTTTTTTTTAATAAGGCTTTTGTGTTTTTGTTTTTTTAATGTCCCTGCCCCCCACTACACTATCAATACTGTGCTGGCTGTAGTTTCCCCTGCCTCAAAGTACTGCCTCCTCCGTGCTGACTGGAGCTTCCCCTACACCTATGTTCTGCCACCCCCGACCCACCCCCAAAAGTGATGTGCTTTGCATTTTTTTCACATCAAACTTATTTGTCTATATCATAACAGAATGGAAATACCTTACTGAAGATCCTTTTCATTTTGGGGTTTTTGAATGTCTGAATGAGTAGCAGTGCTAGTTCAAGGTCTGCAGACATGAGGGAGATATGTGGCCTGCTGACTGCTGGCACAAGAGAGTTAGATGTGCTGCAATATGAAAGATCATAAAGGGAGTAAGTGAGTGAGCAGTCATGAAGGGAGTAAGCGAGCAGTCGGAAACAGACTGAGCCTCGACAAACTGCAGGGCAATAAATGGTGGCACTTGTAATGAGGCAGAAAAATAAAAAAAGTGAGTTTATCACTATGCACAGTGAAGAAGTGACAACCAAGATAGCAGCAGGAGTAGGGTTTACAATACAAATGCAAAATTTCTATTGGCTGCATAAAGGGCACAACTTTGACTGGGATTGGGCATAACTATATGTCAATCAAGATGACTGACATATTGATGATGTGGACAAGTGAAAAATTAATGGTGTTATTTACCCACTAGGTGAGTAACATTTTTATCTTTTACATTGGTCACCACTGTACCTCTACCCCTCCTTGGCAATACCCCCATGAGGCAGTTTCTGAGGCAGTCTCTCATTTCTTTAAAATAAGGTCTCCTAAAGTCCAGACCCTCTTCCTTGCATGGCTTGCCTCTGTTTCCATCATGTTTAATCACACTGTATAGTGATCACTGGTACTTCACCTAGTGGATTGCCACTATGACATCTGCAATGCCACCCATGTTTGTAACACCAGGTCTGTCTAGCACTGTCCCATCTCTAGTGGGTTCATTGACTAGCTACCTGAAAAAAGCCCCTTGCAGGGAGTCAAAGATGACCCTGTTGCTGAAGCTGCAGTTGGAAGGCCCCAATACACACTTGGCAAATTGAAGTCATCAGCTAGCAGCACCTCCCCCTTACCTTCCATCCTGATGATGGTGTCTCCAAGTGACTTATCCAACTCCTTTCCCTGTGCTGGAGATCTGTATACCACCCCTTATAGATAACGATCCCAGTGCCTGTCTCCATAATGACCCACAGCACCTCCAGTCCTTCTTTTTCCTCTGGTGCTACTGCACTTCCATGGCCTTGATTCCCTCCCTTACATATAGTTCAGCCCCTCCTCCCTTCCCTGTCTGTCTTGAACAGAGAGTAGCCCAGTATGGCCATGTCTGAGCCATGGCTGTCAGTGCACCAGTACTCCATTATGGCCACCAAATCCAGGCTTGCCTCTGCCATGATGTCCTCCAGGTCTGGAATATTATTTCCCAGACATCTTGCATGGGTGCACATGGCTCTCCATGCCTTATTTCCTCCCTGTCTGCTTCTGTCCTTCCCCCTTTCTGTTTGTGCTATTCCCTGATTCTCCCAACTCACCTCTTCCATTGTTACCTTCTCTGTTACCTGCCTCCTTTACTCCTTCCATCTTGCTTCCCTAATTTGTACCATCCTGTCTTCTTGCTCCCCTAGCCCTGGGGAGTTTATTCCCACTGGCCCTCCCTCCCTGCTGCATCAGCATGGGGGGGGCAATTGCTGCCTCCCTTATTTCTACAGCCTCCCCTTCACTAGCTTAAATGTTCATCCACGTAGGATTTAAATCTCCCACTAAGGACTGCGGTCCCCTTCCTGAAAGGATTCAGGCCATCTCCCCTGTAGATGACCATATCATCCCAGCTTGGCCCCAAGTTTACAATGTAGCCAAAGCCCTCCTCTGTGCATAATGCCTTCAACCAAATGTAAAAGCCCTGGTGCAGAGTGATAGGTAACACCTCAGCAAAAGCCACCCTGCATACCACCTGCTTGAGGCTCCTGCCCAGCTCCCTACACTACCCTTAATTTGTCCCTTGCCAGGTAATTTGTCCCCAATTGGACAATAATAACTAGTTTCTCGCATCTCCTGCTGACCTAGCGATCCTCAGGATCTGCTCTCCATCTCATAAAATGCGAGATTAAACAGATTTTTGAAGACTATGGCATGTTAATTTATTCAGGTGTGGGAAGTGGGGAATTAACCAGGGTAACAGTAGTTTATAATTCAACATGTCATTATATCACTGGACTTCTTTTAACACTCATCACTGTTTGTTGTATCTGGCTACACAGCTACTTCCATTGGATGACTGTGTAAAATTAAAAAAAAATATTTTACAAGTTCATCCTTGACAAGGTCCCTTACTCAGTAGTAGAACTGTTTCCAACACAGCATAAAAATCACTACACAAGATCCCAGAAATCAATTTTGTTCAAAGTTCCTTTCGTAAAACTTGTTTTGGGCAAAAAGTTTTCGATTTTATTGGACCAAGCACTTATAACCACTTACAAGAATTAATCAACAAGACAATAGATCAGTATCTGTTTTTAAGAAACATTTGTCAAGTCCTTTAGATGTTCAGCTTTTTTGTTGCTGTAAATAATCTTATTGTAATAATGAGTTTTTTCATACTTTGTATTGTATTTTTTTAAATGTTGGTCACTCTTGAAAAGGACAATATTGCTCAATTTGCTTTTCCAGGGTGAATGAATGAATGAATGAATGAAGATTTTAAAGAAGGTAGCATAATGAATGTTCTTAAATATATTATGAAGAATCATTTAATGTTTTATATTAATTCATTAGCATATTTGATTTCTCTATGCAGTTGTACACATGTTTAAAGGGACACTGTCAACCTGTTTTTCATCATATTATTTCTAGTTAAAAACCCACATTTTATGATTGCTTACCTTCTCTAAAATTCATTAATGTTGCTTTTTGTTTTATCTGTCTCCTTGTTTAGTAGAACTGAAATGCATGGTTATGTATATTTATAAGCAACTTTGTTTTGTTTCAGAATTCTGAATCTATTCTTCTTGAATACTTCCTAAACATTAGAAGCACCCCCAAACAGTGCAGTCATGCATGAGGCAGTAGCCACCTAAACCAACTGCATCATGAGTGGCTAGACCATATTGGAGGTGTTCCCGAGTCCAGGAAAGATGCAGTGTGAGTTGATCAAGGAATGTAAACATACTTGTTTTTGTGTGGTAACACCGGTATGATGGGCAGTCTCTTTTTCACTTTTTAAAAGAGAAAAGAATCAGAATCAAACTACTAGCTGCATCAGCAGTCTTTGCTATATGTTAGCAATCATAAAATGTGTTTTTTAAACAAGGGTCACTTTGAGGCCTAAGGGGGTTGACAGTCTCCTTTTAAAATTGAAAGAATAGATTGGAATGAAATGCTTAAAATACTTCCCAAATAGGTGTAGTTATGATTGACTTATTTTTTAATATTTAAATATGAATTTTACAGTAAAAATTTACCTTATTTATGGAATATATTGGTTGAATTCATTTTAATATAGGCAATTATTTGTTACAGATAAAAATGTCACATAAACTGAAGAAGTGAACTATTTCACGAAACATTGATGATATGGCAGTAATAATGAGGTTATGATGGAAAATGCAATAAACATTATTTTGGAAAGCTGAGAATGTTCTTTGTGGAGAATTCTGTACTGTCATGTGTCCAGCCCTAGTCCTCAGCCCCATAACTCCAACTTCAATTCCCATCATGACCATCTCCTCCACCACAGGTTGCAGAACTTGTGCTATGTGCACTTGGCATGGTGGATCCTTTATCTGCACCTTTCCTTTCCTCTGTATCCCTTTCCCTTTATCTTTTTCATCCTTTTCTTTTTCTCATATTTTCTATACAACAACACACAACAGATGATGACACTTATAATGAATCATCTGCCACCTGAAGCTAACTATAGAGACTCCCAATAGTTGTCAATAAATTATAGATGCTGGCATTATGCTCACATGCTACAGCAGGACTTGATAGATAAGTTGGAATCAAGGGAGATGAGAGACAGCAACACCACCCAAACCAGCCACACCACTATGACACATGCTCTCCCAACCCCCACTGAGAGACATTGAGAGATCTATTATCATATTTCTAATCTTTGGAATTGCTGCAAGCCTTAAGTGTGTCAGCTATATGGCATACTGAGCTTGTGGCAGAATAAGAGGATTTTCAATCCCATGCATCAAATTGATGCCCACTAGATTAACTCTCTTTGGTCTAGGGTGTATCAGCACTGGGGCCTTCATAATGCAGATTGCGGCCAGACTTTGCTGTGAGCTGCCATCAGGGCTGTGATCAGAGGGATGCAAGAGCTGCGACTGCAGTAGGTCCCACACTGTCAGTGGGCCCACTGCCTCAGAGGTCAGCTTTAAGTACACCTTTTGTCAAAGACAAACTTACAACTTTCTGTTTGGAAATAGCTTATCAATTTGAAATTGGGTCTGTCAGCAGTGGTGTCAGAAGATTTTGCGTGATGGAGGAGGGGGTAAAGAATAAAGAAGCAATAGGGCCCATTACTCAAAACATCTAATCTTAGTGCTTGTGTCCCCAGGAAGGGCATGGACAAATTACATTAAGTTCCTTGATCATGGTGCCAACAAGAGATGGTGATGGTGGTGGGGGGAGCATGGACAAGCTACGGATGGTTAGCAGGACTGATACAAAAAAAAAACTTGAGCTATAAAAATTTCACATGTACTAATGGTTATTTTACATTTAGTGTTGAGGAGGTAGGGCCTCACAACAAATTTAACAGGAGGATCCTTACAGTTTTTGGCACAGCCTTGGCTGCCATAAAGTGGGTTGAAATGTCCTAACTGAGCCTGTGATTGTAAAATCAGGTGCAGTTGTGGCATTTAGCAATGTTGCAGCACAGCGATGCAAAAGTTCGACTCAGGGTTTGATCCAACCAGGCATTACCCTTTGAAAATCCAGTCCCTAGTATCTCACACAGCCACCTGCATCACATTTCAGTCACTGACTGTCTGGCTGGCTCATACACAGGCAAAAAAATAAAATAACATAAAATAAAATAAAAAGATAGATTTCTTTGCTCTGCATCCACCTCAAGCAGTAATAGAAAAGAAATTATTTACAGTATAAAAAAATTGAAAAAAACTCCACACCCCCTGCCCCTTTCCTTGTCTGGAATAGTCATTGCTCTACTGCCGGGCTGCAGCTGCAGCAAGCATGCACTGTACTTTGCTCTCCCCTGTATCAGTTTCTACTGGCCTCTTTGCCTGAAACTACATTTAAACTGCTGTTGGCTAACTAGAATGAGAATTTATGATTCTCTGATGATTTTAACTTTTTCTGATCAGAAATCCCAATTGGCAAAGAAATTACAAGAGAGCTCAGGAACCACATCCTTCTACACTGAGAGAGCTGGAACTGGCACCGAGGCATAGGCCCATGAGTTTTCAATTTCAGCATCACTGATTTGGCGCTACAGGTCATGTGGCTTACAGTAGATCAATGAGTGATCCCTGAAAAAAAAACACATAGCGACGTTGAAGAGCAGAAATGTTGAATTTAGGCAAGGCATGGGTTGTACAAACAACTTTTTCTAAATATGTATTTGAATATTTAGTATTTGAGGCACAAATATTTAAATATTCATAATTTGGGTGTTTGTTATTCTGGTCAGGAAGTAAAAAAAAAGCTTTGCAAATGCCTACTCCACCTTCCCAGCTGGATCAGTCTAATCATCTGTTCACTCCTTCCCATCCCAAAACTTTCCCACCCATGTCCCTCTTCCCTTTTGTTTCTAGTAATGAAACTAAAATATAAAGAACTTGAAAATTCTGGCTTTTGGCATCATGCCAGAAGCGGACAATGTTTTAAATCCACTGTTCCTTTCCCCAGTCTCGATAGCATTAGTCTTCATTGTGCATCCCAAATACCTTTTCTTCATCATCATATTAATTCCCATTCCACCCTCCTCTTCACCTTGTACTAGTAATGTTTACAAAAAAAAACACCCCCTTCTAGGCACCCATCCCAACTTACTCTTGACATGATACCCAAAGATTACAGTTGAAACAATCCCACAGTGGGTAGCTGGCACAGCCCTCCCTTCACCTCATCCGACTGCTGTCTAAGTAATGAAACCACATGCTCCCTGTAGTAATCACCAAGTCAGTTAGCAGAGCTGATCACAAGATTACTATAGTGAGTGCCCCCTTTCATTCTTTAGAATGAGGCTGGCTGATGTGGAGGGAGGGCTGTGCTGGTCTTCCACCATGGGAACATTTTCACCTATTTCCTTTGGGTGTCATGGGGAGGAAATTGAGATGGGTGCCGATTGGTGATGGGAGGGGGTGGGTGTTTAATCTTATTGTGTCTGGCTGGGGGAAAAGGGTGGGGATCAAAACTGATTTGAGGGTGGAAGGAAGGGCATCTTGGATGCAGGAGTCAATGACTTACTAGTGCTAGTGGAGCTAAACCTTTGCTTTGCTGGAACAAAGGAGGGCATTGTGAGGGTTGCAGAACAGATGTTTGTTTTTCATGATGGAGAACTGAACGTATTGTGTGGCATGCTTTCCATCGGAGGGGCTCAGGTTAGTGTGGATGTATAGTGACTTTAAAATGCACTGTTAGCTTCTGCCATGGTGCCAGAAGCTAGAATTTTTTAGTTTTTTACTTTCTTTTTTTTTTCCACCAGGAACAATGGGGAAGAGGGAGGAGGTTTGGAAATAACTGGGATGTGAGTAGTTGAAGAATGGCCAAAACACCTGAATAGTGAGGTATTCAGGAATCATTCTCAAATATTTGGGAACCCAACTTTTCACTGATATTCAGGAATTAATATTTATGGTGTGGACACCACTAGACGAGCCCCTTCATACTCACTTTGTCAGCATCTAAATTGCCAGCTTTTAGCACTTTCACCAAGCTCCACTTCGGTATCAGCTCCTCATTACTCTATAAAGCACTACGAAAATCATTTTTGTATCAGTGGATGCTGATGATGTGATGATCCTCCCGCAGTTGTCCTGAAAGACATGCTATAAAGCTATGAATGTGACTGACATATCTTCCTGTTCCTCCTTCTCCACTTGAGTCCAATAAAGTACAATACTTCACCAACTGGTTATGGAAAGTACAAACCCACACTGTAGTCATCACCAGTTACAGTCTAAGCCCCAACCATGCACTATCATCATGTTCACATTCAAAAGCAGTACTCATGTCAGAGGTGTAACTGTCATGTGATGAACCACCTGACACCCTCTTTGCTGCTACCTGAACAGCACCACCATGTAATTTTCACATAGCATGCTTGTCATTCAGTATGTCTGCCTTCTACTTTGAGTCCAAATCACCGGTTTCCTTGTTATTATGATGGTTAGTTTTAGATCAGTAGCAGTGACTAGCTTTCCTGGCACTATTCTGCTTTCAAATTGGAGAGTAATATCATTCAGTGTAGAAGATGAACTATTTTCAATTGCACAGTCTTTTTCTTTACTAGTGGTACTAGCATCCCCAGTACCACTTGGACTGGCACCGTTTTGTCATTTCATTACAATAATGTCACCATCTATTACCTCTTTCTTCATCACCTGCAACCTCTGGTGCTGGTGGTCATTGAGATTGCACTCTAACCCCACCCTCCAGCTAGGGAGGGATACCCTTTGTTAAATGGTTAAAGCTGCTGCCTTTGTGACTCAGGGCCTGAAGTATGATTCCTAGAAAGGGCTGGAGGTTTGTCTGCCCAAGTAGAGGTGACAGACAATAAGTACAGTGACAATGGGGATATGGGATACTTTACCTAAATAATCAGAATTACAATAGTACTGTAAATGAGAAAAAGTCAGTCTGTGAGATGCAGCACCATCTAGTGTGAGTGGTGTCTCATGACATTCCTAAGGTACTATGTGATTATAACTTCTATGAGACCTCTTATGGGGGTCACCAAACTCTGATTCCCAGCAAGTGCTGCACAGAAGTGTGTACTGTATACCCATGTAGAGAGGACATGTATAACAGTTTGCTACACCCATCAACTTTCTGCACTACAGTGCATTCATGTGTTGGTCATTTACCCCTGGGTAAAGTAACATTCATTTGGTATACTTGGTTCATTCCCATGTAGACCCTAGACAGTGCTCCCTTATCCCAAAGCCTGACTGAAGTTGTAAAAGGTGTTAACCTCTGCTCAAAAGAACCCAACCTGGAAGCTAAGAATCTGAAAACATATCACCAAAAGTAAGAGCAAAGTCAGCCAAGATTAAATTTATTCATTTAAAAATACAGGATACTTTTTTTTTCATTTCCTATGCAGAGTCCTCAATTATGAGATCTTTGGTGTTTTAATAACATGTTATTAAGATGTTTGCAATGTTAGAACCCTTCAATTCTAGGGCTGATTCATTCCAAATTACACAATGATTATTCTACACCTTTCCAGTGAGGCGTTTTGGTTCTCTAAAAATATCATAGAAAGCTCCCAGTTGTTTTCAGAGTGAAATAAGTAAACTGACTCAAAAATTTAAAGTCCACATGAAATAAGTATTAAAGGATAACAGTAATGTAAAACGTTCTGCAACTAAAAGTGGAGTGTCCCCTGCTGCAGTTAGTAGGCTTTGTAGGGAAATTGTTTTCTATTTACTTTGCAGCTTTTTAAAACTTAAAATGATCTGACTGATCCTGTCATCCCCAGCCCCCACATTTTGTAAAGAGCACCACATCTGGGAACCTACAACAATCCTCTGTGGCAGCAGCAGCAGCAGCAGGAGGAGATTCAGTTGATGGAAATGTGTAACTAGGCTTTTAAAGCTCTGATCTGCCAGTCATGGCCTGTCATACTCTAAAGGCCTTGACCTAAATGGGGGAGACTCCCCCCTCCAGTTAGACAAGGTCTTTGTGCATGACAGTTCCCCTTTAAGTGCAAGGAAATGTCTCTTTGCAGATTTAGGATGCTGCTTTCATGCAGTGCACTCACGCGCCATAATTTCCTACCAAGCCATTGCTTTTTGTTTACTTGTTCTCTTGTTTTTTTTTAGAATACTGTAGGAAGTGCATTTCTATTTAAAACTCTCTTAAATGAACAACAAGCCTTTGTGGACTTGCTAAATAAAACTTGGTGTGTTTCAAACTAGCAGCACTATTTGACCAAGAAGTCCTCAGGGCAGTGGTTAGTGGAAATACTTGACATTGTAGTGACACCAGTTGATGACCCAAATCTAGGACATTATTAGGGGTTGAAGGTGCCATGTAAGCCTGCTGCTGGGATAGCCACAGCTGTCATGGAGAGTAAAAGATGTGATGCTTACTCTGTCACTGTTCATTGGGAGGAAGGGCAAGTTATACCAAGTCACCATGCATCAGTTCACTTTGGCATGCATGCTCTTGGGGCCTGGGACCATAGCTAAGGAAGCAGAAAGAGTGGTGCAAAAATGGGCAACCACTTAGACAATAGTCAGGGACTTCATATGTAATCACAAGACAGTGCCACAGTGGTCTCAAGGACCACTTTGTGGCACATTTCTAACTTGTGCCCCTTTGTGCTATATACAAAGGGGTCACAAGTGTTTTCCTTCACTTTCACACAGGTCAGTACATATCTGGAATACTGTGCCAAGTTCTGGAGCCCACCTAAGAAAAGACAGGCTAGAGACGATGCTGCATAAGGTAACCAAAATGATTTAGGGCCAGCAGGGCAGGTCCTATATGGATCAGCTTAAGGTCCTGAAAATGTACTCAATGAAGACCAGAAGGGAGAAGAGCAATACGATAGAGACCTCCAAATTCTGGAAATGAATGAGCATGGCAGATTGTGAGGAAATATTTAACAGAAATGATAACTCAAGAACATAGGAACATGAGGGAAGCTGGCTTGTGGGATATTCAAGATAGAAATATAGAAATCTGTAGAAAGAAAAGGATCACTCAGCCCATCTAGTCTGCCCCTTCCTCCCCTCCCCATGGGCTCTTCTGCCCTATTTTCCTTACTCTCCACTTTCTTGCCCTCCCTCCCTAGTGCAGTCTCCATCCCCCCTTTTCCCAACTAGATTTATACACTTACCTCTCTTATTTAATCCCGTTTAGGTATTTCAAGCCCTCTTGAACTCCTCCACCAAGTTTACCCCCACCACCCACTCAGGCAGCTCATTCCAGGGACCCACTACCCTTTCAGTGAAATACTGCCCCCTCATATTTCCTTTGAAACTGCCTCCCTCCAGTTTTAAGCTGTGCCCCCTACTTGATGAGGTTTCACTCATTTTGAAAATGTTCCCTTCTTTCACCCCATTTTTTCCCCTCAAATATTTGAAAGTTTCTACCATATCCCCACCCCCCCCTCCTTGTTTCCAGTGTGTACAGGTCAAATTCCTCAAGCCATTCTTCATATGATCTATTATGCAAGCCTTGTACCCTCTCCACTCTATCCCTGTCTCCCTGCAAGTGTGGTCTCCAGAACTATTACCATCTCCCTGACCACTTGATTATATCCTCCCTCATCTTCTCCACCCCCTGGTGTATCCACCCTATCACATATCTTTGTGTCCTCTGCAAACAGACACACCTTCCCATGTAGACCCTCTGTTATATCCCCAACCTAGATGTTAAACAGTATTGGGTTCAATACTGACCCTTGGGGTATCCTACTTGTCACCTTTTCCTCCCTGGAGTGAACCCCTTTGACAACCACCCTTTGAGTTCTGTCTACTAGTCAGTTTTCCACCCAGTTTGTTAATTTCCTCCCTACCAATAAGCAGTCCAACTTATTCATCAGCCTCCTGTTAGGGATGGTGTCAAAAGCCTTACTGAAGTCCAGATAGGCCACATCCACCATCCCTCCCTGATCACATACCTCCGTCACCTCATCAGAGAATGTGCTCAGGTTCGTCTGGCATGATCTTCCTCTTGTAAACCCATGCTGGCTGTTGTCCATCAGCCCTCCCTCCTCTAGATATTGTACTAATCCTTCTTTTATGAGTGCCTCCTTCAGCCTAGATGGATCTGAGAAAGTTTTATTTTACAGAGAGAGTGGTTTCAAATATGGCTGGGGCCAAGTAAAAGGTTGAATAGTTGCACAGAGTTAAAGCAGTAGGGCAGGGGGCAAAGACAGAAGGTGAGAGTAATAACCTTCACTAGACATTAGGTCATGGGGTAGGGTAGGATAGGTAGGTAGTTAGGTATAGTTAAATAGCACTGCCAAAAAACATTGGCCAAAGATAACAACAAGTGAAACAATAAATGCACAATACATAATAGAAGATAAACATCCATACTGCACGCTATACAGGCAAGTTACTAGCCCATAGGAATTCCTGTGTTGCCCAAATGCTAAAAGAAGCCAGAATATGCAGAGCACCTTGGGCTGTATCCTCAAAACACTTTTAAGGTGCAAAAAATGTGTAAGTCCCCAAAATGTGTGCAGTTGCAGGAAAAAGGGTTAATTGCGCTGTGTGATATAGACAAACGCACACAGCTGTGGAACAAATACACTGCAGACTGTGGAAACAAATGCAGCTGCTGAAGTTCCTGAGTAAAAAAAGCCATGGAAAAGTATGGCATATCCATTTAAAGGCTATTCTCATCCACTGCTTTTCTGCAGTTGTTGGAAAAAAATGTTGCGCACATGCTGCACCACAGAGAGTGAGGTGGAACTCACCCCGAGCAAAAAGCAGTATACTAACAATTGGGATACAATTATAGTGGTGCTTCAGGTATCAGGCAACAGCAAACATGTGGGTGGTATCCTGTGATAAGAGTGAAGCAATATGGGTGACACAACAACAGTGAGTGTAAAAGGGGGAATGTGTTTTGGGCGACCTACGTTTTTTTTGCAAGTGGTTCTTTAAGTGAGGTTGTACAGTACAAGTCACATTAAACTCTTCCTTCAATGAGTTGCTGCAGCATTTCTGACTGAGTTGCATAAGTGTTGCTGGATCCAGCACAAAGCTCTGCAAAAACAGTTTCTTAAATGTTCAAACTCAGATTTACATTGCACTGATTCTTAAGCATTGAAAAATAATACAATATGAGTTGCCAGTGCATTGCAAACTGTAAAAAAACAATGCAAAACCAACTCATTGGTGAAACAGTTTAATGTGACTTGTACTGTACAGGAAGAAAAGGACTGGGGGGAGCAGTGAAGTATACTGTTGTGGGGTGAACCATCAAGCTGCTGCTTTGGCATAGTGGTTAGGGTGGTCAGCCGTATTTGTGTGAGGTGCTTTTTGCTTGGGTTCAAAACTGGTTGTTTCTGTTTTAGTGTTTTTTTCCTTCGTTACTGATTCTCCTCACTTGCTCCCCCTTCCCGAGTTTCCTCCCCATGTGAAAATCCCCTCTCCTGAGTCCCCTCCTTCTCAGAATTGTGTCAGACTTGGAGTTGGTTATTTAATTTAAGGGGGGTGCTGAGAGGGTGAACCCCCCCACAGGAGGTGGTTGCCCCCCGAAGGCAAGCATGCACTTTCCTTTGTTGACTTCTGTTTTGTTTATTTTTCATTCGAGAGTCGGTATTTTGACTCTCACTGTGTTTCTCAGGGACTATTTGTGGCTTCAGCATTTTGCTGTCCCTGATATGCTTGTTGCTCTTAAGTTTTCACTCATATCGCATAGAACCCCTGTAGGATGTATTATAGTGTCAGTTGTTACAACAAAAATAGCAAACATTTCCATTGAGAGGCAACAAACCACAACCACATGACCCAGTGCAGCCCATAAAAGAGCCCCACAGCCATTAGAGGCAGAGCTGGCAACAACCACAAGTGAGTGCTACAGAAGCAGGCGTCATAAACACCCCAGGAAGAGACACAACCAACAGGTACAGAATTCTTTTTTTTCATTCAAAGTTTATTAAACCACATCAGTTAGAAGTAGAGGCATCACTACCAATAGATTGTAGGGAATACAAGGATTGTAGTGGACCCCAAATTCTATTAAACCTTTTGGACTTATTCTGAAGACTAGCAATGGTACACTCAGTGCTGAGGTTTGACAAAAGTTCTTGTAACCATTCTGTATAAGTAATTTCCATGATGTCTTTCCAGGGCCTCAGGACTACCTTTTTAACGGACAACGATATTAGTGCCATATAATATTTTCTGTTAAGGACTGGACTAGCTGAAAAGTCCAACAATAGGCATATTTCCGTGGTCAATAGGTCAGACAAACCTAAAAGGGGATCTGCCTTCTGTTTAATAGTGGCCCATAGGGGGGCTACTTTTGAACAACTCCAGAAAATATGAATCAGGTTTTCTTCCTCCTGCTTACACCGAGTACAAATGGGGGAGGGTATAATACATAGCCTAGCTAACGTTTGTGGAGAATAGTAAATATTATGAAATATTTTAAATTGCATAAGCTGGAGTCTGTCTTGATTGAGGAATTTGTGGCAATTTTGCCTCAGGAGAGGCCAGTTTAAGGTTTTGTCCGAGAAAAGAGAGCACCAAAAAGTTGTAGGAGCAAAACTGTTGGGACAGATCCAGTTATAGAGGATACCATATATTTTGAAAACTGCTTGTGGGAAGCCTGCGAGAGGGCCTAGTTCAGATTGGAAAGAAAAATGTGCAGGTTGTAGGGGAGTAACCCCTGTGACCTTTATCAGAAGGTGGAGTAATTGGAAGACATTAAAAATATTGGTATTTGGAATATTAAATTTGTTCATAATCTCCGGAGAGGAGAGCCACCTCCTGTCTTCTTTAACAAAATATTTGAGTGGGCAGTCCCCTAGCTGTGGGAGCCAGCCCGATGGGAAAGTTTTACCATCTATCTGAAGGTTAGGATTGCCCCTTAATGTTTGAGACAGGTCTGTCGTGTGATTATATTTTAGGAAAGAACACAGCTGAGAATGAACCCTGATGGAGGTTGCTATAGGAAAAGTTCATAATTGTAAAGGAAGGGATCACAGTTTTATGTATAGCATTGCTGACGGGGAGAGACCCTGGTCTTTTATTAGAGCTAAATCTACCTGAAGCCAAACTGGGATAAATGGAAGATGAGACTGGGGGTCTTCCATATTCATCCATCTAAGATACTTATTAGCAGGACTGGCCCAATAATAAAGCCATATGTGTGGCAGCCGCAGCCCTCCCTTAGTTTTGGGTGCAACTAACTTATGAAATGCCATCCTTGGCTTTTTACCCACCTAGATGAAGTCTGTGAAAATGCTGTGAATTTTTTTAAACCAATTCAAGGGAAGCCAAATGTTCAGGAGGTTAGGAGGGTAAAAACAATTGGGGAAAAACATTCATTTTAATCAGGTTAATCCTTCCCCAAAGAGACATAGGAAGAAGGGACCATCTATCTAGGTCTTGGCAAATCGTGCGAACAAGTGAATCTAAATTAAGCTGTTGAAGGCGAGTTAAATTCCTTGTAAGTTCAATTCCAAAATTCCTCATAGAATCAGATTTCCAGGAAAGCCTGAGGGCAGAGATTTCATGCTTCCGTACCCTGTGGTTAAGAGGGGAAACCACTGTTTTTTCAGTATTTAATTTGTAATTGGAAACTTTATTAAACCCCCCAATGGTTTTCAACATTGGTGGAATAGATACTGCTGGTTGAGACATTTGGAGGAGAAGATCATCTGCATAAGCAGAGACCTTAACTACTTGACCATGGAGGGTATGCCTTGGATCTCCTGGCATTCTGTTAATCAGTGTATGAGAGACTCAGGTAAATATTGAAGAGAAGTGGGGACAAGGGGCAACCTTGACTCATACCTGAATATAACAGGAATAAGAGTCCAGACTGTTGACTGACAGACAGAAATACAGGGAGGCCTGAAATAAACGCATGTGGGCTTTGAGCAGGGCCAAAGTCGATTATTTTAAATCCTCCCTCACCTCCACTTGGGGCTCGGGGCAGAATTTCTGGAACAACATTAAGAATATCTGTGACAAAGTCCCAAACACTGTTCCCAAACAGATTGTAGTTGATGGGTGTCTGACCACTGATCCTACACGTATAGCCACAGCCTTCAGTGACACTTTCACAAACCTCAGCCAGGTTCTACCTCCTAATTTCTTTGACCCACCCTCAGCTTACACCCTTTTTCCCCCCACAGAAGCCCCCCCTTCCATCTGCTCTGCATTACTCCAAAGTCAGCAGAGCTGTACCTTAGAAAAGCCCTCAGCCACTCCCGCTTTAGCAGTGACTCCTTAGATCTGAAACTCCTCCAGCTCACCTTACAGGAAGTACTCAACCCCCTCACACATATTCTAAATAGGTCCTTGTGCCAGGGTAAATTCCGGTCCCAGTGGAAATCTGCTTCCATTACTCCGGTATTTAAAACTGGGGACTGTACCAGCACCAACAACTATCGCCCCATCTCCATCCTACCCTGCCCCTCCAAGGCCTTAGAGCGGATTGTCTCTGATCAGCTCACTGACCACCTCAACAAATACAACCTCCTCTGCAAAGAGCAACATGGCTTCCACAAGGGGCATAGTACCACTACTGCCCTCCTGGAGTTCACTGTCCATGTTCACTCTGCCTTAGACAGTGGCCATATCACTGGTGCTGTCTTCATTGACCTCGCTAAGGCGTTTGACACCATCAACCACTCTCTCTCTTACTAACCACACTTTCTAACTTTGGCTTCTTCCAGGATGCCCTCTGCTGGTTCACTGACTATCTCTCAAACAGATTCCAGCAGGTCAAGATAGGTAACACTTTATCCGGTAGACTGCCCATTCTCTCCGGCATCCCTCAGGGGTCCATTCTCGGACCACTGCTGTTCAGTCTCTTCCTTAACTCCATCCCCATGTCCTGCACAGAAAACCTGCTACTTTATGTGGACGATGCTATCCTATACTCCTCCAATTCTGACCCCCTTCAACTCCACCACTCCCTTCAAACCTCCTTTAGTGATGCTGAAAACTGGTTCTCCTCTCAGCGCCTCATACTGAACTATTAGAAAACGAAAGTTATGATCTTCTCCCACCCACAGCACTCCCAGAGGGAGCACTGGCCCCCTCTACTAACTGTCAATCATTCTCCTCTCGAACTAGTGCACTCCTTTAAATACCTGGCCATTACCTTAGACCCAGCCCTGAGCTTCCACCAGCATATACACCTTCTATCCATCACCCCCAACATCCATCATGGGATACTGCATCACTTCAAACACTGCCTCACTCAAGATGCCCTTAGGCTCACTGTCTCCTATTTGGTCCTCTCCCTACTTGACTATGGCTTACTTATCTATGGTGCTGCAAGCACCTCAGCCTTATCCAGAATATGCCTTGCCCTTAATAAAGCATGCTGCCTTGCCCTGGGTTGTGACCATCTCAACCACACTTGCTCACTATACATTACCACCAACTGGCTCAACCTCAAAAACAGAATCAGGTACCACGCCTGTCTCATGGCAAAAAAGGTTACCTTTGGCCTCACCCACCCCCCGGACTCACCCTTCTAATCCTCTTGCACTTAAGCACACCCAAAGCTCTATTAAGCAGCTCCTCAGAGTACCCCACTGCCGTACTTCCCAATTCCAAAGGTCCTTAAGCTATAGAGCCTCCTCCTGGATGAATGGCCTACCCACCTCCCTTACTAATGAAAACTGTATTGGTGCCTTCAAAACTCAGCTTAAGAAACACCTCCAGTCCTCTAATAACTGTGATTGCCACTGATTACCTTCCCCTCTCTGTCTAAGGCCCCTTGCCGGATTATGTCCACCCCTGTTGAGTCTCCAGACTAGCTCCGTTAGGCTCAGCTGGTTCTGCTGAGTAGTATTAACGTATTGTTTAAGAACTGTGCTTATTGTTCCTAGTATCAAACTGTTAGTCTTCTCCCTGCTCTATGTCTATACTTACTTGTACCCTGTGAAGATGAACTACCATATATTGTCTGTTTTGTATCTGATTTCTGTGACGTGGAACTTTTGTAAAGGAGTCTCTGATGCAAAGGTACTTTTCTGAAACCTCAATAAATAAATAAATAAATAAGTCAAAAATTACCCCAGTGCTAGATATCCGTGCAGTCAGAGACTTATAAAGGGAACTGATCCATTTCTGAAATTCTGAGGGGAAGCCAAATGCCTTCAGGGTATTCAGTAGGTAGCTCCAGTCAACCCTGTCAAACGCCTTCTCGGCATCTAGGGAGACCAGAGCCGCTAGAAACTTGGCATCCCTGGAGGCCGAGAAGACATGAGCAAGGGTACGCAGATGATTTACTGAGGACCTTCCTTTCATAAAACCCACTTGTTCCAGTTCTATGAGACCTGGGAGAACATTTTTCACACAATTTGCCATGAGTTTTGTCAGAATTTTAATATCTTGATTGTGAAGTGATATTGGCCTATAGCTTGTCACTAACTCTGTGTGCTTGTCAGGTTTAGGTAGGAGAACAATCAGTGCTTCAAACAGAGATTTGTTGGACTCAGCACCAGAAAGAATATGTTGTTAAAGTGGTAAGAGAGCAGGGATTAGTTGTTTGGCAAATACCTTGTAAAATTTAGAGGAGAAGCCATCCAGTCTGAGTGCCTTATCTGAGGGAAGATCTTTAATTACTCTAGCTAACTCAGCCTGAGAAATAGCAGTTATTTTGGAAAGTTGCTGTGATTCTGAAAGGGAAGGCAAATGGGACTCTGATAAGTATTTGTCCAGAACTTGCTCAGATGGGGGTTTGCCATGGGATCATAAAGCTTTTTATAATAGCAACTGAATTCTGCAACAATGTCAGCTGGAGAAGTTTTTAAGGAGTTGTCCACCATGGAGCAGACAGCGGCAATTAGTCTGGATGACTCCTGTTGTTTGATTCTTAGAGCAGGCATGTGGCCTGCTTTCTCCCCCTGATCAGTATAGGCTGCCTTGGTTTTAAGAATTGTGAACTCTGCCTGCTCTCTTAGAAGATCCAAATAGGAGTCCTTCAGTTTCATTAACTCCTGCCTATATTGCTCAGAAGAGTGAGAAGTAAGCTTGGATTCTCTGTCCCAGATTTGAGAAAGGATAGACAATAGTTGTTTCTCTCACTTTTTATTCATATGGGAGGCCAAACCAATCAGAACCCCTCTCAGATATGCTTTAAGTGCACACCACTCTACATCAGTTTTACCTATGCAGTTATAATTAGTTGAGACAAACTGTGTAATTTGGTCTGCGATGTATTTAACCACTCTAGGGTCTTGTAAGGGTTGATTGTTGATTTTCCATCTGCTTTCTTGCTTAGGAAGAGATGGAAAAGATATCTGGCAGGTGACCAATGAGTGATCTGAGGGTGGTCATGGGCAAATGGTAGAGTACAGCACTCCAGGGTTAAGGGATTGAGAGATGAGCAAGTAATCAATACGGGAGGAAGTCCTGGTGTACTTGTGAGGTGAAAATATACTCCCTCTCTGTGGGATAGAGGACTCTCCAAATGTCACACAGACCAATTTGATCTATCAGTTCTCTGAATGCTCATTGAGCAGGAGAAAGGCATTTGTGAAAGATGCTGTACTGGTCTATATCCAGGACATAAGTGATGTTCAGGTCCCCTCCAATAACTATTGAAATATTCAGAAAGGGAGCTAAAGCATTGACTAATTGTACAAAGACTCCAGGAGTATCAACATTTGGACCATACTCACTACCCAATAAGATGTCCAATGTATATAATTTACCTTTAACTAAAAGAAATCTGCCCAATGCGTCACTAATGGTTTGGACTGGCATGAATGGGACAGATATATTTATCAAGATCATCACACCACGACTCTGAGTGTTCCCTTCTGTGGAAATAACCTGCCCTACCTGCTGCATCCTCAGAGTTAAGCATGTGGGACTCTTGTATAAACATAATATCAGCTTTCATAAGATTTAGATGTTTCAAAATTTTATACTGCTTGTTCTTTTGCCTGACCCCTTTAATGTTCTAGGTAGTCACCCTTAGGTCCCTAGCCTTTAATTATTATTACAACTACAGAGATGTCCTTAAGTTCTTTAAATAACTTATATGTCTTACATACCTCTATCCATGTGAGCTCTGTGAATCCCACCCCCACAACAAGCCCCAAACCTTTTGGCCTGTCCCCAAAACCAATCACTATAAAAACTAAGCTCAACAAACCCCAATGGTCCCCAACTCTCTCCTCCCCCAATTCCCCACCCCCTTTTAATATGGCCCATGATAAACAGACCTCCAAGTTTACATCCCTCCACCCCAGCCACCCCACCCCTGTTAATACCTATTAAGTTCTAGTAGCATAGCCCATTTGTCTATGGGCAGGTTAATCCGAATCCAACATTTAAGAATGTATCTGTAAACTCCAATGGAACTTAACACTTATATAACTACCTGTCAGATACAGTCAGTCTACTATTAATTAATTAAACCTAAAGGCACTCCTGAAAAATATTATTAGCTAATCTTAGTTTTCAGAGGCCAAAATAAAATATCTGGAGATGCACTATATTGCAGAATAACAGAGAACACAAAAAATTAATTCCATCTTCAGGGTAAACAAACGTTGCTAGTACTCCTGCAACATACGGAAGTCCAGGATAAGGCTCTTCCTTAGGCTGCTAGACACTGACAAGAAAAGACTTGCACCTACTCCAGTAAAATGGTAAGGAACCTAGAAACATAAAAACGGGATGCGATGTCCCTGGAGGTAATTTTGTTTGGGCAACAGTAAAGGAAATGAGAGTCTTAATGTGGAGCAATGCATAAAGAGCTGTCTCTGGCTCCCTCTAGTGGTGATTTGCATCATGCATGAAGCTTGAGTTAAACTACAGCTGCATCGTGAACTTACGTGTGGTAGATCGGCTGGTAGTGGAGAGAGTCTCTAAAATCTGTAAAGTATCCGAGGGCATGGCACTTCACCAAAGTGGGCTATTTGAAGCAATTACCACTGTGACCGGTCCTTTCAATAGAGTTACTCCCATCAGGATGACTCAGATACAGCAGGCTTTATACTCAGATGCCAAAACATGCACAACTCTGACCCTTACCAAGGTAAGGATCTATGTCATTCCAAATACAGTTTTATCCTTGGTGTGGGCATATAGCTGGAGCCCTGAAGTAAGTGACAGGGTATTCAGGGGTCTCAGATGAGATCCGGGAGTGCTGCTTTGAGGCTAGCAGTCGCTGAGTCTATGTCATCGTAGGCAACCCAGGAACTGGAGAGGAAGACTTGTAGCCGAACTGGATACCCCATCTTAAACTTGAGCCCAGCTGCAACTAGCTTGGTAATGAGTGGGTGAAAGGAGGCCTGTTTTTGTTGAATGGATAGCGGGAGATCTTGGGCTACCCTGATTTTTGCCCCTTCCCATTTCAGTTCTTGAATATCCCATACCTTTGTTAAAAAGTGGTGCCACTCTTGGTAATTCAGGAGTCTAAATATGAAGGTGCTGGGCAGCGCAACTTGTGCTGGCATCGGACAGAGCGCACAATGGGCTTTTTTAATTATATATTTGGACCCAAAAGGAGATGGTCCGTCGATTTTCTCGACAAATTTCTGTGCGAATACAATAGGGTCCAGTCCTTCTATTTCTGGTAAGCCTATCAACACCGCATTATTGCAGAGGCTGCGACCCTCCAGGTCTTTGACCTTGCTTTCCAATTTAGTTATGCATTGACAAGTAAGCAACAGTTCAGGCTCAAGCTTCTCTTATTTGCTCTCTATGGAGTAGGTGTGAGCCTCATTATCTGAGGTTCGCTTGGTGGCATCTTTCAGGGCTTAAAAGAATGATTTAATTTCCCCTGTGATTTGTTGCATTTCTGCCTTAAAGGGTTTAAACTCCTCTAGAAATCTTGCCAGCATAAGAGGTTCTTGATCTGGGCTGGGAGCGGCCATGCTTTGCACTTGTGTAGCTGAAGAGGCCTTAGGTTTTTTCAGGGCCTTCTCCGGAGTAGACACTGGGGTATGTTTTGGCATAGTTTTTCTCATTTCCACCTCCATAGACCCCATCAGAGGATTAAGGCAAGTTTTATAATTAAATTTTGTCAATGCAGGTCCACAGATGGAAGGCAGAGAGCAAACTGAATCAAAATTAGATAGTTGGGCAGCTGGAGCTCTTGGATGAAGCTGCTATCCGGTGCTCTGCATCACGTGACTCCCCCAACAGGTACAGAATTCTACTGTGGTGCATGGTCCTGCTGGTACTGGTGATGCTGCTGTGGTCCCAGTTGTGGGACCAGCTTCTGGTATTGCTGTGGATACTTTCTGCTGCTTCTGTGGCAAGTCTGTCAAAGTCTCCTGCTCCAATTAATATGGATCACCTGTTGTTCTGGCTTCTGAGCCTTTTCCACAGCTGCAGATCCACACAGGTGCATTTTCTGCAGCTGCAGAATTCTGTAACTCACCTTTCTTGTGATTTTCCACAACTGCAGAACTTTTGACTGAGAATATGCCGCATTTGTGTCTCTGCAGTGTTGCAAGCCATTTTTCCACAAGTGTGGAATTTCTGGCTCTCTTTGAGAATCCTGCCCCCTTGTTTTTTGAGGAAAAGAGCCTTGTTATAATTACTTCATTTGAATAATTATCCCAAGTATTGATAACAGGCAGAATCCAATCTGTATGTGATATGACTTGCAAGAGGCATTGTAGGATATAGGGACACTGATATGATGCATTCACTATCCCACAATCACTGTCAATAGCTACTTTACAATATAAGCAGCTGTAGGTATATGGAGTTATATGAAGTCTGAAGTGAGCCAGAGCTATTCAGTTTTCCCTTTTCATAAAAAAAGGTTGAATATAGAGAATAGTGGATGGGCAACTATGCAGAACCAGTGTGTTCTGTCAGAGAGGGGTTCTAATTCCCTGTGATCTCAAGAGTGAAGCTCAGGAAGTCCATGGAAATCAGAACCCTGAGGTGGCAGAACTCACTGGTTCTGCAAATCGCTGACCATCCACTATTTTTTATAGTGTACAGTGTCCCCGAAAACAAATTACACATAGTTTGATCACTTTTGCATTTTTTTAAAGAAAAAGTAATTGTTTGGCACAAAGAGTTACAGCTGGTTGCAAGGCTGAATTGTATGGTTTTTAGTGACCAGACGTATTTGCATTTGACTTACGCACTTGCATTGGTTGACAATCAGATTTAGGCAGGATTTTGAAGCAAGAAATGGTGTCTGTTCCTCTTGCTTAGCGAGAGGACATTCAGTGTGAGGACCAGGGATTTTTTTCATGAGTAATTTTAAATATCTGGTTCATCCTGCATAGTAGTAATATAAAAGTGAAAATATCTGGTTGATCCTGCCTTTTTTTCCATATCTGGTTGATCCTGCGTCTGTCTGATCATGCTGCCACTGCTTCATTTTTCTGGTTGATTCTCTGGTTTCTGTTACACTGCATGTTTTTTTTTAATGTATGTGACTCATGTGCTTTCCAAATCTACTGGAATGCTGTTCTACCACAGAAGGATAGAATTGTGTTCCATGACCTTTCAACTGTGGTAGAACAGCATTTCAGCAGAGATGGAAATCGGTTTGGAACAACATTCCACTGCAGACAAGTTGTTTTGTTTTTCTGTGTCCTGTATCCACTGGAAAACGATATCCTTAACAAGATCAAGATATGAGGAGGCTGCCTGTTTTAAAATATGACTTTCAGTTTCAGTTTTATTGAAAAATCTATTAAAATTAAAATAATTTGTTACATACAATGGTTTGTTTACACAAAATACTAAAATACTACAATCAGTTGGAATATACACTTTCATATTTGCACACCTGCTAATTAAAAAGAAACAGAAATGTCATAACATACATTTACAATATCAAGTGTTTATAAAACTGTTACACTATGCTATCATAGTAAAACATATAGCATTATCTTAAGTTGTCTTACTCCCCTCATTCAATATTTTAGACTTAAAATATTATAACTGACCTTTATATCTTGTAGCTAGCAAAAATTTAGCAAGACAATATATTTTTATGCTATTTAAATTCAGCAAGTAACTACATGTTTCTAGCTTCTGCATGGACATTTTTCCTTTTAATAGTGGAACTATCCACTTCTCCCTGTCACATATCAAATTTTCACATTCTAGAAGTATATGCATTATATTTAAGTTCCCAGTAATTACAGGACAGGTACATGGAAATTCTCTACTTTGTTTACTTTGCCAGGAATGGAATCCACATATCATATGTAGTCTGAGGATACACAATAAGTTTCTATGCATTTTGTTCTCACAAGACGTCAAATACTTTCTCCTTCTATTGGAATCTTTGTCTCTGTAAATAGATTATAAGTATCCAAGGGACAGACATTTTCCAAGTCCTTTTGCCTATCTGTGTCACAAATCCTTTGTATCAGGTCACTGGTGTAAATATTAATGTTAGCATTTGTAGTTTCTGACCATAGGTTCTCAAAACCCCAACTTTAATTTCTTGATTTAATATCATGAACCAACACTGTTCATGTTCTGGTTTTTCAGATTTGCAGAAAATCTAGTCAACACATTTTTGATAACTGTGAATCTTCCATTTTCATCATTCGCTTCCAGAATTTTACTGTTCTTATCATGATTCTTGTTCTGATTGCTGGCATACCCATCTTTAATCTTAAAAATGCTGTTGGACAGTCTCTTGGTAGTCTCAAGGTTATTCTAATAAAACTATTTTGTATTGTCTCCATGCTATTATTTTTTCAGTATTTAAACCCCAGATCTCAGACCCATGTAGTGTCTGACTTATATTTTTGACTTCAAAGGCTGATTTCTGAGCCTTAAAAGAATTACTAGCAAACCTAGATGCAAATAGTCTGATAGTGTTTGTTGTTTTATATGCTTTATCTTTTCTTTCATATGTTTATTCCATGCTAGACTTCTTTCAAAAACCACCCCTAGATACTTATAATCTACAACTTCCTCAAATGTATATCCATTTATACACCATGCATTTCAATTTATTCCTTTACTGCCAAAGATCATCATTTTCATGTTATCACTGTTTATCTCTAGATCAATGTTTTCCAATATATTCATGATATGAGTCAAACCGCTTTTCAGCCCTAGTGGTGTTTGAGAAAGCAATATTGCATCATCTGCATATAACATGAGTTTTATTTTCTCATTATTAATTTGAGGGGGAAATGTTTCAACCTCTCGTAAACCTTTCAATAGTGAATCTATATAGATAATGAATAGAACTGGCACAAGTAGACATCCTTGCTTGACACCTTTATTAACAGGTATTTCTTCTGCTAAAGCACCATCCATACCAATTCTGACCTGGGCTGTAGTATTATTATGCAAAAGTTTTAATATGGATAAAATGTTATTGTCTAGCTCTAATTTTGACAGATTATTTCACAATAATTCCCTATTCATGGAATCAAAAGCAGATTCTATATCAATAAAACATGCATAAATCTTTCCCTTTTTCCCTACAACATATTTATTCAAAATATACTGTAAGGAAAAAATCAAATCTAATGTACTGTTCTGTTTTTTAAATCCACATTGAAATTTGGAAATTATATTATTTTTATTAACCCAATCTTGTATTTTCTCTAGCATTATTCTTGTGTATATGTTTTGCATTATTGGAAGGAGTGAAATAGGTCTGAAAAAGAAACAGCTGTGAGCACTTTAAGCAGGTATTTAGAGAGATAGACAAATCTAAGTACTGTAGTAGGAACTGTACTGTTAAAACCTTGTTCTTTTAATAGACTTGTATGTCTTGTGATATAGTAGTTCTGTATTTTATGTTTTACATATTTTTTTATCTATTTTAGTAAAACTCTATTTTAGAGCATACTTGGTCTGTCTTTGATTTCTTTCCTTTACAAAGTGGAGTATATGTGGTTAAGCAGACATTGTACACAAGCTTAATGGTGATACCAAACTGTAAAAAGGTAAGAGTTTTAAAATCTGAGGACTTTATTAAAGTTTTTAAGGGTTCATTTCTGTAGACCTGGTTAGGTGCCTGTAGGCAAAGATATCTGGCCCCCTGAAGATAGAATTATCTGAGCCTATGCATTGGGTATGCTAGCAAGAGGTTCACAGTTTGAATCCCTCCAAGACTTGAGACCAGAGGTTGATTTGAAACCCACAAAAACAGACAGGAGGGTTACCCTGTTTCTGTTAACTGTTCACAAGACTGCACTCAGAGGTCGGCACTGTGGGAGCAGAGGGCTGACCTGCTGAGTGGGTTTGTGACAGATTGGTGGCAGGGTGGGATAACAATTTTGGTATTACAAGATTTTATTGTTCAGTGTGTCAACTGAGAACATCAGCTCACTGACAAAGAAAGAAAAATGCAGAGTCGTATTTTAAAAGGTGGCAGAACTATATCACTTGGCGTACAGTCAAGTTCCTAACCATTTAATTTTTTTTTTCCTAACGTGCAAGTCAGAGTAGCCATAGTTAGGGAAGAAGATGGCTTCCAACTTCAGCAGGCACACTGTAGACTACTTAAAGCAGTTGTGTGGGGATAGAGGAGTCCCATTTGAGGTGAAAGCCAGCAAGCAGAACCTCACAGATGCCTTGATGGTGGCAGATACCCAGAGCAATGAGTCACCGACCGTGACTGAAGAGGACCAAACCTTGAGTGTGGCAGGGCTAGCAGCCAGTGCAGTGTCCAGATCTGATGAGGAGGGCAATGGGGTCACTGTCAGGGAAGGGCCACAGCAGCAGGGGAAGGTCACCAGTATCCTGGATCTAGAGGTACTTAGGCTGCAAACTGAGTTGTGCAGGATGGAGCTGGATTTCCAGGAGAAGAGAGAGAATGAGACAGATGAGAGGCAGAGAAAGAACAGAGAGATGCAGACCATGAGGAGCATGAGTGCCAGCGAGCTGCAGAGGACAAGAGAGAGTGAGAATGCTGAGACACAGACCGTGAGGAGCAGGAGCACCAGAGGCAGCACAAACTGGAGAAGCTACGATTCTGACTAGCGGCACCAGAGCAGGTAAGTGGCTTGGGTTTAACTGGGACTACTGGACTGGGTTACAGATTGAATTCCAAATTAATAGCCAAATTTAAAGAAGGGGAGGATATGGATGCCTTTTTAAATTGTTTTGAAAAAGTTTGCATTCAGGCTACAATTTCTAGAGGGTCCTGGAGCTTCCAGCTATCCCCTCTATTTACTGGGAAAGCTCAGGATGCATTGGGTCAAATAGACAATGAGGACAGTAATGATTACAGCAAACTGAAAGCTGCACTGTTAAAAAAGTTTGAATTAACTGCAGAATCATACAGACCTAAATTCTGTAAGCTCAGGAGAAGCTCTGATATGAGCTATGAGAAGCTAGCCATGAAACAACTTCAATTGTTAAAACGTTAGTGGGAAGGAATTGAGGCAAACTCTGTTGATAAAATTGAAAATGTGATTTTATTACAACAGTTTTATTGGGCATGCCCAGCAGAGCTAAAAACCTGGCTAGAGGACCGAGATCCCAAAACAGTGCAAGAGGCTGCTGAATTCTTGGACCACTATGCCAAGAGCAGAACTGCTCTGAGAGCAAATGGGGTGGGCATGGCAGTGCAGAAAGGGAAAAGCACACCTTCAGGGCAGCTAAAACCCTCACTGCCTCAACCAAAACCAGTTAGCCCCAGGTTTCAGAGAAAAGATTTCTCTGAGAGAAGAAATGAATGTTGGTTATATAAAGAAACTGGGCATATTGCCAGACAGTGTCCCAAAAAGGAGAGCAATAATACACAACCGGGTGCTAGAAAAGAAGTGGGTTGTTTGTGTGTCCCCGGAAGCATGCCAGTGAACATGAGGGAACACATGCACCCAGTCATGATGAATGGTATACAGACTCAAGGGTTAAGGAACACAGGGGCATCCCTGACCTTGGTAAAGGGGGATCTGGTAGAGCCTGGTCAACTTGAACCCAATAAATATGCCACTGTACAAGACTTCACTGGTGAGGAGAAAACATTGCCACTTGCTAGTGTTCTCCTAGACTGGGGTGAAATGGGGGGAACTGTGCAACAGGTGGCTGTAGCCAATACATTAGCAGTGGATGTGATCCTGGGCAACAATCTCCAACAGGGGATGGTATGTGCAGTTACCCATAGCCAAGCAGCAAGGGAAAATTGTAGTTCCCTGAACCCCACAGAAGCTATTGTGGAAACCACTGAGAGGCTGGTTCCCCAGCCTGTGTCTTCAGATGGGGAGACTAATAAAAAGGGGGTAGAAATTTCCCCAGTAGCAAGTAACCACACAGCTATGGAGGGTTACTCTGAAGAGGGAGCGGTGACCCATTGTCAGAGGGTTGGGATTGACAGTGATCCTGAGTGCCCTGACGCTAGTGCTAGGGACTCTAGTTTAGTGACTAAAGGGAACCTGTCCTATGTCTTGGGAATGTGTGAGGGGTTTGCAGCTGCTCAGAGAAGTGATCCTAGTTTAGAGAAGCTGAGGGCTTGGGCAGACTCAGACAGCACACAGGGAGGTGACGGCAGACGTAAGGTTTATTGGGAAAATGGACTTATGTATACTCAGGCAGTACAGACAGAGGGAGGGATGGTAGGCAGGCAACTTGTTGTTCCCCAGTAGTATCGTGAGCAGTTGCTCAAAATTGCACATGATATCCCCTTGTCTGGTCATCTGGGAATCACATCCACAATGCAACAGTTGGCCCAGAATTTCTACTTGCCTAACTTCACCCAGCAGGTGAAGGAGTATTGCAGGTCTTGTCACCGATGCCAAGAAATGGGGAAGGCGGGCAAGAAAACCCAAGCCACCCTGATTCCATTGGTCATAGTGGAGGAGCCATTCCAGAGGGTGGGAATCGATATTGTGGGGCCTTTAAATACCCTCAGCTCCTCAGGGAAGAGATTCATCCTGACTGTGGTGGATTATACCACCCGGTACCCAGAGGTAGTCGCCCCATCCTCACTGAGGACAGACAAAGTGGCAGATGCCTCACTTGGGATTTTCTCCCGAGTTGGGTTTCCGCAAGAGGTTGTCACCGATTGAGGGGGTTCCTTCATGTCGGACCTGATGAAATGTTTATGGGAGAAGTGTGGGGTGGTGCAGAGATGCATGACACTGTATCACCTACAAGCCAACGGACTTGTGGAAAGATTCAATGGTACCCTAAAGTCGATGCTCCGAGAGGTTGCAGAACAGAATGGGAGGGACTGGGAGAAATACCTTCCCCACCTGTTGTTTGCATGCAGGAAGGTGTCCCAAGAGTCAACAGGATTTTCCCTCTTCGAACTCTTATATGGACGCTGGGTACGTGGGCCCCTAGACTTGATCTGGGAGGACTGGGAAGGCAAGCAAGCCACCCAGGGAACTCCCATTGTGGATTACGTCCTTAGGTTTAGATAAAGGCTAATGGAGCTTATGGGGACAGCCCAGAGCAACCTAACAGCTGCCCAACAGAAACAAAAAGTGTGGTACGACTGCAGAGCCAGAGCTCACTCGTACATGGTGGGTCAGGAAGTCATGGTCATTATTCCAGTCCAGAAAGACAAGCTGCAGTCTGAGTGAGCAGGACGGTACAAAGTGGTTAGGAAGGTAAATGACATGAATTACATTGTGGAGTTACCTGACCGAAGACAGACAGAAAGGATGTACCATGTCAACATGATGACGCCATATGCAAATAAGGCTGACATGGTGTTTGCAGTATGTAGTCCTGGGGAGGGGATGGATGAAGGAGACCTCCTTCTGGACTTGCTGGAAGAAGGTAAGTGGCAGTCTTCTGTGGAGGCAGTTAAATTGTCTCCCCAGCTGGACCCCAGACCAGATCCAGAAAGTAAAGGAGGTTTTAGCAGACTTTGCCCCATTGTTTAGTGCCAAGCCTGGACTAACCCCCTTAGCAACACACGATGTTGAGACAGGGACACACGCCCATACAGTGGACAGCAAATCGGGTGTCAGAGGCTGTCCAAAAAGACATTAGGAGGGAAGTGGAGGAGATGCTGAATTTAGGGGTAATCCAGAGATCCCACAGCCCCTGGGCCTCACCTGTAGTCCTTGTGCCTAAGCCAGATGGCTCTACTCATTTCTGTGTGGACTATCTCAGACTGAATGCAGTCACGCAGTCAGACGCCCACCTGATTCTCCAGATGGATGAACTCCTGGACAAGTTGAGAGGGGCGACCTACCCTACAACTATTGAACTGACCAAGGGGTATTGGCAGGTAGAGTTGAGAGACAGAGCTAGGGAGAGATCAGCCTTCATCACTCCAGTAGTCTTATTTGAGTTTAAAATAACGCCTTTCAGAATGAAGAATGCCCCGGCCACTTTCCAGAGGTTGGTGATCCAGGTGTTAAATGGTGCTGAGAAGTATGCCATGGCGTACCTGGATGACATTGCCATCTTTAGTACCAGCAGGGAGGAACATCTATCCCACCTTAGGGAAGTGCTGGGCAGGATACAGAGGGTTGGGCTCACTGTCAAAGCCGGGAAGTGCCAGGTGGCCATGGGAGAAGTGGCATACCTCGGGCATGTGGTAGGTCAGGGACAGCTCTGCCCTAACCACATAAAAATAGAGGTAATCCAGGCATGGCCCAGACCAGAAACACATAAGCAGGTCAGGAGTTTTCTAGGGACAGCAGGGTACTATAGGAAATGTGGACCCAATTACAGTGCCCTGGCTGCTCCCCTATCTGACCTGACAAAGAAAAGGATGCCAAAGAAAATTACCTGGGGCCCAGTCTGTGAGGAAGCCTTTTCCAAACTAAAGGAGGCACTGTGCAGTGCTCCTGTTTTGACAAGTCCTGACTATAGCAAAACCTTTATAGTTCAGACTGATGCCTCAGACATGGGTATTGGGAAAGTACTGAGTCAGAAATCCAGCCAAGGGACAGATTACCCAGTAGTGTACCTGAGTAGGAAGTTACTTCCCAGGGAGCAAGCATACTCCACGGTGGAAAAGGAGTGTTTTGCCATAGTGTGGGTCCTAAAGAAATTAAGAGCCATACTTGTATGGGCAGCATTTTGTGGTGCAGACTGACCACAACCCCCTGGTTTGGCTGACGCAGGTGGGAAAGAACAATGGTAGATTGCTAAGATGGAGTCTTGCTTTGAAAGAGTATGATATGACAATTGTACATAGGGCAGGAGCCAAAAATCAGAACTCAGATGGACTGTCTAGGGTCTATGAGGAGTGAACTGATTTGGGAAGCTCATCCCATGCAAGGGATAGAACCCCCAAATTCAGTCTAGGTTGGGAGGAATTGTGACACTTGGACAGCTGGTTCTGATCACTGTATCATTTTTTGTAATATAAAAATGGGCTATGGACTGTATCCCATGAGAAATGCTGAAACAGCTTCTGAGATCACACAAACACACACACACACACACAGGTTTCAGATACAAGGTGTTGCCTGGAAGGCCAGAAGCTAATTACAGACTTTTCTAAGTTAATTATAGCTTTAGCTATTAAGAGGGAAATCAGATTTAGTACACTAGTGCAAACTCATAAATGCTTTAGTGTCTGTGTGAGAAGGGATACTGCTCACAGATCAAAGAAAATCATTTGAAGAAAATGAATTGTGCTGAGGATTACAGAATTTAATACTTTGAAAAGACATCCTGTTTTTGTATATATATATATATATATATATATATATATTCTGACAGGGAGGAACTAGGTGACCACATGCAAAGAGGTGGGCAAAGCCAACTTTTACACAATATTCTGTTCTACTTCAGTGACACTTTTATCTAGACTCTGACAAAGAAACATCTGTGAACATTTTAAGCAGGTATTTAGAGAGAGAGAGAGACAAATTTCAGTACTGTAATAGGAATTGTACTGTTAAATCTTTGTTCTTTTAATAGATGTGTATGTCTTGTGATACAATAGTTCTGTATTTTATGTTTTACATATTTTTTATCTATTTTAGTAAAACTCTATTTTTAGAGCCTACTTGGTCAGTCTTTGATTTCTTTCCTTTACAAGTGGAGTATATATGGTTAAGCAGACACTGTACACAAGCTTGAATGGTGATACCAAACTGGAAAAAGGTAAGCATTTTAAAGTCTGAGGTCTTTATTAAAGTTTTTAAAGGCTCATTTCTGTACACTTGGTTAGGTGCCTGTAGGCAAAGATATCTGGCCCGCTGAAGACAGAATTATCTGAGCCTATGTATTGGGTACACTAGCTAGAGGTTCACAGTTTGAATCCCTCCAAGATTGAGACAAAAGGTTGATTCAAAACCCACAAAACAGACAGGAGGGTTACCCTGTTTCTGTTAACGATTCACAAGACTGTGCTCAGAGGTTGGCACTTTGGGAGTAGAAGGTTGACCTGCTGAGTAGGTTTGTGACATAGGTCTCTATCACTTTGTATCTTTTCTGCTTCCCTTTTTAAATAATGATACAATTATGCTGTTATTCCAGTCGGGGGTAAAATTAGATGTGTACTAATAATTGTGAATATCAGTGCTAATAAACTGACCCAAAATGCAGGGTTTTATTGACACATTTCAGCTGGGACTCCATTAATCCCTGGTGCCTTATTATCTTTTTGCAATTTAATGACACCTATAATTTCTTGATCTGTAATAACATATACTTCTGTGCTATACCCTTTGCTGCACAGACTTTCTTTCTCAGACTTACCTTCACATTTATCTCCATGTATTTCTGTAAAATGAGAAACCCATTCTTTAGCACTGATACAACTTTGTATATTATACCTAAAATTCTTTTCATTGCATCCAAATGCAACCATTGTCCAAAATGTCTGCATATCCTTCTTCCATATTGCTTCTTAGGGTGTTTCCCAAAGTGACTCTTTATACCTTACTTTTCTGTACTGTATCATCTTTTTATACTCTATTAAATAAGTTTTTGTTAAGTGAATACATAAATTCAGAAAATACCTCCATTAATTTAATCACATTTTTTTCCCTTTAGGTTCTTTCATTTGTTTTTGAGGTAGTTTGCCTCATCACAAACTATTACTGTATCTAATATATTTTAGTATGTGGATTACATTTTATTTTCTTTCCATAATAAATGCACACATTGTTGGCTTCATTTTCAGCTACTGTGTTCTTATTTATCGTGTTTAGATTTAAATTTATCTCAACACATATTGGAAAATTATCACTCTCCCATACTTTGAGAATTTCCAAACTCTTTATTTTCCTATAATTGATTGCATCAATATTACATAAATCTATAACACTGCTACCAGCTGATGTCAGGAAAGTTATTCCACCATGCCAATCATTTTTTGTTCTTCCATTTAAAATTCTTAATATATTATTATCAAAAAAATTTTAGTAAGCTTTTTCCTTTCTTATTTAATATGTTATCCATTGAATGCATTGAGGGAATATTTATTGTATCATCTATACATCATTCCTTCATTTTTTTTTCTACCTCAGATGCAACTCTAGCATTAAAATCTCCAGACAGAAAAATTATAGCATTAGGAATTTTAGTTTTTACTGCATTTAGGTCATTATTCAGTTTACCTAATGTATTACATACTAACATTCTATTTGCCAGCAGATTAGGCCTTATGGTCTATCGAGTCTGCTCGAACCTTAGATCCTTATTTGGGTGCCGAGGCCCTCCCATCCCTTGTGCTCCAGAAACCCCTATCATCTATCCCCACCCCCCTGGGACAGGCCATCATCTGATACATCCACTTTCTGTGTCTGTCCCACCCTCTCTTGAAGCCCTCCAGTGTGGATCTCTGAACCAGCTTGCCAGGCAGTGCATTCCAAGGTCACCACCCTCTCAGTGAAAACCTCCTCCTCTTTTCCCCTCACCTTCCACCTTCCAACTTCAAACCATGCCCTCTGGTGATACCTCCCTGCTTTAGTCTAAAGATCCCCTCCATGTTTACCCTATTTATTTCCTTGAGGTATTTTAAGACCTCAATCATGTCCCCCCTGTCTCTCCTCTCTTCCAGTGAAAACATGCAGAGCTCCTCAAGTCTGTCCTCATACGTCAAATCCCCTAGCCCTCATATCATCTTAGTTGCACTCCTCTGTACCCTCTCCAGGAGCTGTATGTCCCTCTTCAAGTGTGGTCTCCAGTACTGCACACAATACTCAAGGTGTGGTCTAACCAGTCCATTGTACAGCGGCAGAATCACTTCCTTGCTCCTAGAGGTGATCCCCCTTACGATGCATCCCAACATCCTGTTTACCTTGCTAGCCGCTCTCCTGCACTGCTCAGAGTTATTCATACATGCATCCACCATGACCCCTAGGTCTTTTTCCCCTATTGAGGCCTCCAGTGCCTCCCTTCCCAGGGTGAACCTGTGTTTAGGTTTTCCCCGACCAAGATGCAACACCTTGCACTGGGTTATATTGAAATTTAATTTCCATGTGTGAGCCCAGCTTTCCAGGGTGTCCAGGTCCCCTTGCAGGGCCAACCTCCCCTCTTCTCCCTCCACTACTGCTCCCATCTTGGAGTCATCCACAAAGAGACTCATTTCACACCCTATACCCTCCCTGATGTCCAATATGTATGCATTAAACAGGATCGGACCCAGGACCGAGCCCTGCGGTACCCCACTACCAACCTCTCTAGGGTTCGAGAGCTCCCCACAGACCACTACTCTCTGGGTGCATCCAGTTAGCCAGTTTTCAATCCATCTGACCATCAAAGGGCATACTTCTAACCCCATCAGTTTCTCCACCAGACCATTGTGGGGGACAGAGTCAAACGCCATACTGAAGTCCAAGAATAATACATCCACAGGCTTTCCCCTGTCTGGTTCTGATGTTACCCATTCGTAGAACTCCACAAGGTTGGTTTGACATGACCTACCTTTCACAAACCCATGTTGCCGACTATTCAGACCTCCCACCTCCTCCAAGTACACTCCCAATTGTTCCTTTAGTATACTGTCCATTAATTTTCCCACCACCGAGGTCAAACTGATGGGTCTATAGTTACCTGGTACTTCCCTCGACCCCCCTTTATGGATTGGCACCACAAGTGCCTCTCGCCAATCCCTAGGTACCCTCCCTGTCTCAAGTGACCTGTTGAAGAGCTCCGCCAGGGGTGCAGCCAGTTTGTCCGCCAATTCCCATAGTACTCTCGGAGGAATGCCATCCGGCCCAGGAGATTTTTCTTTCTTTAGGGCCTTGAGGGCTAACCACACCCTTTTGGCAGAGATAGCATCATCCGTCCCCTCCACCTTACTGGCCTTTTTATCCTTATCCAGATGTGACACCCCTGGGGTACCTCTCCCTCCCTCTTGCTCCATTTCTGTTGCTCCCCTGATCCCACTTACTGCCGCTTCTATCCCCTTCATGCCTTGCTTTGTAGATATCCCATCCCCCTCCCTAGTGAACACAGAGGCAAAGTACTCATTAAATACCTCTGCCTGGTCCCTCGCCTCTTCCACCCACCCTCCTTCTGATCTCAATCTGCTGAGATGGCCCTTAGTTTTTCTCTGCTCCCGAATGTACCGGAAGAACCCCTTTTCTCCTCCATGTATCCCCTGTGCCAGCCGCTGCTCTTTACTGGACTTTGCTCCCCTCACCATACGGGTGACTTTTCTAGATGCAAGATGGTACACTTCCTTATCCCTATCCCCTCTTGTTGTTTTATATTTTTTGTAGGCCGCCTTCTTTTCTCTGACTGTTACCTGTACCTCACTTGACCACCAGCATAGTTTATGTTACCTTGCTCCCTTACATTTCAACTTAGCGCAGATCTTGATTGCCTCATGAAGTCCCTGTTTTATGACTTCCCATCTCCTTTCCACACTTGTCATTGATGTAATCCCCCTTCAAGTGATCCTTGAGAATATTTCCCATGCCCACAAAGTCTGCCCCCTGAAGTCCACTGCCAGTGTCCTAGATCTCACCCCCCCATGCTTATTTGAAACCAGACAGTATCGTGGTCACTCCCAGTCAGGGGGTTCTGTCCAACCATGTCCCTTACCAGATCCCCATCTGCCAGAACTACATCCAGGACATGCCCCTCCCTTGTGAGCTCCATCACATGCTGTGTTAAGAACACATCCTGGAAGCCATCCAGCAGCCTCTGCTCCTTGGCCACCTTAGAGGACATGGTTCCCCAGTTTGTACCTGGCATATTAAGGTCCCCATCAACACCACTCCTTCCCCTTTTGGTCCACACTGGGCAATGATGTTGTCCAGCAAACCATCCTCTAGAACATCACTCATCCCGAGGGGGGCTATATACTATACCCAGCTTGACCATATCTCCTGCTGGGGATTGTAAGGTGACCCATAAGGCCTCCATGTTTTGCTCTGCCTCTTCTACCCTAGCAATTTCTATGTCATCTCTAATGAACATAGCCACTCCACCCCCTCTGCCCTCCTTTCTATCCTGCCTAAGCATAGTGTACCCCCGTATGTTTAGGTCCCAGTTATGGTTTTTGTTGGCCCACGTCTCTGTGACTGCCGCCACATCTACCCCACCTCGAACAGCATGGCCTGGAACTCTGGCAACTTGTTTCCCAAGCTTCTGGCATTTACTAACACCAACCCCCACCCCTTATCCCTGATCCTCTTTGTCGAACCCCACCCAGATTCCTTATACTTCCATCCTCCCTCTGCTCCTCCTGAAACCTCCACCCCCAGTCTGTTTCCCTTCCCCCCTTGGGCTTGAAAGCTACTCCCCTCATCTGAGGAGAGGGCTTCTGGTCAGCCCCTCCCTTATCCCTTCCCCCCTTACAAGTTTAAACCCCACCTTTCTTGAATGTAGTCAGCCATCCCCTGTTTAAGGACTTCCTTCCCTAGTGGGGCAAGATGAAGCCTGTCCTTGGCATATAGTCCCTTATCCTCCCAAACTCCATTCCAGTTCCCTAACACCCCCAACCCACTCTCTTCACCCCACTTCCTGAGCCAGTCATTAACCACTGTGAGCTTCATTTTTTTCTCCACTTAGGCCTTTGGTACTGGCAATATCTCCAAAAAGGAAATGTTGCATCCATTATCCCAACAGACTCTGGCAAGTTCTTGGAACCTGACTTGGATTTCCAAAATGCTATTTCCCTCTAGATCGTTAGTTCCCAAATGCACCAGGAAATCCAGTTTCTCTCCACAATCCCCAGCCAGTTCATACACCATGAACTTTGCTCTGTGCACTGTCAGCCCAGAGATACTCACTACCTTCACCTGGCTATGGCATCCACCCCCATGTCCCTCCCACTGGATACCTCTAATCATCGAGTCTCCCAATAACAGAACCTTAACACTGCCATCATCCTTATGGTTACCTCCACTATGCCCTCTCAGCCCCCTTCCCCCTTTTTCATGATCTCAATTCCATGGGAGTCTTCCTGCCTTATTAGAGACCCCCTTGTCACCCTCCCCTTTCTGCCTCCCTCGTTATTTTGCCCACTTAACTCAAACCCCTCAGAATAGGTGTCCCTTTAACCTCTCTTATCCGAACCATTTATCCTGGCCCTGATGGTTTCCTTCCCCACACCACCATCCTCCCCTTGTATTAGTACCCCTGCCTCAAGAGGCTCTCTGTGGGTCCCCTTTAGCTAGGGCCCCATCCTTGGTACTGACCCCCCTGCTGAAGGGGGGCTCCTCTCCCACCTCCTTGTCTCCCAGTTTCTCTCCAATCATGCTCTCCTCCCTCATGTCTGCAATATGTTGCATCTCCCCCATTTGCTTAACCTTTATGTTTCCCCTTCTCCATCTGGGAATATTTCCATCCTTTCCATTGCAGGTCTGTGATGCCCAATGGGTATCCGACTCCCTCCCCCTGGCCTCTGTATAAGTTTCCTCATTTCCACCAACCCCTTCCTCCCCATCTAGGTTGCTTAGTAGCTCAAATTTATTTTGACACTCTATGTCAGCCTCCATCAAGTAACCTGAGTTTCCCCTGACTGCACCTCTAAACTGCCCCTCTTCTTTTCCTCTTGCTCTGTTCACCTTAGGAGCTCCCTTCCCACAGGCTGCTGTTTTAAGCTTCCGCACAACAGCCCTCCCCTGACTCTTCCCCCTCCACTCTCTTTGTATTCAAAATGTTCCCCCGTACTCTTTCCCCTTAGCATCAACATCCCTATCTAAGGGTCCTCTGTCCCTAATATCCCCCCTCCTGCTTGCTGTAACATAACGTCCTGTAATTTAAGAGCATTGCCCCAGCCTCCCCTCAGCCCCACCCTTCTGCTGTCCATATCCACACCCCTTATCCTTGGACACCCCCCCAGCTCCCCAGCTTACTCCTTAACCAATATACCACATTCCTGATACAAGATAGCTGTCTACAGAATGGGTAGCCTCCCTCTCTCCAGACCCAATTGAGAATTATTGCCATCCCACAGCCCGTGCAGCCTACAACCCTTCTGAAGATGCCTGCCATGGTGGAATATGGCCACCCTGTTTATCCCCCTCTGTTTATAATGGCACAGCCCCTTTCTCAGTCTCTTTCCCCTGGAATACAGTTTCTCTCTATACTGACTGCAGTTATTTACAAATCCAATTTCAACCCCACCAATAAAGTTCCCAAGTCTGACAAACACATACAGTCCAGTGAGTGTGTTCAGTCCCACTAACTGTGTGTGTATGCAGACATCAGGTACCGTATGATGTCACAGGCCCACCAGCTCCTGTTGCTTCGAATTTCAGTCCCAAACAGAAATACTCAGCACTTCCATCCCAACCCCCGGTGGCTTTTCAGTATTTAAGAAAGCCTACAAAACAGGATGGGTGGGAGGGCACTTACCAAACACCAGGCAAACAACACATTTAAATTACTCTCTAATTATCACTGACAAGCAACTGTTCCCAAGCCTCCAAAGTTACAATATCACAGCCCAAGTAACAGTTCTAACTCACGATAATAATTTTTAACACAAATAACTAATTTCACTTACAAAACTATTCAAATATTTCAGTTAAAACAGAATATATCCCCAGACCTCTGTCCTTACCAGCCTGCTGCTTATGTTCCCAAGTGAACAATGAAAGCCAAGGTAATTCCTGTTAAAGACAAGGTAATTCCTGCTAATGTCCCCTCCCCCTAACACCAGGCAAACAACACATTTAAATTACACTCTAATTATCACTGCCAAACAACTGTTCCCAAGCCTCCAAAGTTACAATATCACAGCCCAAGTAACAGTTCTAACTCAAGGTAATAATTTTTAACACAAATAACTAATTTCACTTACAAAACTATTCAAATATATCAGTTAAAACAGAATATAACCCCAGACCTCTGTCCTTACCAGCCTGCTGCCTATGTTCCCAAGTGAACAATTGAAGCCAAGGTAATTCCTGTTAAAGACAAGGTAATTCCTGCTAATGCCCCCTCCCCCTAACACCAGGCAAACAACACATTTAAATTTCACTCTAATTATCACTGCCAAACAACTGTTCCCAAGATTCCAAAGTTACAATATCACAGCCCAAGTAACAGTTCTAACTCAAGGTAATAATTTTTAACACAAATAACTAATTTCACTTACAAAACTATTCAAATATTTCAGTTAAAACAGAATATAACCCCAGACCTCTGTCCTTACCAGCCTGCTGCTTATGTTCCCAAGTGAACAATGTCAAAATCTTTTAAAATAGTAGAGGGAGGTATGTACATATTAAATAAAACAAGCACAATGGTTTCACTAATTAGAATCAAATATATATATATATAAAACTATTATATAAGCTTGACTCAATACAATACATATCCAAAGAGCTTTTTACCAGGATTGCTAGTCCATCTTTTGCTCTACCATATTTACTTACTTTTAAGGCTGGGACCAACCATATCCTATATCCGTCTAAGATGTACAAGTCTCCTTTCCTACACCTAGCATCTTGTAAAAGGTTTATTTGGAAAGTAGATATGCATATTCTATTAACCCTATCTTCTAGTTTATTCACTATACCTGCAATATTCCAGTTTAAGATTTTCGTAACTGTTTCAGCATTATATATTTTAAACTGTCAATTACATGATGCTGCAATACTTATGGTACTTTCAGTATTAAAGGTAATTTCTCCTGTTGTTTCACTGGACTCATCCAGAACCAAGGATAACTCATCTTCTAGTATTGTACTACTAATTATATGTATCCCTGTTTTTTCCTACCTCGTATGTATGCTTCAGACTGGTTTTCCCTTATTAAAGTATGTACAACTTCTGCATCCTTTGGTTTTAAATATGCTGTAATACGTGGTTCTTTAGGTGTATCTTTTTTACTTGCTTTTGCAAAGTCCTTTTGCTTTATTTGTTCTTCTATATTAACACATTTCATTGTACCATCCAAAGTTATACCAAAATCACAGAATTCCCCTTTAACATGTAATAATGTTCTTCTTTCTTCAGCATTACTCAATATTATACCAATCCAGCCTTTGCAGGGTTCTGCTTTGTACCTGTATGTTGACTTAATATCCACCCAACCTATCTTACCATCAGTCATATCCTTTATTAAGTGATATACTGCTAATTTAATCAAATATGGATTTTCCTTATTTGTCTTTGGTAATCCTTTAAGAAATACTGTAGGCAACATATTGCCTATATTAATCAGATGGTCTTTTTTGTCTATGTGCATTTTATCTGCCTCTAAATCAGAGGTTTCTGTAACTTTTTCAAAGAACTTTACTTTTTCCCTTTTTTTGTTCATATCTGTTGACCTTTCCCTCTCCTGAATATGTACTCTCTTTCCTGTTTTATTTGATATAGTTGTTGATGTGTGGCTTTTTTTTTTTTTGCTCTTTTTTTACTATTTTCTTCTTTTTTACTGTTAGTTATTGTTTCTGTTTTATTTACTAAATCGTCTTTCCTTTGTTTAAGTTCTTTTATTAATATATTTATTTTTTCAATTTCTTTATTCCCAATATCCTTGGTGTTTTCTCATGTTTGCCTTTTTTTGATTACCATTCTTTTTTTCTATTTGCTTTTGGGCTTGTGTTATCTTTATCTTTTCTTTTTATTGGTAGCCCATTGGCTATATTATCCATCCCTTTACATTCACCTCCCTGATCCAATGTTTGCTTATGTGTGTCTGGTGTCACTACATATTGTACTTCACTATTCTGTTCCATATGGAAGGACTTTACTTGATTATACACATCCTTTGTACAAAACTCAATGAATGTTCGAAAGAGGACCACAAGTTCAAATATTTTTTCTTTTCCAATTTGGATTTCTTTTTTTAACTCCTCCATTTTTTTTCTGATTGCCAATTTCCAGATTATCTTTCTTAGAAGATTTAGCTATGTAAATTGATTTTTCCATTTCTTTTTCATGACAACCTAGCTCATTTCCTTTTTTTATGTCTAATTTTTTTATTCATGAATGGGGTCAAAAAAGATTAAAACTTTTTAAAATATGTACCTCTATTAACTAAGGAACTACATGATTCATTTTGACTATTCCCAACTCTTTTCCTTTGAGGTGCCTCTTTAGAATGGCCAACAACAATCTCTGCATCAGATAATTCAACTATTTCAGCCTCAGATTCATTTTCAGTACTTCTGCCTCTTAACATATTTTTCTTCTGATTCACAGTATCTACCCCATTACTTTTGGAACTATTGGGGGATCCATTAAATCAGAAATACTTACTCTGTTCTAGTTTTATCAAATGGGGTCACTGATTGACCATCAGTCCCCCCCCCCAATAAAACCCTCTTCAAGATTTCTGATTTCCTTCAATAATGGGTGAGTTTGTTCTCTTTTCCCCCTTTTCAAATCTCATAGGAGAGAATTTCAAAGTTGGTTTAAAATTATTTGTATAACCTTCTTATTCCCCCTTAGTTTCAGAAGATTATCTACTGACTTCAAAAACTGAATGATTTTGCTGTTTTCATTTTTTTAATTTTTTTGAGTTTTACTGGGCTCTTGCTTCTTATTTATTTTTATCATTTTTTTTTACTGTAAGCCTTTTGTTTCTTTTTTCTAAACTTCTAGACATTATTTAACCTAATATATAATGCTAGGTACAGCAATATCAATAGATATTATACTAAGGGCAGAAAATATTTCAACTCCTAAAATGCATTTAAGCCCCTAGAATAATAAAGTACAATAAATACCACAGTCTACTGTATATATAACAATTCTGCAATTGCTGTAGACTATAAAGCATATGCTAATATAATAAAGAAATGAAAAAAAAAAGAATGGGCAATAATGCAAGATATAGACAGAGTAAAAATCTATAACCTCAGAGTGTTTCAAGTTGTTTTTTTAAAGTCCATCCAAACTATCATATAATACAGCTGGCAATTTCCTCAGAAATGCTGAAAATGCTGAAAAATTATTCCTATAGACAGTCATCTTTCTTCACTTTTCTTCATCACTGCTGTTCCAACAACTTTTGGTATCTTCAGAATTCAAGTCCTTTATCACTTTCTGCACAAATACATTGGGCACCTCAGGCTATCCCCACCGCTTTAAGTTGTGGTATGCCCCTGAAAGCCTCTTCTCTATCTTCCAATGTTTTGGTTCTCCCAAACTCCAGTATTAAGTATTTTGGTTCTTTGGCTCCTCCACTCTGGTTAGGGCACTCTCACTGAATATTTTTAACCACACTGAAAAAGAACGGGGTGAAAGAAAAAAGCTGCGGGTTGTAACTGATTTTACCAGGAGTCTATACAATGATATTACACTAAAGATACAACAAACATGTTTCAAACATACAAATAAATATAAACGACAGCCTTTAAAACATCCAACTATCTGTATAATCCGTTAATGCATGTGATACTTTTTTTCCCAAAACCCTAATCTTAACATAAAAAAAGAAAAGGTTTTAATACAGAAATTAATGGTAGCCTTTAACAAAAATGACTATCCGTCTACACTGATACACTGATAACACATACAAATCCTTTTGAATCCTAGATCCCTTAGTCTCTATAATGCAAAATAACAGTGCAGTATGCTTATTTTCTACTGTTTCATAAGCCCAGCAAAAATCCTTCTGAATGACATGCTTATAGCCAAATGAGAAGGTTAAATGTTCCACCAAGGAGCAGATCCAAATCATCTCTCTCCAGGTTTGTGACTGACTTCGAGCAGGAACAACAGCAGAAACAAAGCTGGAGGCAAAGATCTATGTGGACTTTGTAAATCTCCCAATTTAATTCAATTCAATGTGTCTGTTACCAAATGAGCGAATCAGCAAGCCAAGAGCTAATTCACTACGTACAACTAGCAGAGCCATAGAAAACAAATGCAGGAATCCTAAAGCGCTAAAAGCACTGAAAATAATTGTGAAATATTTAATGACTAATAAAGACTGATAATAACCAGCTGGATAATTGAGATCATTAACCAGGCAAAACTAAATGACCTGAGTTCTTAGACCCAATGGCCTCAATTGCCTCAATTATCTCTATTACCTCAATTATTCCTTGATTATTCAGCTCCTTACCCTCTTGGCTTCAAGCACGTAGCTCATTACATATAGGGGATGCTTTTCACAGTTGTTTTAATGGAAGTGGTAATATTTATTGTTTAAAGACACTCAAAAGCAGTTATATAAAATTTTAGTCACATAGGAAGATTAAATTAAACCAGCAATTGATCTAGAGTTTCAGTCAAGAGCGACAGAAAAAATGCAAAAAAAAACAAAAATCTGCTACTGAAAACTGAAAGCTAGAAGTAATGAAGCAACAGTGTACCAACTTATTGGTCAAAACACATTCATTAATTCACTACACTACAAATAACAACACAACAAACATAAAAATACATGCTGCATGTTGTGCAAGTTCTAATCAAGTCCTAGTCACAATATTCCAAACTGATGCAACTGATGCAACCATAGTCTAACCACACTATAATTCAGACAAAATAAATCAAAATATCAAAATATTCAAATACTGAACTGATAGCGAGCAAGGGTCATTAAGCATCGGCTGTATCAGCTACTAATTAACTAATTTAATACTTTAAACATTCAAACATGTCCATTCTACAGTTTAAAATGATTTAATATCCTCAATGGTAAAAAAGATAGAGAAAAGACAGAGAAACACAGAACAATCTCATCAATAAGCTGTTATGGCCTTCAGCGACCAACCCTCCGCAGGGCCGCTTCACTCTGGATTCTGCACCTAGCGGCTCCACCACTGCCCGGACTCTGCAAAAGGCAACAGGTACCATGGAACCAGGGCTTCTTGATCACTATTACTGCAGTACAAATTGGACTGGAAAGGGTGCAAAATTTATAAAAAACATGTTAAAAATAACAGGTTCTCTCCCTCCTATACAGGCAACAATGGCATACTTGTTCTTAGAAGGAGAAATGCATGTAAGCATCCCCGCTGCTCATCTACTCTTCAGAAGAACAGCAGTGTGCAGCTGCGCAGTCTCTCTGTCTATGACTTGAACCTAGACCCAGATGTTTTAGTACTGTATGCACCAGATCTCTCTGCAACATCCACATCTTGGCTAAGGTAATTCATCTCATAAGGCTTCACTCAGTGTCAACCTAGGAAGTCTTTCTACATCAGTTTTTATAATCTTAAAAATATACATAATTGTCCTCAGAGTACCATGAGCCTGAAACCAACCTTCCCTCACTTCGTCTCTAAGATGAGCCCCTGAAGTATAGTGTGGCAAGCCCGAGTTTATGCAGAAAGGAATTTTAAATATTGAAATATTTAAAATATTTAAATATTGGGAGGCAATATAGTGCAGCAGTTTAAGGCTCAGACCTGCAAATCAGGAGACCTGGGTTTGAATCCTACAGCCCCCACTTGCATACTGTGTGACCTTGAGCAAGCCACTTAACTTCCCTGTGCTCCCAGGTTGCACCTGTAAACAAGATTTCAGCTTAGTGTGTCTCACCTGGTTAAACAATTGGAAAAAAAATATATAGCTGCATGGAATAAGAAAATTCCACATTTGTGGAATTTTGATGAAATTTCTTGAAATTCTACAAAATTTCAAGGAATTTCATCAGAATTTTGGAGAATATTTGAAATGTATTAATTTGGTCATAACTCAGCTGTTATTTGAGCTAGGGATGTGAAATGTGGCATGATTACTTGCTCTGTGTTCCAAATAGCTTGACATTAAGATGCATCATCTCAGGGTTATAGGTGTACAAAGTCTCTCATTTTATTTTGTGGGGGAAATGTCATGGCAGTTTCAATCTGCATGTTACTCAGGTACCTTCAGAGCAAGAAATCAGAAACTAGGCCCACAAATGAAGTAATAACTCTTATAACTGTAGCATGTTATGACAGTTTGATGAATGCTTTCAAAATTATACTAAAATAACTAAAATTGAAATGTCAGCAAAATGTATGGCTGCCTATAACACAGTCCTCTTAATTTTTTACGTATCTTTTTGTTGGGCATCAGTCACTGCTGGAGGAGGACCTCCCCCCCATATCAGCTGGGTCCCAGCACTTGCCAGGATCACAGGCATCATGGTGTTCATGCCCAGGTGGTTTTGCCTCATGCACCCTCCTCCCTCTTATTGGAGCGAGGCCAGCCATGAAATGACCTCGGCATATGATCAGGTGTGTTTCTACCCCTGATGTGCAGAGGTCTGCCAGTGCCTGCCCTGACAGGCACACAGCATGATCTACTCCCTCCAGGCTGCACCTTCAACGTCTAAGGGCTGCTCCTGAACTGCAGATGTCAGCACTGAAGGTGCTAGCCCTACAGCTATGCTGGTGGGCTGGCCATAGCACAGCCCCCTTTAAAGCCTGATACTTAAAGCTTGGTGCACATACCCATGTTGTATGTTTTTTCTAAATACTGACACTGTGAAGAAATTTGGATAAGACTTTTAAAATTAGATTGAAATAACTGAAAATTAAATTTGATTAAATGTTTGGCCATCCAAAATTCACACCTTTTCAATCTAGGACTCTGAAATTAAGTACACTTATGAAAGCCATTAGTTCCTGTATACCTGCCAAATTTGGTGTCATTAGGATACGTACTTTGAAAACTAGACCAAAATAACTGAAATTTAAAATTTGACGTGATTCAGTGGATTTTTTTAATTCATTAATTTGGTCATTACTCAGCCTTCTACTGAGCTAGAGATCTGAAATTTGGCATGATCACTTGATGATGAGTTCTAATGATGTATCAAATTTCATATTATTATTTATTTATTTATTATTAACACCTGGTGCGACTATGAGCAATATCTGCATGTTGTCATAGTCAACCAGACATGCGGAGAGTCATAGGATGTACTTCAACTTGAAAAACTATAAACAGTCAAAGTGCCTTTACAATGTATACATTTAGCAGATTACAGGCATTTACATGTGTCCATGTTACATAATCAGTTCAACAATTTAGTTTTTAATACAGAGAGAGACAGGGTATGATCAGTCACATGCAGAGGTACAGATTAATAGAGACAGGGCAGTTGATATAGTAAGGCCCTTTGGCCCACTCATGTTCTAAGCATGGGGATTTTGAAGTAGGTGGTGGCTACAGATCTGGTTTTAGTCAAGGGGAATTTGGGTTGAAAGAAGGAGTTGTAAATAGGTGGTGCATTATTCATGACAATTTTATTGCCATGATACCAATTTGAAACTTGATTTTGGTAGACAGGGAAGGCAAGTTGGCCTTCTTTAGTAGGACACAGTGGTGGTTCCAGTTGGGGAGTTGTATAGAAAATCTGGCTATTTGGTTATACAGGGTTTTGACCCTGTGATGCTCAGATTCAGCTGCTGTTGAGTAGAGGACTAAGCCATAGTCCAAAAGTGGGACTAGAAATGATTGGGTCTTGAGGTGTCATGTTGAGTGAATCAGGAAGGGGTTGATCCAGTACAGAACACCCAGTCTGTGGTGCATTGTTTTAATTAGATGTGATATGTGGCTATTAAAGGTTAGGTTGGAGTCAATGTAGAGGCCCAGGTATTTGAAAACAGGGAATTTTCTGATGCTCGTACCTATTAGGGTAGTGATCAAGTTGCTGCCATTAACAGATAGTTTTTTCTTGGAGTTGTGGAAAGTCATGTATTTAGTTTTAGTGGCGTTCATCATAAGCTTGTGATCAGTGAACCATTGTTGAACTGAGTCAAAATCATAGAAACACAGAAACACAGAAACATAGAATTTGACAGCAGATAAGGACTGCTTGGCCCACCTAGTCTGCCCATTTTCCCTACCTGTTTCATATACTGCAAAGCCTAAATGATTTATGGCTTACCTTTGCTTCCCTATTGCTAGCGTTCCTTTATGTCTGTCCCTTGCATTTTTTAATTCCTCTATTGTTTTGGCCCCTTCAACCTCTGCTGGGAGGCTGTTCCATGGATCTACCACTCTTTCCATGAAAAAATATTTTCTCAAGTTACCCCTAAGTCTACCCCCTCTATCTTCATATCATGGACCCTTATTCTTGTACTTTATTGACACCCTTGAGGTATTTGAAAATCTCTATCATATCCCCCCCCCCTCCTCCAGGGAATACATATCGAGATCCTCCAGTCTCCCCTCATATTACTTTTGGTGCAGACCCCGCACCATTTTTGTCGCCCTTCTCTGAGCTGCTTCTACTCTGTCTATGTCCTTCTGGAGAAGCGGCCTCCAGAACTGGACACATTATTCTAGATGAAGTCTCACCAATGTTCTATATAGTGTTATCACCACCACAAATTGGATGGCACACAGTAGATCCTTAGTTTTAGTGCCACCCGTGAATATCACTGCATCATCTGCATAAAGTAGGATTTTGGTCTTTTTGCCTGTCAGTGGCAGGGTGTTCAGGAATAGGCTGAAAAACAACAGGCCCAAAATGGATCCTTACAGAACTTCAGTGGAGACTGGTAGCACACGGGAGAGACAGTTTGTGATCTTTCTTTTCTGAATGTGGCCCCTCAAGTAGCTCTAACACCAGACCAACACTAACCCCGAGCAGCCAAAGTCACCAAGGCCCCTGATTAGGAGTTGGTGGTTAACAAGGTCAAAGGCCTTCATGAGGTCAATGAAAACTGCCATTGCTATCTGAACCTCTTCCAGGAACTGGTGGATTGCCTGCATGAACCCCATCAAGGCCAATTCAGTACTGTGGCTGAGGTGGAAGCCATGCTGGGGGGGGAGGGGGTCAGTTTCCCAATATTGCCAATAAAGTCAAGGAACTGGTCAAACACAATGTGTTCAAAGACTTTGGCAAGAGGGGCAAGTAAAGAGATGGGCCTGTAGTTCTGTTGGCAGGCTATGCTGCCTGACTTGTGAATTGGGATTACTGTGGCTGTTTTCTAAAGTGTTGCGAATTGACCTGTGCACAGAGAGTGATTGAAGATTTTAGCCAGAAGGTAGCACAACAGATCTTCTGTGGCCTTGATCAACCTGTAGTCTAAATTATCTAGACCCATTTGGGGTTGAGGGTTCATTTTCTGGTTAGGTAGTTTAGGACTTCTTTGGGAGCCAGGGCCTTGAAATATAATTTGGGGGATTAGGATTCACCATCCTGAGACCCTGGGTTGGGGGGCTGTGCACCATCAGTGCTAGGAGGGATGTATTTCTCTAGGTTGGTAAAATATGAATTGAATTCTTCAGCAGATTTAAGAGGACTGATGTGGGTGCCAGATTCAGTGATTAGGAGGTCGCGGCAGTTCTTGCTGTTTTTACCCAGCATGTTGTTGTTTGTTCTCCATGTGGCTGAAGCCTTTCTGCCAGTGAACTCTCTTTGCTTTTCAACCAAGAGATCCTGCTTCAGCCTTCTGATCATGGATTTGTATCTATTGCATAGCTGTTTGTATTCCAACAGGACGGCTGCACTGACCATTTTTCTGTACTCCTTCCATTTTTTATCCCTTGCCTCATAAGTTCGATAAGTTGAGGGATGATCCATTTCTGCCTTTTTCCTCTGGCTCAAAGCTTCCTGAGAAGTGCTAAAGCATCACAGACTGCTGTAAACAGCTTGCAGAATTGATGTAGCACATCATCTATTGGATATGAGAAGTCCAAAGTCAGTCAGCTGATCTTTCTAACTGCTTCTCTAAGTGATACAGTGTTGAGTTTTCTAAAATTTTGAGTCATTACAAATACTGGGGGAACCTTTTCCATTTGATGCATCAGTGGCAGAAGACTGTACAGTGGTCGCTTAAACTATCCACCAGTACCCCTGAATGCTTGATTTTGTAGGCATCTGAGACCAGTATCCAGTCTAGAGTTGTGCATTTCCCTGATCTGTGGACAAACGTAAGAGTGTTTCTCAGGTCCCCCATGGGGGGCGGTGCTGGGTTGGGGTTTTAGAATGTATTGTCTAAAAATGACAGGCGCTCAACGTCAGTCATTTTATGTTTTGTGGGAAATTTCAAGAACATTTTTATCTGCATATAAACCAGGCACCTTTACAGCTAGAAATCTGAAACTAGGTACATACTGTATATAAATGTAGTGATGACTCGTATGCTCACAACATTTTATACATTTTGATGAATGCTTTCAAAATTGTATTAAAGTAAAATCTAAACTTTGGCAAAATGTTTTCATACCAATAACACAGCCCCCTTAAAGCTTGAGACTTAAAATGTGCTACACATAACCATGCCACATGTTTCTCTAAATCCTGACACTATGGAGAAATTTGGTAAAGACATTTTAAAATTAGATGGAAAAAAATGAAAATTAAATATTGATTAAATCTTTGACCACTTATAACTCAGCTTTCTTTTAATGTAGGCCTCTGATATTTAGCACACTTATGCAAGCTGTCAGTACCTGTATATATGCCAAATGTGGTATCATTTGAATATGCACAGTATTTTAAAAACTAGATCAAAATAACTGAAATTTGAAATATGGTAAAATTCTGTGGGATTTTCATGGAAATTCCATAGTATCAGAAAGGTAATTCTACAAGCATTCCACTTGCAGAATTTTGTATTCTGAACAGCTCTAATTTTAAAGGGGTTCAACATTTTTTGCCTGACTGTCCACTCCCCACACTTCAGATCCAAATAACATACCAGCTTTTACTTTAACTGCAAAAACCTTAACTACAGCTCAAGAGTACCCGGTGTATTGATTGCAGCAGCCAATGACAACATTAATTTAATTTTTGTTGTCTTTACTTAAAAGTTTCATAGTGCGAAACTGTTGCTATTAAAACAAGTCCCCCCCAGATAATTGTATGAATTTACTTTGTCTAAAGGGCTATTAGCTAGGGACCATTCTAAAACTTTATTTTGACTTGCTCTAGATCCAAAGGTCACAGTCTTGGCCTTTTTTAATATTAACTGTAATGTGGAGCTCCTTCAAACAATAGGAAATTAGATCAATTAATCTTTGCAAACCAATTTTAGGTAGATACAATATAACCATGTTGTCAGCATAAAGTAATACAGACATTTTTTCTGACACATATTTTGAGGATGGGACTGGCTATATAAAGACTGGTCTGTAAGGGACCTGATATACAGTATACACTAAACAGAAAAGGTGCCATTAGGCAGCCCTGTTTAACTCTACCACTAGTCGATACTGGATGTGAAAGACTACCATCTTTACCTAGCCTAACCCTAACTTGAGTATTAATGTGCAGCAATTTGACAATTTGAATTAGCCTTATATCCATAGTTGTATTATTCAAAATGCACCGCACTATATTCTTATCTACCGATTCAAATGCACTTGCGAGGTCTATGAATGCACTATATAGTTTGACTTTCACATTATTGGTATATTTATCAGTTATATATTTAAGGGTAACTATGTGTCAGAAGTAACAGAACTAAGTAACAGAACTCAGAGGGTGGTGGTAAATGGAGTTCACTCAGAAGAAGGTAAGGCAACCAGTGGGGTGCCTCAGGGTGTCAGTACTGGAACCAGTCCTCTTCAATGTCTTTATTAGCGACATCACAAACGGTCTGGAAGGAAAGTTATGCCTGTTCATGGATGACACAAAAATCTGCAACAGAGTGGACACAATGGGGGGGGGGGATAGAAAAAATGAGTGAAGATCTGAAAAAGCTGGAAAACTAGTCAAGGGTTTGGCAACTGGGTTTCAATGCCAAAAACTGCAAAATTATGCACATAGAGTACAGAAACCCAGGGGCAATGTATCATTTGGGAGGGAGGTGTTAACCAGAAAATAGGAAAGGGATCTGTGGGTAATCATATCTGATGACCTGAAGGTAGCAAAGCAGTATGATAAGGCAGTGGGAAAGGTGAGTAGAATGCTAGAGTACATAGCGAGGGGCATCACCAGCAGAAAGAGGGAGGTAGTATTACCCCTATATAGATAAATCATGAGGCCCCACCTGGAGTACTCAGTACAGTTATGGGGGCCCCATCTCAAGAAGGACAAGATCGGTTGGATGCGGTACAGAGAAGGGCAACTAAAATGGTGCATGGCCTCTATCTTAAGCCCTATGAGGAAAGACTCAGGGAGTTAAGTGTGTACTCTCTAGAGGAAAGGAGGGAAAGGGAAGACATGATAGAAATATTCAAATATCTCAAGGGTATAAATAGGGTACAGGAGGCTGGCAGTTTGCACAGAAAGAGATGCTCTAAGACAAGGGGACATGTCATGAAGCTGAAAGGAGGCGACATAGAGGGGATGTGAAGAAATACTTCATTACAGAAAGGGTGGTGGATGTTTGGAATAGACTCCCAGCAGATGTGATGGGTACCAAAATGGTAACAGATTTGAAACATGCATGGGATAGGCACAGGGGACCTTAATAACAGGGCTGGGGGGTCAGGGATCAATTAGGGTCTATGGCAGCATAGTAGGTAGGGACTTTAAGGCAGACTAGGTGGATCAGGAGGTCCTTTTCTGCTGACAGCTTCTATCTTTCTATGTTTTCGATGTTTCTATGTTGTTGACTGTACACCTGGAGGCCAGAAACCCAGCCTGGAGTTTGGAGAAGTAATGGTTATTCACTTTCCAGATTTCAATCAAATGGAGACTCTATCTTGTGCAAATTTTCAGTGAAACTTTCTGAAGTGAGACTGGATGATAACACTAATGGTCTAAGAAGTTACCTTTTTTTAAAATGGGACAATGTTGCTCGATTCCGTTTTTAGGCAGTTCAAGGGTAAGGTTCATAGTAGTAGAACAGGTTGCAAACATTTTCATTAATTACTGTTGTTGCAAAGGCAGTTGAATATTTCAACAGGCAAGTTCAAGTTCAAGTTTATTGCAGGAAATAACTCCATGGAGCAAGCTCATTCACAAGGAGGTCCTAAGACATACAAGCAGACAAGTACACATCGCATAATAACAACTTCAAATAACATCACGGTAATTAAGTACAGTTTCGGAAATGTGGTACATAATGCTTAATTAGGAAATAATCCTGATAGGTAATAAGCCTGGAGTGAAGAAAAAAGGAATGAGAATGAAGAGTGGAATGTGTATGAGGAGTTAACAGCCATAAAGTAGGAAAATGAAAGTATGGAGGAGCAGGAGGGAGCTAGAGGGCAGAGGGTGTAGGGGGAATTGGGTGTAATTGAGGAGGGAAAGGAAAAGTAGAAATGGAGTTAGGGGTATGGGCTAACAGGATAAAGTTAGGGTAGGGGGTAGCAGGAGGGGGGTAGGTGGGAGTAAGAAAGACTAGGAAATGGAAGACTAAAGGGCAAGGGACAGTAGAGGGAGTGGCTATAGACTTCTTTTAGTATACCCATGGAGGACATTTTGGACTAGTGGTCAAGTGCAAGTGCTAGAAGAATACTTCTGAGCTGGAACTATTTCCAGATAGTTGCAGGGAGTGGAGAGGAGTAACAGCGGTGATAAGGTTTACAAACAGCTACAAGTGTCTTTTATTTTGGATGCAGCCAGCCTTTTGAAGAATTTAACAGAGACGATGCTGGACAGTTTCAATGTGGATTGGAGCTGGTTCCAGAGGGTTGGAAGTGTTTGCCAAAGGAAGTGTGAGTCCTCGGTACATCAAGGAGGATGAAGTCAGTTTTCCTAAGAGAGTAGGCACTGTTGGAAAAATGGATGAGGGATGTTAGATAGCTTGGGAACTTATTCAGGATTAACTTGAGAGTCCAGATATGGGTATGAAGGGTATGTCTATTCTAAAGTGACGTCCAACCAATAGCTGTATACAGATTACAGTGGTGGGTTTGGTAGGGTAAGTTTGTAATGAGCCATAGAGCATGATGATAGAGGATGTCCAATTGTCTTAGGCTTGTAGCAGCTGAGGAAGTATAGATTAAATCTCTGTAGTTGAGTAGAGGGAGGAATGTGGCCTGAACAAGCCTGATTCTAGTATATGACAGAAAGAGAGACCTGTTATAGAAGAAGAAACCAAGCCTGGCTTTTAGCCTCCTTGACAGGTCCTCAAGATGGTCATTGAAGGAGAGTTTGTTATCTAACCAAATACCAAGATATTTGAATTTGGAGACAACTTCCAAGGGTTCACCTAAGGAGGTGACAACAAAGTCTTTGGGGCAGGGGGTTGGCGGGAGAGGTTGAAGAGGAATTAAGAGTTAGGATCATGGCCTTGGTTTTCTTGGCATTGAGGAGGAGTTTAGCATTAATAAGATTAATTTCTAGCTGGGCAAATTCAGCTTGTACTATGTCCCTCACTTCGGAAAGTGTTGAGCCCAATGTATACAGTACTGTATCATCTGCAAAGAAATGCAGAGTGGAGTTAGTTATGTGTGTGTGTCTAGATTATTGATGTATAGGGAAAAGAGGATAGGGCCTAAGATGGAGCCTTGCGGAACTCCCCAGGCAATTGGCAGGGAGGCTGAAAAAAGGCCAGCAGCTTTGACTTTCTGGGTCCTTCCAGTTAGGTAGCTGGTAAACCACTGGGCGGTAAGTGGGGTAGCACCGATTTTGGTAAGGTTACTAACTAGTAGGTTGTGGTTGACGGTGTCAAATGCTTTGCTAAGATCTAAGAATACTGCAACAGTGATTTTCTTAGTATCCACAGCAGAGACCCAGTCATTGGTGACTTTAGCCAATGCAGTGACTGTGCTGTGATTGGGATGAAAGTCAGATTGTGCTGGGTTGAGGAGTGAGAAAGTTTCAATATGGTGCTCTAACTGAGTATAGATCAATTTTTTTTAAGACTTTAGAGAGGATGGGCAAGGATGAGATGGGCCTGTAATTATTTAGGTTGCTAGGGTCCCCTGATTTAAATAAGGGAAGGATGTGGGCTGATTTCCAACAAGAGGGACGTGTGGCAGTAGAGACAGAAAGATTGAATAAGTGAAAAATAGTGGCAGTGAGATGGAGGTAGCTTAGTTTTAGGAAGAATGGTTCTAATCCATCATCTCCAGTGCTTTTCTTTACATCTAATTTAACGTGCGAATCTTTGACATCTTTAAAGTTGAGAGGGAGCAGCTGGAAGGGGCAAGTCGAGGTTTTTGGAGCAAAGTTACTGCTGTCTTGGTTTTTAGCACGGCCTGTGTATTTTGAGGAGTCGAAGGCTAGGCCAGTTGTATCAAAATAGGAGTTAATTTCTTCAAGGATTTGGCAGTTACTCTCCACAATCCTACCATTGCTGAAGATCTTAGATGGAATAGAAGGGGCAGCAGGCCGAACTTCAATAGACTTAAGTGTCCTCCAGATTTTATGGGAATTCCCTTTTGCCTGTTCGAGGGTGGAAACATAATAGTTTGCTTTAGCTAAGTGAGTGCATTTGACACAGACATTCCTAGCTGCTCTAAATGCCTGCCAATCTGCCGGGCACTTAGTATATCTAGCTTTCTCCCAGAGTTTGTCACGGTTTAAGAGTGCAGCCTTAAGATCTGTTGTAAATCAAGGGTTGGAGGTTTTGTGCATTCTAACCTTAATCAAAGGTGCATGCTTGTTAGCCAATGTGATAAGGTTGTCATTAAGGGATCACAACGGCTGCTTCAGTTGTTTTAGCAAGGTAGAGGTCTTGCCATCTGACCTTGCCTAAGTCAGACAAGTATTTTGATGTACTGAACTTGCGATAGGACCCTTTGATATGAGCTTGGGCTGATGGCTAGCTTTTACTTGCAATCTTGAATAAACTACAACCCCATGGTTACTCATGTCATTGTGGTGGAAGACTGCAGAATGTAGGATTTTGTGGGGATGTGTAGTTAATATAACATCAAGGAGTGAGCTATTGGCACTGTTTAAAGTATTCACCCTGATAGGTTTGTTAACTAGCTGGGCAGGGCCAATTTCATCACAGAAGGATTTCAGATTGAGCGATTTAGGAGTGAGCCAGTCCATATTAAAATCCCCTAGGACTATAGTTTCAGAGTTGGCAGAGATGGTTAAGGATTTAAGAATGTCAAGGATATCAGTGCCACCACCTGGGGGCCTATAGCCACCAATAACAATGATGCTTCAGTAGATGGGAGATGCAACTTAAGGGATACTATCTCATATTCCTTAGGTTTTGATTTACAGTAGATATCGCTTACAGTATACTTAGTTTTAGCATTGATTGCCACTCTGCCCCACCCCCCAGTATTCCTATCATCCCTATGCAGATTGTAGCCCAGGAGAGTAACTTGTTGGTCAGTAATGGTCTTTTTGAGCCATGACTCAGTAATAACAATAAGATCTGGCTCAGTGTGTGCAGCCCATACTTGTAACCGATCAGATTTTTTGGTGAGGCTTAAAATATTGACCAGCATTAATTTAAGTCTGGGTGCGGCCACAAATTCCATGGGTGTGGTAAATGGTAATTGGGGACCGGAATTTAACTCCACATTGCCCAAGCAGATGAGGAGCAAAAGAAGCAGTTTCTTCAATGAACTTGCCCTGGATAGGAGTGCTTTTTTTCCTTTGGGACCATCTGCAATGCGATGTCAGAGATAACAGTTTAAAGTTCGGCAGGGAAATGCTGATGCAACAGTGTATAGAAACAAGGGAAAGTGCTTGGATCGACATGGGTGATGGGAGTAGGAAATGGAGGGAGGAATGAAGGGAGAAAAGCAAGGGGGCATGCTAGATAGAAGGAAGTGCAGTGCAGGGAGCAGTATAAATTGGGGTAGGTAGTTCAAGAAAGGGTCCGAACCTAGTTCAATGTTTTGATAATAAACATAGGATGTGTTGTTTATTAATAACTGGAGGCCAAGATAAACAGAGTGTGCCATGGCACCTCAAGTATATAGGCAAGAGGAAAGTTATATGTAGCACGCAAGGTTTGATACTGGGGGGGCAGTTTTCTGAAATTCAAAGGCACGACGAAATTAGCAGACCAGTTGCTCCAAGTAGGACCCTGGATGAGAAGTGCTTAGGGGAGAGCAGTGGGAAGAGGAATGCAACCTCTAAAAGTTGTTGCCCTTTAGTGGCTTTGCAGTATAATTTGCAAATGAAAAAAAAGCAGTTCTTGTATTAAAAAAAGAGATAGTTCAGGAAGGGTAGAGTCAAGAGCCAATAAGAGAAGGGGAAGTAGTGTTATGCCTAATCAGAGCTCAGAAGCAGTAGTAGTGCAGCCAAATGGCCTGAAAGGCAAAGAGTGCCAAGTTCAATCCCATTGCTAGCTGTGGGCTGCTCTTCAAAATGTGTACCTGGTTGTAGGGCGAGAGGCAGGCTGGTCAGCACAGAACAGCTGCTGGGTTCAGAGCAGCTCCTGCAGCTTGCAGGAGGAGGCAGTCACCCGTACCAGGGAGAATGCCTGTGGAATGGAAAAGGGTCTGTTAATTTAAGGCCAACAGGGACAATGGGAAGTGGAAACCTCGGCCCCAATCAGACAAGGAGATAATGGCAGGGGGAGGTTTTCAGGGCAGGGCAGACAAATAATTAATGCAGCGAACAACACCTTCACAAAGAAACTGTTACACTTGAGAGGTGCTTACTGTAGCTAACTGCAAAGCCAGGAGAAAAAAGGAAAAACACAGGACATGGAGGGGAGAGAGTATGCACACAGGAATTGTGGTCTGATAGTTGAGAAGAAAAATAGTATTGGACACAGGGACTACAGCAATAAAGATGACACTCTTAGTTCGACCAGGCAGACAGTCAATACCAGCAGCCTTATTCTTTTTTGTAGTAAAATACATTCTTTTATTTATGGATACCCGAACCCAGGGCATGCAGTCTCCTCCAACTAATTTATTTTACCAACTGTACTACTAGCATTTTCTTCTCTGCTATATGATGCTGTGCCCATTTGTCTTCATTTATGGATGATTCAATATTAGCACTATCTTCAGTCATTTCTTTATCATTTTATTTTATTTATTAATTTGTGTAGCACTCCACATTGTCAATGGGTATTCATAACAACTGCTTGTCTCAGCTATGCCATTGAAGGGAAAACATCCTTCAAGCTTTTCTGAAGAACTTTCAACTTTTAGGCCTTATGGGCTGCAATTCTGCATAGCAGGTTGGGGCTATCTGTTAACAAGGAGCACCCCTAAATTTAAATCGTGCCTGTCCAGCTAAGGCTTTCTAATTGACTAACCTGTCCTCATCATTTTCCACTGACTATGCTTGGTTTGGGGGCTACGTCAGCCACATGTTTTACAGGGTGTTATTTTGTTTAAGAGGTATCCAATTTTAAGATAAAAAAAATCTTGGTGCCTCAGGTAAGCATCTGTATTTTCCTTTTCTTATTTATCTAGGTTTCCTAGGGGTCCCTACCCCACCCCATCTTTGGGCATTGGTTTCCCCATCCCTTACTCCCTAGTGTTTTTAGTGCTTTTGATTGCCTATATTATTTTTTATCACAGTTTGGTAAGGGATATTTCCTATTTAAGAGGAGTGTGTGTGTGTGTGACTTTTCATCTCCTCCCTTGTGCGTTTCAAGGAGTTTCCTGATGAGGAACTGGGTATTATTATCATTGGAGCCCCTTTTCTGCCATTTCTCGGTGTTTCTTTGTCCTTTTATCTTTTGAGCGGGTGCTTTTTCGGCTCCATTTGAGCCACATAGTTTTCCACTGTTGATGGCCTCTGTGGCCACTGGGCATGCACCCTGTTGTTGTCTATTGCAGCGCAGGGCTCCTTCTCCCACCTGTGTGGTGTGCAAGTGTATGCTGGCATGATGATATCATGCTTAGCATCATAACATAACACCCCATGCTACTCAGAGGGATCGTGTGTGCGTCAGCTTTTCAGCAGTGCTAAAGTAGCGATTACTTTTATTTCTTCCCTCAGACTGCTGTTCTGTTACATCTTGGTTTATTTCCATAGCAGACAGCTGGTTGGACATTCTTGTCAGCCTTGCTGTCCTCCTTAGCCTGATTTTTGACTGACGGATCAAACTAACAGTTCTCCATTCCATTTTTTGGCAGTACAGCTTCTAGCTGCTTATCACTAAGCACTGCAGCACTATTCCTTATTTGGCACCATGGCATATCGGAGATCCCTAATGTTAAAAAGATATAAGATCTGAAAAAGTGTAATAAGGCCCTCTCTGATGGATTCCTATTACTCCCATTGTGTTTCTCTGGCTAATATGTCTCTTACAGTCCCCCCAGTTGGCCCTCCAAGATAGGAGGGCTCCTGGTGTACCAGCTGGCAGTGGCAAAGCAGAGTAGTATAAATCCTTTTTTTTGCTCCTAGGAGAGCTTTTGGCCCACGATGTTCTGCAGGACATCCCAGCAGACACAACCGACCCCAAGCCAGGCCCCTCAGGTAAGGGGGGAGGCACACAGCAGGCCAGGAGGGGCACATAGCCATATTCAGGTATGTTGCAGCGTGACAGGGCTACAGATGTCGATATATAGGCAGATCCTGACCCTGACCATGAAGAGGGTCAGGATGATGATATTAGGGATCTTGGGGAGAATCCTGACACTAAAAAGCTACTTGACAATGAAGGCAATGATCCCTTGGAGAAGGTGGAGGAGGAAGGGGAGAGGAAGGAGCCCAAATGGCAGATTCATATCCCTCCCTTATTTGATACCAAGTCTTTGTCCTATCTGATAACTGAGTTGTTTAGGTCCTTACAGCTCAAGGAGGTGCAATCAATGGAGGCAGTGGATGACAATTTTTTTTTTTATTTAATATACTTTATTCAACAAGAACAGGAGGTACATACATGAGAGCAGTAGGAAACACGTCAATTCTATATTGTCTGCTCCAAAGTATTTTCTAAGTGTTATTTACTATAACTAAATTGATGAACAGGAATGGGCAGGTATGGACCAAAGAAAATATCTTCCAAAACCTAAGACATGGTATTGCCCTTTTTTTGGAGGAAAAATTTCACAATTGGGAAACCCCTCCTCTGGTGAATAAGGTGGTTCATAATTCTGTCAATCACACCACTATTCCTATTGAGGGGTCCTTGGCCTTAACAGATTCCAATGACAAGCAAGTGCATGCTGCATGCAAAAGGGCCTTCACCTCCAATGGTGCAAACCTGTGCACCTCCTATGGCACTCACCTGCAACAAAGAAGGCGCCCTTGGTTAACCTCAAATTTGTGTCTATTAAATATGCATGACAGCAAGTAGTATTCTAATGCAGGACTGGTCTGTTTTTTTGTTTTTAACGTATCTATTTAGACATAGGTGCAGCAGGAAAAAACTATAGAAAGATGTCCAGACAGACTCACAAAAAAGAGTTTAAACAGGGCAACAGACATCTCCGCACCAGCATATTAGACAATATTCTCCCAGAGGAGCAAGGATCCAGGGCGGACCCCATTGACAATGTAGGAGCTAACAGAAAAGGAAATGATGGCAAGCTTTGGAATGTTGAACATATGAGGATTCCAGACAGCAGCAACTCTCCAGTCACTATTGTCCTCGCAGTGCCTCTAAATATAAAAAGAAATGCCCTACTGATCTACTTGACATGAACAGCACACAATCAGCTGTCTATACAGATATGACTCTAGCCAGAATAAAGTATAGTAAATACTGTCTTACTTTGTCAGATGATGAAAGGTGAATGATGGAATCTCATCTTGTAGAGAACCATGGCTTGTAAGTGCTATGGAAAGCATTAACTTGAAAGCAAAACGTATTCAGTAAATAAGCAAGGACTGCATGCAGTGTAAGCACTCACTTGAAACAAAGGATGATAAAATGAGTAGTTTTATACCTTTCATTGGGCCAACAAATACTTTTTAGAAAATGTTTGAGCTTTCAGACTTCATGGAGTCCTTCGTCGGAAAAGTGGCAGTTAAGGATTGATAACATTTGAAAAGCTCAGAACAGAATTCACATCTGGACATGGACATATTATCTGATAACACAATTTAAGGCATAGGCTGAAATCAGAGAACAGACCAGTCCTACAAATTCAAGCAAAATAGAATGCATGTGAAAGCAGAATTCTTAAAAAAAACAATAGACTGTGTGTGTGTGTGTGTGTGTGTGTGGTCAGCACCGCAGTATATCTGTGTGCATGAGGCTGAGAAAAAAACAACAGTTGGAGTTCAGATTATGAAATGGGTCATAAAAAGAAAGGCCATACTAATACCACAACAAAATGGAATGCATGTGACAGCAGAAGTTTGAAAAAAAAAACAGAGTGTGTAGGCCCGATTCTCAAAGCTCCCTGCAGGGCGCAAGGGGCTTGCACCAAAAGGAATGGTGTAAAGTGCTCCTTGCACCAAATGATGTTCTGGGAGCGATTCTCAAAGGCAGCCTGCCTAAACCGCAGGGTGGCTACCATAAACCGTGCTTGCACCACCCATGTGCCACAAAAGAGGCTGCGGCATGGCGCAAAGGGGCATGTGACAGATGCAAGCTGCCACATTCCCTAAAAATGGGATTCAGGAAAAACACCCAGATGATGAATTTCTAAGTACCCTTAGACTAGCCAGGGCTTGTCTAAGGGTACTTAGAATATGCCCTTCTGGGACAGTTGTAATATGTGCAGCAAAAGGCTGTGGTATACCCTCAGATCCCAGATGCTGCCATAATATTTAATAAATAAACAGGTCCCTCTCCCGATCCCTGATGGCGCCCCGTTAAATAAATAATAATATTCCCCCCGATCCCCATGCTGCTGTGTTACTTAAGAAATAAGTGGTTCTCTTCCCAATCCCCAAAGCGTCTCCGTTATATACAGTAGAAGATGCACACTCCCTGATCCCCAATGCAGCCATGATATGTAATAAATTAACAGTTCCACCCTCGATCCCCAAAGCGGTGGCCTAGTGCAGCTCCCCACCCCGCAGTGCCCATCCAGCCTGTGACTAGCTCAACCCATTGCTCACCTCTGCTCTGAATCAGCGCATACAGTATGCTCTGATTCAGACCTCAGTCAGTAGCTGGCCGTGGAGGTGAGCGATGGGTTGAGCCAGTGGCCGTCTGGATGGGCACTGTGGGGTGGGAGGGTCCACTAGACCACCAGATATGCAGGAGTCCCATTAGAAACATAGAAACATAGAATTTGATGGCAGATAAGGACTGCTTGGCCCACCCAGTCTGCCCATTTCCCTACCTAACGGATAAGCTGCAGATCCTGGTTAACCAACAGCCTACTTCCTCCTGCCCCCCACTAGAATTGCCTTATGCCTGTCCCATCATTCTTGAAGTCCCCCACTGTTTTTGACTCTACGACCTCCTCAGGATGGCCGTTCCATGCATCTACAGCCCTCTCTGTGAAGAAATACTTCCTCACATTACGTCTGAGCCGTCACCCCTTTATCTTCAAATTGTGACCCCTTGTTCTTGCACATCTCTTTTTCTGAAAGATGCTACCCTCTTGGACTTTGTTGATTCCCTTGAGGTATTTGAAAGTTTCTATCATGTCCTCCCTCTCCCTCCTTTCCTTGAGGCTATACATCTTAAGCTCCTTTAGTCTTTCTTCTTATGTATTCTGGTGCAGACCCTGCACTATTTTGGTTCCCCTCCTCTGGACAGCCTACACCCTGTCTATGTCTTTGATGAGATGGGGTCTCCAGAATGGTACACAGTACTCCAGATGTGGTCTTACCAACTGTCTGTGCAGAGGGCCAACAACTTCCTGTTTTCTACTGGTGTTGACTCTCCCTATGCATACCAGAATCCCTCCAGCCCTCCTGACTGCCTTCTCACATTGCTGGCCCACCTTTAGGTCATCTGATATGACTACCTCCAGGTCCCTTTCCATTTTTGTTACTGTCAGTATCCCGCCCCCCACTGTGTACTCTTCCTCTGGGTTTTTGTTTCCCAGGTGCATTGCATTGCACTTCTTTGTGTTGAATCTAAGCTGCCATATATTTGACCATTCCTCCAACCTTGCCAAGTCCCTTTTCATCCTTTCCACCCCACCTTGCATATCAACCCTTTTGTAGATCTTTGTATCATCTGTAAAGAGACATACTTTCCCTTCCAGTCCCTCTGCAATGTCACTTATAAAGACATTAAAAAGGACCGGCTCCGGCACTGAACCCTGTGGTACCCCACTAGTAATCCCCCTTCTTCACTGTGGACTCCATTTATTATTACCCACTGTGTCCTGTTGTCCAGCCAATGTTTTACCCAGGCTACCACCATGGGACCCACTCCCAGGCCGGCTAATTTGTTTATTAATCTCTTGTGTGGTACTGTGTCAAATGCCTTGCTAAAGTCTAGGTAGGCCATGTCCACAGGCCCTCCCTGGTCTACTACTTTGGTCACCCAGTAAAAGAAATCAATTAGATTTGTCTGACATGAACTTCCTGCTGTGAATCCATGCTGCCTTGGGTCCTGTGCCCCACTGGCCTCTAGGTACTCAACAATTCTTTCCTTCAGAAGTGATTCCATCATTTTCCCTACCACTGAGGTCAAACTGACAGGTCTGTAGTTTCCTGCCTCTGTCTTACTCCCACTTTTGTGAAGGGGAATCATATCTGCCCTCCTCCAGTCCTCAGGTACCACACCATCCTCCCCTGATTTATTAAAAAGGGTAGTTAGTGGTGTTACTAGTTCTTCCCTTAGTTCTTTTAGAATTCTGGGGTGAATCCCATCAGGCCCCATTGCTTTATCCACCTTCAGTTTTAAGAGTTTTTGAACCCTTTCTTCTGTGAAAGGACTAATATCAACCTCCCTATCCAGAGTGCTTCTATTGACTGGATTAGGTATCTCCCCCTGCTTTTCCTTTGTGAATACTGAGCAGAAGTATTCATTCAGTATCCCTGTTTTTTCATTGTCACTTTCTGCACAACCACCATCCTTTTTATTCAGCCTCAGTATCCCTGCCTTAGTCTTTCTTTGCTCCCTAATGTACCCATAAAAGGTTTTATCCTCCTTCTTAACAGAGTTGGCTGTCTTTTCCTCGGTTTGGGCCTTTACTATTCTGACTGCCTTCCCCGCTTCCTTCTGCTTTAACTGGTACAGTTCTCTCTCCTGCTCCTTCTGTGTTTCCTTATTCTTCCTGAATGCTATCTTTTTCTCCTTACCTTCCTGCCACTCTCTTTTGAGAACCATAGTTTTTCTTTCTTTTGATTTGTTTATTTGCTTCACACAAAGGCTTGTTGCCTCTGTAATGGCGGTTTTGATGTTTCCCCATTGTTGCTCCACCCCACCTTCTTACCTGTTTGCTAGTGCTTTTCTGAGGCACTCTCCCATTTTGACAAAATCATCCCTCCTGAAGTCCAGTACCTTCACTTTTGCATGGCTTGACTCTACAGCTAAGTTTATCGTAAACCACAGTTTACTGGTCTCTTGTTCCCAGATGGCTACCCACTTCAAGCTCGGAGATCCTCTCTCCATCCCGATTTGGTGGATCATGTTATTTATTAATAAATACAAGCAGCATTGAGGATGGGGGAGCATAATATTCATTTTGGCTGCATTGGGGATGGGGGGCATTTTATGTTTGAAATAACACGGCAGCTTTAGGCATCAAGAGAGGGAACTGTTAATTTATTACATATCACAGCTGCATTGAGGATTGGTAAGGGGGCATTTCATAATGTATATAATGGGGAAGCTTCAGGGATTGGAAGGGGGAACTAATTAAAATAACAGGGCAGCATTGTGATCAGAGGGCATTTTATCACATATATACTATGGGCAGCATTGAAGTTTTTTTGGGGGGGGAACACTAGTCCACCAGTGCAGAGGTTTTATTTCATGTACCCGGGGATCAGGGATGGGGGAAAACTTGCATTTCCTGCAAGGGGCCTCTGACAAACCCTTCTCATGTGCCAGGTGTTTGTTGTACAGGGAGGGTTGCCACAAGTGTGGGGACTCTGGCGCCGGGACCCCTCTTGTACCAGAATCTAGTGCAGTGTCCCTGGTGCACCAGGCTTTGGCAAAAGCTGCTGTTTGCCACAGCTTGCACTGATCCTAGCCTATTATGAGAATTGTGCTGTGAGTGTGTGTGTGTGTGTGTGTGTGTGTGCGCGCGCGTGTGTGTGGTCAGCACAGCAGTTTGTCTATGTGTATAAATCTGAAAAAAAAACAGCAGTTGGAGTTCAGATTGTGTAATGGGTCATAAAACCAAGGTCCAAATTCACACCACAAATAGATGTATTAAAAAGGTAAATAAATTTGACCTCATATGCTCATCTCTCATGTGCATTCCTGAAGTGCCCCTTAAGAACCGGGACAGACAAGTCCAAAATTAAGTGATCAGATTGAAAAAATTGTTGTCCCACTGGTTTTACAGTATTTTTCATTTTAATGACATGTCTATGTGAGTTCATTTGGGTTCAAAGGTGTTATCCAGTTTCCTCCACATGACCTATATGTGGACATTTCTTGCATTGGATATAATAAACATTGTTTCATCTTGGTCATGATGAATGTGAACTCTATTTGCACTAATATCCCACATAAGGATGGCATTTTTGCATGTGTTAAAGACCTACAAGAAAAAATAACAGCATCATGATATCCACCATAAATTTATTGCCAGATTTATCTAATTTATTCTGACCCACAGCAACTTCAGTTGTAATTGTAAGCATTATGTTCAGACTATGGGAACAGCAATGGGCACCAGGATGGCATCACAGTATGACAATCTTGTAGGTCTCCATTTTCAAGCATGTTGGGCAGTGACCCAATCCCTGGATGATGTTTAGGCTGAAGAGGGTTCCACAATGCTGACAGGTGGTAATGTCCATGACTGTATACCCTGTGGAGTGTGGACAGGAAACAGAATATATATCTATATATATATAGATATATATATATATCTATATAAAAATTCCCCAAAGCTACCTAGTAGTCCTTGGGTCCAGTTCTTCCCTGTGGAAAGTGGATGAAAAGGAATGTGGATGAAAAGGCAGATAAATATATGGAGAAGATATTACTTAGCTGGAGCTATAGCAAAGGAGATATTTTTTTTTTATCCCTTAATAAATGGTCCCTATCAGTACCTGAGTCAAGCTCCTCCCTGTGGAATGTGGATGAAAAGGAAGCTAAAGATTTGAAAAGGATAAAAGGGAAGGTAAAGAGCAGAAAACATGTAAGAAAGAAAAGGTAATTAAAAAGTCCCCCTTTTCCACGGCTGCAGTAGGTGGAGCCTGCAGACTTATTGCTTTGAGAAAAGGACTACCTGCATAATTACCTTCCAAACAACATGGTGGAGTGATAAAAATAGTGTCCTCCATTGAAGCCTCATTACTATGCTGCCTGTGTGTGTATGGGATTTAGAGAGCACTATTTTTCCTCTGGCACATGTTCCCTCCCTGCAAGGCATCAAAGGAGGCAGGACTTTGTCTAGGGGCATGACCAGGACACCTAGATGGACAGGTTGGGGGAAGAGGGCAAGCAGGTGCCACCCACTAGGGGCAGGTAGGTGTTTCCAGGGTGGAGGGAACTTGCATCCAGGAAGAGGGAGGACATACCTCATCATTTCTACCTTTCCTAGGTTGCAAGAACAGCCTCAAAGGAACACACACACAGCAGAACACAGCAGCGAAATGATTAGATTGTCTACAAGCACTGTTTTCCACTTAAGACATAAGCAATTGAATTAAAAGTACACACACACACACACACACACACACACACACACACACACACACACCAGAACACATTGGTGAAATGATTAGATTTGTCTACAAGCTCTGCTTTCTAAGCAAAACACAAGCAATTGAATCAACACACACACACACACACACACACACAGACCCTTATCATATAATTTTCCTCTGACTGAGCTATCCCCAGTACTGCCTTTTTTTTGCAAGTTGAAACCTCCGCTATAGTGATCTTTCTGTGCTAAGTTTCTGTGCTTAATTTACAACCATTTACACACTGGGAAACTTGTTTTGCTGATACCCCCTTCCCCACTCATACAGAGGCATCAATTCATTGTTTGGTAACCATGCTGGTTGATCTTACTTGCTTAGGGCAACATATTATCATTTGCAATAGTTTACATTAAAAGGATCAAGAAATATAATACATGATGACAAACAAGATGGCTAAATGAGAATGTGAAGAAAGTGACTCAACAACAACAACAAACAACAAAAAAAGCTAAACATGCAATAAAATATCTGAAAACAAAAGCCATAACATAACCACATGGTGAGAATATGAAACATTTTTAAAGAAACATAAACACAATAGTAACCATTTCAAAAGGAAATGGAACTCAAATGCAACACATGCAGACAAAGGCAACAGCAAGCAGTGGTGCAGTTACATCAATAGCATAAACAAACAAACAAAAAATATGTAAGTATATTAATATTAAAGGGGATACAGTGAAAAAATGTAGTGGAGATAGCAAAGCAATGTAATGAATATTTGTGTTCCTTATTCAAATCCGGTCACAGCTCAGTCCCCTGTCCCTGTACGTTACCAGGAATGCCAAAAGAGTTAATATAAATATTGACAACATACTGCAAAAAATTCAGAATAAGAAAATCAGAGTGCAAATTTTTAACTAAAATGCTGAAATTCAAAACATGAGCAATTAAATCAATACACACACACACAAATTTGTTAAGGAAACATAAACATAAAAGTAACCATTTCAAAAGAAAATGGAACTCAAATGCAACAAATGCAGACAAAGGCAACAGCAAACAATTCTGCAGTTACATCAGTAGCCTAAACAAACAAATAAAAAATATGCAGGTATATTAATATTAAAGGGGATACAGTAAAAAATCCAGTGGAGATAGCAAAGCAATGTAATGAATATTTGTGTTCCTTATTCAAACCCAGTCACAACTCAGTCCCCTGCCCTTGTACATTACCAGGAATGTCAACAGAATTAATATAAATACAGACAACATGTTGCAACAAATTCAGAATAAGAAAACCAGAGTGCAAAGTTTCCACTAAAATACTGAAATTCAAGACACAAGCAATTGAATCAACACACACACAGACACACACAGCTGGATAAAATACTAATACTTAAAAAACGTATTAATTATGCTGCACATACCCTAAGACTCAAAGTGTGACTCCTCTGACTGCCATGCTGTCTCTTCTGTGGTTAATTTGAAACAAAAGGCATTGTAACAAGACACTGGCCTCCACCAGGAGCTATTAAACAATAGAGCAAACTGCACTCTGGGAAGACTGTCTGGGACAAGATGCAATAAAAACAAACCTGAATAGCAGGTTCCAGGGGGCATAAAACTACCAAGAATGTTAGAAAAAACTCCCCCATCCCACTCATTCACAGGTGTCAATCAATGTATTTGCTAACCATTCTGGTTGATCATTTTTGCTTCCATCATAGTAAGAATGTGAATTAAATGACTGATTAGTGGCATGTCCGGGGGGATACAAGGAAATCCTTCTTTAGAGGTAGAGTGGGGGGCACGTGGAATAGCCTGCCAGCAGAGGTAATGGGTACCAAAATTGTTACAGATTTCAGACATGCATAGGATACACATAGGAGGACCTTGGTAACAGGGCTGGAGCACCGGGGGGAGTTAAGGCTGGAGATCACTTATGGTCCATGGCATGACCACATGGTCAGAATATTAAATATTTTAAAATAAACATTAATGCAAAAGTAACCATTTCAAGAAGAAAATAAAACTGCAGACAAAAGCAAAGGCAAGCAATTGTGCAGTCACATTAGAACGCAAACCAGCCAAATCATATGAAGATCCATCACTGTAAGTCTTCTGTGTTATGCAGACTGTGACACTTAACAGTTGTACGGTAAGTTAGTACATCTGGATTCATTTGCTGCATGTGCATCTCAATTGCTAAGGGTTCCTGACCATGTTCACCCTTCCTCAAGCCAAGCTTGCTACAGTATGTCTAGCAATAATGTGGATGGAAAATTATGCCATATTTTCAACAAGAAGTTAACATTTTAAAAAGACAGTGCTGTAGACTGAGAAGCAGCTTGTGTAGCTGAATTCATCATGCTAGCCAAGATATGTTCTGGTTGCCTTCCATAAGGCTAACTAGTGGGAGTTGTAGGGGAAAGGGATAGTGCCCTGTACTTAAAGGACACTCTAATTGGGCATGCCTTACCTATACCTCACCCTATGAGCGACATCCAGGTTCTTGCCACAAAAAGTAGTTTGGGGGCCCACCATAAAACACTGATAGTGGCATCAGTCTACATACCCCCCAAACTCACCAACAAAGAAATGAACTCTGTACTGGACTTTATTCACTCTCTAGATCAGAATTATGAAACTGTCCTTCTTGGGGACGTTAATCTAAATTGGTCTTCCCCCAGTGCACATAAATAGAAAGATGCCTTGACAGCTGCCAACTTCTCCCAAATGGTTAAAACACCCACCCGAGTAAACTAAAGAAGGGGTACCTCAACTCTTCTGGACTGGGTTCTTACAAACTGCCCTGAACACATTAATAATACAGTAGTTCTCTCTGACTGTATAAGTGACCACTCACCAATCCTATTCTCATGGTCCAACAAATTCTTTAAGCCCCCCCAAAACCATCAACAATAGAAAACTACTGCCTGGTCACCTCTGGCCTCTAAAAACACACCTACGGGATCATGACTGGTCACCTATAGATGCAGCCCCAGATGTGGACACTGCACTGGACTACTTTATCCAACGCTTCAATACAACCTGTGATGCACATGCACCCTTCATGAAATGCAAGATTAAGGGTGTTAACAACCCATGGATCAACCTTGGTCTCCTTGAGCAAATAAAGGCCCAGGATCACCTCTGGCAATGTGCTAAGCTGACCGGAAACCTGGCAGGCACTCAAGCCTTCAAAGCTGCAAAAAATTCCTGCACCCGAGCAATTCATAATGAAAAGGTCAACTACTACAAAAGTGCAATAACAAACTCTTGGAAAGACAGAAATAAGTTTTGGGCCAACCTAACAGAATTAACTGGGAAAAAACCAAAAGTCCCACCCACCGTGGTCTACATAAATGGCCACATCATCACAGATCAAGTCACCATGGCAAATGTCTTTAATGCAGCATTTACCAGCCTTAGCCATGTTTTACCACCAACTTTCTTTGATCCACCTCAAGATACCATTAACTCAGACAAAGTCAGCAATTTGGAGGGAAAACTGCCATTTTACTTCAAAGCTGTCTCCAAGGACAGCATAAAAAAGTACCTCCTTAGAGTACTTGGGAAGTCTAGATCAAGCAGTGACTCCCTCGACCTGAAACTCCTCACCCTTACCCTCGATGAAGTCCTGACCCCCCTCACCAAAATCCTTAACAAATCTCTCATGTTCTCACAGTTCCCCCAAAAATGGAAATCAGCGATGGTGACACCTATCCACAAAAGTGGCGATAAATCTGTTACAAGCAACTATAGGCCAATCTCCATTCTCCCCCCCCCCCATCTCTCAAAAGTGCTGGAGAGAATAGCTGCTGACCAACTGGTAGAATATCTTACTGAGTATAACCTGCCGTGTCAAGAACAACATGGATTTTGCAAGGGACACAGCACGACCACGGCACTCCTAGAATTTACCTCCTACATCCACAATGTTCTGGACCAAGGGGACTTCATTGGCACCACCTTCATTGACCTGACTAAGGCATTCAACACCATCAACCATTCACTACTGCTTTAACAATTATCTCCCATAGGTCTATCTCCTGACACAACTCTATGGTTTTAAAGCTACCTCAATGACCGAACGCAGCAGATAAAAACTGGCGAATCTCTCTCAGCACCCCTCTTTGTCCAATCAGGATTCCCACAAGGAGCCATCATGGGTCCTATGCCCTTCAGCATTTTCCTAAACAGCCTCCCCTCATCTTGCTCAGAAAAAATCCTACTCTATGCCAACGACGCTGTCATTTTTACCTCCCACTCTGACCCCTCCATTTTTCAGTCACTACTACAAGAAAGTTTCACCGATGTAGAGACATGGTTTAAATCTCATAAGCTTATTCTTAACTACAACAAAACCAAATCAATGCTGTTCCATGGTGCACACAGCAAACATAAAAGCAGAGACCTCTCTATCTCAAACAGCAAAGGGGCCACCCTTGAACAAGTACATCTATTTAAATATACTAACATAATAAAATGCCAGCAGAATAGGCCTAATGGTCTTTTGTGTCTGCTCGTTTGGTCAGCCGCCACCCTGGGAGCTGACCTTGCTTCCCCCCTCACCCTCTCTGGCTTCTTCCTTCCCAGTCCCATATATTCTCACTGCCCAGGACTTTGCTTCCAGAACCCTTCTCCTGTACCAGTCCCACCCCCTCTTGAACCCCTCCACTGTCTCTGCCTCCACCAGCCCCCTGGGCAGTGCATTCCATGGCTTCACCGCCCTCTCAGTGAAGTAGCACCTCCTCCTTTCTCCTCTGAATCTCCTCCCCTCCAGCTTCCACCCATGCCTTCTAGTTGCCCCCCTCCTTCCCTTGGAGCACCCTGACTGGTCCTCCCCTATTTACCCCCTCCATGTACCTAAAGACCTCTATCATGTCCCCCCGGTCCCTTCTCTCTTCCAGTGTGTACATATTTAGCTCTTCAAGCTCCTCCCCATAGGTCTTGTCCCCCAAGCCCCAAATCATTTTGTTTGCCCTCCTCTGGACCCTCTCCAAGAGTTCAATGTCCCTCTTTAAGTGTGGCCTCCAAAACTGCATGCAGTACTCAAGGTGTGGTCTCACCAAGCAGTTATACAGAGGGAGTATCACTTCTCTACTTCTGGAGGCGATCCCCCTAGTGATGCATCCCAGCATCCTGTTGGCCTTGGCCACTACCCTCCTACAAGTCTACGAGTTGTTCATCTTGACATCCACCACCACCCCCAGGTCCCTCTCAGCCATTGAGACTTGTAGCATTAACCCCCCCCCCCAGGGTGTACACTTGTCCCAGGTTTCTGGCTCTGAGGTGCAGTACCTTGCATTTCCCTACATTGAACCTCAGCTTCTACTTTCTGGACCATCATTCCAGAGCCTCCAGGTCCGCCTTTAGGGCCACCCTCCCTTCCTCTCCATCCACCAACGCCCCCAGTTTTGAGTCATCTGCAAAGAGACTCATCTCACTCCTGATACACTTCCTTTTTTCAGAGACATAGGCGTTGAACAGAAGGGGCCCAATGACCAATCCTGAGGGACCCCACTAATGACCCTCCTTGGGGATGAGACTATCTCACCAACCACGACCCTCTTGGTCTGGTCATGGAGCCAATTGCCTATCCATCTGATTATCTGCTTCCCCACCCCATTTCTCCCAGCTTATCCAACAGGCTCCCATGAGGAACAGAGTCAAATGCCTTGCTGAAGTCAAGAAAGAGGACGTCCACCAGTCTACCCAGGTCCAAGGCACTCATCACCCAGTCATAGAACTCCACAAGGTTTGTCTGACATGATTTCCCCAGGACGAAGCCATGCTGTCTGTCGTCCAGGTACCCTGACTTTTCCAAATCCCCCCAGCCTCTCCTTGACAATGCCCTCCTTCACCTTGCCCACCACCGAAGACAGGCTGATGGGCCTGTAGTTCCCTGCCACCTCCCTTGATCACCTTGTGGATAGGCACTATATGCACCACCTTCCAGTCCTGGGGCACCCACCCTGTCCTCAGAGAGATGCTGAAAAGCTCCGCCAGGGGTTTCGACAGGACATCTGCCAGTTCCTTCAGCACTCTGGGATGTAATTTATCCAGCCCCGGTGCTTTCTCCATCTTAAGGGATCTGAGGGCTTCCCTCACTCTCTCTGCCATGATTTCCACCTCTGTTACCTTATCCCCCTGCTTTGTCTTCCCCCCTCCTGCCAGTGATGCCTCCCCCTCTCCCCAGACCCTCCGATTGGTAAGGATCCTCCCATCTCAGTTTCACCATCTTCTCCCATGTATGATGCAGTCCCCCCATTTTCCTTGGTGAAAACTGAGGTGAAGTACTAATTTAGTACCTCAGCCTGCTCCCCCGGGTCTTGTGCCCATCCCTCCCCTGTTTTAATCCTGCTAATCTGCCCCTTCACCCTTCGTTTTTTCCAATGTATCTAAAGAACCCCTTGTTCCCTCTCCTAATTTCCCTGGCCAGGTTCTGCTTCTTCCTTTCCTTAGCCACACTCACCCCCCTAGTGGCCCTTCTAGCCATCAGCTCATACTCCCCTCGATCCCTTTCACTCCTTGAGCACTTGAAATGCCTATAGGCTGCCTTGTTTCCCCTCACCACCTCCTGAACCTCCCTGGTCCACCAGCAGGGTTTTTGGGCCCTACCACATTTTCATCTTACTCTTGCACAGGTGCTGGTAGCATCCTGCACCCCCCTCCTGATGATTTCCCACCTACTATCAGCATCCATATCTGGCCCAATCCCATCCAAATGCTCCTTAAGGATCCTTCCCATCTCCTTGAAATCCGCCCCCCTTAAGTCAGTTACCTCCATCTTTGTGCAGCCTTCTACCCCTCCTAGGTCCAGGCAGAACCAGACCGTGGCGTGGTTACTCCCCGCCAATGGGTCCCTTACTTCCAGGCCCTCAGTCTGGTCACTGTCTGCCAGGACCACATCCAGTATCCGCACCTCCGTGGTCGGTTCCCCCACCTGCTGAGTTAGGAATGAGTCCTGAAAGACATCCAAAAACCTCTGTTCCTTGGCCACTGAGGATGCCATAGTCTCCCAATCCATTCATGGCATGTTTAAGTCCCCCACACCACCACTCTTCCCCTGCTCAGTCTGCAGTGCCTCCCAACATCTGCCACCAGACTCTCCTCCAGCTCCTCCGCCAGCGCAGGGGGTCTATACACCATGCCTATTTTTACTGTCTCGCCCTCCTTGTTATCAAGGTGACACAAATCGCCTCCACAGTTCCCTCCACCTCATCCTATGCTAATGCAGTTGTTGACTATTATTGCTGCCCCTCCTCTCCTCCCCTCCCCTGTACTTACTGAACATGGTGTAACCCTCCAGGTTCAGGTCCCAGTTGTGCCCTGCGGTGGCCCAGGTCTCAGTGACTGCTACCATATCCACCTCTCCCTCAGTTAGCATCACCTGGAGCTCAGGCATTTTATTGCCCAAGCTCCTGGCATTTAGCAGGACTACCTTCCACCCTGTCCCTACACTTTCATTTCCCCTGCTTGGGTTCCCATGGAGATTCCGTCTTCCCCTGGTCTGCACATTACCTGTTGGCCTTTTCCTATATTCCTTCAGCTCCCCAGGGGGGTGAAGACAGAGTCCCTCCTTTATTTTCCCCCTCCTTGACAGCCTTTTCTCCCATCCCTCCCCCTTTACAAGTTTAAACCCCACCTTTCACCAATGAATCCCTCTAATTTCAGCTTAAGGATTTCCATCCCCTCCAAATTGAGATGGAGCCTATCTCTAGCATACAGCCCCTTATCCTCCCAGGTATCCCCCTAATCCCCCATCAGCCCATACCCTCTGGCCCCACACTACTCCCTGAGCCACTGGTTTATCTACCTAATCTTCCTCTTGTGTTCCCCACTAGCCCTTGGCACCGGCAGGATTTCCGAGAAGGAAACCGTGCATCCTATGTCATGACATACCCTGGCAAGCTCCCTGAACCTTGCCTGTAACTCTAACTCACTAGCTTCCTCAATGTCATTGGTACCCAGGTGGACTAATATGTCCGGGGAACCTCCACAATCCTTTGCCAGCTGATATACCTCATGCTTGGCCCTGTGCACCGTTAGTCCAGGGAAGCATTTTTTTCTAACCAGGCAGGCTTCTCCTTCCCTTTCCCATTTGATACCCCTGATCATGGAATCACCCAACAGGAGCACTCTGGCCACCCCTTTTCCTCCATTTCCCCCCCTTCCATGTCCCTCATCCTTTCTACCGGTTCTTCCCCCAAGCCGGCTCCTTGCTCCTCCCCCTATCTGAGTGCCACCTGCCGTCCCCTCCTTATTTACCTCCTGGCCACCCCTCCCTCTGATCCTATGCCTCTCCTCCACCCAAGTATCCTTCTGTACCTCACTACCCCCCCATTACTGCTCAGGACTGGTCCTCCCCCCATCTGCTAAACTAGCCTGGCTCATCTTCCCTTCCTTCCTGTCTCTGTTGAGCCCATCCTTGCCTGTTGTGCTCCCCTGGTGTAAACCCTCAGCTCCCTTTACTGTAACCTTCTTGTATTTCTGGTCCTTCTCCTTGTCCTTTCCTCCCAACTGGTCCTTCTCCTTGCGCTTTTCTCCCTCTACCCCCTCCTCCTGCTCTGATTCCCTGCTCCCCCCGTTTTCCCTCATGCAAAGTTCCCCCTGTTCCTCTTGGGGTGATTCATGACCCAACACTTGGATACTCTGAACATATCAACTATGTAGCAAAAACTGTGAATACCTGCATAGGTTTGCTCTATAGACATAAGAACTGCCTCATGGATGAAGCCCTAAGCACTGCCATTCACAGTTCAGTAATCTCTATAATAAAATATGGGCTTGTGATCTATGGGTCTGCCACTAACGCAGCTCTCCGATGCGTCACCACAACACTAAACAAGGCATGTCATCTTCAAACATCTGCCAACCACCTTACACACACCTGCGAGATCTACGAACACACAAACAGGCTTCAACTATCTGGCAGAATTAAATATCAAACCTGCATCCTAGTAAAAAAGGTAACATTGGACCTACTACCCCCTGGAGCACAGGCACTGCTGAAACCATATAGCAGCCCATGACAAACAGGAATTCCAACAACCTCTCCTTCACTGTTCCCCATTGCAGGACTACCTCAGGCCAGTGATCCTTCTATTACAGGGCATCATCCTGGTTCAACACCCTGCCAACAGACATTATCAGCAAAGCAACACTAGGTGCCTTTAAGCTCAGCTTGTATCAATACCTCATCACCTGTGCCTCCTGTGACTCCAACTATAAGCAGATTTATCCTCTTCCACCGCATACCTTACCCTTACCCCGTACTCCTTCCCTCCCCAATCCCCTACCCCTCCATATACCTCTGCCCTTACCTGCTCCAGACCCACCCTCTCCCTCCCACCTCCCCTACTCCCTCACCACACCTCCTCACTGACCCTGCCCAGACCCACCCCCCTCCCTCTCTTTTCTCTTTCTTTCCACTAGCCTTCTGGCCTCCTCTCCCTCAGTTGGATGGCTACCTATACAAATCTATATTGTTTAAATTGTTATAGAAGTGCTTTACGCATTTGTGATGTTTTGGTACAGTAATTGACAAAGCCCTCCAACTGCTATTATGTTTATTTATACTGCCCACTTTCATCTCTATCACTATGCTGCTCTCCCTCCCTCCCCAGACAAAGTGGAACTTCATGCATGCTCTACATTTGCAAACAGACTGGAACTCTTCCTCCTGCCCTCCCCTCTTCTGTTTACCCCTGAGCGAGGAGTTGTCACAATGGCTGACAGGTACCCCTATACCCGCACCCCTCACCCCCACAAAAACCGCAACCTTAAAACTACCTACTGTCCTCCTCTCTATCAGTAGGCATCATTATGGGCACTGGACTCTATGTAGCCCTGCTCTCTCCTGCCTACCCCCAGTCGCACTCCCACAACCGCTCCCCCTCCCCCTGCCCTACCTCCTCCTCCTCCTGGCTGCCCCCCAAACCTTGAAGCTTCCAATACTCACCTACCATCCAGCCAAACAGTATATGCTGCATAAATGTCACCAACTATATACCCAAACGAGAAACAATTGCCTCAGGTCACTTGCCTGATTACTTCTTCTTATGGGCAATGTCTACCCCAACCCTGGCCTGAAGACTGCTCCCCAGCCAACCCCTTCCCCTTCCAATGGGCTGCACTTTGCCTCACTTAACATCTGCAGCCTACAAAAAAAATGGGACCCCTTTCAGGGGTAGGTGCTCCAGCACCACCCTGACATCATCAGACTGAGTGAAACCTGGCTCTCCCCCTCTGTACCAGACTCTGCTATTAACCTCCCCAGTTACATCCTCTATAGCTCTGATAGAGTGGGTAAATGAGGTGGTGGCTGCACTGTCTACTTTAAAGACTTGCTGTCAGACCAACTGCTCCCTACCCCGCAGCTAACATCGAGGGCACAGGCTTTAACACTAAAATTAGCTCTAGGCAGGTCTACTGCCCCCCTCCTACTCACCATTTTCTACATTCCACCCAATGAACAAAATCTAGCCTTCCAGGCTGTTCTGAACTATATCGCGACTCTAAAGCCTCAATATGAAAAAATAGTCATGGGTGACTTCAACATAAATTGTGCAGTTACATCAGTAGCCTAAACAAACAAACATGTTTATGTAAGCATATTAATATTAAAGGTGATACAGTAAAAAAATGCAGTAGAGATAGCAAAGCAATGTAATGAATATTTGTGTTCCTTATTCAAACCCAGTCACAACTCAGTCCCCTGCCCCTGTACATTACCAGGAATGCCAACAGAATTAATATAAATACAGACAATATACTGCAAGAAATTCAGAATAAGAAAATCAGAGTGCAAAGTTTCCACTAAAATGCTGAAATTCAAGACACAAGCAATTGAATCAACACACACACACACACACACACACACACACACACACACACAGCTGGATAAAATACTAATATTTAGAAAATGTATTAATTATGCTACACATATCCTAAGTCACAAAGTGTGACTCCTTTGGCTGCCATGATGTCTCTTCTGTGGTTAAACTGAAACAAAAGACAATGTAACAAGACACTGGCCTCCACCAGGAGCTATTAAACAATAGAGCAAACTGCACTCTGGGAAGATTGTCTGTGACAAGATGCAATAAACAAAACCTGAATCGCAGGTTCCAGGGGGCATAAAACTATTAGGAATGTTAGAAAACTCTCCCCTTCCCCACTCATTCACAGGTGTCAATCAATGTATTTGCTAACCATACTTGTTGATTGTTCTTGTTCTCTCATAGAAAGAACGTGAAACTACATTTGTGTTATTTTAAATGACTAAGTGGCATGTTGAGGGGTATACAAGGAAATACTTCTTTAGAGGTAGGGTGGGGGACATGTTGAACATCCTGCCAGCAGAGGTAATGGGTACCAAAATGGTTACAGATTTCAAACATGCATGGGATACACATAGGAGGACCTTGGTAACAGGGCTGGAGCACGGGGGTTAAGGCTGGAGATCAGTTATAGTCCACGGCATAACCACATGGTCGGACTATTAAATATTTAAAAAAAAAACATAAATACAAAAATAACCATTTCAAGAAGAAAAGGGAACTGCAGACAAAAGCAACGGCAAGCAATTGTGCAGTTAGATCATGACCTAAGCCAGCCAAATCATGTGAAGATTCATCACTGTAAGTCTTCTGTATTATGCAGACTGTGACACTTAACAGTTGTAGGTTAAGTTAGCACATCTGGAGTTGTTTGTTGCATATGCATCTCAGTTGCTAAGGGGTCCTGACCATGTTCACCCTTCCTCAAGCTAAACAAGCTACAGTATGTTTAGCAATAACATGGATGGAAAGATTATGTCATATTTTCAACAAAAAGTTAACATTTTAAAAAGACAATGCTATAGACTGAGAAGCAACTTGTGTAGGTGAATTCGTCATGCTAGCCAAAATATATTCTGCTTGCATTCCATAAGGCTAACCAGCGGGAGCAGTAGGGGAAAGGAATAGAAATCTGAAATAGAACCATTTAACCCATTTATAATTTAAAGTTGCATGACAGAAATATGGCTTCCAGAACTGGACACCATATTCCAAATGAAGCCTCACCAGTTATCTACACAGTGGCATCAACACCTCCTTCCATCTGCTGGTAATACCTCTCCCTATGCACCACAGCATTCCACTGGCTCTCCTCACAGCTTTGGTACATTGTTTAGCCATCTTTAGGTCATTCAATATGATTACCCCAAAATCCCTTCCCATTTTGATGACCATCACCCCCCCTTCTGTAATCCTTCCCTGGGTTCCTGCAACCCAGATACATGATTTTGCACTTTTTTACATCAAATCTCAGCTGCAGCATTTTGGACTATTCCTCTAGTTTTCCTAGGTCCCTTTTCATTTTTTCCACTCTTCCCAAAGTGTCCATCCTGTTGCAGATCTTAGTGTCATTCACAAAGAAGCACACGTTCCCCTCCAGCCTTTCTGCAATTTAATTTGTGAAGACATAAAATAGGACTGGGCCCAGGACTGATCCCTGTGGCACCCTGCTGGTCACACTCCTTTCCTTTGACTGAACACCATTTACCATAACTATCCATCTTCTATCATTCAACCAGTTCCTAACCCAATTTACCACCTAGTGACCCACTCCCAGGCTGCCCAACTTGTTTGCAAGTCATACATGGAATGGTATCATAGGCCTTACTAAATGCAATTCATGTTCATGTTTAAGGCCATGAAACACCCTTATTAAGTTAATGGCATTTGCAGCTGTAGTTTAGTTTCTCCATGCCTCCTTAACAATTCCACACAACTTCACTAACTTCATTATGCAGCCGTAGTGGATCTGACCAGAATTTGTTTTTGTGTGTGTGTGTGTATATTTAAATACCTCTACCAGTCCTTGAGTCCAGCCCCTTTCTGTGGAATGTGGATGACAGAGTAGCAAGAGGTACTGATGTCCTGCTTATAAGTACCTGTGTTCAGCCCCTTCCTGAATTGGCAGGACATGGATGTTGGCATGCATATAACAGCAATGACCATGGGATGGATGGAGAAGGGGTAGAAGGAGATGGGGGTAAGACAGCAGGTTAATCAAGTCTTGCTCTGCTGAGAAAAAAAAAAAACAATTGGACAAGTTTGATTTCGATAGCCCCCTTTTCCTGCCCTGTGTAAGTAAGCATTTATTTTTTAGGTGCCCAATCCCAGAGGATCTGGGCACTGTACATAAATTTCAGGATCATAATAAATAAAATAGACAGTAAAATTACAGAGCAATCAATAAAATCAGTCAGCATTAAATTATATCTTCAGGGTATGCTAGCTTAAATAGGTGAGTTTTCAGGCCTCTCTTGAATACCTCCACCAAAGGGGCCTCCCTCAAAGATCTCGGGAGAGAATTCCAGATAACCAGGCTGGACACCACTAGTGAGCAATCACCTGAGGTTTTCAGCCCAGTCCTCGGGATTGCAAGGAGGCCCTGGGTGGAGGAATAGAGGGAGTGAGTTGGAATGGCTGGGGTAAGGAGGTCTGACAGGTAGCCAGGGTCCAGTCCATATAGGACCTTGTAGATGAGTAAGCCCACCTTGAAGAGAACCTGCCACCTGACCAGCAGCCAGTGCAGACCCCACAGGACTGAGGTCACATAACAAAATCTGAGTAATCCTGTCAGCAACCTGGCCGCTGCATTCTGCACTAGCTGCAGTCAGTGGAGGTTCCCTCCACTGACCCTGAGAAATAGAGCATTACAGTAGTCGAGCCTTGATGTTACGGAAGCGTGCCCAAGTAATGGCAGTTCTTCAGGTGAAATTAGGGGCTTAATCCAAGCAATGTTCCTCAAATGGCAAAAACTGCTTTTGATGACAGATGACACCTGAGCCTCAAATGTCAGCCTGTCATCAAAGATCATACCCAGATTTCACATCCTAGAGTATGCCATCAATGGTGTTGACCTCAGGACAGAGCCTGTTGTCATCACGGCAGTGCCCACACTCCTCCCACAGCCAGGCTCAATCAGTAGTACCTCCGTCTTGCCAGGGTTAAGCCTCAGCCAGTTAAAGTTCATCCAGCCCTGGATCTCAGCTAGTCATTTATTCAGCACTTTGACAGCACCGCTTGTCCCTGGTACAAAAGACATATACAGTTGAGTATCATCTGCACAGCAGTGAAAACTCAAACTATACCATCTGATGGTCCTCCCCAGAGGCAGCATGTATACTGAGAACAACATCCATGACAGGATCGAACCTTGAGGGACTCCACAGGTAAGAGGCAGGGGGAAGATGAAAATGTCTCCATTACTAACCTTTGCCTCCTGTCTGAGACAAAGAACTCAAACCAGTTGATGACAACACTGGTGAGTCCACACCACTCTCTAAGGTGATCCAGCAACAAGATGTGGTCCACAATATCAAATGCAGATGATAGATCAAGGAGAATGAGAACTGTCCATTCTCCTCAATCTCTGGCCATGAGGAGGTCATTATGGACCAGACCAGTGTCGTCTTGGTACTGTGTCTTGCACTAAACCTGGACTGGAGTTGCTTGTAGATATCACAGGCCTCCGGGTGTTCCTCAAGCTGCAGAGCCACTATTTTCTCAACAACCTTCCCTAAGAATGGGAGGTGGGAGATTGATCTATAATTTGCTAGGACATCAGGGTCAAGAGATGTTTTTTTCAGAAGGGGATTCACCAGCGCCTCCTTCAAGGCATTGGAGAAGACCCCCTCTGAAGCAAACACCCAACTATCCCAGTGAACACTGGACCAATGACCTCAAAACATCCCACTAGGAGATGTGTTGAGCCCAGGTCCAGTTCACAACAAGTGGGCCACATCTTCGAAATCACCTCAGAGACCTCGGCCACCTCCACTGGCCGAAACTCTGCCCAGGAAATAGGAGTGCTCCTGTTCCAACCAGACCCCACCCAATGAGTCTGGTCCAGTCCCACTGGCAAGATTCTGGGCCGAATAGAGGATACCCTGTCAGAGAAAAATAGAGCAAACTCTTCACACTGTGTTGCTGCAAATGCTTTTTTTGGCTGTAGACAGACAGGATGGAGAAACCTGTCTACAGTCTGAAAAAGCTGAGCTGGTCTATTCTTCCCTGCAGCAATCTCCATGGACAGGAATTCTGCTTTGTTATGGTTGATTGCCCTTTGATAGTCACCGTAGTGATTTCTCAAAGTCAGTCTGCCCTTCTCTAGCTGTGTCCTCCACCAGCAATGCTCCAATCACTGACCCATGGTCTTCATCACCTGAAGAGCCCCATCAAACCATAGGGATCTCGGGCGAGAGGACATAGGTCATATATGGGTGGAAGCTGGAGGGGGAGAGATTCAGGGGAGAAAGGAGGAGGTGCTACTTCACTGAGAGCGTGGTGGAGCCATGGAATGCACTGCCCAGGGGGCTGGTGGAGGCAGAGATGGTGGAGGGGTTCAAAAGGGGGTGGAACATGTACAGGGGAAGGGTTCTGGAAGGAAAGTCCTGTGCAGCGGGAATATCCATGACTGGGAAGGGAGAAGCTAGAGAGAGCGAGGGCGGCAGCAAGGTCAGCTTCCAGGGTGGGGGCTGACCAAATGTGCAGACATGAAAGACAGTTAGGCCTATTCTGCTGACAGTTTAGTATGTTAATATATACAGACTGATGTGATGTCACTGAGTGCCTCAGATGCAGCCCGATTATAGGCTAACACCAATTCACCCAAGCCAATCGCACTAGTAGTACTGACACTGGAAAAAACTGCCACTGCCATCAGTCCCTCCAGGGTCAAATCTCTTACAGGGCTTTAGCTGATCATCTCAACGGGGAGGGACCATCCACCTCCCTCCTAGTGATACAGTTCTTTCCTGCTGAAGTGTTGACTGGCTCACTGCACCTCCATAGAGGGGAAGAAAAGGAGGCAGAGTTACCTGGTGTTAGGTGGGAGAGAGAGGGAAAAAAGTAAGGTTTTGTGCCATAGCAAAGATACCTTTTCTTCAGAGGTTCACCCTGAAGTATGGGGTTGTGTCAAGTGGTGGTGGACTGCTGCCTCAGCCCTGTCTGCTCATTCCCACTCCAGTCAGCTGCCTGGTAACAGAGTCAGCGTCTCACACCACAGAAGCGGTGGGTATTATCTGTGAGGAGACCTGATCACCACTATCAAATTGACACTGCAGTTGGCATCTGCTGATCCCCAAGAGAAGTGCTAGTTGCTTGTCACTTGTCTGGTGCTAGTATTATCTTACTTGTCCACTGCCGAACTGGTGCTGCAGTCGGCATCTGAGGATCCATGAGAGAAGCGCTAGTTGCTTCTCACTTATCCGGCAGCAGACCAGGTCAGGTCCCCTCACTAGAAATTGGGACCGCTGTCAGCTGTTCCTAATAAGAAGCATCTCCTGCTTTTTGCTTGCAATCACCAGCCAGGGAGCTATACCCCGGTAGCCTGTAATGTGCCTGAGACAGCTCAGTTGCGATTCTGGGACCTGCTATTTAAGTTCTACAGTCCTATTGTTTGAATTTGGTGCATTACGCCAGCATCACCTATTGGATGCTGCACCGATGACATCACCAGAAGGAACGGGTACCACGATCCCGAGTCCGTGTTCCACTAACTGGTTCCTGCTGTGCTGGAAAAAACAACAATCAGGCAAGTTTGATTTCAATAGCATCCTTTTCTTCACCCTTTGTGCACAGTTCTTTCCTGCCAAAGTGTTGACTGGCTCACTGCAACTCCATAGAGGGGATTGTAAGGAGGTAGAGCTGTCTGGTGTTAGGTGGGAGAGAGAGGAAAAAAGAAAGAAAAAAGAAAGGTGTTGTGCAGTAGCACAGATCCCTTTTTCCTCATAGGCTCCCCCTGAAGTAGGTGGTTGTGTCAAGCAGTAGTAGGCTGCTGCATCAGCCCCATCTTCTCATTCTCAATCTGGTCAGCTGCCTGGTAACATAGTCAATGTCTTGCTCCACAGAAGCAGCTGGTTTTGTCTGTGAGCAGACCCAATCTCCGCTACAGAATCGGCACCACAGTTAGCGTTTGCTGATCCCTGAGAGAAGCGTTAGCCTCTTATCACTTGTCCGGTGCTAGTTTCGTCTCACTTGTTCATTGCCAAATCAATGCCACAGTCATTGTCCACTGATCCATCAGAGGATTTCTAGTTGCTTCTCACTTGTCTGGCAGCAGATCAGATCAGGTCCCCTTACTAGAAATTGGCACCACAGTCAACTGTCCCTAATAAGAAGCATCTCCTGCTTTTCACTTGCAGTCACCAGCCAGGGAGCTATACCCTAATAGCCTGGAGTGCACCTGGGACAGCTCAGTTCTGTTTCTGGGACCTGCTATTTAAATCCTAAAGTCCTATTGTTCGAATTTGGCACATTACACCAGCATCACCTATTGGATGCTGTGCCGATGACATCACCAGGCGGGGTGGGTACCATGATCCCAAGTCAACACTCCACTCACTGGTTCCTGCTGTACTGGAAATTTAAAAAAAAAGCATCAGCCAAGTTTGATTTTGATAGCCTCTTTTTCCTGGCCCTGTGTGCAAAATTCTTTCCTGCCAAGGTGTTGACCGGCTCACTGCACCTCCACAGAGGGGAAGATAAGGAGGTACAGCCACATAGTGTTTGCCTGAGGGGGAGAAAGAGATGAAAAAAAAGGAAAGTTGTTGTACAGTAGCAAAGATCCCTTTTCTTTGGAGGTTCCCCCTAAAGTAGGTGGTTGTGTCAAGCAGAAATGGAAGAAGAGGTTGAAGGCCCACGCAAAAGCAGCACAAACCACTTACCAACAGAGATGGACTCTAGTCTCTTCACAGCTACCAGAGTCCTGGAGGAACTAGGAAAACTGACAATGGGCAAAGCAATGGGACCAAACGGTATTCATCCCAGAGTATTGAAGCAACTAAAAGATGTTCTGGCTAGAGCTGGCCCGATGCTGCTGAGGGCCAAGGTCCTGGATGCCTTACCTCATACCATACTGACTACCCATGTTCAGGAAAGACCACTGACTGTCAGAGGTCAGCGGGGGGTCACAGAGCTGGATAAAGCTGCCGAAAGGTAGCTCTCCTCTCTGGGGAGGGTAAGTGGTGTCCCCTGGCTCTTGACTGCCCCATGGTGGAGGCTAGGGGACAGCACAGGCCAGAGGGAGTGCCAGGTGCTAGGCTGACTGGTGGGTGGATGGGGCCATCACCGAGGCTGTAATACGCATGTGCACCTCCACACATATGCGTCTCTAGTCCTGGGGCCCCAGGGTAAAATGGAGGACCTCTGAAAAACTGAAAATCACAGCTCCAGCAGCAGGATGATGTCTGACCCTCCATAGGCTCTGCTCCTAGGCTGGGCTTAAGGTAAGCCCCAGTAATTCCAGGATGTCGAGGCAGAGGGGCCGTCAGGCTGATGGGGTTTGCCAGTGCCAGAGACAAAATAATAAAAAAAAAAGACATTCTGGTTGAGCCACTGGCAAAACTCTTTAATGACTCACTGCAGTGAGAAGGTAGTCCCAGAGGACTAGAGGAGGGAAACCATTATCCCACTCCACAAATCCGGTAGCAAAGAACAAGCAGAAAATTACAGGTGGGTCAGCCTGACTTCAATTGTGGGTAAACTGATGGAAGCTCTGCTAAAGAAAAGACTAATAGTCTACCTAGAATCTAATCGATTACAGGACCCCAGGCAGCACAGTTTCATATCAGGCAGATCCTGCCAGACAGACTTGATAGGCTTCTTTGACTGGGTGACAAGGGTGCTTGATCAATGTGAGGTGGTGGATGTGGCCTACCTTGACTTCAGAAAAGCCTTTGACTCAGTACTTCACAGAAGACTCCTAAATAAGCTCAAAGATGCAGGACTAGGACAAAAAATGGTAGACTGGGTAAAAAATTGGCTAACCAGGAGAGCAGAGAGGGTCATGGTGAATGGGAGTCTGTCTGGGGTTAGAACATTTATCAGTGGAGTGATGGAGGGGTCCATGCTGGGACCAAAAAAAGGGTAAAATCATGCACTTAGAGCATGCTAATCCAAGAAAGAAGTACTTCATGGATGGGGTAGAACTGGAGCCCTCACAACAGGGAAAGGACCTAGGGGTTGTCATATCAAGTGACTTAAAGGTGGCCAAACAGTGTGTGAAGGCAGTATCAGAGGCTAGCAGCATGCTGGGATGCATTGGGAGGGGAATCACCAGTAGAAAATGAGAGATGTTAATGCCCCTGTATTGTCCCCTGGTGCAAGCTCATCTGGAGTATTGCATACAGTTCTGGAGACAGCACCTGAATAAGGACATAGAGTGGAGACGGTTCAGAGGAGGACTACCAAAATAGTGCATGGTCTACGTCAGAAACCATATGATGAAAGGCTACAGGAACTCCATTTGTACTCTCTGCAGCAGCAAAGAGAAAGAGAAGATATGATAGAGACCTTCAAATACCTCAAGGGCATCAACAAAATAGAGGTGCAGGGACTCTTTCAGATCAGTAAACAGACTAGTACAAGAGGACATGAGATGAGACTGAGGGGTGGTAAATTCAGGGGGAACAGTAGGAATTTCTTTTTCACTGAAAGGGTGGTTAATGCATGGAACCATCTGTCTCAGTCAGTAGTGGAATCCAAAACAGTCAGCACCTTCAAATTGGCATGGGAGAGCTACAAGGGAATAGTGGTTACAGGGAAGAAATAAGTGGCTAAAGGGGCATGGGTAGTGGAAAAATAGGCAGACTAAATGGACCGAAAGGTCCCCATCTGCTGACACTTTCTACATTTCTATCTTTTCAAGGCAAATTTGGAGGAGGATTTCCTGAAACAATGTATACATAAACCACTTGCTTTCTTCCAATATATTCATGATTTATTTATAATTTGGACAAAAGGTACCCAAACACTCAAAGAATTTCATCAGGAACTTAACTACCTTCACCCTTCTATTAAATTTTCCTTGGAATACTCTGACATCAGTGTTATTTTCCTGGTTACCACAATTACCATTAAAGATGGAACCCTTCAAACCTATATTTACAGGAAACCAACAGACAGACAAAGATACTTACAAAACAACAGCAATCACCCTGAGCACACTAAAACATCAGTAATATACAGTCAAGGGCTTTGCTGTCACCGAATCTGTTCAAGTGAAGAGGACAGAGATAAACACTTGGCCACACTAAAAAACAACATTTATTGGTCAGGGACACTCCTCTAGATAAACTGACAGAGCTGTGGAATGCGCCACACTTATGCCAAGAGAACAGCTCGTACAATATCAAGAAAAGGCCACCACCAACCCTTGATTGTTACATACAATCCTGATCTGGACCCCTTACGTAAAATCATTAGGGAACTCCAACCAATATTCAGTGAGAATGACACTGTGAAATCTGTCTTGTAAGAACCACCTTTACTGTCTTTCAAACAGCCACCTAATTTATCTAACCTGATTATCAGGAGCAAACTTATACCTGACCAAAACAACAGAACACAAGGTGGCACTAAACCTTGCAATAGTCCTAAGTGTAAGACATGTGAGCATATTTCCACCTCAGATTCTATTAGCATCCTCCAGGCTAAAGAATTCAAGATACAGGGGAATTATACATGTACATCTAGGAATATTGTTTATTACATGCAATGCAAGAAATGTCCAAATACAGATTACGTGGGGGAAACCGGACAACACCTTTGAACCCGAATTAACTCACATAGATACAACATTCAAATGAGAAATACTGTAAAACCAGTGAGACAACAATTTTTTCAATCTGATCTCTTAATTACGGACTTGTCTGTACTGGTTCTTAAGGAGCACTTCAGGAATGCACATGAGAGGTGAGCATATGACGTCAAATTTATTTACCTTTTTAATACATCTATTTGCGGTATGAATATGGACCTTGGTTTTATGACCCATTACACAATCTGAACTCCAACTGCTGTTTTCTTTATAGATTTATACACACAGATAAACTGCTGTGCTGTCCTGAAACACACACACACACACACACACACACATGCACGCATGCATGCATGGATGCACACATACACTGTCTTTTTCTCTGTCCCTCTGTCTCTCTCTCTCTCTCTTTCTCTCTCTCTCTCTCTATTGTTTTTTTTTTAAGAATTCTGCTGTCACATGCATTCAATTTTGTTAGAATATGTAGGACTGGTCTGTTCTCTGGTTTCAGCCAGTGCCTTAAATCTTATTATCAGATAAGATGTCCCTGTCTGGATGTGAATTCTGTTCTGTTCTGAGCTTTTCAAATGTTATCATTTCTTAACTGCCATGTTTCTGATGAAAGACTCCATGTAGTCTGAAAGCTCAAACATTTTGTAAAAAAATATTTTGTTTGTCCAAAAAAGGTATTAAACCACCCATTTTGTTCATCTTTTTGCACAAGGACCAAAACGGCAACTACCCTATTTCTTGAAACAAAGGAGGCACCCTTGGCTAACATCAAATTCAAACCTATGAGAACTGCATGAAAACAACCAACACTGTTTTATATTTATATATATATATATATATATATATATATATATAAAACCAACCTACTACCACTACCTCCCAACCTCCTAGACAAAGCCACTTTTTGGCCGCCCACCCCCCAGTCTCCCTCCCTCACCTTGACTCCTCTCTGACTCTCACACTAGGTGTCACACCCCTTTATCTCCTTCACTACATACAAACACTGTCCTTTACCCAAGTTGAATGCTCTTGATGCTGTACTATCACCATTGGTACTATGAATGACAGGGATGCATACGATTGCCCGGCATGAGGTTTCCCGACATATGGTTTCCCGACACTACTTTCCCGTTATTACTTTTCCTGATGATATTATTTACCGTTGACAGTTTCCCGACTATTAGCACAATCAGGTAATTTAAATGAATTTGTTATATATAACAAAAAAAATAATATCTCTGCACGATTCTGAACTATTCCTGACTATTAGCTTCAACTGTTGCAAATGCAGAGCACTTGTAATTAGCACAATCAGGTAATTTAAATGAATTTGTTATATATAACAAAAAAAAAATCTCTTCACGATTCCAAACTATTCCTGACTATTAGCACAATCAGGTAATTTAAAAGAATTCAAAATCGAACACTTTCCTTCTATCTATATATTACAAAAAAAAAATAATATCTCTGCATGATTCTGAACTATTTCAGACTATTAGCTTCAACTGTTGCAAATGCATGTAAGGTAATCTGTAACCCCTTGTTTCAAAGTCCCAGCTCACAAGAGTCACAAGTAGCACTACATCTTCAAACTCTAAAAAAAATCATATCTAGGCGTGATTCCGAAATCCCCAGGACTGACTCTCGCTCGGATACAGAGAGAGTGCACAACTAGACAAGGGGCTCTGCTTCGAAACCAGAGCAGGTGTGAGGAATTACAGGTATCCTAACAACTTGTGAAATTGGAAGACCAGGCTGCTTTCTCTTTTTGGATCCTGGGACACTGAGTCGAACTGGTGCTGTGTCGCACAAGACAGGGATCATCTGTAATAGATTAGAGAAGCAGCCTGGAAAGAACTTTCTCCATTTTTATTTTTTTTTTTCTTACTTGCTGGGGTTGAAATCTCATGAGAACAAATGTCTCGTTGTCAGCCTGCTTATTACACAACATTTTGGGCACGATTCAGAGGGTCCTGTGTCTGATTTATGTCTGTCCTAAACCGGGACTATTCAATCAAACGATATTCGGGCAAAGATTGCGTCGGGAAATCAAATGACGGGAAATAGGTCACGGGCAAGACAGATTCAGGAAAATGAATGATGGGTAATCATGCTAGACCCGAATAACATTGTAACCTTATTGTATACTAGCTACCCACTATTCGAGTATTGTATATAAATTATTTGTTATTGTTGTCATTGTCACTGTTTGACATGGAACCTTTGTAAAAGAGCTCTGAGCTCAAAGGTAAGATCCGAATCCCTAAATAAATAAATAAATAAATTATACACTCAGTGGCATCCCCCAGAATGAAACCTACTTTTAAAGCACTCTGCAATATGCTGCAGCAGACCTACTGAATAAAGCAATGTAATTTCAATGGCAATTAGTCCCTTTTGTCATGCAGGAAACTGTGGCAATCACTTCATACTGGCAGTGTCACATTTTCCTGAATGACAAAAGAGACTAATTGCCATTGAAATTACATTGCTTTATTCAGTAGGTCTGCTGCAAAATGTTGAAGAATTGGGTTTCATCCTGAGGATGCCACTAATGATATTTGATTTGATTTGATTAAAACTTTATTTTTATGCAGGTATATTTGATTAGTGCAAGAAACACTGTTTACAATCAAGTCCTGTATAGAAGATACATAAATAACATCAAAAATATTCAAAATACAAATACTTCACAAAATAATAACATATATAACATTATCCATAACATACACACACACATAACTTCTGCAAGTGTTCAAATAAATTACTTTTAAAACTGGCAAAGCTAGCTATGTTCTGCAAGTGCTTGGGTAAATTATTCCAAGATAAAGCAAGTCTATTTTGTAACTTCAATTCTCCTACATTACTACAATATTTGAGCAATGGTACCCTATTTTCAGAATTTCTTGTACATAAATTATAACTATCCAATACCTGCAACTTAATATACTTAAGTAGTGGATGATTATTTTTGGCATATATTAACTTATGACAATTTAATAGCCAATTATACTTCCTCTGTGCTTCAGGATGCAGCCAATTTAATCTTTCATATAATTTACAATGATGCATTTTATATTCACCCTTAATAATAAATTTACCTAATCTATAAACTGATCAACTTTTTTTAACACTTTCTGTGAAGCATTCATATATATTGGCACTCCATAATCAAGTACCAGGATTAACATTTGCTTAACAAGTTTTTCCCTGGCTAATTTAGGCAATACATTTGTTAATCTTCTAAAAGCACCCAATCTTTGATTAACTTTTTTTATCTGCATATCAACATGACTTTCAAATGTCATACCAGAATCTATGTACATACCCAAATACCTATAACCTTTGACTTCCTCAATCAGAGTGCCATTTATCAAATGAATATTTAAATATGTTTGTTTATTCAGCTTATGCCCCAAACCAAATACCATACACTGGGTTTTCTTTGCATTAATCAAAAGACCAGAATTGTCCATCCAACTTTCCAGCGAAGTTAAATCTCTCTGTAACTGTGATTCAACATTTCTCATATTATCTGCAGAAACCAACAAAATGGTATCATCCGCATATAATCTTACCTCCCCATATTTTATTGTTTGCTCTAACTCATTCACATAGATATTAAACAACAATGGGCCTAGTATCAATCCCTGGGGAACACCATAATTTAGTTCTGGACAGACTAACAGTGGGAGTGAGTACCAGTCTCTAGAGAGAGGCATCCATGGAGCAATTTTTAAATAAAATGTTAGATACTCCATTGTGCACATTGTAGGAAGGAGGCACGAGGTAAGGGAACCTAGCCTCTCCCTGGCAATACTTGGTGACCATCACTGGGGTGTTCTGGGACTGAGGAGAATTGTCTCAACCCCTGTGGCTTTTAGTTTGCTGTTTGTGGGCTAAAACTAGCTTGGAGAGTGAGCTTGCGGCACTATACTGTACACTTTTGATAAATTCACCACATGAAGTGGATTTTTAACACTTTTTAGAAAGGTTTCACTGTTAGTCAGGGCAGCCGAAACTAGATGTAGGAAGTGATCCACATCCAGTCACGGCACTAGAAAACATCCCCCATAGCGAGTGGGGCCCAGATTTGGACAGACTAACTGTGGAAGTGAGTGCCAGCCTCTGGAGAAAGGCATCCGTGGAGCTATTTTTAAATAAACTTTTAAATACTGCATTTTGCACTTTGTAGGGAGGAGGCACAAGGTAAGGGAAACTAGCCTCTCCCTGGCAATATTTGGTGACCATCACTGGGGTATTCTGGGACTGTGAAGGACAGTCTCAGCCCCTGTGGCCTTTAGCTTTCCATTTGTGGGCTAAAACTAGCTTGGAGAGTGAGCCTGCAGCACTATACTGCAAACTTTGATAAATCCACTGCATGAGGTGGATTTTTAGCAGTTTTTAGAAAGGGTTTCACACTGTTAGTTGGGGCCATTAAAACCAGATGTTGCAGCACTATAAAATGTCCCTCTTAATGAGTGGGAAAGAGACACATGCCAAGATACTCATGTTTGCATGTTTGAGGCGTGTCTGGTGGGAACAAAGAGGATGGGGGACAGACCACTCTATATCTTGTAAATAATAGGTTTTTATACAAAACCAATCTAAAGTCAATTTTAGGGAGCTCTCACAAAGTGAAGACATAAAAACATTTAGGAAAGATAAGGACCTCATCCATCCTGCAGGTCAAACAATCTAAGCTTAAAACAAAAAAAATGGAGGTAACTCATAATTCTTTTGAAGATTTCTTAACCATTTTGTGCAATGAGGGAGCTGCAGTAAACTGTTCAAGATGTCTTATGTACACAGCTAACATAGGAGAGAAAAATGCTGATGGATTTATTTGCTCAAAATGTATGGATATGAGACAGTTACTACATGAGCTAAATATAGTAAAAGAAAAGGTCAAGATACTTGAAAATAGCAGGCAACAGGTAGTTAATCCCATTCCCAAGGAAAAGAGGAAAATAAATTTTACTGATACTAACAATCCAGAGGCAGCAGAATCACACCCAATCCCTTGCACCTCAGAGAATAGTTGTGAGGAGGAAATTTGATATAATGTCCCTATAAATCCAAACAAAAAAGGAAGAAGAGCACTTACAGTAGTAACTCACAACTCCTCTTGCATAATAGATTTTATGCCCTTTCTAGCAATACAGAGATGGAGCAGTCAACTCAGAAAAATACAAAATCACACATGCCCACACAATGCAAAGCATCATGGACTACATATGCAAATCACCACAGAATGTTATGCTGGTTCAACTTTAAGCAGAATTGCATGGTGCTGAAAGGCCTCTCACACAGTTCGCAAAGGGTGCTAACAAATGACATAGACACGTGTTTCATCCTTCCAGGACTCATCAGTATGCCTCGTCTATCTGACACCCCAGTGGAATGAACCAGCTACCCTAAGACGGTCTGTCTGGGTTATATTGTGGTGAATCCATTGAAATAAAAAACTATTTAAAAGACAAAGAACCTCTGTGTGCAAACACTGAGGCAAGGGTTACCCCAAAGGGAATTTGGCTGGGAAGCCAAGTTTCAAGAAAATACAAAATCACACATGCCCACACAATGCAAAGCATCATGGACTGTATATGCAAATCACCACACAATGTTATGCTGGCTCAACTCTGTATCCTGTGGAACAATCATAAAGGATACAGACATAACACACTAGAAATGTATTAGTCATTGGGGACTCCATTCTCACTAGATGTGACACCACAATATTCAGGAAGGATAAAACCAACAGGGAAGTGAACTTTTTACCAGGCACTATAGTTAGAGACATTTGACAAATACTTCCAAATATCATGAGCATAGGAGGGAAGGGACAAACAGTGACTATACATGCTGGTATAAATAATATAGGAAAAGATCATGAAAAGGACATTGCAGACCACATCATAGAAACAGCGCAATTTACTAAAAGACATGGAAACCGAGCAATAGTCTCTTGTATCATTCCCATACTAAAAGGCCTCCCTGAAAAGAACCACACCATTGAAAGGATAAATATAAGAATACAAAACAGATGCACTAAAGAAGGAATACAGTATATTAACTCCTGGAGCACCTTTTATAAAAGGACAGACCTTTACACAAAGGATGGACTCCATTTAAGCCCAAAAGGCACAACAACACTGGCAAACTTCATAAATAATAAAAGAAATGGGGTAACTTTAAACTGATAAAGAAGGGGGGGGGGATTTTAGGTTAACAGCAACCAATACCAACAGTGGAAAAACAATCAAAGAAACAAACCACCTCAAGTTAAGAAATCAAACAAATATGATATGCTATTTATCAGTATTGTCTCTTAACGCACGTAGTTTAAATTACAAAATGGATGAACTTAGAGCTATAATTAATAACACTGACCTGATATTATAGGAATTAATGAAAGTTGGTGGAGAAATTATATGGATAAGTGGGGGAACAACACTGAAGGCTTCACCTTGTATAAATATAATAGACTAAATAAGAAAGGTGGAGGGGTGGCTGTTTATATAACCAATAAAATCACTTCCACAGACATATCAAGTAAAATCAAAACATAAGGAGACACGGAATCAATATGGGTGAAGAAAAGTGGAGGAGCACTGCCTTCCATTATTTTAGGAAACATATATCGCCCACCATGCAGCCCTATTGAAACAACATCCCTGTTGTTGGAAGAGATAGAAACTGCAAGGGAAATGGTAGAAACTATCGTTATGAGAGACTTTAACATGATTGTTTTTAACCAACAGAGACACACTAAGCTGAAGTTTATTTACAGGTGCGACCTGGGAGCTCAAGGAAAGTTAAGTGACTAGCTCAGGGTCACACAGTATACAAGTGGGGGCTGTGGGATTTAAACCTAGGTCTCCAGGTTTGCAGCTCAAAGCCTTAAACCACTGTGCTGTACTGCCTCCCTTGAATGATATTGAGTGGGAAGAAAAAACTGCATCTACAAAAACTACCAAACTACTACTTAAAACATGTAATGGAAATAACTTGCTACAACATATCAAACAATCAACTATAGGTGAATATATTTTAGACTTGGTAATCTCATCTGAAGACATCGGTATAGAGAATTGCACTTTAAATACACCACTCGGAATCAGCGATCATAACACAATAAGATTCAATATTAAATATGGTTACTATCCCCTACAAGGATACACAGCAACATTTTTTTTTTGATAAAGCAGATGTATCAAAAATTAGAGATGCTTTGCAACATATTAATTGGGATCTCTTATTAAAAGATAAAAATGCAGAACAGATGTGGCAGACAATAAAAATAATTATTAATCAATTAGCTACTGAAAATATACCCACAATCAAAAAGGCTCTGATAAGATCAAAGAAACCAGAATGGTTAAACAAAAAAAATCAAAAGACTTATCAATAAGCAGCAGAAAATCAATGAAGCAACCATAGCCTTTAGGGAAACACAAAAGAAATTTAAAGCAAGTATTAAAAAAGCAAAAATGGGATATGATCAAAATATTTAAACAGGGCCACCAAAGAAAATCCAAAATAATTTTACACTTACATTAATTCTTTAAAAAAGCTCCAGGTTAAAGTGGGACCTCTCGTAATCGATAATGACATAGTCAGTGATAATTTGGAAATGGCACATCACTTTAAAAAATACTTCTGCGAAGTATTCCAGACAAGAGTAAAACCAAAAATAATTGATCCATCAGCCACCTATTTCAAAATAAATATTGCAGAGCATGAAATAAAAGATAAATTAAAAAAACTCAAATCAAATTAATCTCCAGGGCCTAATATCATCTCTGCTAAATTTTTACAACTTACTTGTGACCTACTGACCTTGCCATTCAAAATACTTTTCGAAGAGTCAATGAACACAAGTATGGTACTATCAGACTGGAGGCTGGAACATGTAGTGCCAGTATTTAAAAAAGGTGATAAAAGTATTGTCCAAAACAATAGACCAATAAGCCTTACATGTGTTATCGGCATGCTTCTAGAAAGTATAGTGAAGGATAATTTTAAACATATCACTACAAAATTCTGATGATATACAACATGGCTTTAAAAAAGGAAGAAGCTGCACTACCAATCTTCTCTGCTTCTATGAATAAATCAGCAATACTTTAGATAAAAATATCCCCTGTGATATGGTATACCTAGATTTTGCCAAAACTTTTGATCTCACTCCACATTGGGCAATAATTAAAAAAACTTGAGAATGCAAATGTTAATCCAACACTAGTGAAATGGATTATAGAATGGCTGAGTGAGAGAAAGCAGAGGGTAGTAGTCAATGGTTATCTATCTGGGGAGGGAGAGGTGATGAGCAGGGGGTCCCACAGGGCTTGATCCTTGGACCCCTACTCTTTCAAATATTCATTTCAGATCCTACTGATGAACTCAACTCTTAGGTCATCAAATATGAGGAAGATACCAAGATTGGCAGACCATGCAGGACTCCCCAAGATTATGAGCAAATACAACAAAATCTAACACAAATAGAGAATTGGATAACAAAGTGGCAGATGAGGCTCAATATGAGTAAGTGCAAGTTTTTGCACTTGGGGAGGGGAAATCCAAGAATCAATTATACATTAAATGAGTTTTCTCTGGAAGAAACAATTAATGAAAGAGACTTAGGAATATATATATATATATATATATATATATATCTCCAATGATCGAAGCTTTTCAAACAAATATCAGAAGCATCATCTAAGGCCAATAAAATAATATGGATAATCAAAAGAAACACTATATCCAGGGAAAGCAAGGCACTGCTCCTCCGATATAGGGCCTACATAAGACAACATGTGGAATATGCCTCTCCAATATGGAATCCCTATAATAAAGGTGACAGAAACACAATAGAAAAAATACAAAGGAGATTTACTAAACAAATAAAAGGGCATAAAGATATAACATATGAAGAGAGCCTTACTTCACTAGATCTGATGTCATTAGAAACAAGGCTCATGGGGGAGATATTCTCCTTATGTATGACATCATTCAGGATCTAGCATTGATGGCTGAACTCAATATTGAGTTTAAACAAGGAAATATGGATATTTGAGGTCATCCACTTCAAATAAAGGGTAAGCAAATTAGATCAGACAAAAGAAAGTACTTCTATACATCTAGAGTCGTGAGTGCATGGAATTGGCTACATATGGCCATCATTATTAGTAGAACCAAGCTAGAATTTAAGATAAAACTGGATGATTATATACCCTCTGGAGGCAAACTGAAATACTTTTGAGTATCTTGACAGTGGAGCAATCATGGGCAACTGCCTTCAAGCTCCCAACCTTTTCTAGTATGATTTCTAGTATATATATATATATATATATATATATATAGATATATATATATACTCATTTTTTTGTGTGTTCACATGAACAGAGCGCAGCAGGTAAACTATAGAGGGATGCCCAGACAAATGTATAAAACAGGGGTTATAACAGAACAATGACATCACCAGCTGGCATACCAGACAATAACCTCCCGCAGGAGCAAGGCTCCCAGGTGGGCCCCATTAACAATGTAGGAGCTAACAGAAAAGAAAATTATGATAAGTATGCAGACATTTCTTCTTTCTGTAGTACTCCACATTGTCAATGGGTATTCATAACAACTAGGTACTAAAAAGCAGTACCCAGAAGAACCGGAGCGGGGAATATTGTTCTATATGTCAACCACATACAGGAAGGAATTTACCTGCTAACTGCCACCGGCAAAACTCTGTGACCAAATGTCACATCAGCAGAGCTTTGAACAGCCAAGCTGTAATGTTTGGTAAGTAATGCTGCCTCTGTTACTGTTGCTATTGTAACCCAAATAGGCTCCCTTACTCCTCTGGTTACTGAAGTTCTGAAAGGGAAGAAAACCTCCCTGGAAATGCCTCTGTCAGCTGCCTCCTTGACCTTTTGTGGATGATGAAGCCTTCTGCTGTTGCTTTGATGCTGGAAGGTGGCCCTTTTTATCCTGGATATCCTTTAAAATATCATCTGGGCCAGAACCAAACAACAAACCTTCTTCAAAAGGGAAATTGAACAGCTTGGACTTAGAAGCCTGATCAGCAATCTAATGCCTAAGCTGTACACCTCACATAGCTGACACAACAGGCAATTTAAAGCACTAAAAACACTAAGGAGTAAGGAAGAGGGGGGACCAATACCCAAAGATGGGGGGGGGGGGTTACACCAGGAAATTCTAGGTGAATAAGAAAAAAGAAAATAAAGGTACTTACTTGAGGCACCAAGACTTTTTTTATGTTAAAATTGGAGACCCCTCAATAAAATAACACCATATAAACAATGTGGCAAATGTGGCCCTAATCCAAACACAGCTGGTGGAAAATGGGGACAACAGGTTAGTGAATTCAAATGCTGCAGCTTAACAGGCATGCTTTAAATTTAGGGGTGCTCCCTGTCACCAAGTAGCCCCAATCTGCTATGCAGAATTGCAGCCCCTAAGGCCTAAAATTTGCAAGTTCTTCAGAAAAGCTTGAAAGATGTTTACCCTTCAATGGCACAACTGAGCAAGCAGTTGTTTTGAATATTGATTGACAATGTAGGTGCTAACAGAAAATGAAATCATGATAAGTATGAAGAAATGTCTTCTTTTGTTAACATGGTAGGCCCACTGGGACATTGCTGTCCCTTTTTCAGTGGCAACCCAGAATCAATTACATACAGTATCACAATAAAACAGTACATTATCAAAGTACAGGTTCAGATCAGTCAGATTGCGATACAATCAGAAATGTATGATCTGAGAGACAAAACATACATTTGGCCAAGCTTGGGACATAGTATCAATAACAATCATTGACTACATGGGGTATTGAGATAATGTTCAACAGGGTACAGTATGAGCTAGAAAAGTAAGCAACCTCTAAACATTACCATCCCAAAAGCAAAAATTTTCCAAAAATTGACAGCATCCTTTAACTTAAAAGTTGTTTTTAGCTCTTTACAAAGATTATTCTGAAAATGTAATTGTTTATTGTTAAGTAGATGCCTGTATTCCTGACTCAACATACAAACAGCTATTTTTCCATAGTTACTAGGATGATTATAAACAAAACTGGCCACCATAGCTAAAGATTTATTATACAATGGCAAGAAAGATTCCTATTCTGTGACTGGCCAATCTCACACTATGCCTGTGGCAATATCCTGGCATATCACCACGGGCATAGTGCCAGGTAACACAAAACCGTATAAAATGTTAAAATTATCAGTATGCAAGCCATGTCTGAGTTGCCCACACTCGGCATGGCTGAAGTGAACTTTGCCAGTACTTCATGATTTTTTTCTCTGTCAAACCCTTCCCCCCCACAGCTCACAAATTCAGCAACACAACCAAAAAATGCCTAAAGATAAAGCCACCACCAGAATCCTACAACATTATTCCTCTGATCTGTAAAATAAAAAAAATAAACGTCTAAACTAAGCTGCCACTGCGAAGCAGCTTCACTGTTACAGTCATCGCCTGGGCATGCATCGTCTACCCGCTGAATCAGTTAAGAAATCATCTCCGCTTCAAAGTCAGGAGAAGCAGCACAAGGATCAGAAACCCCATTCTGGCTCACACACCATTCTCCAAACCCACCAAGTGAGTGAGCGGAAACCAAAGTCGTAGAAGCACCACAACAATAGCAAACCCATTCTGCCTCACACACCATTCTCCAAACAGATAGCGAGTGGCGGAAACACGCATCTGGCTCAACAGTCACCGTGTGGCTGCTCTCCTTCTCGCTTTTCAACGTGGATCCATTTTTAAAAATATAGCCAGCATTCTGTTCTTCCGTAGAAAAGCAGTTCCCCTTACCTCCGTAGAAAAGCACTAGCAGCCGGGGGTGACCAATAAAATTCATCTATTGTACAGACAGCGCCACCTGTTGGATACACATAAAAAGGAACTTTTTTTTCTATAAATACACTTCCACTCACAAAAAAAACAAGTAAAAAAGTTTACATAAATACTTTTTTTATGTAATTTTCTTGTAGTTAAACATTAGCCATTGTATAATAGGAATAATGCACTCCAGGGTGTGTGTCGTTTGGGATAACGCCACGCCTGGGTCATTGGACGTACTCGGCCTGCGGCCTCGTGACCAACCTCCCCAGGCATGGTGTCATCCCAGCACGACACAGACCCTGTTGTGCATTATTCCTTTATTTTTCTTCTCTACATTCATGATCATAACAGGCTGTACAGTATGTACAGTATAACCCTTTGTTTAGTTCTGTCGCAACTAGCACCACACAAAGTCTCTACTGTATTATCAGCTAAGTCATTATATTGATTAATCATGAAAGGACCATCACCAAAAGAAACTTCATTTTGAAGTGAAGGTGGACAGGTATCAACAAAGTCCTCTGGAAGAAGAGTTTTGAGGGTATCTTCCACTATAAGACATCATGTTATTATTTCACTCCTTACAGCAAACAGAAACTGATCAGCTACCCTAGCAAGTCTTCTATTCAAACCAGTGTTTAAAAATAAATTATCTGATAAAGAGCAAAGAACAAGGAAATTGTCACTTTCAGTGCATTTTGACACACAGCAAGAGATTACAATATTATAATGAAAGGCATCAACTGCAATGTAATCAACAATGTTCCCTCCCTGCACTCTAGGGTGTGTTATTGCACTTTCATTATCACAATGTGTATGGCTGTTCAGAATTCTAAGGTTATATTTAATAGAAAAGATTACCAGTGCCCTGGCCATTCTGTTGATTTTTAGGTCTTGAATTTCTTATACAGTAGGTACTGTATGTTCATACAGTCATCAACTGTCCATTCTTGATGACTATACATGGTATCTAATTCAGGCTCCAAGTTCTGCTATTACAATCAGTACCAGTCAAAATTCCTATGCCAAGATAGTTCAATGAGACAAACTCCAGAAGTTCTCCCAGAAGAGGAAAAGCCATCTTGCATTCTACACTGCTTTGGCTTGATGGAACATACATATCAATAATACACATGCAGGCATTGTCATTTTGTGCAATAGACCAAAATAATATGGATAACCAAAGTTAAGACATTCACAGGAAATACTTAAGTGAGTTCCAATTAATGTTAATAACCCTTCTTTTTTCTTCCATACTTTTTCTCTTTGTAAGAAGGCATTCAAAATTCTTGCAACCCATTAAAGTGCAAATTTTCAGGACAAGTAACCCAGGTCTCCTGAAGGAGTATTATATACTGTTATTCAATAAACCCAAGCCATTTCCCATCATTTCATTCTGTTTTTAATTCAAATATATTCCATGATAGACATTTTTGTTAGCACTGTGTAGTCAGTCCAAACTAAATTTGCCTTCAAAAACCTCATGTCGATTGTTTATTTATTTATTTAGCTTTTGTTTACTGGGTAAGTACACTAGACAAGTATCATGCCTATTTTCAGGAACGACCCAGGAGAGTACAACATGAGGAACAACAATCAAGGAGACATGGCAAAGAGAGTACAGTTTTTTGTCACAGTAAACAAACGTGTGGGAAATACATCATTTGACGCTAGGGGAAACATACAGTAGTAAGCATATTTCAGATTATGCACTCTAGACTAGCTAGTTCAACTGACAGATATATACTGGTCATCATACATAGGAGTGGACCATAGCTCAAGGACTGGATTGGTCATAATATAACTTATAACATTGTCGTATACACCCCCTAGGCTAGTTGGATCGTGGACAGGTATATACAGCTCATCACATTTTTCTAAATATGCACATGTTAGACAGAAACACTTTAAGATGTTCTGGGATCAAAGCTTTATCCTCAACAAATGATTCTTCCACTCCACATCAGTATCTTCTAATACATGGCTTGAGTTGATTCTGGTACTAACTTTATTATGCCCCCAATCAACACTTCTGCTTCAGTCATCTCCTTGCAAGTTTTCAATTTGTTGACCTATGTTCACAAATCCTATGATTCTTTGCAGTGTTTGCCTTGTTTACTTTTTTTTCTTAGCTGTTGTTCCTTTTGAGACTTTGTTTTATTACTGTCATAATTTCACACTGTAATTTTGCTGGGCTGTTAAAGTGAGACTGTCTTTAATTTTTTGATTGTTTTGTTTTGTTTAATTCTCCATAATAGGCAACGATATTAAGGAGCCCTACCTCTGCAAAGAAGCGTAATCACCATATTTATCTTTATTTTCCCATATTTCCAATGTTTTTAACTTGAACTCTATAAGGGGCAGACCTCTCAGAAAACCAGCGAGGGAGTGTGGACATGCACACGGCAGTCTGTTTGCATGGTAACAATAAGGAAGTTGCTGATCAGGATGCGCATTACTGTGACCACAGTTCTGTAGCCAGGGAGATGTGGACGAGCCTGTCAGTGTCCTTGCGCAGCTCTATGGTAGCAGACAGTTAGTGATTTTTGTGAGTGACAAGGGCTGTAAATTGAGTTTCTCCCTTTTGTATTACACACTCACAATGGACTCAACCTCTGAGGTGAGGGTTGTAGAACAGCTGTCAGGAAAAGATTCAGGTGAGGAGGGGTTACTGTAAAAAAAAAAAAGGAGGCCCATAGCGACGTTGGAAGCATCATTCTAGACAGGATCATGACAGACTGCGTGAAGTGACCGTATAGATGAAATAAAGTGAATGGTATTTACATGTTTTTTATGTTGCCACAAAATAATAAAGATGAATACACATGAGATGCAGTTGCATGGTATTATGCCCATAGTAACGTATTCTGTGCTATGTATTTGAACTGTAGCAGTTTGTACTGAATGTGGCTGTGTAGTTGGAAAACCCCACATTCCTGGGGGCAACAAATGATTTGTATTCTTTCAAGTGAGTTCACTGTCCCTTTCAGTCACCCCCATTCCCAACCTCTTCTCACAACCCACACATCACATATGCACATCCAAATCATGTATTTGTTTACACATGACCAGCTATGTTGTGGTTTGGCAGTGACAAGTATATATGTTTGGAAATGGACAATGAGATAAGTTAGCTGGCATGGTGCAGTGAGTGTGAACCTCTGTAAATGCATCTGATACTGTGGTATCCAGTGCATGGCATGTGCATTCTCACCTCAATTTTTCATTGCTTTTGCTGGCATGAACCTCAATTGTGCCATCATGTGGTGCCAACATGTTTGGAGGAATTTATGGAAGCATACAGTGAGATGATCTGATCACACCATATTAGATTACCTCTCTCATACATCTAAGGAGGCATTTTTTCTATCTCTTGCATACAATTGTAGATTTGCCTATGGTCAGTGATTAATACCACTGCAGGGTGTAGGTTATGCTGGGATTTTCCAACAGCTAAACTGGTTTGAATACTCGATCTACGGCATTGTTGCCAAAACATACCAGCTGTGGGTAAATCACAACAGAACCCACACCCTGGAGTGGTTTATTTCTTAATTAGATAATTGAAAGAATAATATAAGTACTGTATCATTAATAAATACGATCTTCTTTTCAGATGTCTACTGATGGGTTTGATGATTTAAAATGGGATTTATCCATTGGAGATGATAGTAATTATGCACTAGCAAAGCCCAGAGTGTAAGTCATACTGTTGGTTGGTAAAGGAATACTGAATCAATCACACAGTATGATAGTTGTTGATGGAAATAGTAATCAGAACCTAAGAAGTGGTAGAACCAGAGGCTGTGGGAGGGCTGGAGTCTGTGGCAGAGGGAGAAGTCAAAGAGTATATTTTGAAATAAATGCTGAAAGCTTTCAGCAAGCACGTGAACCGCTTTGCTAAAATTAGGGTTTATATTTTGTTCTCTTTTTATAGTCATATAAGTTTGCCCACAAACAAGTTCCAGTTTGAGTCATAGATACATATACACATAGATGTAAATGGCAGATTAAGGGCTTGTGTCTCATCCAGTAAGCTATATCCCTGTTTCTAATGCTTAAAGGACTCATAAACAAGATGTAATCTAAAGTGCTCCAAAAACACAGCCTCATGTGTCAGGTGTTTACCTACAGAATCCACTGGTCCATTCTGCTGAGCATGAAAATTCCCCCTGAGGATAGGAGGGGGATTTTTCATGGTCAGCAAAGAGACACCATATATTACAATTCTAAATACTGTAGTACTTCACTTTTTAAGTTACGTATGTGTGTGTATATCACAGATTAATCAATGGTTAGGTGACCATTTTTAATGAATAAGAATGCGGTACTTTTGGAACCCATGTTATAAAACCTTATATAAAATAGGCAAAGAAATCCCTATGTCATGATTGGCTGAAACGTGGTTCTAGCCATTGCAGTAAGAGAGTGCCACCACTGAGTGAAACAAGTCACTGCCAATCAAGACAACTCACAGAATTTTTAAGCCACCTATTTCCTAGTTCCCATCACAAACATGGATACAGCCTTTACTTGTATATAAAAAACTTCAACTAGGCCATAAAAATAAAAGTCCACTAAATTAAAGAAAGTAAGTAAATTATTTAATGTTATTTACACTCATAAGCCCCCCCCCCTTACACACATACACAAATTTAAAAAAAATCAAGTACTGTTCAGAGTTGTTTCAATTGCTGGTGGTTTCTTTGATAGCTTTGAAAAATCCCCCACCTATCTTTACCACTTTGCCAGAAAACTCCCTGCTCCTTACCAGGCAACAAATAAAACTGAGGTACTGGCTACACTTCATGCCTATGTGTATGTCTTTGTTTGTATGCCAGATGAGCTCTGAAGAATGTCAATTTCATGTATTCCATGTTACCATTCTATGTGTGTGAGTGGGGAGGGGGGCATTCTATATGTAGGTAGTACTGAGATACCCACACACCCAGATGCTGAGGGCACTCGACCTGTGGTCTTGTGCCTAAATACAACTCTGGGTATGCAAATATCTCAGTACTACCAGCACCCAGCCATGTCTTATTGCTTACATATACAACGTTTACTGTAAACCAAAAAAAAAAAAAAAAACTTTCAGCTTCCATTTATCAATATATAAGATCTGTATTTACATTTTCTTTTCATGACGGTTATATAGCTGCAGCCTTGGTAGATGGTGATTGTAATCAATGGCAACCAATAGATTGTGGGCACAGTACACAGGAAAAGTGTAAGAATATCTCTTGGCAGCATACACAAATCATTCAGTATTCATCACCAGTTATTTACTTTTTTTAACATGATTTCATCACATCCAGTTCCATTCATTGACGTCATGTGGTGACTTTCAAGTATTAACTAGCTAATTTTGCCAACCATGAACTTACCTGAAAGATAGAAAATATTTTACAGATTTCAAGAATGCATCATTAAGAACCACTCAGGTCAACTCATGATGAGCAACTGAGACAGTCTATTTAAAACATCATCTAACAGACCATGCATGCAAGTGACTTTTTCAATCCCATTATCAAAGAACCTTTCATGTTCATTCACCACATGGTGAATAAGTTCTAACCACATTCCCTGAAAATTAGTACTGTATTAGAAATGTTTAATTCTATTTTTTGTAAACATAAAGTCTGATGTATTGTACTTGCATACTACAATATAGTTATCACAACATTTTCATAATAAGTAGCCTCTTTGCAGCAATACCAGAAATATTTTGTTACTTCTCTGCACCATGTATGTAGTATTTTGTAGCTTTTCTGTTGCCCTGCCTTTGGTTGAAAATAAATATAGTAATTGTGCTACTTAATTCATACAGTATCATTTAATTTAACTGTAGTCATGCTTCAACTCCTACTGCCAAAATTTTCTTGCTCAAATTTTGGTGCCATGCCATACATCAAGAGTCAGTAATTTCTGGATATTCCTTTTCTAAATACAAGTAATGAAAACATATTTTATCAGTACACTCTTTTACGTTGTGTGTTAATTTTGTCTTTTCAATGTCCTATGATCCTATGATGGTATCAGTAATTACAGTTGCATAAGGTTATATTGCACATGTATTATTCCTGTCAGATTTCCTTCATCTGATACATATAAATGACTGGAATGCAGCTTTCTTATTTTGACTTTAAAGTTTTAAACTGCAGGCAGAAGAATTATTTTACAAACAAATATCTCTAATATGAAACAATATTAACAAATGTACTAACACATTTCTATAAGAATAATGTTTTCTAATAGCAATATGCCACTCCCAATAGTATCATTTACAGTTTAATCACCCCCCACTGTAAATTTAATCCTGGTCATGCCTTATTGCGTAATAAGTCAAGAGAAAAAAATGTAAATTTGTGGATTCCAATAGATAACAGAATACAAACATATGAAAATGCAAAATTGTCAGCAGATACAGGCCTTATGGTCTATAGTCTGCTCGAGTGTAAACTGCAACTGCCCCCCCATCTCCACCCCCTCCGCCCCTACTGGTATGTACTTTCCCCTTGAATCTGTCCTACCTCCTCTTGAAGCTCCACACAGTCTGCAATGATATGAGTTCCTCAGGCAGTGCATTCCACCCTTGGTAGTACTTGGTAAGTTAAAACAAAGTAGGCTGTTGGCCCATTTAATTGTCTCCCACCCCTAGTGGGGTTATTGACCCATCTAGTTTTGGATAAGAAAATCATCTAATCAATGCTTAACTTGCTCAAATCTAGGTGCCAGTACAATGTCACTTGGTAGAGAATTTCTTAATTTAGCTGATCTTATAGTAAACTAGTAGGATCCCTTTACTGTTTTAACCTTAGAAACAAATAATTGTCTCGTATGGGATCTCAATTCCTTTTTTAATCTGTTTTTACTTTTTAACCCACATAAACCCATCAGAGTAGGATTCTGCCTAAATTTATGGGTAAGAAGTAAATCACCCCTTTTTCTTCTTGTCTCGAAGGTAAACAATTTTAAATAATTGATTCTGGACCTATATTCCTTGTTTCTGAATATTTTTTAACGATTTTGATAGTTTCCTTTGTGTTTTTTTCTATTAACTTGATGTCCCTTTTTAAATATGGGATCCAAAAAGGAGATCCATAAACAAGATGTGAAATGGTATATGATTTGTATAATTTCATTAGACATTCTCTGTCCCTTGTTAATAAGGTTTTATTAATTGTTCTTAATCATCTATTAGTAGTAAATGATATATGATGGCAGTGATCTGAAGAAGCTAAATCAATATTCACCTAGATACCCAAATCAATTTCCTTCTTGAAAGATGTAAGTATTCTACCATTAAGTTTATACTTGTATCCAGGATTTTTCTTTCCAAAATGCATAACTGTGCACTTTGTTTCATTGAATTCCATTTTATTTATGTTTCCTCCAATTTTCAACGTTCTCCAAGTCCTGTCACAGATCTAGATAATTCTACAAACAGTCCACCTCTCCTCCAATCTTGGTGCCATCTGGAAATTTTGAGATGACACTATTAATACCTCTCCCCATATCACTAATATAAAGAGAAAACAGAGCAGGATCAAGCACCGATCCCTGAGCCACTTTACTGGTGACACCCTCCTCCATCAACTGTACTCCATTAATCCTAACGGACGACTTATTATTTGTAAGCCAATTGTTAATCCATCTTACAATATATTTGTTGATTCAAATGGCAGCTATTTTAGTTATCAATAAATCATGGGGCACAGTGTCAAAGGCTTTTCTTATATCCAGGAGGATGACATCAGTGGGAATATTCCTATCCAGATGGTCACTTACAAATTCATAAAATGACAGAAGATTGGTGACACATGACAGTCCCTTATGGAAGCCATGTTGAGAATGGTATATAAGGTTTAATACATCCATTTCATTTTCTATCTTATTTTTAATTACCCTTTTCATAAGTCTGGAACAGATGGAAATTAGGCTAATTGGCCTATAGTTGGATACACTGCAATGATTTCCCTTTTTGTGAATAGGAACTACCACTGCCCTTCTCCAGTCATTTGGAACCTGCCCTGATAGTAAGGATTCATTAAATAATACGGTGAGAGGATAAGATAGCAGTTTTGCTAAATTCTTTAATACTACAGGACATTAAGTCCTTTGAGACTAAAATCCCAGTCAATTTTATTTAACTCATTGATTATTTTAGACCACTCAGTATTTTTATAATCCAGAGTTTCAGTAGAAACTTTGTCTTTTGTCCTGAAGCAATTTGCACAACATTTGACCATATTATGGTCACTTGTTTACCAAGTGACTAATAACCCTTGGGCTGGTAATACATGCTACATTATTAGTAATAATAAGGTCCAGAATGTTAGCATCTCTGGTGGGTTCTAAAGCTAGCTGATCACAACCACATGATACAATAGTATCCAACAGATCTTTTCCAAAATCACTTTGTCCGGATAGTAAATCCCATTTAATACTGGTACCATTGAAGTCATTGACTATTAAGACATTTCCTATGTCCGTGGCTCTCTCAATTTCTTGTAGTATTGCATTATTAATATACCTATCAGCTGAGGGAGGTCTATAACAAATACCAGAATTAATTTGGGGGAAGGAGATAGGTCAAGATTAAGCCACAAAGTTTCAACAGAGGTATTTAGTTGCATATTTAAATTTTAGTTCTGTACAGCAAATTTGATTTATTATATAACAACCAACACCTCCACCTTTTTTGCCAATCCTATTTTTAGAGAAAAGTTGTTACCCAAGTATGCTGTTGGACAAGGAAATAGTGTCATCCCACCAAGTCTCTGTCACACAAACAATATCTATCTGTATGTATATATATATATATATATATATATATATATATATATATATATAGTTTATCTCTAACAGCAATCTTAATTCTGCTAGTTTGCCGGCATTCAAACTTCTAGCTTGAATATTTAATGCCTTAAGCTTGGATTTGGTATTAGCTTTGCTGTTCACTGTAACACTGCCCTTGTTCCCCTTCTTAATCAGTTTAAAGACCAGCTGATAATGTCCTCAAAAGGTCTTCCTAATTTATAGGACCCTCGTTTATTTAAATGTAAACCATCCCAGCAATAAAACATATTATTCTAATTCAAGGATTCCCAGTGTGTCATACATGAATATCCTATTTTCAGGGTCCATTTTCTAAGTCATTCATTTATTTGCTTTCTTTTCTTTCCTTTTTGTAACCCAGACCTTGGGACTGGTAATATTTCAGAGAAATTAATTTCACAGTTTAACGTTTGTAAGGTTTGCCCCAGACTAATAAATTCCTGCTTTATTTCTTCAAAGGCTAGTCTATTCAAGTGATTTGTTCCCGTATGAATTATCACAAGTGGATTTGAACCAGAATTACTAAGAATATTGCGAGCCATATTATGTATATCTCTTATACCAGCCCTCCTAAATGTGGAGCTTGTGATGTTATGCTTACCCTGCCTACATGCTATTTTATCAATATACTTGATTATAGAGTCCCCCAACACATAACATTGTCGGGCAGTAGGCATGTTACTGTCTGTAAGCATTGGTGCTAGGTTATCCCTGTTACATGAATCAATTATGTCTGGCTCTCCAATTAAACCTATGGCAAGCAAATCATTTTCAGCAATAGAGACCTGATTAGAAACAGGAGACCTTGGATTGGCTCCTCTTGCTTTATTTCCCTTCTTCATTGTCTTGTTGGTGACTACTTGAGAAGTTTTAGTGGGATTAAAGTTTCCAGTCAAATTTAGGTCTCCAACTGTTGTTGGCAAAGGGGATCCTGAATCTGAAGGGGGACTAGTAGAGGACAGACTAATCAACACTTCACTATCCAGACTGGTATCATCATTTAGTACTTTCTCTAAAGATGTTATGGGAAGGCATACATTCTCTGTACTGAGGAGTGTATTTTCTCCCTTACTGTTACCACCAGAACTACAATTAGAAATTAGAGTCTCTGCGTCACTATTTGACAGATTTATAAGGGGCTGATATCTATTTCCTACATCAACTGGATTTCCCAATGCTCTACGCCTTGCTTTGGATTTGTGCCCATACTGTACTAACATCTAATCCCCAAGACTCATCTCAGTCATTTCTTCATCCCCAGAATTACACTTCCTTTTCACATGTGTGTGTGTCATCGCATAGCTTTCCTCATTAGTTAAATTCTGCTGCTTGTATCACTATTAACTGATTTTGTTTTATGAGGCATGATACTCTGCTGATTTTCAAGCTGTTCAAGTTTTGCATAAGATGCTGAACTGTCCTCCCTTAAAACACTATTATCAATACACTTTTTATATATATAAATAGTGCTTAGAAGTAGAATTTTAAATAGAGAGTACTTGAAGCAATTAGAGCATTTAAGCCCAGTTTCAACATCAAGCGTCATTATAGTATCAGACTTATGTTTATCATAAACAAGATTACTGGTCTGGGGGCCCTGGGTGCATTCTGGTTTTTGATTATCACACATCTTTTCTCAGTAATAGCTAAGCGTTGTGGTTAATTGCTTTGAAAATGAACAACACCATATTACAATTGAGCTATAAATTCGTATGGTACAAACATACTAATTATGAACTCCCCACGCAAAAGATACTCACAACTATGGCCTTATCTTCCTAATTGCCCTTGCTCCCCTTGCCACGCTTGACACACGCTATGATGCATGTGTCTCTGTGTGCATCTCCATGTGGCGCTACACGCGTGCACCCAGCACATGCTCACCTGGCTCGCCCGGGTGAGTGCTTAAATAGTATTTCACAACCCAGAAGTCTCACTGAGGTCACGTGATCAGATCCTGAGACTGTGGGTTACAATTAAAAAGTATATACTAATACTGCAAACTCAGGAGAACTATCTAGTGTCTGTAACACTGTAAAAACAGTTTTCCAGCTCTAGATAATGCGAACTAGCTAGGTAGTAACTCGCTCCAGGAACCCAAATCAACAGTCACTCTTCCCCAAGTTTCATTTAGGCATATAACTTGTAGTTCAGTACAGCTAGTACAGCACTCTGCTATGAACAGTATAACTGCAAGTTACAACCACTCTTTCAGAGAAGAAGTGCCTCCTCCTTTCCCTTCTGCATCTGCCTCCCTTCAACTTCAGGGAGTTCCCTCTGGTAACTCTTCCATTCCTGAGAGTGAACACACACACAACGGAAGCCTACTCTGTTCATCCCCTTCAGATACTTGAAGATCTCGATCATGTACCCTATCTCTCTTCTATCATCCAGGGTATACATGTACAGCCCAAGTACCTTGTCTACCCTCAGGGACCTAAGGCCGTCCACCACTCTTTCCAAATATAAAAAGAGTAGGACTGAAATGGTTCATCAATCATTAATACATTACAATCACTCAGTCACATGTAATTGACATAACCAAAATTAACTGTATTTTTTTTCTTCATTAAATTGATTAGTATTTCAAGGAAACATAAAATTTAGTTTGGTATTAGTAAACGGCAGAGCACAGAAATATTTTAGTCATACAAGTACTAAACTTACTCATTAGGCTGGCTATCTGTATACGAGCATCTGTCACAACCTCTGTGACTTTAATAACATTCTTCCTAAGACTTGGCAGTGTCCTCTGAAAGGCTAACTTATCCATATTGCTGGATTTCAATGCTGTCTCTCTTTTGTCTACAACAGTGGGTGCTAGAATTTCATCTGTTTCAGCGTCCATGCATGTGTATGAACAGTACTGTGCACTATGCCCTGGGCTAGCCATACATCCTTCACCTGTGCAAATTTTAGCAAAGGGGACTGTAAACATTATAGTTAGATATGCATAGATGAGTCACAATTTGGACATGGAATCTATGATGGGCCATATCTGTTACTGCATGATTAAAAAAGGGGTGACGGATTAGGTCAACAACACATAGGTCACACATATGTGACCACCTAAAAATGCAAAATACATTGCAATATTTACCCAAAATGACAACATCTTTTCCCTTTCAGGTTCTGAACGTCTGCTGGTGACTTTCCCAAAATTTCTTGACTACTGGTATGACATAGTGCCTTTGATAATGAAAAAAGGATGACTCACTTAATATCTTCATCTGCATGACCTTAGCCATCAGTGCTACCTTCCCATAGTTGTTGCAGGAAGGAATGACACCAGATGCTAAAAGTAGATCACCAGCTGGCAATCCATGCCTTAGCAGAGGCTGTGAAGCCCATTTGAATTCTGTATGGCTATGGTGACAAACCTACAATGCAATCATTGAACATTACTGATGTCTCATATCCCTAAAGTCATAAGTATGTTGTCCTACTTCTATACAAACACAGTAATATTGACAGTATAATTTAGCCAACATGGATCAATCCTGCTGAGTGAGAATCATCAATATTTTTTTTTCTGTTATCTTGCTAATAACAACCTGATTTTTTGGATGTTCACAATCCCTTTTTACATCATTTAGTGTTTCTATTATATTATTATATTATGTTATGGGAAATGATATAACTTTTATTGCAACAAACAAATAAACAGTACTGCTGTTTACCCACTTCAGTATTAAGGAAGATCCTAAACTTGAAGATGCAATTTTTATGTTAGCTCAAGTTTGCGTGCCAGCCAACATATTGCAGTAGTAGCAAATTTGGGGGTGCGGTCACTGTGGGTGAATGCAGGCCACGCATCAGTAGGTGCATCCCTCATCCCCCAATAAGGCAGCTGCAGGTGCTGACACCAGCAACACATAAACTGCCCACCAGATCAAAGAAAATGTCTGCTGCAATGACAGCCAAGTTCATCATGTAGCAGCATGCCTTTTCTGGTGAACCAGTTCAATAAACATGGTGGCATTGACTGCCGCCATGCAAAGTGCCGACGTCAGGGGTCCCCAATCCCCCTGTTGGCATGCCCCGACCCACTTCATTTGCTGATGGCGGAGCCCACTTCCTGTCAGTATAATGCCCCTTCCCTCCAATTTCATGTGTGTGTTGAGGGGGTGCCCAATCCCCCTCAGCATCATGCACCCCCGCAACAGTCTTTCTTTGCTGATGGGAGCCACAATCCCCATCAGCTTTAGTCCCCCATCCCAGTTTAATTTGCCAATGGGGGATCCCACTCCCCATTGGCATAATGTCCCCCTCATTTGTTGTGTGCTGAGGGGGGTGCCCAATCCCCGTTGGCTCTTGTCCCCCCCTTCGCATGTGCCGATGGGGGTGGCAACCCCCGTCGGCTACAGAACCCCCCCAAAACACTCAGGTGGCATGCTGGGAGCTCACCCCAGTGTACCAAATGCCCCTGTAAAAAAAAAAATGTCCTGCAGTGTTTTTGTTTTGTTTTGTTTTTAAACCTGTAAATCAGAAAACAGTCCCTCACAGTCTCTTCTGCTCCCTCCCTCCCTCAACCCGCACCCACTCTCTGCATACTCCTCCTCCCCACACACACCCTCACCCCATACTTACCTCCGGAGCCAGGTGTAATGATCTTCGGTGGACCAGAAACCCGTCTGCACTCTTCAAAGCTGACCACGAACTGAAGAATTGCCGGTGAGCTGTACAATTGCATAAATAGGATTTTTTCAGCTTTGGTGCATATCTCGGCCATTTTGGGGAATCTGGGCACCAAATTTTCAACATAGGGTTATTGGAACCCCTCCTTATGAATTCAGTCATTGTCATGGCATTATTCTGTCCCAAAAGATGATTTCGTGGTCACTGCAAGGAATCACTTTTGGGACTGATTAATGAAATGACGGTGCTACTGTTCATGAGGGGGGCTCTCAAAAAGCCTATGTTGCAAATTTGGGGACAAAAATCAAAAAAATGGTCGTTTACGAGCATTCATTGTGTATTTTCCATGTACACTCATAACTTAGTGAATCTGTAATATTTTCACTCCAGATTTTCAACATTGCCATTTTCCCACACCTCCTTATGAACAGTAAAGCTGTCATTTTACATATTCTGGCCAAAATTTGTTTTCGCAGTCCAGTGCTGAACAGCGCGGTCGCCGTGCAAAATCAGTTTTCAGGACAGTTTGGCAAAATGACAGTGCCACTGTTCATGAGCAGAGGTCCTAAAATGCCTATGTTGAAAATCTGGTGATGAAAGTCCATAAAATGACTGTGTTACAAGCATGTGTTGCTCAGTTTCCACGCACCCTTGTAACTTTGCAAATTTGCAATATTTTCATGCCACATTTTTAACACTGGCATTTTTTCACACTTCCTTATGAACAGGATAACTGTCATTTTTCACATCCTGCCTGAAATGTGTTTTTGCACTTGTGCCTTACAATGGCATGGTCACTGCGGGAGATCAACTTTTAGGACATATTAAGAAAATTACAGTGCCACTGTTCATGAGGGGAGGTCCCAAAATGTCTATGTTGAAAATGTGGTTTAAAAAACCCCAAAAATAATTGGGTTATGGACGTGCATTGTCCAGTTTCTATGCATGCTCATGACTTCACCAATTTTCCATATTTTCACTCCAGATTTTCAACGTTGCCATTTTTTTACACCTCCTCATGAACAATACAGTTGTCATTTTTCACATCCTGCCCAAAATGTGTTTACATACCTGTGATGCCAAATGGCACAGTCTCTGTGCAAAATCACCTTTCGGCTAACAAACTGATACTGCCACTCTTCATGAGGTGGGGTCACAAAAAGTCCATGTTGATAATTTGGAGTGAAAATACCAACACACAACTACGGCGTTAGGGTTTCCAACTGTTACACCCTACCCTGTGGAGACTGACAGGCATCAGGGGTGTGACTTGGGATCATCAACTGTAATGCTTTCACCATTCCACCCCCCCCTACCCCACCCTGCAGCCACTGACAGGCATCAAGGTGTGCCTTGAAGTGTTCAGCCACAAAGTTCACCCCATTCTACTATACTGCACCAACCTCAGCATATTTCCTCATGGAATGGGGTAAGTATAATGCCCAAGGACCCCTAATCACACCACAACACTTGTCAGTGTCTACAGGGTAGGGTGAGGTAAAATGGCATGAGCGTTATAACTGATGACCCAAAGGCACACCCCAATGCCTGTCAGTCTCTGCAGGGTGGGTGTGGGGTTGGCATCAGTTCAATACTTCACTGCCACTCCTATCATGCTTTTCTAACTCCTGCACTACCAATGCCAATGCCAGCAAGACAACATTCAGCATTGACAAATGCTTGTTAAATCAGTTTTTCAGATACTGCATGACTTAAATCTTGAGTTACATGCCAGCATCATTAAATTTGTTAGGTACACTAAATAGGTTTCCTCTTTAATAATTTTTTCAGCCATAATTGATGTATCATCAGCTGCAGCAGCAGTTGATGATCCTGCATTGAAGTCCTCAACAGTACTATCTTCTGCATAAGTGTAACTGTAAATAATGAAATGCCATGGATCACTGCATCATGACATTCATGGAGTGTTAACATGTTTACGTCAATTAGATGGACATCACCTTAATATAATAATTAGTTTATCATGAATCAAAGAGAATGTAATGTTTCTAACCGCATAAATTACATATGACTATGAAATGGCAAGACAATGTATAATTTACTCACAGATTCAATTTAGGAGAACAAATATATACTATGTTTTTAGAGTTCTACGTTACTTCTGTTACCTGATGCTGGTTGTCTCTGGTTGTGTTGTCTTGGCCCTCCCCCTGCTTGCATATGTGTGTGTGTGTGGGGGGAGGAATGTGGAGTTAGGGTTTTGAGGATGGGGCGTGGGGGTCAGATGGTGGGGTGGTAACACTAACATGGAATTTCCACATTTTTTGTCAGTGTGGAAACAACCCTAACTGATGAATTAACAGAGTTTTTGCAAATATATATATATATATATACACACACACACACACACACATATATATATATATATATATATATATATATATATATATATATATGTAGATACCTATGCAAAAAAATGTCATTAATGCATCAGTTAAGTTCTTCTACAACAAAAAGTGAAATTCAGTATTAGGGTTGAAAAGCCCCTTGGACCCACCAGCCACACCCTCGCAACCAGCATCAGCATGTTAACATTGGCCCCAACTCACCCCATCACATGTGTAAAGAAGCAGAGGTATAAGAGAATGGGGTGAGAGTTAGGGACTGATGACCCCAATGCGCACCCTCTGATGCCGGGTTGGGGTGGGCTGGGGGTCCGGGGGCTTTCAACCCTAATACCGAATTTCCTCACTTTTTTCATTGTAGAAATTTTCATTTGTCAGAGTGGCACAGTTCTGCACCTGTTGACATTTAACACAGACAATGACTGAAAACTACATCCATAACACTAAGGCTAGGTATCCTATTAATTTCAAGCCACCACCACAAGCAAAACGCTGTCCACAGAACGTAAACTGCACCGTGTCATATTTGCACCCAAAAAATATTTTCCATCATGGAAGCACTGTCATTTTCATCCGCATGACATGCTGTAAACACCCTCCAAATTTCAAGTGAAAAGACCAAACCATGTCCGAGATATAACATTTTAATGTATGAGATATTCATTCATCAGACTGGCACAGCTCTGCAACTGATGACATTTAACACACACAACAACTGAAAACTACATCCATGACACTAAGGCTAGGTATCCTATCAATTTCAAGCCACCACCACAAGCAAAACAATGTCCACAACACGTAAAGTGCATCACACAATATCTCTGCAAAATAAATTTTCTCCAACACATAAACACATAATTCACATCTACAGGACATGCCATTAACACCCTCCAAATTTCAAGTAAAAAGACCAAACCATTTCCGAGATATTCAATGTTAAAGACTGGTAAAATTTCCCCATCTATTCCATTATAAAAAATCTGGCCATCTTGTCCTTCCCTCGCGATCAAAGATGGCGATCAAAGAATCTCACGGTCAAAGAATTTGCAGGCTTGTGATCAAACAACTTGCAGGCTCATGAACAAAGAATTAAAAATCTTATAAATCAAGAAATTGTTGTATATCACCATCATGGTTCAACAGAACGAAGCCCCCTGAGTGAAACCCACCCTCATTTGACTTCCTAGTACACCCCTGGGCTGAGAAAATTTATTTTTAAATTGGGCCATCTCGTCCCTCGCTCATGATGCATGATCGCGATCAAAGAATCTCACAATCAAAGAATTTTCAGGCTCACGATTAAAGAATTTGCAGGCTCACAAACAAAGAATTAAAAATATAAATCAAAAAAATTAAGGAATTGTGGTAAACCACCACCATGATTCAACAGAACAAAGCCCCCTGAGTAAAACCCACCCTCATTTGACTTTCTAGGTCACCCCTGGGCTGAGAAAATTGATTTTTAAATTGGGCCATCTCATCCCTCTCTCATGATGCACAATCGCAATCAAAGAATCTCATGATCAAAGAATTTAAAGGCTCACAAACAAAGAATTGAAAATGGTGAAACGTGAATTTTTCACCAATTTGAACTGAACCAACAGCATGCCTCGATAGAACGGACCATCCTGAGCAAAACCCACCCTCATTTGTGTCTCTAGCCCACCCCTGAGCCAAGATATTAGTGTTTTTAGGTCGCAGTGCAAGATCGCGATCAAAGAATCTCACGATCAAAGAATTTGCAGGCTCGTGATCAAAGATCATTAGCGAGCCATGAATTAAGATTGCAAAAGCTTATAACTCTATTTTTTGACAGATTTGGATGAAACCAAAGGCATGGCTCAATAGTTCGGAGCCCCCTAAGTAAAACTCATCAAAGTTTTACTTCAGAAGTGACCCCCAAACCGAGATATTTGTTTTTCCAATCAGAAAATAAAAAACAAAATGGCAGACCTCGCGATCAAAGAATTTTGAAAATCCTCAGGAACAAAGATTCTTGAACCATGAGGCTGCAAATTCTTTGTCTGCCAGGTGGGACCAGATGGCCAGAACCCCCATTCTTTTATCGCAAGATATACATATAAATTTTCCCATTGTCTAATGGGAACTTAAAAGTGCCATAACTTTTGAATGCCTTAATATGTTTTCACCAAACAAAAAGCAGCATGTTTGGCCACCAAAGCTCTTTCAAATGAGCCATCTTGAAGAGCAGCATGTCACACAACGGCTATGCAGGACCACATTAAGAATGCCAAAAGGTGCCTCCAAAAATGGATAATTTTGCATTTTTCAGCGCTTTCATACAAGAAGACCAGCACTCCAACAGAAATGCAATTTGGCAATTCAAGAGACCAAGTGCACCCCAACACATGTACCAAATTTCAGGCATATCCATTGAACGGGTCCAAAGTTATTAATGTCCAAACTTTTGACTTTAGTATGTAACTGGCCACTCAACCCTAACCATATTGGCGTGACCGCTACACTATTTTATATATATATATATATATATATATATACACACACACACACACACACACACACACACATACATATCTGCTTATTATATATTGTGTGGATAATAAAATGCAGGAAAGAGTCCAGAGTAGGGCAAACAAAAGTAGTGAAAGGACTTCAGAAAAAGTTTTAAGAGGAAAAATTAGGTGAGGTAAGCCTGAAAACAGTAGGGAAGAGGATTGAGTGGGTGGATATGGTTTTATAGGTGTGAAATAGAGTAGCTAGAGAATAGAGGGCATAGTTCTTCCTATAGTGGGGGATCAGGCAGACAAGATGGGCCATATTTTGTTTTCCTGCAACAATATTTGAATGATCCAAACATTCACCCTTGTCCTTATGGTTTTAATAGATAACTATTTTCATAGACAGATAACACATTCTGACTATAATCAAATTTCTAACCCCTCAATATTTTCCAGACATTAGTTACAACATACCTCTCATCATCACTACTATGTTTCATGATTCCTTTCTTCACTGGTGTCTTATTTAAATAATTTTCATCCCTGTTATCATGGCTGGCAACACATTTGCAAACCATATGCAGCACCATGACGTACTATCACACTTACATTCCTTTGTTTAAAGAATAAGGGAATGTTTACTATTTACATGCCAATTGTGAACATATGTTGTAATGTCAAATGCAGCTTGTTGTTATATAAATAACTCAACACATTCACAGGTTCCTTTTACTCAAATCCGGACGATGAACAAATGCTGACATTAGAAGTTATGACCATAATCAAGGTAGGTGTAACATATAGAATTATTATTAGACAGCAGTACAGTATTAAATATTGCCCCTCATATCTGATCTTACAGTACATATAAAAAACAATAATATACATCTTTTCAATTGCTAAAATGTAAAATTCACTCACTCTGTCATAGGCATGTATAGGTGACATTTATCATTATTTTGCTTCATGGTATACCCATAAAATGCCACAATTTCATTCACAGGACTAACCACAATGTCATTGTCTGTTTGGAAGTGGTCTACACAACTTTCCCTAATACAAGGAAATCACATAAAGAAATACATACATTGCTGTAATAATGAATTCCAGTATATTACTTTTAGTGCAAAATATGTATACAGTTAAGTCTATTTCAACACTAATAATATTTTATCAAATATCAACATTTAAATAAATATTCACAGAATATTAGAATCATATAATCATCAAAGGAAATGGTAGAAAAGGACCTCATGATCAGTCTACTCTGCCCTTCACGCCACTATCACAAACTGCAACATCTTAAAGCCCCCCCCCCCTTAGCCCCCATGTGTCTGTTCTAAGCAGTCTTGAGTCCATCCACATTACATAGCTTCACAACCACATCTGGGAGTCCATTCCAGTTCTTCGACACTGTATTTGTGCAATACTGAACTCTTTCATTACCACTTTAGTTAAATGAGTGATACTTCAGGTGTACCAAAGGACAATATGTGCAGACCATCTTATACAGGCCCTTAAGTACTGTATAGCACAGCATAACAAAAACATTGTATGACGATATACAATTCTGGTAAATGTCATCATTAATTGAATAGTAGAAGGCCTTTTGACTTAAGTCCTGTCTGTCTGTATTTGATGTCAAAATCTGAAGGGTGTGTCAATGTGATAAATGAAAAAGTGAAGTATGACACATTAGACAAATACTTACAAATGAGATTAAGTATATAATGTTAAACATGACACAGGCAGCCACTGTCAGAAACTTCATAACAAGTGGAATGAGGGTTAAGGCAATGGTCACTTAGCAAAGAAAATGATATTGGTGATATCGTTACTAATGTGAAAAAAAAGTGAATTTGTGTAGGTAAAAAATGGTCAGGACTTCCATGGGCATGCTGGAATGTACAGTCAGCGATGTCAATGGAATAAGCAAGCAAATGTTCTCAACACTGTTTACGGTACATCAATGGTGTGATCAAATATGTGGTAATGTGAACAATCCAATAGGATACATCAAGTCATGTAACCATACATGGTGAAATGTGGTCAGAGAAGAATAAAGTTACTCAATTTCTGATACATGACAATTAAAACACTACCTATTACCTGTACAGCTTAACACAACAGTTTTGAGTAAACAAACAATTATGTCTGCTAAATAAGGAAATACAAATGCATGAAACTGAACAGAATTAACAACAGTAGCATTTACATACGCAACATAAGCTGGAGCAATTAATAAACCACCAGTGTTCACTTGCAGTTTGATTGTAATCAACCTCATGCTGCAATATCACTACGTGTTTTTGCTTATATCATTGATAAGTAATTTAAAAATATATAGGGATACATGATGGGCAGAAGTGGGGATATGGAAGATATTCTTACTCCTGCAGAGTGAGCTGTGCATTCTCATGAGTGCTGCAGGCATGAGAGACAATGCACTGCTCACTCTGCAGGAGTGAGAATATCTTCCATATCACACGATCTGCACATCATGTGTGCAATTTATACAATGGGGTTAGGTGCTTTAGGGACATTTTTTTCAGTGTACTCTTGCTGTTTACTCATTTTAGTGTTTTGTAACTGGGTAACTGTTCAGGGGTGACCTGGGAGCACTGGGCAGTTAAGTGATGACTCACACAGTATACAAGTGTAGGTTGTGAGAATCAAACCCAGGTCTGGTCTGCTGAGTGTAGCACTTATTTCCAGCTAGTTACTCTAACCTCTAGGCTATACTGACAGCAGTGATTGTGTGTGGTCTGAGTGTTTGTGTTTCTGAATGGGATGGGAGTGTTAGAAACCCTATGGGAAACAGGTGAATGTGTTTTGCAATTGTAATTGACTTACCTGCAGCTAGGAGTGAGAAACCAAAACTGTGTAGTGAAGGACTGTCATTTACAATGGAGGCATTTTTGAAGGTGAGAGTAGCATAGTAATGGGTTGGGAGTTTTACAAATATTTTGGGCATACCTCTCAACCTCTTGTCTCATGAATCAGGGACAAGGCTTAAAAAAATCAGGGACAAAGACCCCAAATCAGGGAAACATCTTAGAAATTGGCACTATTCACTCAGAAAGCTGATAGAATTAAGGGATGCGTGTTAAGATGCATTTTCTGAAGAAGAACAAGTCTATAACTTTAATGTTTAACATTATTTTGTGATTTTAATCCCCACCACTGTTCTGTCACAAAAATGCTAATTTTATGAGGGACAGAGGAAAATTTTGAGACAAAATCAGGGAGTCCCTGAAAATCAGGGACAGTTGAGAGGTATGACTATGGGACATAAGTGTGTGTGTTTTGCAATGCTAATTGAGTAAGTTGCAGGCTTCAGTGAGACAGAGAAACTGTTGCAGGCAGCACTCAGAAAGAGAAACTGCTTTATGAAGGAGGCTGTTTTGAAGATTAGAGCAGCCCAATAATGGGCTAGGATTGTCAGAAAAACTATGGGAGACAGGTGATTGTCTTTTGCAATGCTAACTGAGTTAGTTACAGGATTCAGTGAGAAAGAGAAATTGTGAAGCTGTTACTTTTAGAATGCAGGCCACAGTGAAGATATTCTCACTCTGGTGACATCACCACTGTGAGAATATTTGCTAGTGATTTAGGTACTATGTGTATATCCATAAATATTCTCACAGTGGTGATGTCATCACAGTGGTTATTCCACTGCAGTGAAAATAACACGTTATCTCACTCATTTATTCCTCACCCCACTGTATAAATATGTATTTATAATACCTTGGTCGATGGGAAGCAGTATCAACGCTGCATGAGGCAGGTGTCTGATGATCACCAGTTCTCTTAGCCTTTAACATTATTTCATGAGTATTGATGACTCCATAGTCTGGAACGCTGTCATGCTGGTCGACTGCACCACTCAAACATCCTTCATATATTAAATGTACCATTTAAATAAAAATAAATAAATACATAAAAAAAGAGTACACATCACACTAAAAACTAAAATGTATAAAATTTCAAATTTATACACCTGGTGTCAGGGTGAAAACTGACACATAACTTCAGTTATCTGAGTAACTGTGAGGACAAATGGGTGGTGATGTAATCACTATGCGGATAACTTCAATTTATCCACATAGTTCTTACATCATCAACAATTTATCAACACAGTGACTCTGTCAATAACCACCAACATATGTGCTGTCTGTTCAGAAGTGCTGCCTCCAACTTTCACTTTCACCTTCTCACTGTTCTACTTACAACCCAAACTATCACAGTCCTAAATATTCACAATATGCACACCTTAATCAAATGCACCCCCACCCCCAAACTGGACCAACATTTTAACTGAAAACACTATTAATAACAAAATAGAGGATAATGGATGGGCAACAGTGAACAGCAACAATGTTGCTCACTTCAAGAGGCTGTTATGACAACCATGTAAACCTCGAGAGCGAAGCTCAAGAGGTTTTCGGTTGTCATAAAAAACCTCAAGAAATGAACAAGGTTATTGTTTACTGTTGCCCATCCATTATCTTGTACGGTGTATGGGGCAACAGTAAAATCAACAGCTGCTCATTTTACAATTTCTGACTGCCCCCACGCAAGAACAAGTCCCACTCTATCGCAGTCTCCCCCCTCGCTTTCACATAAAAAATTTTTTTATGAAATGTTACTCCTCAATCTCACATAAACATTTTTTTTTTTAAATAAAAAGTGGCTGCTGCCCTTACTCTGATGGATTTGCTCTACGTGGTTCTTTGGTGCCAGCACTCTCGTCAATGGCCGTTTCCCTGAGTCCAGCCTAATCGAGATCTGCACATGCGCAATTACCATCAATGCTGTTATACTATCGATGTGACATACTTAAGATGGTACAACAACATGTTGACATCACATCGATGGTACAGCAACATTGTGTTTCCATTAATTTCGATACACAACAGTCCTCTCCCATACACTATAAAGATATTTTAAAACTCCTCGTCATTATAGCAACCCTGCAAACCAAACACAGCAACAAGGCACAGATAAAAAGCATAGAAAGGAACTTAAAAAACAAATAACATAAAAATCAGAATTGAGCCCAAACAATCCTGGTGCAAATCATGGGAGGGTGGTGTGGTACCTGAGGACTGGAAGAGGGTGGATGTGATTCTCCTTCACAAAAGTGGGAGCAAGACAGAGGCAGGAAACTACAAACCTGTCAGTTTGACCTTAGTGGTAGGGAAAATGATGGAATCACTTCTGAAGGAAAGAATTATTGAGTACTTAGAGGCCAGTGGGGCACAGGACCAAAGGCAGCATGGATTCACAGTGGGAAGGTCATAATAGATAAATCTAATCAATTTCTTTGACTGGGTGACCAAAGTAGTAGACTGACCAGGGAAGGGCTATGGACATGGCCTTCCTAGACTTTAGCAAGGCATTTGACACTATCCCACACAAAAGATTAATGAACAAATTAGCCAGCATGGGACTGGGTCCCAGGGTGGTAGCCTGGATAAAACACTGGGTGGACAACAGGACGCAGAAGGTAATAGTAAACAGAGTCCACAGTGAAGAAAGAGGGGTTATTAGTGGGGTATAGCAGGGTTCAGTACTGGGTCCAGTCCTTTTTAATGTCTTTATAAGTGACATTGCAGAGGGACTGGAAGGAAAAGTATGTCCCTTTGCAGATGACACAAAGATCTGCAACAGCGTTGATACACAAGGTGGGGCGGAAAGAATGAGAAGGGACTTGGCAAGGTTAGAGGAATGGTCAAATGTATGGCAGCTTAGATTCAACACAAAGAAGTGCACAGTAATGCACCTGGGAAACAAAAATCCAGGGAAGAGTACACAATGGAGGGGGGGGCGTGAGATACTGACAACAACAAAAATGGAAAGGGACCTGGGGGCAGTTATATCAAATGACCTAAAGGTGGGTAAGCAATGTGAGAAGACAGTAAGGAGGGCTGGGGGGATACTGGGATACACAGAGAGAGGCATCACCAGTAGAAAACAAGAAGTTGTTATCCCTCTGTACAGACAGTTGGTGAGACCCCATCTGGAGTACTGCATGCAGTTCTGGAGACCCCATCTCTGCAAAGACATAGACAAGGTGGAGGCTGTCCAGAGGAGGCTACCAAAATGGTGCAGGGTCTGCACCAGAAGCCATATGAAAATAGACTAAAGGAGATTAATATGTATACCCTCGAGGAAAGGAGGGAGAGAGGGGACATGATAGAAACTTTCAAATACCTCAAGGGAATCAACAAAGTCCAAGAGGGTAGAATCTTTCAGAAAAAGAGATGTACAAGAACAAGGGAGCACAATTTGAAAATAGAGGGGGGGACAGCTACGGGGCAATGTGAGGAAGTCTTTTTTCATGGAGAGGGCGGTGGACGCATGGAACAGCCTTTCTGAGGCAGTTGTGGGGTCAAAAACAGTGGGGGAATTCAAGAATGCATGGGACAACATAAGGCAATTCTGTTGGGGGTTAGGAAGAAGAAAGCTGTTGGTTAACTAGGATCTGCAGCTTATCCAACGGGTAGGGAAATGGGCAGACTGGGTGGGCCTAGCAGTCCTTATCTGCCGTCAAAGTCTATGTTTCTATGTGTTGGCTTTTTCATGAGCTGTGAACTATTTTAGAGCAACTGTTGGCAACAGACCTAAAATGTTGGCCACAAACTGACCTTGGCATTCAAAACACGTCTAATTTAGCAACATATTGCTGTTCATAATAATTAGTTAAGCAGATCACAAATGGCTCTGGTCTCTACCTTGGTTGCAACCCTGAGGTAGACTATGTAGGTCTGTCATCAGAAATGTTCAGATGCTGTTTGCAGTAGTTGGTCCTAGCATAGTTCCACCTCTCCCTTTAACTGGATGACATCATCATGAAGCATTTAAATCACTCCATGCTCACATGCTTAAAGTCTATCCACCCAGTCAAAACTGCTTTGTGTGTACATGGAGTTAGGGAATAATTTTGGATGTGCACTCTTGTACACTGGGACCTGAACTGAACTACAGGTGCTGCCTGCACTAGAAGTTGATTCTCTGCTGGGTGTTTTTGTACTATATGAGACTGTGAGCATGAGGATTTGGTGAGAGGACTGCAAAGGGAAGCTAAGTGGCTCTGGCTGCCCATACCTTATGAGTAGTGTCTCTTCAGCAATGAAAGACACCTCGTGGAGACCCTATTAACTTTCTATAAAACACTATAGTTAGAGTGATTTGAAAGAAGTTCCAAATATTTTTTTTCTAATATCAAAGTTGCATGAAGCTGCACTCCCCTGGCTGTGAAGTGAAACACTCCATCCCTAGCGTTTCTACAGGAAAGGCCCCTATATGCAGGATAGAAGTACAGTGGCTCTTTGTACTGATTGGCTGAATTTATAATAATTTTATGTGTGATCTTTCTTTATCAGGAGGAAGCGCAATCACTTTGGCCTGGGTCAGATTCAAATCCTGGTCCCACAAGGAGAGGGAGGCTAGTGCATCTGTAAAGAAAATGCATCTTTCTTAATTTTGTGACAATATGGTCTCTGTAGTTTTAATGCTTGTGTGACTCTTCGTTACAACTGTCAACCGATAGATACTTAACTAGTCAACAGACTAAAAAACAAACATATTCAGTTTTGTATGTGACATAACAGAGTATCTATTACTGTATGTGTCAGATACACATTTATTTAAGGAAGGCTGTATCGAGAAGGCATACTAGAGTGTACAATAAAATGATTAGATAATTATTAAATTCAACTATTATCAACTTAGATTAAACAAATTCAACTGTTTTCAACTTAGATTAAACAAATCTTAAAACTGAAACAATATAACGCAAAACATGTTTAATTTTCTTTAAAATATCTGTCTTAAAATCATGTTATATAAAGTTCTACACAATGAGTATGGCTTCCTATTGATACGCATGGTAGCATAAATGGTTAACTGATCCATCCCCACAAATTAGCTGATGATCACAGAATTGTGAGTGTCTCATTTTGAGTCTGAATTTACACTAAGCAAAATGTTTGATTCTATTCTACTTGAAGCTTTACTGGGACGTTTTAAAAGAGCTCATGGGAACTATGGGCCACGAGAGGCTGGGGGATTAATTCAAATTGATTTGTGCAAGGTTATTTGTTTAGGTAATAGAGGTAATAGAAGGAGGGTCCAAGGTCTTGCTGAACTGATGTCACAAGACATACCACCCTGTCATCATGTTCAAAGCAAGTTCACATTAGGGCAAACTCCATTTAGGAAAGGCGAATTCAATTAGAATCATTCTGTGGACTGAAGACTCCCACTGGGGAATAGGAGAGGCAATATTCAGATTACAATGTTTTAACAGGGTATATGTCAACTAATAACTTTTTAGCCTGTCTTGGGCTCCTTCGTGTGTCTCTGTAGAAAATCTGACAATTTGAGTGGGCCAGTGCAAGCACAAGGGAAGTCATATATTATTATATTACTTAGAAAATGTTTTTTTTTTTTATATCAGAACTCACATTTTTTTTACAAAAGGTAGAGGCCATTCAGAATTCTACAAATACATTACTACTACTGGCAAAATATTTTGTCAGTAACTATTTTACCAGAGCAATGGAGTACTGTTTTCTAATTCAGTGTCATTTAAAAAAATGCCAAATACAGAGCTGCACATAGAAACATTTAGTGGATCTGCTGTTATGTTTACCTTCCTTGTTGAGAGACAAGAATCAAATGAATGAAAGTTTTTTTTTTTTTCATCATATGTCTTTCTGTCTTATTGTGTCTTTGGTGCATACTACCAAACTTTTCTGTTCCTATATGTCGAGGTTCCATTTTCTGTCTTTTTTGTATTTACTTTCAGATTTGTTTTGCACTTGCCAGGCTCCTTGAGACTGTTCACAACATTTACAACACTTTTGTTGCACTTAAATGCATTTATTACCTTTCTCCAGTTTGTGATTTGTATTGTCATGCACTACTGTAGAATTCTATCTAATGTTGTTGGTTGCATGTTGTATATATTGTATGTACTGTATGTACCTATCAAAATGTATGTATGTTTCACATTCCCATATTCCCCCCCCTCCCCCTAGGCCACACCATGAGAAGAGCAACTTGTTCAGTGTGCCTTTCCTGGTGAAACATTTCAATAAATAAATAAATAAATAAAATTTTTCTTTCTTTTGTTTTGTTTCTGTCATTTAGTTCCTTTTTTGTGACTTGTAAACAACAGTTTTTTGTTTTTTTCATAGCAGGTAATTACCTACTTGTTTTATAAAAGCCAGTTTCCTTAATATAAATTTAAATTAGCCAGTTGCTTCAATATAATTATTTGAGATATAAACAAAGATGATTTTATCTATATTCTTTTTCTCCTGGCTTTCTCTTTTAACCCCTTAACATAAATCAATGGGACTGCTGAAGCTGCACCCTTTTTCCAGCCAGGAGGTAGGCAAGTGGTGAATGACAAAGTGAACACCAGTGTCAGACTGTGACCTGCTGGCATGGGTGCATGAATATGGGGGACTCCATCCACAAGTAAAGAGCTACTCACCTCTATATCAGATATTCAGTCCCAGTCAACTCCAATGTGGGAATCTGTGGTTCTGTTCCAGTTACACTACAAGTGGCATCACCAAGGCAACTGGAAACCTAGGACTACCAGAAGCACCTTTCTCTTTCTAAAATGCACAACCTGGTGCTGCACAGATAATCACATTTTCTTACACAAGGGTGTGATATGCCCACATGTGGAATTCAAACAAACAAAATAGAGGAAGAAAAGAGTTCCTTAATTGAGATTTGAGCCCAGCCCAACCGGAATACCGTTCATGTTGCATTTCAGCTGTGCCACCAATGCAAATGGAAACCTGGGACTCCCAGAAGCACCTTGCTCTTTCTCTACGGCACAGCCTGGTGCTACACTGATAATTAAATTTTCATACACAAAGGTGCAGTGTGCACATATATGGAATCCAAACAGAGGAGAGAAAGATATAAGTGCCTTAGCTTGGTTTTGAGCCCAGGCCACCTGGCATACCATTCCATTTGTGCTTCCAGCTGCGCCCCGAATGCAACTGGAAACCTGGGACTCCCAGAAGCACCTTATTTTTTCTCTAATGCACAACCTGGTGCTGAGCAGATAATTACATTTTCATACACAAGGGTGTGGGGTGTGTATCTATCTATATGGAATCCAAACAAATGGAGAGAAAGAAGTAAGTACCTTAGGTGGTAATGCAACCAGAATGGTAATCCTGGTGGGCTGGGTTCAAATCCCAGCTATGGCACTTATTTCTTTCTCTCTCTTCTGTTTGGTTGGATTCTATAAACAGTATGTGCACACCACACTCTTGTATAGAAATCTGTGGTTCACACATGAACTCCAGTATCCCAGTTGGCAGCACACAATGTGCTGCCACTGTGCTACCGGATTGACCCATTTATGTATTCTTTACAAAAGCAAAAAAGCACAATCAGATGGTAACCATTCAAACACCCAAATAGTCAAATAACTTGCTAGTGCAGGGGTGCTTCCAGCACGTCATGTGCCACCAAACCATTGTATAAATCTTCTTAATATATGGATGTTAAGGTTTTTTTTTTATTTCCCATTTGGAATCAGTTATATCAAAAACTCTTTGTACCATTGTTCTGGTATCAGAAAGCTATATAATACAATGCATCAGTTGGACATCAGATCAATAATATCATGATTGGGAACCACATATATTAAATATAGAATAATAGCTAGATAGAGGGTTGTAAGAAATTTCACCCACCCAAGGTGTGAAAGTGCCCCCATAAGCCCCGAGTGAAATTTGAGGGGTTTATAAAGGTATCCCACACACGAGGGTGGGGTGTAAAATTTGGGTTTTACTCTCCCTACTCAGCCTTCTTTTTATATAATTGCTGGGGAGCATTTTCTCACCACAGCAATTATATAAAATAAACAAACATCCACTGTGGAGCCACTGACCGGTCTGGTTTCAAGGTCCAGACGGTAGGACGGGACTGGAGGATGAAACGTTTCTTTTTTCTTTTTCAAAAAGCAGCCTGGTTTGGGCAAAAAAAATGCTCTTCTATCTTTTTTTTTAAATACACTTACCGCCGACTACATAGTCACAGTGAAGCATCAAGTGGTAAGGAAAGGCAGCAGGCACACAGAAATGGAAGAGGGGCGGCTGGCACAGCAGCAGATCAAGGGAAACCCGGCGTGTGTTCACCGTTATAACCTGCAGGTTATAACAGCAAATTATAACTGGGTTTCCCTATGGGAGAAAAATGCTCCCCAGTTACTATAAAATGATAACAGACAGGAAACCATCCATAACTAGACTAGGCATCCCATCTCAGGACTCCCATGACATCATAACCCACTTGAGCTACACTCTCTTGAGTTACTGTCTCTAGAATCTCTTGATAGCCTTTTTACAGATGATCCTCTATCTAATATATTAATTACAAAAAAATACAGGTCAGAATTGTTAGGATTCTTATTCTGTGCTTGCTCTCCTGAATTTATCAGGTTGCTCAGCTTACTTGGGCACCTGATCTGGTGGTTCTGTCCTCCTGAGCATATCATTGCTGATCAAATCAAAAAACAGTTGTGGTGATATTGATGTGATCCTGAAATATATAATAACCACTTTTGAAACATACACAAAAGACAGGGTAACTCATTCTCATTTTTATTCTCATTCTCATTTCTTCCATGATATTATACCCTGTCACAGAAGAAACTCAAATGAATTGCAGTATCATTCCACATATTTCAAAGTGGTTATCATCTATGCTAGTGTCTCTTAAGTAGGATAAATTGACTGATATCAGGTCTGTTTGGAAAGTGAAAATGTTAATTTCACTATTTTTAGAAATCAATTCCTAAAAGGTATCATAAATAGAATTCCAAAACCTATATATATAAAGCAACTCTTTTTCTTAATGGAGTAATCTTACTGAATACTATTTATCTTGCAATAGTCTTACCTTTAGAAAGAGGGATGGAAAGTCCCTCTCATAAATTGACATATGATTTATTCACTCACAATTTTGCCTTGTAAGATATCCTGACAAGATACCAGATCTTGTTTGATTAGGATTCTGGGGTCATCAAGAGCACAATCATTTACTCAGCAGCCAAACAACTCAAGCACACATGCACACACACACACACACACACACACACACAATAATTTTTTTTTTCAGTTCTGTTTATGCTCCAATTTACCGGGGCATCTCTCAGGTGGACTTGCTCGGCCTTGCCTCCACCACAGACCTGAACCCCTTTCCCCACGAAGAAATTGGGTGCTGAGTCCCCCCTCTCCCTCCGGCCCTCATGGGAGGAGGTGGGGACCACAGAGAGTCAAGTCAGGATCGGGGCCGGCACTGGGCATGTGGGCTTGGCCACTAAAGTTCCGTCATTGCCTCACCCAGCAGCTGAGGTATTTCCTTGTTCTCCTGTCCCCCCCAACACAGGATGTACAATGCCATCCAGTGTGTGACATGCATTCTCCCACCCACACCCACATGCTGTCCCCCTCTTGATCCCTCAATTGCAGTGTACCCAGTCTCTACTGGGCGCCACTCACATTGCGGAACTTGGGTGCACCTTCCTCCCAGGAGAGGAGAGCAGTCCATTGGACACTCAGTCCTCTCCTCCCTGGCCAACCCCTGGCTTTCCTGGCTCGCTCCAGAACCCAGGTCACTGGCATGGTGCGAGATAAGTCTGATGCCTCAATCCTCAGTGCCACTGGGCCAACCTAGCCAGACACCATAATTAATTACAGACATACACTCAAAGCCAACTAAATAAAAGCATTATTTATTGTGCATTTGTAACCCCCCTACAAATGGGGGTTTCTAAAAGCTTTCCCAGAGCTGCTTAATAGCTCCTGGCCTAGCTGGTGTTCAGTGCAATGTCACCCCAATGTGGCTGTTGTGAGTGCTTTTAAAGCCTCCAGAACTGTCTCTTTAAGAGCTGCCTGCTCACAAGCTCCAGCGGGTTGTATGGGGAGGATTGGTGTTTCTCTGCTCAAATCCCGCCTGAGCTGCGGTGTAATTGCTCTAATGGGTAGTCGCTGGAAGCGCAACTGAAGCCCATCTCACAGATGTAACTGTTCGTCTGTGATCAGTTAAAGTATTAGTGAGATTACAGTTTGCTTAACCTGCTTCCATTGCAACTGTGACTCTGTGTGTTTGGCCCCTCCATTTTGGACCTGGTCTGTTGAGATGGGCCAATGGTGAAATGGGGGGACACTAAAATGGAGACCGTTTGAGCCAACCAGAATCAGGACTCATTTTGGAGCCTGCTGGCCATAGGGGGATACAGTCAGTAATTCTGGGACGTGGAGTTCCGGACTACAGTGCCTTTTTGCACCAATGGGGAGCTGAAATAAGTGACTGGCATCTGCAGCACACCAATGGGATTGGATGGCATCCAAACTGAAAGTTCTTGCCCAAACTGCCAAGGGGGAGAATCATTGTGGTTGTGAGCGAGGAAGGAGCTCTGGGCTCCTGCACTATTGAGCTTTCGCGTGGGAAGCATGTGTTGGAAGGCCAGATTTCGGTGGATTGAATGCCAGCAAGGTCAGACTAAATCCACTAGGCAGCGGTCAGAGGAGGGTATGCAAAAGCACAGCTACATACCAGGCTCACCCTGTAGAAGACTGGAGAATCTGCTTCGATCGTGCTCGGTCTGTCAGGACAAGTGAAGCTGCATCGTTGGGCCCAGTGTTCTGTTGTGAAAGCAATCAGGATTATACAGCAGCTGCCTGGTATGGTACCCCTCTGCTCTTCATATAAATGTGTGGAGGAGTTTTTGAATTCCAGGCTCGGTCCTGCAAGTGGTGTGAGATTGATCTTTCTGCTGGAGTCATGAGTACTAAATTAGGGTATCTCCCTGTCAGATATTCATAGTGAGGGCAAGATTTGTCTGGCTACTTTACTGGCTACAAGAACTGAGCCTGCTGGCTCTGCTTAATCCTCTTAGGAATCAAATGCTTGTTTTCTGCGTCAGAGCCCCAACCAGCTGCATTGAGAGGCTAGCCTTCTATTGCCTGGGTACCCAGAGTCAGTGACTTATAGGTTAGGCCTGTGCACAGTGCCCTAGATATATACATATATATATATATATATATATACTGTATATATATATATATATATATATATATACATATATATATATATATATATATATATATATTTATATTTATTTGAGTGGTAAGCTAATTAACCTGATTTCCCCTAGTCCTTGTTACCTCCACCTAAATAAATCAGATTGGTTGTTTTACAAAAGTATACTGACTGATCTGTGTGTCTATGTTGAATTACTGTACAAGTGGTTATTGTCTAATTGCATCTTACTTTACAGGGGATCCCCAGAGCCAGATGATTGATCCAAGCCTGGGGGTAAGTGTATATTGCAAGGGTACTGTGATTGATTTGTGTGGGCCACTAGTGGGAAGAAAGGGGGGTTGCAGTGACCCAGAGGGCTGTGACCAAGTCATATCAGACTGCCTTAACCCCAACCTCTGGGTGGAGGCACCTGCTATTGGATCCAGGCCCCTCAACCTGTTATTGGCAAATCAGGCAGGGGTAGTAGCCCTTGGGATAGCGCCCCACCCAGGGGTTATACATTAAAGGTGTTAGGAAACAGTTTTTTACACCTCTAAATGTTGTCTTCTTGTCCCTCTAGTGTCTATGCATTCTGACATGTTTTTGATCTTTTTTGTTAAATTAATAATCTTATTTTGTTGCCTTTGTAACTACCCTGAATCCCTCTCTCTTCAGCAGCTGATGCTCATTCTCTTCATACTGCTTGAACACTCTATGATAACACCATTCCAGACCATTCACATGAATAGGGGAAAGGGAAAGGGGAAGGGGAAATTGTTTACTCAGGAAAGGCACACTAAGCTGGAGCTTGTTTCCAGATGTGAGCTGGGAGCACAAGGAAGTTAAGTGACTTGCTCAGGGTCACACAGTATGCAAGTTGGGGCTGATGGGATTCAGACCCAGGTTGACAGGTTTGCTGCTCAGTGCCCTTAACCAATGCGCTATACTGCCTCTAGTAGCAGGGAATGGTGTTATTTTTTTTTTTTACTCTCTCCTGGTCCCTGCTCAGAGGAATCCTTTCCTCTGGTCTTTTCGACTGGGCCACTTGATGTAACGTGGACCCGGTGTCATTCTACATGAGACTGGGAGATTTTTTGCCTTTGGTTTTTCTCCCAGTCCCTACTCCCTGAGGGCACCAACACAGAGGACTTACATCCAGACAGATGTTGTGCTTACGTACACCATCATCAAGCGACCACAGTGCCTTCCCCACCCCTGACTCCCCATAAGGAGCCGTTATGCCTTACTGCCCATGCTTCCACAGGCGGCAACGCATGTAGGCATTGCTGCCCTTTAACTCACCCCTCTGGAGGAGGACAGCATCCATTCGGTTGCTCAATCCTACCTCACTTGGCTGACTCCCAGTGACTCAAGCCTGTTCCTGAACCTGGGACACCGACGTAGTGCAAGGTGTAACATCCAGTGCCTCAATCCTCAGCACCACCGGGCCGGCATGGGAATGGTTTTATTGATGTAATAGAATGTCTAAGAAATAAATGATAATGGATGGAAAACAGTGAACAACAATGTTGCTTTCACTTCGAGAGCTTGGCATGACAACCTAGTAAACCTCAAGAGTGAAGCTCGAGAGGTTTACCATTGTCATAAAACCTTGAGAAGTGAACTCAGAGCTGTTCTTTACTGTTGTCCATTCATTGTCTTTGATAGTGTGTGGGCCACAGTAAAATAACAAGGGAGCACTTCTTAAGAAAATCTGTTTGGCAGCAGTGCGCAGTCATGAACTTCCATGCTCGAGCCCCACTTCTTCCTCCACTCATACACACACAAAAAAATGTTTTTTTTTAAAATAGTAATCCAAATCAGCCTGCCTTCTGGGGATAATTCCTATGTGTGGCACTGTGGCAAAATCAAGTGTCTGTTACAGTAGCTCCTTGCCATGGCTCTCCCAGTCATTGTGCTGTGCGCCATGTTTCGCAGTGTTTAAACAGAGGGTCATGGCAGTAGCAGTGCATGCCATCATTCCATGTTGTTGTACCATTGATGAGACATACTCAAGATGGTACAACAACAGTTTGACCTCACATCGATGGTACAACAACACTGGGATGCAATCGAATTCCATTAATAATAGCCCTCTTCCATACACCGTGTTACACGAGGTCCCTGCACCCTTATTGATACCCTCAGAGGTACACCGTAGACAGCTAGTGCTTAGGTATATGTTGTACTAACATATAGGGCTAAGGGCATCTACCATGTAAGAGTAGATGTCAGGTTATGTATGCATGTTATTGTAATACACTTTGCTTGCTAATACATATATATTCTTCTATGTATTTTCTGTGTATTTCTTACTTATAAGATATTAGGACACCTGTGTACTTGGAATAATTATGATATGTAAGTCAGCATTGCCACCTTTCGGTGATTTGTACTACTACACTGAGCTATGTAAGACTCTGTATAAGTTCTCTTTCATTTCACAAACTGATGACTACTACAAAATTGTATAATGTTATCTTGGACCATGGAGCCTCCTTTAATTTAGCCAATAGGGCTCATCTCTGTAACTAGAAATGTTTCTGTCTTACAGTAACCATAGTAATTATCATAGATATATAATGTGAGACACTAAGTCTTGTACCTCGGAGATCCCAAAAGACACAAAGAAACCTCGAGGTATAGGGAACTCTTAGCACTGGCTCCCTGTTCGTATTGGTAAGAACAGCTTAGGGCAACTGTGATTTTATCCTTTTTGGTAGTAATAAACAAGTTTATTACTCTAATGCAATGTGTCTGTGATTACTTGCATTCCCAATATTGCCAAGAACCTGACAGTGCGGTTTAGACCTCCTGACACACTATATATGAAAAGAAAGAGCACTAGATGGTGAGGGGAGTGCAACTCTGTGTAACTCTGAGAGCACCACCAAACTTGACTATTTTTCAAGAAATTGGTGACGTATATCAGAATACATAATTGGCATGGAAAGGTGAATGAAAGGGCAGTTAACTATGCAAAAATCATTTCCTAGCTCCTTTATATTATAGCTGGATTGTTCTTGGGTATGTGTGATTTGTATATGTAATTTGTATACAGTAGCAATCATGTGTGTGTGAAAGGAGTGACTGTGCAGGTGGGAGAGGGTATTTATTTCTGTTTTTTTTTATGGAACTTATGGTGGTTAGGATGAGGTAAGTTTATAAGTGTTGGAGGTTTATTTTGGGGAGGTTTGCAGTGTTTTGAGACTCCTAATTGAGTGCCTAGAATGTGCTGTCCAATACAAGACATCACATTTGCCTACTTCCCAGATCAGCACCTTCAGCTTTGCCCCTTCAGAATCCCCATGATACTGACATTGGTTGTGTACTGCTGCAGGGAGTTGGGGATCATGAGGAGGTGTAGCTGGAGACATACTGTAGTTATGATAAAGGGTTGGAAGAGGATATTTGGATCCAGACTGTTAGGCCAAGAATATGCCATTGTTCTAACAGAAATGGTGATAGGTGTCTAGTTCTTGTACCAATGAAATCCCACTGGAATCATTGATGGATAGCCAGAAGACCAGCTGCCCATAGCCCTGCCCACTGGGAAATTCTTTGTAACACTGGATCCCTGAGGATTAAAACCATAATGGTATTGGATTTCATCACTGATTCCTCAGTGGATCTGGTGTGTATCATTAAGATCTGGCTGGGTGATGACTCGAGGCCTGTTCTGGAGGTAGCCATCTCAGCTGGTTTCTCAGTGGTGCACTGCCCAAGGATGGAGCACTGGTGAGCGGCGTAGACATCTGTTTTAAATCAGTTTGGGGCATGCAGCATACCCAATGAAGGAAACAGGGTAGTTTGAATATGTGGCAGAAAGAAGGTGGGGCGTGTGTGGAGTGCAGGATCTTCCTTGTTTAACATCTTCCTGGTTGAGAACAGGAGTTCCTCTAAGAATTTGTGGATTTAAAAAGCTAAAACTATGGTTATATGGAGACAGCCAGACTCCTTCCCCTGGCACTACAAAACCCTTAAAAGTCACACAATCACTGTCCAGTGTTTCTCATGCCACCTCCCACCCCTCTTCCTTCTCCTGCGCTCTTTATCTGATGTGACATTTGTAGCTGCCTATGATACAGTCCTACTTCACCTCTTCCCTACCAAACTGTGCCTTGGTGAGGAGGGGCAGGGAATTCCCCAGGAAACTACTGCAGAGTTGATTCCTGTGTTTGGAATATTGCTGATGGAACATCTCACAGTAAGCCACCCCTGTCTATTATACACACCCAGGCTTGGCACTGTCCCCACACCCCTGGAGAAATAGCCCACCAAGGCACAACTATAAAGTCCTGGTGTACCTCAGCTTGAACTGTTCTGCCCATGCTACTTGTGCCCCTTTAGAAGAGACAGCTTATGTCTGTATATGCTTCAGCCTCTGTGCTGCACTGGCTGGGGATGTGACTCCACTTCACTTTCATTTTGATCCTCCTGCATGTTGGGGGGGCTCTGATGTTTATCTTCCTATTCCTCTTCCTCTTCATATTTTTCATTGATCTCTTCATCATCTCCTTTGCTTCAGGGATAAACAAAGCCACCATTGTTGGTCAAAAAATATATTTTAATTTGCAGTTTACACTGTACACTATTTCTGTCCCCATATGGCAACTTGGTGTAGGCCATAAATTATTTAAACAGTAAACCCATAACTCTATTCAGTTTGCATTGGCAGTTTTGGCTGCATATAACACTATACTCTTTAGAAATCACTCAAACGTAGGACATGACACTTTAGGCAGAATGTTGCTTGCAAAACTGCAATCATTTATTTACACAAGAAGTGCACACAGTTTGAGGTAGTAACAGTAAGCATACAGCTGGTGCTTTAACCACAGCTTCCTTTTTGGGCCAAGCAGCAAAGAGGATGAGATCACTGGGGTGAAGCTGGTCCTGTATGGCACAGAAAGAGAGACACAGTGCCTATGGAGGGGCATTTGAAGGGGTGTACTCTTTCAAACACACACACACACATGCATGCACATGCACGAGTGCACGACACACACACACACACACACACACACACACACACACACCATATATTTGAAGTAGGATTATTAGATGCATGATCCTGCAGAATTATGAAGAATATTGCAAAAGTCTGTAGAAATAGTGCAATTCAATGGCTGTTGACATGCAAGAAATATTGACACACTGTGACACTGTGTCTGATCCTATCTACAGGACACCACTGCATAGCTTTCATTGGTGATTTAAAATGGAACAGTCAGCTTTGAAATGCAAATGCTCTGTGATCTCAGACTCAGCTGGTCTGGTCCTTCAGTAACTTACAGTCACAGCTATGAGTTAGCAGGTACAGACGGAATGTTCAAGGAGAGATCATGTGTACAGTTTAAAACAGTGATAAAAATTTACAGCCTTGCATGACCCCAGGCCACGTTAACTTTGGCCACGCTACAAGCTCATTTTATTAACATACACAGCAGCTGTGAGAAAAGAACTTGAACACATTCTGCAGTATTACCTATCTCTCTGTTCAAGGTCAGTGATACTGATCAAAGTCAGGGAGACTTGTGTGGAAAACCAATATTCCCAAATTGTGCATGCCATCTACCATAAATATGGCATTTTTTTCTGCCAGGCTGAAACAGCTGTTCTTCCTTCCATTTACATTTTATAGTGTGAAATCAAAAGAACATATATTTAAAGACATCTGTGAGCATTACTGGTAGACTGCTTTGCTATGCAGAGCTCAAAGAAAGAATAAACCCTAAGAGGAATAAACCCTGTGACCTTTAAGGGATACTTGGAAAACTGACTATGACAGGGTACTATCAAGTGTCTGTGCCACTCCCTAGAGCAAAGTGGAAGCTGAAGACTTTGATCCTGCCAACAAAAACCAAGGCAAGTTAATGGCTGCTTCCAATGTACCCTTTTGCTATCCAGAAACCAGACAAGAACTGTCTCAGAAGCATGCTTATTGGAACAGCAAGTGAAAGCACCATGGATCAATATTTTGAATTGCATTGTTGTACTTTGCATAGATACAGTATATTCATTACAAACCTGTCTTCAAACCTCTGGCATGCTAGGAACCTATAGTATCTGACAACAGGATGCAGAACTGGTGTGAATTTAATATGGCAGCTAATTATAGTTGATGTTTACACAAGGGTTAAGGAAGGGAAAGGGTGTCAACTGTTCATATCTTAGAGGATCCGATTCCAAAATCAAAACAGAGCTCTCCAAAGCTTTAATTATGTTTTCTGTTAAATGAAAAACTGCATGTTATAAACCAAAACAGCTCCTGAGCCACAACCAGCAAAGGTTTGAATCTCAGTCTGAGCAACTTCGAAATATTAAGTAGCTGTGTGAATAGTATCCAAAGTTCAGCAAATATCCCCAGATAGTGCCCTTTTTTAGTCAATAAGCAAGACGTGGCTCAAGCCTACTACAAATAGTATGTTGTGCTTCCTTTCTAGTTTTAAAGAGGTGTTTGGCATTCGATGTGATCGGCTAATAAACTTGCAATTTTATCAATGTTCTGTGGTGGTGTGTGCAGCCTTTTTTTTTTTTTTTTTTTTGCTGTGCAGTTTTAATGTTATTAGGCTGCATCAGTCTTGAGCTAAGCATGGTGGTAGCCTACTGGTTTACTACAAAACCCATTTAAACATCTGTATGGTCCAGATCACTTTCTCTGTGGAGACACCTGTTGAGCACCTGCACACCATGCTCCTACTGGGGACCACTAAGAAAATTTACCTCTTGTGGGTGTATAACCCTGCCACATGTGACCCAAATGGACTATTACTTCTTCTGGATCATGTTAGGTGTTCAGTGGGCTCAAATGATGTTCTTAACATGGGGGAGCTTTAATCTAAATTGGCTTGAGTCTAACAGAAACCACCCCTTGAAAATATGTTGACCAATCTGGATCTCACTCAGATAATCTCTGACCCAAATAGGCTGTCTTTGTGGGATGTTTCCCACATCCTATTAGATTGGCTTTTAACCAATAGGTCAGATAGAATTTGTCAGGCTGGTGTGCACCTTTATGTTATCTCTTATCACTACCCCGTTTACTCTTCAACTGGTTCTTGGATATGGGGAGAGTGCCGGAGGAATGGAAGAGGGCAGATGTAGTGCCTTTACACAAGGGAGGTAGTAAGGAGGTAAAGGGGATTTGCTGACCTGTCAGCCTCACGTCAGTGGTGGGGAAGGTAATGGAGGCATTTATCAAGGAGAGGGTGGTGGATTACCTGGAGGACAGTGGCTTGCAGGACCGCAGACAGCATGGTTTCATGAAGGGAAAGTCTTGCCAGACAAACCTAATTCAGTTCTTTGATTGGGTGACTCAGGTGATTGACTGGGGGGGGGGCAGTGAATGTGTCCTATCTGGACTTAAGCAAGGCCTTTGACACCTTCCACCATAGCAGGCTGGTGAGCAAGATGGAAAGCCTGGGGTTGGATGGGAAAATAACAAGCTGGGTGGAGGCCTGTCTGTCAGGAAGAACTCAGAGTGTGGTGGTAAACAGGGCGCACTCTGAGACAGCATGGGTGAAGAGTGGAGTGCCACAGGGGTCAGTTTTGGGTATGCTTCTCTTCAATATCTACATCAGTGATATTGCTGAGGGTTTGAGGGGAAGGGTGTGCCTATTTGCTAATGATACAAAATATGCAATAGGGTGGACACCCAGGGGGGTGGAGGACGTAGGGGAGGCCTTAAAGACACTTGAAAAATTATCTGGGATGTGGCAGCTGAAACTTAATGCCAAGAAGTGTGCTGTGATGCACTTGAATAGTTGAAACAACAGCAAGGTACACCCTAGGTGGGGAGGAAATTAAAGAAACAGAACAGGATAGGGATCTGGGGATCACAGTCTCCTCAAACCTTAAGGTAGGAATCCAATGTAGCAGGGCAGCAGGAAAGGCCAATGGAATGTTGGCATGCATAGGAAGAGGCATTACTAACAGAAAGAGTGAGGTAATAATGCCCTTTCACAAAGCCATGGTGAGGCCTCACCTGGAGTATGGGGTTCAGTTCTGGAGGCCACACCTCCGCAAGGATATAGTTGCGTTGGATAGGGTTCAGAGAAGGGCAACCAAGATGGTGCAGGGTATGCAGGGAAAGTCATATGATCAGAGGTGCAAGGAGCTGGATCTGTACAGGCTGGAGACAAGGAGGGAAAGAGGAGACATGATTGGAAATTTTAAATATGCAAAGGGGCTCAATAAAGTGGGAGAAGAGGGTTTACTTAAGAGGAAGGAGGGGGTCAAAACTAGATGGCACAGCCTCAGACTGCAAGGAAAAAGATACAAGGGCAATGTGTGAGGGTGTTTCTTCATGGAGAGGGTGGTGGAGTCCCAGAACAAATTACCAGACAGAGTGGTGGGGGCTAAATCGGTGGAAGAATTCAAGACAGCATGGGACAAGCATATGGGACTGAGTATCGGGGGAAGGGCAGGGGCTGGCAGAGAGGAGGAGGTGTAGGGGGAAAAAAAGGGCAGACTAGATGGGCCAGTGTGGTCCCTTTCTGTCGTCAAACTTCTATGATTCTATGATACTATGTGTGGAAATGTAACCTACCAAGAATACCATGGAAAATTATAAAACTCTTAGACTATTTGAAGATAGACCCAGGGGTCTTTCTCTTGGACCTTGTCAACACTGGCTGATCCTTTGCCCACTTGTTCACCTAGACTTTTGCCTCCTTTCTGGATTCTCATGCTCCTTCTATGAGAAGAAGGGTTAAGGGTGCAGTTACAAGATGACTACATAGTAATCTCCTTACGCTCTGTAAACAGGTCAACAAACAGTGGTACCACTACAAGTGATCTCAAACCCAGTTAGAGTTACCTGAATATGGAAGACTGTGAAATCCCTGTAAGCATGAAACTGAATTGCCAAAAGTGTCTTTTGTCAGGAAGCCTTAGTAGCCACAACTAAGGACTCCAGGTCATTTAAGATAAATATCAAATTCCTTGTGAGAGAGGTATATTTATTTGTTGTCTCCAAGTGTATCTGCTGTTCTAAGAAATGAACATGCTTCTGTATATAGGACATGTGCACTGTGTTATATTTAGCCTACTCAAAATAGTCTTCTGCCTAGTTTGTGCCACCCACTGTTGTATCACTACTGCTTCCACACTAGTGCATATTTCTGTAACTTTAATGTGGGTTACTTTCTTGTTGTTACATCTTCCACTCTCTGTGCCTATCATATGTCAATGTTTTATGGTGTTATTGTGCTCATTCCTTCTCCTGTAACCTCCCAGGTCATGTCTGAAAAAAGACAGTTTCTGTCTAGCGCACCCACCCAGTTAAGAAAAACTAAACAGATAATTAAATATCTAAGCAGCACCCTGCTGACATACATATTGGTGGGGTAAACTGTAGCAACACCAAGACCATTGCAGATTCTTTAAACCAGCATTTTACTGATTTTATGGCTTATGCCTCAATGTTTCCATCCTCTACTGAAGAAAAATCCCCCTCCCACTCAAATTCTTCCATTCTCCTCCCAAACCATTCCTCTTTTTATCTGAAGGTCATTTGGACCTACGATATTTAGATGCTACTAACTAGCCTTCCCCATACATGAGCATGGGTAGTGATAATCTTGAGCCAAAACTTCAGAAACTTGGTGCCCCATTATATCCCTGTTTATGTGGCACATATTTAATCTGTTGCTTATGTCTGGCATTGTTTCTGATTGCTGGATGCTTTTAAGAGTTGTCTCTGCCCCTACAGTAGGGGGATGCAAAATGTTTTGAGAACTATCACCCCAAGTTACTTCAGCATGTTATTGCCAACCAAATAATTGATCACCTGATCACCTGTACTCCGACAACATGCTGGCACTTGAGCAGCATGGATTCCACAAGGCCCATAGCACACTGCATTCACTAAAGTGGTCATAGAGATTAAAACAGCCATAGAGCAAGGACCAAGGACTCCTCACTGGAGCCGTTTTTGCTGACCTGTACAAGGTCTTTGACCTGGTCAGCTAGCAACTCATGTGCACCAAACTGAAGACTCTGAGACTGTCCTAGTGTGCTATCTCATGGTTCAGGCACTACTTATCTAATCATCAACAAGTAGCTAAATTTAATGGGACCATCTCGAAACTAGTTGCTGTTAGGCTTGGGGTTGAACAAGGTTCAACTCATGGGCCCCTTTTCTTTTCCCCATTGCTATTACTTCATGCAGTAATACACTATATGCTGATGACTTGGTGCTTATCCACAGCTCAACAGAGGCTAACTTCATCAACTCCAAGCTTACAAGTGACTTTCATAATCTGGAAGCTTGACTTGTTAAAAACAGACTTGTAATGACTACAAAGAAAACCCAAACCATGCTTTTTGGATCCCCTGAGAAACTAAGAGCTTGTCCTTTCCCCCTGACTATCATATGTTCTGATATGATCCCTCTGAGTGTGGCATCATACTTAAATTACCTTGGAGTTAAACATGACCTTCACCCTGATTCCTCAATCCATAGATTTAATATCTGTAGGACAATCAATACTAAACTTGGTTTGGCCTATCGGGCCAAGCACAGTCTTACACCCAATGCCCATCTAGCCTTATCAGGAGAGCCTTACCTTCCTCCCCCAACTATGGACTTATCTCATATATAAATTCCTCAAAGTCCCTACTCTCCAAATGGGTGCTTGCCTACAATAAGACACTGTATGTAGATTTGCTCTTGCACTAAATCAGGGGACCTACCACTGTGACCTCTACAACCACCTAATCTGGTTATCACTCTTGAACAGCTGTTTATTGCTCTAGGGTGTTTCTCTGACAAAACTATTTAGGCCTGGTGTCCCTGTGGCTCTGCTCAAGCTCTCCTTGCAGTCCTATCCCTGAGATCTAATGTAAAATCTCTTCTCATCCTTAACACATCCACCAACATGGGGAACAGGCTTGTAGTATTAATGCATCTAAACCATGGAATTCCCTGTCTTTCTCAATCTGTAGTTCTTCCTCACACTTACAGTTCAGAAAGTCCCTGTGGGCTCACCTTAAGGTTAACTCTACATGTTACGCTACAGTACACGATTCTCTGATGTTTTCTAATGTTAATTTACATTAGTCTGATATTTGCACTGCTGGACCAATTCACATACATCTTCTGTTTAATCATGTCTTATTTATATACTCATGCTTGCTGTTCCTGTTATTATTCTATTTCTTTCCCAGGCTGTAATGTTATTCACCAACCTTGTATAAATATTATTCTATATTTTTTGTTTCATGATACATGTACTCTTGTATTGCTTGTCTTTAATGTAATGCTTATCTAGTAACCTGCCAGGTCATACCTGAACATAGGCACAGGTTGTCTAATGTACTTACCCGGTCAATAAAACGTAATAAATAAATAAATACATGTGGATTTTTTTTTAATTGGTGTATTTGTTCTTGACTTCACTCAGCCTTACCATATCAAGACCCCACACCCCATCCCCATCATCCCAGGGCTTACCTGTCCACTCCCATCAGGCTACCATGGCTTCCCCCCATATCAAAGACATCACTGGAGTTCCACAACCTCCTTAGGAATCTACTTCCTCTAGCCATTTGGGAAAACTTATGCCTAGGTTGAAGGGTGCAGATCTGTAGGTTTTGAAATCAGTCATTCCCTTGCTTAGTGATTTACCACTTTTATGTTCCTTTCCCTGAGGATGCCACTCAAATATGCCAGTAGACACTCTCAAGTTTGCATGCATGCACATCCATGTTGACATAAGCGGTGTCTTCCCTTCTCTGTCCCTCACCACCACAGATGTACCTCCCCCTGTGGTCCGCCAGGAGGCTGTATATCAGTTAGGGAAGTGAACGTCTTCTGGGATGCACAGCCTTTCTCTCCCAGCTGGCCATCAAATGATCAAAGCTCATCCCCAAACTTGGGTCACTGGCATCATAATAGCTAGCTTCACCCCTGCACTGATAGGCCAGCAAGTGTGGCTGATCTGAATATTTTAGCCTATCTGTGTTTTCTTATCCACTGCAATCAATTTGTGCAATTGCAAAGGGAATTTGACTGGTCAGTGACTTTTTTTATTGCATTTCAATAGTTTTCCAGTGATAGCCTGCAATAACATAGGAGGATTTAGGGTTACTAGATGGAAATGCAACACATGTAAACCCCTTTGAAAACTTTGTTATGACAAAAAAACAACTTTTTTTTGCTTTTATTTTATATGAACCAAAAATCCGAGAATGTTTTTAAAGTTTCCTAAATTTGTTTTTATTGACTTGCTGTTCATGTAGTGTAAATGTATAATTATGATGTCATTGTACTATACATGTAAATCAACTATATTTAAATACTGAATAAACGTCTGTCAGTTTAGTGGGAATGCATTATTAGTATGTAACAACCCCCTCCTGACAGTAGAGGTTGGGGGCTGGTTACTAGAATCCCAGGCCTGGAACATATCAACTGGTAGTGTACATAACTAGGGAGTCCAGTGGGAGGAGATTAATGTAGAATGACCGTGAGAGAAGGGTGTCAGTTTTGCCTTCAGGGCACCTTTCTTCAGGTTGCTTATCAGACTTCTGAGGGGGCAAGTGCCTTTCACAGAGCAGCTGTCAATGGATCTGGCTTTTTGAGACCAAATCATCTCAATTTATTTATTTCTTCTTCATGGGTAGCTATTCAAAACAAGCTTAAACTGAGCTCACTAATATCAATACCCCATTTTAAATATGTTTTGTCTGAACATATGACATATGACTGTACTTGTTACTCTTAATTGTTACTGCCAAATGAATTGTATTATTTGCTGTACCACTCTTAACCCTAACTATGGGTCTTTTTTTCTAGTCCAGTCTTACTCATTTATCAATATGCTGCACATGAATTTTATGTTTATTTATTGTATTGACTTTTTGTACTGACAATGTCTGTTTTTTGTACCGGATACAATTGTAAATAAGAGCTTGCTCTTAATTTGCTTTCCAATAAATATGAATTTGAATTTGAATTCCCACTTGCCTGGCAGCCACTAGGACTGGTCCATAACAGCAGAGGAGATTCCAGGGCTCTAGGATCTGAGGAAATTTAGTTCACTGTTAATTCATGGGAGTAGGTAAGATAGACACTAGGAGGGTGTGGAAACTCTGTTGGGTGACCATGGCTGCCTAGCTGCACAAGGAAGATCATACCAAAGATTGTTGTTCACCTTTGGGGGCATTTGTGGTCCTGTGCTTGAGAGATGCTACCAGGTGTTCTGATGATGGAGAAAAGCCTAAAGAAAGAGACCGAGCTATAGACTAAGGTAGGAGATATGCCTGCACTGTGCTCAGCAGATTTCAAGTTGGAATGGACACCTGAGGACACTGTTTCTGGCAGAGGGGTTGAGGTGATCGCCACCCACTGTGAGAAGGCAGGCTTAAGTATGCACTGTTGCACTGCACCCAGCACACTGTCTGGTAAGGCACCCAGTGCAGGGGTGGCATCCAGGTTTTAGTGTTGGGAAACTAGCCAGGCTTAAGCTGTTGCTCTAACAGGACCAGGGACCCTGGATGCCTCCAGTCAGAGAAGTTTAACAGTAAAGTCCCTACAGTGCTTCTGTCTCTTGCACCTCTCACAGAAAGACACTATGGTGTCACAGAGTGTGTGTAAAAGTTAAGTAAACCAAAATTGCTAGGCAAGGTGGGAGTTTCTTGTAATTCAGGGCAGAGTAGAATTGGCTCTTACCTGAGATATAACCTCACCCACTGGTGTTAAAAAAGTAAAAAAGGGGTTGTGTGATGCCTAAGATGTGCGTGTGGGGTAGGGGAGGAACAACCTATACAAAAGGACCCTAAGGTTTTGACTTATCTCTGGGATTATGTCCAACCTGCGTGTACAGTTGTGACAAGGAGAGCTTTCAGTGACAGGATTACCAAACTGTATGTGTAACTGGATTCCTATATGTGTAACTGTAAGTAAGTTTAGTAAGGAAAGACAATTGCTTAAGACAACCTTGTACTGCAACAATTTATGTCAACACAGAGGTCCAAGTAGAACTCACCACACAGCTAGTGGAAGGATTACTGGTATGTGACTGATGTGCAGGGGAACCATCTGGCAAGCATTACACATTACCCCTACACAGAGGGTCTCCCTAGACTATGGCCTAACTCTTGCTGACACCAAGAGAAGGTTATCACATGGTGCCAGGCTCAGCTGAAGACCATACAACAGCAGCTGAGTGAGTTCCATGATTGTATGCTAAGGAAGGGGTGCAAGTATATTGCTTGAGTAAAAGTGTATTTTTCAGTACACCAATGAATTAGAAGTGCATCAGTATAACATACTGGGTGGGATATTCAAAGGGGTTGCACATGGCACAACAGAGTTGCACCATGCACAACCCACTGATGCGCCCCAGCGTGATATTCAAAGGGGGATGTTGCGCTTCGCAAATCCCGATGTGCCGGGGTGCACCAGTAATGTATGTGGTGCAAGTGCGGGGGGGAAGTGCCCATCCATATGCAGCACATCCCGATATTCAGCCCAGGATGTGCGGCACAAATGCAGGCACGAACCCACCTTGCAACTCACAGGGGGGGCACAAAGATCCGCCCGTAAAAAGTAGGAGCAAGCCGGGGGACACCCACAGGCGGGCTTTCAGATTGCCATGCACAACACGGCAGGCCGCCTGCCATGGGTGGCCACCTGACCTTCTGGAACACAGTCCAGGCATCGTGCTTCCCCCCCTCACCTGATTGTGGGCAGATAGTAAATCATCCCTGGTGGTCCAGTGGACCTGCTCCCTTGCCCGATTGCGGGCCTTATAAATAAATATATTCCCTGGTGGTCCAGTGGACCTGCTGCCATGCCTGATCATGGGCTTTGTAAATAACATTAATCTCTGGTGGTCCAGTGGACCCAAACCCCGGCCCGATTGCGGGCTTTAGTAGTACATAAAAGCCCCGCTGGGCCAGCAGTACCCCCCCTACCCAACCTCCCACTCAGACCCGCCGCCCCGCTCCTCCTCCGGTTATCGGTGGGTGGCAGCTCCACTCCCACAAGCTGCCCGGCCGCCAACTGGTTGACAGCATACAGTACAGCTGTACGCCCATTGGTCCCCTGCGTGGGTCAATGGGCATGCAGTCCATACTGTATTATACACTCCTAAAATGTGAATGGTTCCTTCACATTTTGGGACTGTGTAGTACAGTATGGTCTGCACGCCCATTGGCCTATGCAGGGGACCAATGGGCGTACAGCCGTACTGTATACTGTCAGTCAGCGGGCAGCTGGGTGGCTTGCGGGAGGGGAGCTGCCGCCCACCACCGACCGGGGGAGGAGCAGAGTGGTGGATCTGAGTGGGAAGGTGGGGAGGAGGGTACCACTGGCCCACCGGAGCTTTTACGTACTACTAAAGCCCATGATTGGGCCAGGGTTTGGGTCCACTGGACCACCAAGGAATATTTTCATTTTTAAAGCCCGTGATTGGGCATGGGAGTGGGTCCACTGGACCACCAGGGATGGCTTTTATTTACAAAGCCCGCAATGGTGCAGCACCGTTGAATATCACCTGGTCCATGCCCTGGGAGCAGCCCAGTTGCACTGCGCTCAGGCTTGTGCCCCTGCCTGGTGCATTCTGAATATCCCACCCTTGTGTTCATGTCAAACAAACTTCAAGAAGTCATTAAAAATAGTGGGCCAGATTTTCCAAAGAAGGTGCAGGGCTTGCATCCAACCCTGTGCCACAGGACTTTAACTTTTGCGGTGCGCCATCCCCCATTGCCACAACTACACCCACATTTCCATTCTCGTGTGCAGTTGCAACAGTTTCTGTGATTTACGGCTGCCTGCACCAATGCTCTGGTGAAAGCACCATAACTTTGTCCTGGAGGGACGATGCAAACAATACCACTCTTTTGTGGTCTAAGGACCTATGCCAAGTGCAAGGGATGGAAATTCCTGAATGTTGTCCGGCGAATGCCGCAAGCCCTGTGCTCCATATGTTCGGCACACTGAGGGCTTGCAGCATTCAGTCACATTTTAAAATCCAGCCCAGTAAGATCTTTCCCTTTATAATTCCAAAGTCAGGACTTTTCCTTTATGAATGACTGACTTTGGAACAGTTTAAGGGTTTTGTATTTTAAATGAAAACTTGGACACAAGTCAATGTGGATAGAGTCTACAGTCAAAAACTCACAGCACTTACCTCCATCTCAAATAAGGGAGTCCATACAAACTGGATGAACTTCCCTTAGTTTATTAGTATTAAGACATGAAAAAACACCACAGCAAAAGGGAGCAGAAAATTCATGACCTTTCACCTTTCGGCTTTATCAAAAATAATTATTGATAAAGTTAATAGGTGAAATGTCAGGAATTTTCTGTTCCCTGTTGCTGTGGTGTTTTTACATGTCTTTTTACTAATAAACTAAGGGATGTTTATTCAGTTTGTGTGGACTCTCTTATTTAAGATGGAGGTGAGTGTCATGACGTTTTGGCTGTAGATGGTTTCCGTATGGCACTGCGCCCCTGGTCTCCTCAGCAACCCTTATGTTTGCATCAATTTGGATACATTAGAGTGATGCATTTTCAATGCACTGACGTACTCGAAATGCACATTTACCAATGTAACTAATGTAACCATCCCCACCTGTGTGGTGCATGAGTTTCTAGAGTGCTGGCATAAATGTCAGAGTCTATAGACCTTCAAGTGAATGGTGCCTAAGTTTGTGTAGTATGGGCAATGACTGAATGGTGTGGTGCTCTACCTATGGGGATCCCTCAAACAGCAGCTGACTGGTTGTTTCCTACGGGAAATAAATGATTCCATGCACAGTAATAGGGGGCCCACATACTGTATTATGCACTGGCTTACCACTTTAAGCATGCACATGATGAATAGTGTGAATGTAATTCACAACTCTATAATATCCAGAGAGACAGTACAGTAATTCTATGGACCACTGAGCTTCTTATAAAGGAATGCTTAGTGAACACAGGGGTAGAGCTCTGCAGAATTCTGACATTTTTCAAAGTGGAATTTAAACAGCAGATCAGTAACTCATGCTTTATATAAAAGGTGAATTTGTGTTCCACAGTTAATATAAACAATGGTAAACTATTCCTTGGTGTACATCCAAAGATTTTTGGAATTCTATGGAATTTAGCAAAAACTTTCAAATAGCAGATTGGAAGCAGAATTGCCATTCTACCTGAATTCTGCACAACTTTGACAGGTTGGTAGGACTGGAAAGACTGATGGGAATCAAAATGATTGGTAATGGAATGTGCCTCCTGAAGAAGTTTGGTTATTAGATACTGTAGCATGTAGATGGTTATGCATGATATATTGCAGCTTTGACATATGCTCTGTGTGGCCATGCTACAGGAACTATGCTACAGGAACTTCTACCTTTCGAGGGTGCCACAAAGACAAAAGCTATCTCGAATAGTATTCCACCCCTAGAGGTGTTCACGGACAATGTTATCTTAGATGACAGGTATCATATTGAAGAAAGACCAAACCCATAATGCAACCGAGATGTCATTGGAGGAGTAGATGTGGATGGGGTAGCAGTTAATCCAGAGTCCGAAAGTTGCTTTGGCATGCGCAGCTCAAAGGGGGGTTATAGATGCATCACTCACTGCTCCAGTAAAACATGGGCATAGTCCTTTAATTCATTGGACCATTCTTCTCCTTATATGGGAATTCCTTGGGAACATAGGGGTCAATTGGTAAGTTTGCCAGGATTGGAATGATTGGTGAGAAGAATGACTGATCATGGAATGGTTGCTACTGAGGTAATTTGGAAGGTAGGTACAGTACTCAGTACTACTGTAGTAAGAAATTCTTGTGCAACATAGAGTTTAGCTTTGGCATATTCCAATTGAATCCCATCATTCAAAATCCTAACATTATGAGATCTGTACAGACCCAGTATAAATCATCATAGAATTATGTGCTACACTGTGACTTCCCACAAAATAATCAGATGTTGGCTGACCTTTTTGTCTGTGTGCCCATCAAAAAGCTGGAAAGACTTTTAGCTGAAATCAGAGACTGAAGTTTAACTTAAATTGTCTCTCTGAATAAAAAGTCCTTTCAAGTCAAATTTGATGGAAGTGGTTATCAGAATGCTCTTTTATTTTATAATGTGATCTGTTAATTTTCAACCCTCGAATCTTACATTTTAAGGGACATGCATGTACTAGTTTGTGCAAACGTAAAGGATTAAGAAGAAAGTTGAAAATTAAATTGAAGATATAGTGCATTTTCCTTGTAACACCGCTAACTGAGATGACCTACTGTGCTGTATCTACATTATTCCACACTTGAGAGATATCACAATATTTTTCAGCTGATTAGCAAATCCACTGAAAATATTTTATTTTTCCATTGCATTTTCTTCAGGGCTGATTTTCAAAGGTATTCTAGATTTATACACCTAATTTAGCAAAACATTTTTTCTACAAAAAAAAAGCCTCAATAGTGTCTACAGTAACTACAATATATGAGAATTATACATTCTGCTGTTATCCCTCATAATTCTGTAAAAAATTCTGCAAAAACAGAATTGCTCAAAAATACAGCTGAGTCATGTGAGACAGTTATGTTATGTGTGCAAATATGATATCCTTTTTGAAAATCTATTCTCCTGTATGCGTTGATGTATAATAAGAAACATATATATATATATATATATTACCCTGTTACCCGGGGTTACGAGACTCCCAGTAAGACCTAATGGTAGACAGGGAAGGCAGCTTGTGAAACTCCAGTTAAATGGATTTCACTCTGTCTCACTCTGTTCTGAGTCTCAGCTGAGACTGAGGGATGACATCATTTTAGAACTGTCACAGCTGCGTAAGCCACTCTGAAATGTTGCAGTTGGAGGTTAGAGTAGAACGTTGGGGATTTTGAGGCCAGTCTGAGTGAGAGACTGTAGTGCAACTGAATGTGTGCAGGATCTCAGAGCTACTTTTGTTTAGGTGTGTGTTTCCACCTATAGAGGAACACAGGAACTGGTAATTGAAGTGGTGGAGACCGCTCTCAATGGTTCAGAGCCCCATCCCTGAGGGGATGGGGGGAAGGGGTCTGCCTGTTTTCCAATGGCAAACTCCCCTGGGTCCAGCTAAGGAAAAGAAGCTGTCTGTTTGAGTTGTGCTGAGGCACCAGAAGCTCTGAAAGGAAGATGCCTTGAGGAGGAAATGCCTGTGGGGCACCTGCAACCAAAGGGTGAGTTCACTTTGTAAAAGGGCCAAGTGTTTTCACCTAAACAGAAGGAAACTAAAGGGACTGTTACTATGGGGTCAGGAGAAGACAGCCATGTACAGTTGGAAAATGTGGGGATTGGACTGCTTAATTCAGTCGGAGGTCTAGTGTAATGGACAAAGCCACTTATCTTAAGTATGATCAAGTCCAGCACAGATGGAAAGAAAGAATGTGGGGATTAGACTGCTTAATCTGTGGGGGGTCTAGTGTAATGGACATTGCCACTTATCTTAAGTATGTTCAAGTCCAGCACAAATGGGAATCAAGACAAGTAGATGAAATGTGAAATACATTTAGCAAGAATCTACACAGCAAAGTGTTAAAAGATGAGGTGTTTACAGTCCAGAGAAATGGCCGGGTATGAATTGTGGGAGCGAGATGTGGGAGACCCCCCATCAGTAGTAACCAAACTCACCTCTACAGATTTGCTCTGAGACACCTTTTGCTTTCCCTCAGGTACTTGGCCAGTGCCTGAGGAAAGTACCCAGACGTGGGATTAAGAGGAAGATTCCCTGATGAAGCTGAGGTGCTCTTAGGTGGTTTAGAGAGCCACCAGAAAATGTTTCTATGAAGTATGGAAGGTGTCTAAGTGGCTGGAAAGGCAGCCGAGCCAGGGAAAACCCAGAGCCATGTACAAGTTCGGGCTGTGTAACCCAGAGCCATGGTACAAGTCCAGGCTGTCTGCCCAGTGTGTTCAGAGCCTGAGGGCTAAAGTGATGAGGATGTGTTCTGGTCTCCTTGAATCTGTATTACCAGGAGTGTGGCCCCGTGGGGGTCCATTTATGCTTTGTTTATTCTGCTTGGATGTGAGTAAAAGCCACACTTTAGAATTCCACTTCTGGTATTGGACATTACAGTTATTGCTTCCTGTGTTTGGAGTTACTTGGGTGCCCCTGTGCAGAGTAACCAAACCTAGCCTTTGTGCCGAGTGGCCTATTCCTCCCCGAACCCAGCCCACCTGGTAGAGCTGTCAGATACAAATGCCATCCCAGCCTGGGGTTACATATATATATATATATATATATATATATATATATATATATATATATATATATATAAATGGCAAGAACAAATCTAGAAATCTCATTGGCCAAGAGACATCAGCTGACTGTACATTAAACATCTATATACACACAGTCATCCTGGTCCTAAACCACATTACAAAATGAGCAAATCAGTCCCTCTGCAACCAGAACTGATCTTCCATCACAAATATGGCTGCTACCTTTACCCTGTAAAAACCTTCACTGGGCCCTAAATAAAACTGCCTTAAATGAAAAATAAAAATAATTAAATAAACATTGTTTCCCTGATCATCACACTCTCCCTACACACATAAATAAATTAGAAACATTAAGTACTGTTTATAGTTTTCATTACAACTGTTTCTTTAGTAACAGTGAAAAATCCCTTTACTGGCTTTACCTGCTCCTCAGGGAAATCTCTTCTGCTTGCCCTGAGAGTGAAACAATTGAGTCATTGGCTCTAAAATAGACCTTTGTTGTCTATGTGCACAGCATGTTAGGAGAGTAACATTCTACCAGTGGAACTGAGCAGAATTTTGAATCCTTGTATTCCATGGTAAACATTCCATGATAAACATTCTATGTCTTGAATGAGGAGAAAAACAAAAAAAAAACAGGATGAAGAAAATAGGCAATACAGTAATATTATATAAACAAAGAGAAAAGATCAGAAAACACAGTTACATAGAGGCAGACCCTAACTGCTCAAATAATACATTGCTGTCCCTCCAACTCACTGGTTTAGCATTTTTCAGTGAGCTGCTATTCAATCAATTTCACCACTCCTCTACCCAAGTCTGGGGACAATTTTTCACCATATTTTAATAAAATAACATACTATTATTAAATCTTTAATAATGTGTCCAGAGTTTTGTTTAATTGTTATAGAACTATTTGTTACCCATTTTATAAGAGCAAGAAGACACTTCAGGGTGTGGGTTGTTGATGGATAAGAGCACCACCCAGCTGCTGTAGTCACTCGGCACAAGTACCTCATGCCTAACAATGCACCTGAGGGCGTGCTCTTATCCATCAACAACCCAAGCCCTGTCATGTCTTATTGCTTCCATAGTATATTCATTGCAAAAAACTGTATTAATGCACCAGTTATGGTTCAGCTCAATGCCATAAAAGTAAGGAAATGTAACTTTAGGGTTTCCAACCCTGACCACCACTACCACCACCCCCCAACAAAATGACAAGACCACACAAACAATTACAGACAGCCATCATTAGGTAAGACAAACAACATGTATAACTGTTTCCAGATGAGACAAAATAAATCCTTCTTCAGGGTCCAGTGCATCTCCAGCCTTGGATGCACAAGCACACTGCAAGACATACACACCCACTTCTGGTTGCAGAAGTGCAGGTCCCTGGAGGGAGTGTGCATTTCTGGAGTTGCAGATACAAATCCACAAAACTCAAATCACAACACTACTTCCACGTGTAGAAGCAAAGGCCTCTGTGGAGTCAGTGCTTCTGCAGCCACAGATACATATGCATGCTGCAAGACATACACACCCTCTTTTGGCCATTGATGCACAGATCCCTGTGGGGCCTGTCCTTCTGCAGCAACAAATACAAATCAGCAATACTCAAATTAGAACACTACTTCTATCATTAGAAGCACATGCCAGTGCTTATGCAGGCACAGATACACATGCACACAAGACATACACCCACATGTCTGCTTGCAGAATCATAGGACCCTGCAGGAACAGTGCTTCTGCAACTACTGATACAAATACACAATACCCAAATACAGCACAACTTCTGTTTCTTGATACACATGCACATTGCAAAATACACATACTCACTTCTGTTGTGGCACAGTCATGTTTGTAAACAGCACTGATGGAGTATTTTTTCTTTTTAAGTGTAGCATGCTGTATGTGTATTTTTAAAGGTTCCTCATTAGTGTTACTGCATTTGTGTCATCTAGAAACAGTTGTATGTTGTTTGCCTTGCCTGATGATGACTATCTGTGGTTGCTTTTGTGGTCTTGTCCTTTTTCTGCTTAGGGCAGTGGGGAGTTAGAGTTGGAAACCCTAATGCCACATTTTCCTATGTTTGTGGCAATAAATTGAACCCTAACTGGTACATTAACAGTTTTTTGCAATGAATTTCCTTTCTTTTTCAGTAAGTTAATAAACTGAAATTATAGAACCATTTGTACAGCAACAGATACATATTCACACTGAATGACAGACACAGCCACTTCTGGCTACAGATAGAAATCCATAATATCCAAAGTACAACCCACTTCTAGGTGTGTGATTTGCATAGGAAGAGTACCATAACGACAGACTTATGTATGTTAGCTTGATGTACATATGGGCCATTCTGTGTGTACATAATTTGCATAGTACACATCAGTCCCCATGCAAATCTCTTACCATGTTGTTATGTGCATCTTCAGAATTTGCATAAGTCCCATGCAAATCCTGTAGTCAAGCATTATGTGTGTACAAGCACAATTGTACCACAACACACATTTTATTTTTCAATATTTATAGCCCAAATTCTTAGAACTTATATATTTTTTAACTTTCATTTTATTGTGATATTGAACAATGCAATGCAATACACTGTAGTACAGGGAGAGGCAGTGTGCAGTTTGGGTATGCAACTATGCAAATTAATATGAATGTGCACCACACATTCCTAATTGGTACTTCTAAACAGGGGGTCTCACCTGGGTTAATGTACTGAAAGAGTAAAAACATGAAACTATATCACAGCAAATGCTTAGGTAAATACTGTATACACTGGTCCAAAATTAGCACTTTCGTTGTAACCTGGCTACCGGGTGCAAGTCATTCCCCCATCCCAAATGTCTAGGGGTATGCCAGGTGGTAACTAAAGTGGAGAGGAGTCACAACAGCAAAGCTACAATCTGAAATTATCAAACTGATCTTACCGAGGTTGGCTGTGTTGCTGGGTTCTTCTGTGCCATCATGGTGCCTCTTCAGGCACTTGGCTGTGCAGGACATAAAGAATTAGACAGCATCAACTTTTTAAATAACAGAATGTCCACCCAAAATGTCTTTCTATAATGGGGGATTCCATTTAATCAGGAACATGGCCAGTCTCCAAACATATTTACAAAATTGATTACTCCCGGCCCAGGAGCCCACAGAGCAGTTCACAAACAGTAAGCAGTGGTTCCTCATGGTTGTGAAGACGCCACCCCCCCACCCTTTTACAGTTAATCCCTGGGCCAGGTGGCCGCATATGGGTTTTGAGCAGCAGCAATATGGGCTGACTAACCCTCTCAACCTAGTGGCAGCATTTCAATCTCTCTGGCACACTCACTCTCTCATAATTGATTCTCCCTTATGACATCTCAGGGTATACATCCCCACTGACAGTCACTGAGGCATGACATAGTCCAACCACTCATTGCTCCTACTCATGGGATCAGCAAACCTGGCATAATGCAGCACACCCACTACAAAAGATGGATCAGAGGGGTCTACGACCTGCAGCCGGGCCCCATCATCAGTTCCTCACTCACCCTTCTGTTTGGGTCTCCCACAGGCATATCAGTTCTCTCCAATTCCCAACCTACCAGGGTAAAAACATCCTGGATCTCCTAATAACCAACATTGATAATAAAATTACTAATCTGCAAATCTGGGACCCACTTGGTAATAGTGACCACTCCTCTATTTTGTTTGAAATAGCTTATGACCACACTAGTCATAGCAACTACTCCATCTTTAAGAACTATGATAGAGCTAACTTTAAGGAAATAACTAAAGCCATTACTAATATTCATTGGGATAAACTCTTGTCCAACTTATCTGTTGAGGATGCCTGGACAACCTTTATAGCAACCACTCACAATTTAGAAAACTCCTACGTTTCCACAAAAAAAATATAATAAAAAGGGAAGTTCCCCACGTGGCTTAATAACTCCATTAAATCTCAAATCAAACTAAAGGAGAAATGGCTTAAGAGACCAAAAACATGTAGATCGGTTAATAGAGATACCATTCTTACTAAATATAAACAGGCCTTAAAAACCTTAAAATGTGATCAAACAATCCAAAGACAGAATTGAGTTTAGACTTGCACACACTAAAGACTGTCACAAGTCATTATTTTCTTACCTAAACAATAAAAAAGGTAACTGTTGGAGACTCGGACCACTAATTAATAACGGATTCAGCTTACAATCTGATTCAGATACAGTCAATATTTTGAATTAATTTTTTTGCTCAGTTTTTTCTAAAAAAGATATCTACTCTCTGGCACTTCCAAGAGAAAACTCCAATCTAACAAACTACGTCATTACTGTCTCTGGCATTCTTCAGTCCAGGACTGGACAACATTCACCCAAGGTTCTTGATTGAAACTGCAGATTCCATTGCTCTTCCTTCGTCAATCATTTCTAACAAATCTCTAACAGAAAATTCAATCCCAGATGATTGGCATACTGCAATAGTTATGCCTATATTTAAGAACGGTAATAGGTACAGCATTCAAAATTATCATCATATTAATCTTACATCTATTGATGGTAAACTTATGGAGAGAATTGTTAAATCTTATTTAGAGACAGAGATGGTTGAACAGCGTGGGAGCAGTCTGGAAAGGCGCAGCCAATGTACCATCTTCCATCCCACAGCACCCAGCTGGCGCCGGGGCTTCACTCTGCCAGCAAGGGCGGTCGGCACCTTAGCCGAACCTGGGAACCACAAGGCCGGAGGAACAGCGGTGAGACAGTCGGGAAAGGCACAACATTTTGCCACCCACCCTTCCCCTTCTTGTGTGTTAATTTATAGGCATCTTTCTGCGAAATCTCTTCCCGCCCTCAGCATTTTTCTCTAAACCAACAGAGAGTCACACCAGCTTGCTGATCAACCAATCAACACTTCACTACTCCCACTGACAATTATCAATATCCCTTCAGAATGGGAGCTTACTTCTGATACTCCTGTCACTATCAACCATAGGGTTCCACAAAGAAGATGACCCTGTTATACAATTTAGAGTGGTCAATCCACCCAGTTTCTCTGGAACATCCCCTTGGCTGACACTCAAACCCTCATATATGCTTTACCATTGCTGCATCGACTACAGTGGTACAATCACCATAAAGATACACATATCACCACATATGTGTTTCAGTCACGACCCCCTGCTGGATATAGATCCCCCTAAGCCTAGTCGTCAAACTGCTAATTGGTATCCCGACACACTACCTTAAAACCACAGGAGCACCCAAAAAGAGTGGCAACAGAATAAGAGAAGGAGGACCAAAGACAGCCCCCTCTCCCTATCACTGGCAGCCCTCATGAAACTACTGATCTTTCTATTACTCTGTATTGGTAATGTGGAAATCAACCCTGGACCTCTTGAAAGTATCACCTCTCCATCAGACCTAACCTCAACTAAAGGCCTCAGTTTCCTGCATATTAATGTATGCAGTCTGTTGAAAAAATTTACATTGATACAAGCCTGGGGTGCCCATACCTTGCCAGACTTTCTCGTGATAACTGAGACATGGCTTAAACCCACCACAATGGACAGGGAAGTTAACCTACCTAACTATCAGCTATTCAGAGCTGATCGCCAAACAAGGGGAGGTGGAGTAGCCATATATGCAAAAGCTGGTATAGTTGTATCCTGTACTGCTGCAACATCTATGCCCAAGGAATTTGAATGCCTATCTCTAAAAGTCTCTCTCCCCAATACAGCAGCTTTCCAACTAATTGGATGCTACAGATCCCCTCTGCTGAACACAAGCTCTTATCCCACCTGGGAAACCTGGTCAAGTCCAGTACTGAAGAAGTCATTATCCTAGGTGACCTGAATTTCAACTGGCTCACCCAGGCAGCTACACCTCTGGTATCATTCTGTGACACCTATGGGCTCACACAATTAATTAATGAACCAACAAGATTAAATACAAAGAATAGTAGTAACAGTACACTACTTGATATCATGCTAGTGAATAAACCACATCTATTCACACATGCTGGAGTGCTCCTATGTGACATAAGTGATCACTGCCCCATCGCAGGGGTAAGATCCAACAGCATAACAACAAATCCTGCAAAATTCATCATGAGGAGATCCAAGAAAAACATCAATATTGAAGGATATCTGCATGATCTAGCTACTCTCCACACTGGCAAAGTTTTATCTTGCACATTCTGTAGAAAAAGCTCAGCAGGTGCTAAATAGCATTATAATAAATGCCCTTAACACCCATCCCCCAATCTCTAGTATCCGAATAAAAAACAAATCCTGTCGCTGGTTTTCAGCTGACCTCAAAGCTGCACTGCTGGAGAGAGACAAACTCTGGAAAGTAGCAAGAAAAACCAAGAATACAAATGACTGGATGATTTTTAGGAAAGCCAGGAATAAATGCACCAGGAAAGTTAGGGATGCAAAGGCTGTCTACTACCTGGCCGAGCTCGACTCCTCCTACCATAATCCTGCTAGGTTTTGGGGCACCATCAAGGGTATGATGGGACAGGACGCTAACAACCCCCTTCCAACTCAACTGCACAATAACTATGGCCCTATTACTGGCAAAATGGAAATACTGGATGCATTCAACAACCACTTCACAACAGCTGGCCTTGCCTTTGACACCTCCCCAGCTAACCTACTAAGGGACCAGTTAAGCTCCCACTACATTGGTGATCAAAGAGTTGACTCTTCCTGTAGCTTTAAACCTATACTGTTGAAACAAGTTGAGGATCTATTATGGCATCTGGATACCAAAAAAAGTGCAGGAGCAGACCTTCTGGACCCCTTCTTTCTAAAGATTGCGTGCCATGTGCTTGCAGTCCCCTAACACACCTCTTTAACCTTTCCCTAAACTCTGGCTCTATTCCCACGCTGTGGAAGACAGCCCAAGTGGTCCCCCTTCTAAAATCAGGGGACCCTATGGATCTTAATAACTACAGGCCCATTTCCATTCTACCTGTGTTATCCAAGATGCTGGAGAAATTAGTGAGTATTCAGTTATGGGAATATCTTGACAATGCTAACCTATTAAATCCAGCTCAATCTGGATTCAGGGTCAAACATAGCACTATCACTGCATTAGCCAAGGTCACAAATGACTGGCAAACCGAATTGGATAAAAAGAACAATGTCTGTGCAGTATTCCTGGACCTGAGCAAAGCATTCAATACTGTGGACCATGAACTGCTACTCTCATCCCTACACTCCATTGGCCTAGATCCACCCTCCCTTAAGTGGTTCAGATGCTACCTCTCCGTAGGTCACAGCAGGTAAAGCTGAAGGTGACCTATCCCCATTAAGACCACTGTCAAGAGGAGTCCCCAAGGCTCTATTCTGGGTCCTATCCTTTTGCCATTTATATAAATACAATTGATTCAACCTTACCAAGTCCTCAGTACACCTCTTTGCTGATGACACTGTTCTGTATGTCAGCAACCCTTGCCTACAGTTGCTCATGAAATCCTACAAACAGAATTCTCCTTGTTACAATATCAGCTACTCAAGAAAAGCTTCTGCTAAATGCAAAGAAAACTAAAGCAATGAAGTTCACAACTCAAAACTCCACCAACACATCCTCTTCAATCAATCTCCCCCAGCTATGCACTATACTTGGAGAAAATCTGGAGTATGTTGAAAATTTCAAATACCTAGGTGTGTGGACTGACAACAGACTTGACTTCACTCAGCATCTAGAACAACTGTTTAAAAAGCTTTGCCTAAGGCTTGGCCTCCTCTATAGATTAAAACCCTTCCTTAACAGAGACTCAAAGATGAGGTTAGTCCAGGCCATCTTTCTATCAGTCATTGACTATGCAGACTTCCTCTATAGTCACTGCCCCATCTCCTACCTTCAAAAGCTGGTTACCTTATATCATAGAGCAATAAGGTTCATTACAGACCTGCTAAATAATACCCACCATTGTTCTCTCTATGACGCAGTTGGATGGGTTTCCCTTCATGTCAGGAGGAGCAGAAATGCAGCTTTATGGATCTACAGAGTTTTATCAAAAAAACTCCCAAGCTATATCCTGGACTGTTTCAACCAGACCACTCCTAGCTCCTATGCCCTAAGAAGCAACAATATCATCCTGCTCAAATTGCCCAAAGTCAACACCAAACTAGGGAGGGCAGCAATCAGCTATTCTCTAGCAATAGCATGGAATACCCTACAAAAATCCCTAAAACTGTCCATTATCATTCCATTTACATCCTTTAAGCAGCACTGTACAGCCATTTTCACAGAGGAATGCAGTTGCTACCGCTAGAGATAGAATAGTCATCCCACAAACCTATATTCCTTCATATATGACATATTCCTTCCAGTCAGACACCCTCAGTTTATGGCACCCAATATTTCCTTCACCATCCTTGTACTCATTATGTGTGTGACTGTCCTGACCCTCTTTGGGATATATATGTACTGTACATATTGTAGATATTAGTTTAACCTTCTCTTAACCAAATTTCAGCATGTGAATTCACTGTATATCATTGTGTTATAAACATCATTTTTTCTGTATATATAACTGTCTTATAAGTGTGTGATGTAATTGCTGTGTATCAACTCGAAACTTGACCTTATCAGGTCCATCTTGTAAATGAGCCTTGCTCAATGATGATCGCCTGAATAAATAAAGATTTGATTGATTGATTGATTGATTGATTGATTGATTGATTGATTGAACTTAACATCCAGGATCCCTCTCAGCATGGCTTTAGGCCAGGCTATTCATGCATGACTAACTTAATTGCTTTTTACAATCATATTAGTATAGGATTGGACAATGGTGTCCCTATGGACATGATACTGTTGGACTATAGTCATGCATTTGACAAGGTCTCCCATGATAAACTACTTGAGAAGCTAGAAAATATGGGTTTCTCTCCTTGTCTAGTCATGTGGGTCAATGAATGGTTCACAAGCAGTCTTCAAAGAATCAAAATCAACAATATTCTCTCAGATTCTGGTTCCGTTACGAGCAGGGTGCCCCAGGGTTCTGTTGCGGGCCCAACTTTATTTAACATTTTCATCAGTGATATGCAAGGTGGATCTGACAATTATCTTTCAAAATTCACTGATGATACCAAGCTGTGGAGGAGAGTTGGTGACTCCAATAGTATGGCCACTCTTGTTTCAGACTTGGAATCAGTTGAACTTTGGGCTAAGCATAACAACATGTCATTCAACCTAGATAAATGTGTAGTTCTACATTTTGGTAAAAATAATCCCAGAACAGTCTACCACCTTACTAATATCCCACTTAAATCATCTTACCATGAGGAAGACCTTGGTATTCTTATTAATAATAAACTATCTTTCAGTGACCATTGCACCAAAACTGCAAAGCTGCCAAACGGGCTACTGAAACAAATTCAACCCATATTTGTAACCTGAACCAAGCAGTGGCTTATCCCATTATATAGGGCTTATATTAGACCGTATATTGATTATGGGTCTCCCTTTTGCAGCCCATATCTAAAAGGAGATATAGCTCACCTAGAACAGATCCAAAGGAGAGCCACAAAAATGGTTCCAAGGTCAGTCAACTTAGACTATACAACAAGATTCCTTGCACAACAGAAGATGCCAAGGGGACCTACTTTTTGCATATAAAACACTGCAATCCCCAGAGCTTATGAGGCAATGTGGCCTCACATACTCAGATAGGTGTATTGTCCCCAAACTTCATAATAAGCAGCTTGAGGCTCAATCAGTCAAAACAGCAAAAAGGGGAACATTTTATTCCATACGAGTTCCTAGATTATGGAATTCTTTTCCCCAAGAACTGATGGACTCCAGTAATTTTTATTTATATAAAAAGTGACTAGACATCTCACCAAGAGACTGATGGCCCACATTATGTGGGGGACAGTCTTGATGGGCCTCAGCCTTCTTTTGTCCAACCAAACCAAGTAAACCAATTAATTTCCTCCATTCTGGCTAGAAGCTGAGGGTTCATATCTGACTCACTGGTGCACCGTCCACAAGACAGCCACCACCACATAACTACTGCCACTACTCTTATCTGCTACCCCAACCACTGAAAACTTAGGCAGGAGCAGGCAATCACCCCCTGCTCCTGGAAAACCATTGCAGTCAACCATGCGGCAAGGGAACTTCCCCCCTAAGATGCCAAAAGACCCCTGTATATATATAGCCAGGGCCGCAGTAGTGATCTCCAACTCATAGAGGCCCCATTGATGAGAAGAGGACATACATATTAAATAATGGATAAGGGCCAAAATGGGATAAATTAGTAAACCCAACCCTAGGTGTGGGTTACATCCCCCACTTAAATGGTCAGTCGACCCAGTAAGCACCACACACACACCAGGCTCCATGGACACATATTACCGTGAGGTATGCACAGTCCCTCACATAACAATGAGGCACATGGCACTGGTACACCACCAGAATGGTGAATTCCAAAATTAAACTTTATGGGACCTAAAACCGGGCATCCCCACCCCACCGATCAAAACGAGGACCTGTTTCTGGGTGTCCTTACCCCAAAACCAACAGGGACCTAAATCAGGTTTCTGCAGCCTCAACCACTGGTGATCCACCCACTACAGTTGCCCAGAACTGTCTACCTAGTACCAGAGAGGCAGCATCCTATTCCCTAAACTAGCACTACCTACCTAACAGAAATGCTGCATGCTGCTTAAAGCTGTTGTGCCCATTAAAAATACACTTCCACTTTAAATCATTTCAGGAACATTTAATCACATTCTAAACATACTCATTTAAACCTTCCCAATATTGACCCAAAAGGCAACCCCCCCCCAATAATTAACACATTTCTTTTGTTTATTTCAGTAACCATCACTGTAGTGCAAAGTCCCAGTCTGCATTTCTGCAGCGATGGAAAACAGTCTCAACAAAAGCTGCAAAAGTCCAAACACTGGACATTCATCAATGCATTTCCCTCCCTTAATAGCAGCACCAGGGTTCAGAGTCACAATATGTCCCTTGGAAGAAACAGTACTATAAAATAAAGGGTAACAATGGGAGGGCTTTAAGCATGAGGTTCAATGGGTGGAGCTGCTACGTCACTCCCCCATCAGGCTTATAAGGTCACTTATCCTGGGGCTCTTCAGGATTCATTTCTTGTTGCAGTCAGAGGCCACGGTTGCTGCCAGGTTGGTGGCGTCTTCTCATGCTCCATTCCCTGATCATGTGGGCTCCGGGTGCTCCTGCTTGCTTAGCAGGCTCGTTTATCTCCCCGTACGCTCTCACCTGTCTCCCCTTCATCGTTTCCATTGCCCTGCTCCCGCAACTTGCTTGCCACCATATCCCGATTGTTGGGTAATTTTATTTTTGCTGTCAGTGGAAGCACATCTAGGGGATTAGAGACAGGCTGCCAACCAGGATTAAGGGGCGGTGGAGGCACTGGATTAAAAAATTTCAGCTCGGGACTTCCATAGTCTGTTCCGTGCCTTCGTGCCAGTCCTTAACAGCTGTAGGGGAGGGTAGGAGGTCACATGAATCAAGGCTGAATCCGCAACTAACTATTCCTTGCAGCTCATAACTGGCTTGAAGAGAGGCAAAGGACCAGGGAATGGAGTTTACCACATGCAGTGTGCACTGCTTTGCTTGGTGATACAGGGCATCTGGAGCCTGGAAGCATTCTCGAGGACACAGGAGTGATGCTATAATTTAAATTTTGTTGTACAGTTTCCCCTAGCATACAGTTGTGTTTCTTTCCTTTTGTGGAGCAGCTTAAGGGAAATGCTATAGTCTCTTTGCTTGGTGTATTGTTTTGGGGCTCTTCTGAATGGAGCTGATGGCACACTTATGCCGTCTTCAAATTGAGAAACCACCCGCACTTCCGGGTTTGCCGTCACCCGCCCAACCTGGTTCGCACAGTTCCTTCGTTCTGCTACCACATCCTATTTCTGCATGTATTTCAGCCTGAACTCATATGTCTCATGAACAGCTTTATAGTGGGATGTGGGCTCTGCTGCATATAGGACCCGCTGGCCAGTTGGCTATGGAAGTTGGGGCCACTCTGTGTGTATGGCTGGGCTGTATCCTGGCCCCAATCCTGTCCTGCATCTATTGGGACAGACACAAAGCAATTATAGTGTGGGGTTGCAGGAAGCAGGCTGTTGGTTAACTAGAATCTGCAGCTTATCCAGTAGGTAGGGAAATGGGCAGACTGGGTGGGCCAAGTGGTCCTTTTCTGCCATCAAAGTCTATGTTTCTATGTTTCTATGTAGCTCAGTTACTTATACACCTACTGCACTCTCCTATGGATCTCTGCAGCACTCGGCCCTAGGCTGTGCCCGGCACTGGCCTCTGATGCTGATTTGGTTCTGTACTCATTATCTCTTTCTGGCCTCCTAGGTAAGTTGAATATATTCTATGCCTCTCTGAACTCATAAAGCTTTCGCATACCTGTACATATCAGTCGAGCTATGTTTTTTTCTGACTCCTAAGAAATCTCAATGTGCTGGCTGGTAGGGACCTCTATAATCATGTCTGTCAGATTATTCATTCAGTTGGGTATGACTGTCTCTATTCTTGACAGCTGGGAACAACATTTCAATGCACAGTCTGTACTCAGTATAAAAAAAAAATAATGCTTTCTCGATTTGCCATTACTCTGACTGCTACTCCTGGGCTCCCACCAACCATCTCTAGCCTATTTCAGCCCTGGCATCATCTCTGTCAATTCCTACTCACCGCTGTCTTTCCACCCTACTCATTTCATGATATTCTTCGATCGGATGTGCCCGGCACCCCGCTTACTCAACTCAATCTACTCCCTCTACTTATCCTGCCTGCCTTTGGGTCTCTGTCACTTATCTAATGACCCTTTGCTTTCTTCTGGGCCCTATGTTCCTCATCGAACTGCCCCATCGAGTGCTCAACCCAAACATGTGACTTGCAGCCCTCTTGCTGCATGTATCAGGTTCGTGACTCTGGTCATCATTCACTCATCCTTACCTCTCCATACTTCCTAGCTTTCGAGCATCTAGTTCCCGATGAAGGTCTCATCATTCACGTCCTATAATCAAGCATGCTGACATGCCTTCCTGTCCATCACCCTTTGCTAAGGGCTGACTGAAGGCTCTCCCCCATCGTTCAAGTTCCTTTTCGAGCTCATTTCTGAATCTACAGCCTTCCAAGGAGCCTACTTAATCACATTGCTCTATCAAGCATACCACCATCATCCAAGTTCATTTTCAAGTTCATTTCCTGTCTCTTATTCCTCTCATGAGGTCTTACGCTACCTTATCAACCCGCTGTGCCCCTGCTGCACTCATCATCGTCCATCTTCATCATCTTCAGTCTTCTCATTTTGGACTGCTGCACTCCTGCAGTGATCATCAGCAGTCTTCATCATCCTCAGTCCTCTCATGAGTGCATCTGGATATCCCTTGCTCCCCTGACTTCTACATGGATCTACTCCTTCCCATCAGCTCCTCGGCATACCCCTCTCAAAGCCCTGTTGCCTCATGTTCTTTCTTTGATCGGTGCTTTCTTTTGGGGTTTATGCTATCCAGTCATCATCTTTCCTACTCGTATTCTTCTCTTTAATGACATACATCCTTAAATCAAATGTCATCAACCTGGAGGGAAGGCGACCTAGGCCTTGAACCCCAAGAGGTATCCTCCTTAAAAGGGGGTTTTCCTCTCCTCCATGCCAATGATCATAATATTAGTTAAAGTTAGTGCTTGCTTAGGTTAATTAGTTAGGTTGTGCTGTTGGACGGGGGTGGATGGTGGCCCCGTCTTTCCCCTCTCTCCTTAGGAAGTCTGACCTTAATCATCTTCTCAGAATTCATTCATTAATCATCCTCACCTCTTTGATGGGTGACACCAGACTGGGTATTCTTTTTTGGGCTTCTTCCTAAGCTACCTTTAGCTGACTCAATCATTCCCGTGGCATCTGTAGGGGGATCCCTCCTCTAGGGTTTCTTGTGTCATACCCCTACAGAGTGGTATCTCCCATGGATAGAGAGGCGGAAAGCCACAAAAGTAAATCAAGTTACACAAGCATCGTCTCATCTTATCCCATTGCATAAGCATATTGAATGGGAGGGCTTTAAGCCCAAGGTTCAATGGCCGGAGCAACTACGACACTCCCCCATCAGGCTTATAAGGTCACTTATCCTGGGGCTCTTCAGGATTCATTTCTTGTTGCCCACCTTCCACCCCTCCTCCTCCAGTGGCTTGTCTCTTACCTGTGAGCTTCTTCCTAAGCTACCTTAAGCTGACACAATCATTATTGTGGCACCTGTAGGGGGGAACCCTCTTCTAGAGTTCCTTGCGTCGTACCCCTACAGAGTAGTATATCCCATGGATAGAGAGGAATAAAGCCGCAAAAGTAAATCAAGTTACACAAGCATCATCTCATCTCATCCGGTTGTGAAAGCACACTAAATTTACATAACAAAACATGCTGTTTATTCATCATAGCCAAGTCGCTGCACCCAAATGAAACTAAATGAGGTAGATAGAGAAAATGGATAGTCTCACCCATTTACTGCAGTCAGAGTCTTAGTTTAGAGATCACTTGAAACAGCACCTTTGGAGGAGAAGATGGATATACTGCAGACCACCAAAATCTTTAGCTCTGAGAGAAATAGTTAGTGGAGGTTTGGTGGTAGCTGACCAAAACAGTCCACAGCTTTCACATAGGCGTCATACCTTTTTCCCATCAGATCCTGGATGATAGCATATGTCTTAAACAAACTGAGACCTTCGCACACGTAGCTGGCACATTTGCTCTTCTCTGTGTTCTGAATTCATTGGAGGGTGTAGCTGGTGCTATCAGGGCCCAGAAGGAGTTTCTTATATAGCTTATCAAGGGTACCAAATGCACCCAGTCCTGACAATGTTCTTCTGTAATATCCCACAGTCTCTCCAGGAGGTAGGGGTAAACATATTGGGGGTCGTCACACCGGATCTTCTTTCAGATGATATGTTCCTCTTGGCTCTATTCAGGCAATTGTCTTATGCTGCAATGAGGGGCCTGCCCATCTGGAAGCCACACACCTTCCCTGTACCTCCTCACATTATGATCTCCATTAGTTTGGCCTTCATAAAGCTTCCTCCAACACCAGCACTTGTTGGCTAAACTAGGCTGGTCCTTTCAGGACATGACATACAGGGACTCATGTTGTGAAGGAATGTAACTTTCTAGATCACCATCACTAACATGACTCGCTCCCTTAAACAGTGGCACATCACTTGCAACCATGCCAGGCTTCTCAGGGGTGGACAAAGGTGAAGTTGGTCCATTCAGTTCCTCGTCTAGCTTCTCCACAGTTATAACAGCTAAGCCAGTGGGCTCAAGGGGCAAACAAGGCAAAGGCTGAGCTGGCTTTTCAAAGACCTTTGGACTTAGAATCTTCATATGAGCTCCACGCCCAAGGCCACATCCACGGCCGGGGGGGGGCAGTTTCGCTCCTGATGCATCCACTTTTTGCACAGCTATACAACCAGGCTTCTCTGTTTCGTTTGTGTGCTTCTCAGTCTCAGACTTCACAGATTACAGGGTGAAGCTTCTGAGCTAGCAGTAGATGCAGTTACAGACCCCTGCTTTTCCCAACTCTCCAGTGCAGACTCTGTAGAGATGGCTGATCCCCCAAGCCTGCTTAGCCAGGGGAAAAACTTTGAATCTACAGTGCCATGGGCCTGTTGTTGGCAGCTAGAACAGACCAGCATAAATGTTACCCCTAGCCCCTCAGATCTACACATAACACACCTGGCAGCTGTAGACATTTCCACCATCCTCCAGAGTCACTTCAGCATGGCCAATGGTACATTAACTTTTGAGGGATGTGGAGCAGTAGCCATTCTCATTCCCTTCCAGAATTCAATGAGAAGAATAGATCTCTAGTCAGATAAACTCAGTGCTGCACTCCAAGTGTCTTCACACACTGTCCAGTCGTTCACAGCTCACTCCTCCACCCTGATCACAAATGTGCTCACTGCCATTCCAGAGTCCAATGAACAAGCACCCTCTGGCAACATTTGTACATGCTCGCATGTGCTAGCCAGAAGCCTGTGATCTTCACAGACTCCAAGGCACCACAGTACTCCAAAAAAGGTGAGAATTTCTTACTGTGTGCCACATTGTCCTGTTTTCGAATCTGTGCTGGGCACAAATGGTCACACTCCAAACTTCACGTCCAGCATCCAGTCCAACATCAAGGTATCACAAAAATTACATCCTGGATGAATCCCCACATTTGCAAGCCCCCAATCCCCATGTCTTGGGGTATACAAGCTGGTAAGTAAAGGGAAGGGGGGGGTCACAACAGCAAAAGCCACAGTTCAAATTTATTAAATGGAGGATCTTACTGAGGTTGGCTGTGTTGCTGGGCTCTTCTGTGCCACTGGGGTGCTTCTTCAGGTGCTGGGCTGTGCAGAACTTAAAGGGTTAAATAGCATAATCTTTTTAAATAACAGAATGTCCACACCCAAAATGTCTTTCTATAACAGGGGATTCCATTTAATCAGGAACATGACCAGCTTCCAGACATATTTATGAAATTGATTACTCTGGGCCCAGGAGACCACAGCAGAGTTCACAAGCAGTAAGCAGTGGTTCCTCATGATCGTGAAGACCCACCCACCCTTTCACAGTTAATTCTCGGGCCAGGTGACCACATCTGGGTTTTAAGCAGCAGCAGCAATAGGGGCTGTGTGACCGTCCCAACCTAGCGGTAGCATTTCATCTCACTGGCATATTCACTGTCCCATAGTCAAATCTCTCATCTGACATTTCAGGGTATACATCTTCATAACTTCATAAACACATTTAATGCAGTATGTAATATCTATGCCCCCTACACTATATGAAAGATCCATGCTTACAAGAGCCCCTTGATCACCCCCCAGCCACTAGCCCTCACGAAATATAGCTCTGGCACCCCAGCAGACTACCAGAATTATAGAACTGCCTGCAATAAGTGCATCTGGGCTATATGTAAGGCCAAAAAACAATCACTTTAAGAGTGAACTGACAAACTCCTGGGGCAACAGCCATCTGTTCTGGGAGAATATTAAGTCTGTATCCTGCAAACCCAATAAAGCTCCTCCCACCTTTCTGAACATTGAGGGTCATCCAATGCAGGATCACTATCACATAGCTAATGTTTTCAACAAGGTATTTACAGACCTCAGCGGCATGCTGCCTCCTAGCTTCCTCCAACCCCCAACTGATATATACCCCACACAAAACCCAGGGACCCAATCAATCTCCTACCCACCTTTTACCTCAGAGTTATCACCCCTCACGAGGCTAAAAAATACCTCATAAAAGCTCTCTGAAATTCCAGGACTAGTAGTGATCAGCTTGACCTCAGACTAGTTAGACTCACCCTGGACATAATTCTCACTCCCCTCACCAAAATCCTAAATCTTTCCCTGATATCTGGCAAATTCCCATGGATCTGGAAGGCGATGGTGGTCACCCCTGTCTTTAAAAGTGGAGATAGAGCCAACTTTGCAAACTACTGCCCAATATCAATCTTACCCCTCTCTGAAAGGCATTAGAGAGCACTGTTTCTGACCAACTGACAGAATATCTAGATAAATACAAACTGGAATGCTGGCAACAACACAGCTTTCACAAACAACACAGTAATACAACTGCTCTAGTCAAGTATACCAGCTTTATTCACAATGCCCTGGACAGAGGGCTCTTGGTGTGGGGCTATGTAGATTGATCTCACCAAGGTCTTTGACACCATAAACCATAATCTGCTCCTGGATCAGCTCTCCCTTTCTGGCCTATCCTCTGAATCTGTAGACTAATTCAGGAGCTACCTCACCAGAAGGATCCAAAAAGTGAAAATACAAGACACCTGCTCCGAAAACTGTAGTGTCACCACAGGGGTTCCCCAAGGCTCTATCCTTGGCCCTCTACTGTTCAGTTTATTACTAAAAAGCCTCCCACAATCTATAAATGACCACATTCTGTTTTACGCAGATGATGTGGTCCTGTATTCATCTAATGATGACCCTACTATACTTGAAAAGCAAATGCTGGCTAATTTCTACTCTGTAGAGCATTGGTTCCTTCAATCCAAATTACTCCTTAATTACAAAAAAAAAACAAGACAATGTTATTTGCATCTTCACGTAACAAACACTGTACTCACCAACTCCACATTCTTAACAGCCAGAACTCTCCCCTTGAAATGGTTCAAACGTTTCAATACCTGGGAGTGACACTAGACAGCACCCTATCATTCAGCCAACATATTGATTCAGTTGCAAAGTCATCCAATGCAAAACTGGGACTACTGTACAGACATTGTCAATATCGTACTGCTGAAGCACTAAAAATTGCACTAAACAGCTCAGTGCTCTCAGTGATCGACTATGGGTTAACAGTCAATGGGGCTGCCTCCCAGTCCTCACTAAGACGTATCAGAACAGCGCTTAACAAAGTATGTCGTCTAGTCCTAGGTGTACCCCGCCTCACCCACACCTGTGAGCTATACTCGCAGATGGGGTGGCTCAAACTTGTTTGCGGCATTCAGTATCAAGTTTGCCTTCTCGCCAAGAAATCTACTCTTGGATTTGCCACTCTGGGAATGCAAAGCCTCCTTAACTGGCCTAACACCACAAGATACATCGGGGGGAAAACAATTCGACCCTAAGCGTCCCCTTCTGCCGAAACATGCAAGGTCAATTGTCCTATGAGTACCAGGTGCCTCTATGGCTCAATGCACTTGACATAGGCATTACAAAAGAAGTAAAGCTAGGACCTTTTAAATCTAAACTCTGTGTGGCCCTAACCTCAAACAGCAACTGCAATTGTGGTATCTAATACCCCTTCAATCTACTCTTCTGTCATCAGTCTTCCACCTTCCTACTTACCCTCTAATTTTGCTCCTCTCCCCTCCCTACTTTCTGTTCTACCCCCCCCCCGGCTCTCCTCCTCCTCTCCCTCTCATTTTTCCCCTTTCTACCCTCCACCTCTGCTGTTCTGCATCCCAGTGACACTCCTAATCCCTCATCCCCTCTCCTCTCCCTCCTCTCTGTACCTCCTTCTTGTTTCAACCTTTGTTCCCCCTTACTCCCACCCACCCCCTCCCTGCCCCAGGCTTTCTCCATGCTCACCCATCCTCCACTCCCACCCTTTCTCTGCCCATAGTCATCCCTTTGCCCCTCCCTCTGCCCTCTCCACCCCTTCCCTGCCCTCCCCATTTTCTCATTTCATCGACCCCTCCCCATCTTCTGCAATTTTTTCTTGTTCACCATTTCCCTCATTTTGACTTTTGTTCATCTCCCCCCCATAGGTTTCAGGGTCTCTGCCTTGTCACTTCTCACACTGGTAACATGAGCCTCCCTGCTGTCTATTCTTATTAGCACTTCAGACAATAGAATTGATCCTTTAACATGTTCTGGCAACCTAGATAAGTGTTTTCATAGCTTACCTAATTTTAGTTCTGACGTACACCGAGTTTCCTGAAACATCATATTTTGCTAACTGCCTTATTTTCTTAACTGGGCCAAATGTCCTAACATAGAAACATAGAATTGACAGCAGATAAGGACCGCTTGGCCCATCTAGTCTGCCCATTTCCCTACCTAATGGATAAGCTGCAGATCCTAGTTAACCAACAGCCTACTTCCTCCTACCCCCCCCACTAGAATTGCCTTATGCCTGTCCCATGCATTCTTGAATTCCCCCACTGTTTTTGACTCTTTGACTTCCTCAGGAAGGCCATTCCACGCATCTACAACCCTCTCTGTGAAGAAATACTTCCTCACATTACCTCTGAGCTGTCCCCCCTCTATCTTCAAATTGTGCCCCCTTGTTCTTGCACATCTCTTTTTCTGAAAGATGCTACCCTCTTGGACTTTGTTGATTCCACTGAGGTATTTGAAAGTTTCTATCATGTCCCCCCCTCTCCCTCCTTTCCTCAAGGCTATACATCATAAGCTCCTTTAGTCTTTCTTCATATGTCTTCTGGTGCAGACCCTGCACCATTTTGGTTGCCCTTCTTTGGACAGCCTCCACCCTATGTTGTTGCGGAGATTGGGTCTCCAGAACTGTACACAGTACTCCAAATGTGGTCTTACCAACTATCTGTACAGAGGGCCAACAGCTTCCCGTTTTCTACTGGTGATGCCTCTCCCTATGCATTCCAGCATCCCCTCAGCCCTCCTTATTGCCTTCTCACATTGCTGGCCCATCTTTAGGTCATCTGATATGACTATCCCCAGGTCCCTTTCTATTTTTGTTTTTGTCTCTATCTCACCCCCCATTGTGTGCTCTTGCCCTGGGTTTTTGTTTCCCAGGTGCATTACTTAGCACTTCTCTGCATTGAATCTAAGTTGTCATACATTTGACCATTCCTCCAATCTTGCCACGTCCCTTTTCATCCTTTCCACCCCACCTTGCATATCAACCCTGTTGAAGATCTTTGTGTCATCTGCAAAGAGACATACCCTCCCCTCCAGTCCCTCCACAACATCACTTATAAAGACATTAAAAAGGACTGGCCCCAGTACTGAACCCTGTAGTACCCCACTAGTAACCCTCCTTTCTTCACTGTGGACTCCATTTACTATTACCTGCTGTGTCCTGTTGTCCAGCCAGTGTTTTACCCAGACTACCACCCTGAGATCTACTCCCAGGCTGGCTAATTTGTTTGTTAATCTTTTGTGAGGGACTGTGTCAAATGCCTTGCTAATGTCTAGGTAGGCCATGTCCACAGCCCCTCCCTGGTCTATTACTTTAGTCACCCAGTCAAAGAAATCGATTAGATTCATCTGACATAACCTTCCTGCTGTGAATCCATGCTACTTTGGGTCCTGTGCCCCACTGGCCTCTAGGTACTCAACAATTCTTTCTTTTGAGAAGTGATTCTATCATTTTCCCCTCCACTGAGGTCAAACTAACAGGTCTGTAGTTTCCTACGTCTGCCTTGCTCCCACTTTTGTGAAGGGGAATCACATCTTCCCTCCTTCAGTCCTCAGGTATCACCCCATCCTCCCATGATTTGTTAATAAGTGTGGTCAGTGGTGTCACTAGGTCCTCCCTTAGTTCTTTTAGTATTCTAGGGTGAATCCTGTCAGGCCCCATTGCTTTGTCCACCTTGAGTTTTAGGAGTTATTTCAGGACTCTTCTGTCAATGGACTGGCGTCAACCCCACTACCCAGAGTGCTTCTATTTTTTGGTTGAGGAAACTCCTTCTCCTCCTCTTCTTCTTTTGTGAATACTGAGCAAAAGTATTCATTCAGTATCCCTGCCTTTTCACTGTCTCCCTCTGCCCACCTCTGCTCTCCTTTATTAATCTTCACTATCCCTCCCTTAACCTTTCTATGCTCCCTAATGTACCAATAAAAGATTTTATCCCCCTTCTTAACTGAGTTGGCTATCTTTTCCTCGGTTTGGGCCTTTGCTTTTCTGACTGCCTTCCCTGCTTCTTTCTGCTTTAATTGATACAGTTCCCTGTCATGCTCCTTCTGTAATTCCTTATACTTTTTGAATGCAGCCTTTTTCTCCTTAACCTTCCCTGACACCTCTTTTAAGAACCATAGTGTTTTTTTATTCAGCTTTGTTTTCTTTATTTGTTTCACACAAAGGCTTGTTGCCTCCATGATGGCAGTTTTAATTTTTCTCCATTGTTCTTCCACCCCTCCTTTCTGGCCATTTGCTAATGCATTCCTCAGGTATTCACCCATTAAGCCAAAGTCAGCCCTTTTAAAGTCCAGTATCCTTGTCTTTGTATGGCTTGTCTCCATGGTTGTGTTTATTGTGAAGCACACTGTGCAGTGGTCGCTAGTTTCCGGATGTCTACTGACTTCTAAATTTGTGATCCTCTCTCCATTTGAGAGTACCAGGTCTAATATTGCTCCCTCCCAAGTGGGTTCCACCACTAGCTGTCTAAGGCATGCCTTCTGTAGGGCATTGAGAATGACCCTGCTCTTGGATGTGGCTGCAGTCCATATCGTCCAGTTAATATCTGGCATATGCAGGTCCCCCCCAACAGTATCTCCCCTTTTTCAGCCATTTTGAGAATGTCCTCTATCATTTTCTTGATCATTTCCTCCCCTTGAGATTGGGGTCTGTATACAACCCTTGTGCAGATTGTGATGCCATTCTCTGTCTCCAAGGTGACCCAGAGTGCCTCTTGTCCTCCCCTTTACTTTTTAGTTCTGTAGCTTTGATCCCTTCCCTTATGTAGAGAGCTACTCCACCTCCTCTTTTACCCTCCCTGTCCCTTCTGTAGATTGTGTACCTTGGTATGTTGACATGCCAGTCATGGTTCTCCATGTACCATGTTTATTCATATAATCAGGCATCTAAAAAGTGGAAAGAGAAAGGATGGGACATGCTTTTTCACTATACATTACTGGCCAAATTTAGGAAATTGTTGAAAATATACAAGGTACAAGAAGGATCATTGAGTAGAATGAAAATATTACAAATGACTCAAATGAAAGCTGGTATGAAGAAAATATTATCTAGAAAAGGAATTTCCATCATATCCAAAATACATGGAATAAAGAAAATGATAATGGACTTTCTCCAGAAGAATGGAATAACATAAGGTTATTTAATAATAATATATATGTTTCAGCAAAAAATAAGGCAATTCACTATAATATTTTGAATAGAGCATATTTAACTCCCACACGGTTGACTAAGATTAACAACGAATATTCGGATTTATGTTGGCATGGTTGTTATCAGCGTGCAACAATAACTCACTGCTTATGGTCATGTCCTAAAATTAGACCTTGGTGGGAAAATATACAGAAAATTCTTCAAACATTATTGGTGATGGAAATTCCTTTGCGGATGGATGTATTTTTATTCAGTAATTTTAACAACAGAATCTTCCATGAAATAGAGAAAAAAAAATTCACTGGCAACAATGGCTTTAAAACGACTAATATTAGAAAACTGGAAAAAAGATAAAATACCCATTTTTCAACATCATAAATGGATTTATACATTTAAGGAAACTTTACAATATGAAGAAATTATTTATACTATCGACTTTAATCTAGATGATCTGACTGGGAAAACATGGAAATAAATTATTAATAATATCCCTCCCCTTTATTAGTTAAGTTTAATTACTCGAATAATTATTGTAAATTAGTCACAGTTCCCATAGTCATTATATATTAGATATGCTTGTATATTTTCAGTTAGATGTCCCATGCTTAAATGGCCTAGTACATTTTGTCTAAAGATTCTAAAAAAAGAACTAAAAATGTTGGGGGGTTAGAGAGACCTGTAGAATTGTATAGCACAGTGAGTCATATAGGACAATATTTGTATAACAATATTTAAGAAATTATTTGTTTTTTTATACATCGTCTGGACAACTTAAGTATTATATTGTCCGATGTGTCACTGTCTTGATGAAATTATAATAAAAAAGTTTTTGAAAAAAAAAAAGGAATATGAACAAGATCTGATTTTTAAGCAAAACACTAATAAAAACAGAAATATAGAAGTTAATGGCAGAAAAAGTCCAGTGGTTCATCCAGTCTGCCCATAACACCTTATCACACCCAAGACCTTCTGTCAATAAGGGGTCTTTCTCTAAACTATCAACACCCCAATTTTATTACTACCCCCCCAGGGTAACTACTATGCCCTTAGCTCTGTCCCATCCATGTCTGAAACCATGAATGATTCTGGTGCCCACTATGCCAAGGATCATTCTAACAGTCGGTAACAATGTTTAATTACCTAGGAGTTATCCTTGACCAGTAATTCTCCGTGGCATGTCATGTTGAAAAAGTTAAACAAAAACATTAATCCAAAGCTGTGTTTCAAGTTTAGAAACAAGAATTTACTGACCAAGGAAGAAAAAAGATTGTGTCCCCACATTCGGGGGTAAGGGGACTTGGCCTGCATCTCTGATTGAAATGGTGGAGGGCATGGCCTTGGGAACTCCTGTGTTTAGAAATAAGATTAAGTTCCTTGGGAGCTGCTTTGCACTCAGTTTTAGGGGTTGCTTTTCCTGTTGTTACTACCTTGAATTGGATGGATTTACTGCACTTTTATGGCTGGTAGAAGGTAATAAGCTACACTGACTGCCAAGGTTCATGCACTTGACTTTAACTTGTGAGATATGCCAAAGTTCATTTGTGCACATGAATTGAAAGGTGTTGTGTTTAAGAGGGACATCAGAAAGTATTACTTCTCAGAGAGGCTGGTGGAGCCTTGAAATAGATTACCTCCAAAGGTGGTGGCTGAAAAGTCAGTATCAAGCTTTAAGCATGGGTGGGACAAGGATTGGGAACAAACACATGGCACTGGCAAGGGCTTGACTGGGTGCCCAGGAGGACAGAACACCGGTGCACAATAGGTCCTGGGATACCTCACTTGGGCAGTCTCGATGGACCACAGGTCCCCTTCTGCCATCGTCTTCTATGTTTCTATGTTTCTAATTGGAAGAAGCAAAAGAAATGCCTGATTCTTTGGGCCAAATTTTCAGTGGCTGACTGAGAGCTTGCACCTACCAGATGACATTCTCGCAAGTAGAATGTCATAGGGCAAAACCACACAACAGGAACAACGTGAGTCAAAATGGCTACAGGGTACACAATGCTGCACAATGGATATAGTGCGAGACCCTGTAGCTATTTCTGGGAAAGAGGGTAAGTGGTCTATTGGAGGGTGGTCCGCCAAGCAGCTGCCACAGCTCAGGAAGTAGAGCCATCGGTGCTGGAGGGCAACGGAGCAGCTGTGGACCGGGGTTCTATTCCTGATCCCAGAGCAAGTAAACAGTTTCATTTTTTTATTGTCTTGTGGTGCCCCCCAGCAAGGTTTAGCCCTCTCCCTGAGTTGCCCCCCCGGAGGAGATTATTTTAGTAGCAGGGGGTTTGGGGTGCAGCCCCCCCGTAACAGGGGTGCGGGGGTGGAGCTCCTCTTAGGAAACAAAGATATTTGTTTTTTCCTGGTGGTTGCTGTTTAGACAGCGAGGTATAGTGCCGCACTGTTTTGATATGCTACATTATGACCCTGTGCTGGGCTTGCATCATGTGCTGTGTCACACCCTTGCACAGTTGCTGCTGCACCAAGGCCGAATGCCTCAGTTGCACCTTTTTTTATAATTTCAGGTGCAGCTCCCACAGTTGACTTGCTTTATGGCAGCTTACAGCAAAGTTCAGCCACAAGCTGTGTGGTCAAGGCCCCAGAATTGATGCACTTGAGACCAAAGAAGTTGACCTAGCAGGCATCAATTGGCCTCAAGCGATTGAAAATCCATTTTTTTTGCTGCAAACCTGGTACACCATATAGTTGACTCACCCCAGGCTTGTGGCATATTTCAGGGCTTTGAGAATCTGGCCCCTGGTGTAACGTACTGAATGTAAAACTCCAAAGTATGGTTCTGTATGATTTATCCAACATTATAGATATATGGAGAGCTAAATGTTATATAAATACTGGTGAGCATTTTTTCCCTTTGGGAAATCCAGTTATAATTTCCCATTATAACCTACTGGTTGTAGCAGCAATCATGTGCCAGGTTGTAGAGTATACAGTACAATATACAGTATAGTTGTATAGTATATAATATAGTATAACAGTCAAGACTGGGACACTCTCGCTGGCAAATTTTAATGTCTGCAGCCTCCTCAATAAACTTGATTCCCTCGCCACATGGGTTACCCTTCACAACCCTGATATCATATCAGTTATTGAGACTTGACTATCCCCCAAGATACCAGACTCAGTAATATTAATTCCCGGATACACTGTTTTCAGACAAGACAGGCTTTCCAAGAAAGGTAGAGGCTGTGCCATTTACGTAAAAGAGTCCCTTAAGGGACATGTTATCAGTGTGCCACATCCTGAGAACAGCATCCAGGTTCTTGCCACCAAGATTCTGCTTTGGGCTCACAACAAAACCCTAACAGTCATCTCTGTCTACATTCCTCCCAAACTGACCAACCTAGGCCTAAACACCATATTGGATGTTAGCCATTCCCTGGATCAGAACTTGGAAACAATCCTGCTTGGTGACTTCTATGTCAACTGGCCTTCCCCCAGTGAAAATAAATTTAAGGACACCCTGACAGCCACAAACTACTTGCAAATGGTCCAATCACCCACCCTGGTTAACTACAGGGCAGCGACCACAACATTTTTGGATTGGGTACTCTCCAGCCACCGGAATCACATTGCAAAAGCTGTAGTTCTTCCTGACTACATAAGTGACCACTCCCCAGTCCTGTGCTACTGGACTAAGAAATTCACAAAGCCTCCTCCCAAAATGATTAACAGCAGAAAGATTACTCCTGGGCATCTTGGGCCTCTTAAATCACTCCTTTGAGAACACGACTGGACACCAATTAACTCAGCCCCGATGTGGACACCACCCTCGATTACTTTATCCATACTTTTAACACTACCTGTGATGCCCATGCCCCTTCAAGAAACATAAGATTAGGGGCATCAATAACCCATGGATTAACTTTGATCTTCTTGAGCAAATAAGGTCCTGGGATCAGCTCTGGCTCTGTGACAAGGCGATGGGCACCCAGGCTGATATCCAAGCCTATAAAGCAGCAAGAAATGCATGTACAAGAGAAATTTACAATGCAAAACCCAGCTACTATAAGAGTGCTCTAGCCAAAACATGGAAAGATGGGAGGAAGTTCTGGACCAACCTTTCTGAAATCACAGAGAAAGGCCTCAGAGTGCCACCCTCAATGCTCAACCTAAATGACAACATCACCACTGATCAAGTCACCATGGCCAATGTGTTTAACATGGCTTTCACTGACCTTAGTCAGGTGCTACCCTCAACCTTCTTTGACCACCCTCCAGATGCTCTAAGACCTGGGAGTGCAAGTACAATGCAGGGGCTCCCGCCATTCTACTTTAAAGTTATCTCTGAGGATCTAACTAAAAAGCGCCTACTCAAATTACTTGGGAGGTTCAGATCCAGTGGTGATTCCCTAGATTGGAAACTCCTTGCCCTCACCTTAGTCAAGGTCCTTACCCTGCTCATTGAAATCCTTACCTGGTCACTCATGCTCTTGCAGTTCCCCCAAAAATGGAAATCTGCAGTGGTAACACCAATCCACAAAGCTGGAGATAAGACCAACACTAGCAACTTCAGACTCATCTCCATCATTCCCCCCCTCTCCAAAGCCCTGGAGAGAATAGTTGCTGACCAGCTTGCCGAATACTTTATGAAATACAACCTTCAATGCACTGATCAGCATGGCTTTCGTAAGGGGCACAGCACCACCACAGCTCTCCTCAAATTCACCTCATATATCCATATTGCCCTGGACCTGGGGTATCTTGTCAGTGCCATCTTCATCGACTTGACAAAGGCATTTGACACCGTGAACCACTATCTGCTGATTGAACAATTGTCTCACTTAGGACTCTCAACTGACACCACACAGTGGTTTCATAGCTACCTGTGTAATTGAACCCAACAGGTTAGAATTGGGAAATCCCTCTCAACCCCCCTCCCTGTCCACTCTGGAGTCCCTCAAGCATCCATCCTGGCCCCTTGCTTTTCAGTATCTTTCTAAACAATCTCCTGTCATCATGTTATGATAGACTACTTCTATATGCAGATAATGCAGTTATCTTTACCTCCCACCCTGATCCATCCCTTCTACAGTTACAGCTGCAAGCAAGCTTTTTGGAAGTGGAGATCTGGTTTACATCCCATAAACTCATCCTTAACTACAAAAAAACAAAAACAATGATGTTCCATGGCACCCACAAGCAAACATAAAACCAGTGGACTATCTATCCCAAACAGTGAAGGGACGGTACTGGAGCAAGTTCATTGATTTAAATACTTGGGGGTGACCCTTGACTGCACTCTAGCTTACTCAGAATATATTGATAACATTGCTAAAATTGAGAACACCTGCTTAGGTCTGCTATACCGACATAGAAACTGCCTCACTGCCAAAGCCCTAAACACTGCTATTCAGAGCTCAGTTACCACAATAATTGACTACGGGCTAGTGATATATTGATCTGCCACAGACACTGCTCTTCAACGCATTTCCACAGTACTCAATAAGGCCTGTCACCTATTGACCTCTGCCCCCTGCCTGTCACACACCTGTGATATCTACAAACAAGCAAATTGGCTCCATCTGTCAGGCAGTCTTAAGTATCAGACATGCATCCTAGTGAAAAAGATCACCCTGGATCTGTTATCTCCAGGGGTCCTGTCACTAATGGCTCTACCTGGAGGATCCCGTCATACCAAAAGCTTGGAAAGTCTTACTTTCTCCGTTTCCCACAGTCACACTACTCAAGGACAATGCTCCTTCAAACCCAGAGCCTCCTCCTGGTTCAACTTGCTTCCTCCTGAAGTTACCAACAATAATACACTGGGCACTTTTAATAGCAGTCTTCGATAGCATCTTGTTGCCAGGGTCTCCTGTGACTGTTTCTGTCACATACACTCTCTCAATTTCACCCCTCCCACCCATCTCCTCCCTTCCCCCCTCCCCTCACCCTCTTCCTCTCCATTTGGCAGTGCTCTACTCCCCTTTCTCCTCCCCCTCATCTTAACTCCTTTTTTCTGCCCCGAAGACACTACCACCTGTGCCTGCCCTCCTACCCATAGCTCTTGTCTCCCTAAAATTTAACTTACTCTTGTCTTGTACTGTATATGCCAACAAAATACCTCTATTCACCCCTACTTCCTCTTGCTCCTGTCCTACCTACTCCCCTACCTTTTACTTGCCTTTCTCAGCCTTTGACTCCCTAAATTTTAATTCACATATGATTTCAATTGTTTTTGCTAACTAATGTACCTGACAAAGCAGCTCTGATTTACCAGAATTGTAACACCTTTGACTGTTGTTGTAATTGTTTCTCCAATGTGGAACCTTTGTCAAAGAGCCTGGCTCAAAGGTGTTATCCGAAACTCTAATAAATAAATAAATAAATAAAGGTTTCCAATGTTTCATACATGCACCAACCTCCTGTCTTCCCTTCCTCAGCAGCAGTGGCCATAACTTACTGCTGGACACGTCATTGCAACTCACACTTGGTTGTAAGTTAAATTAAAAAAAAAAAAGGGAACTGATCTGGCTATATTTACTTAAGAACTGACTATAAAATAAAAAAATAAAAAGGGAAGAAAGTTTCCAGCTTCTTCCGATCACAGACCACGCTTTATCCTGACCATGGCTGAAGAGAGATGTATCTATATTTTATACAACTGTTATGGTGAAAAAATGTTCCATAGCAATTATATAAAATAAAGGTTAGTTAGGTGTGTAAAACTTAAATTTTACACACATACTCAGTGCGGGATGCCTTTATAAACCCCTCGAGCTTCACTCTTGGGGTTTATGAGGCATCCCACACATTGAGTGTGTGTAAAATTCTAGTTATAACCCCCTACCCAACCATTATTCTATAGTTAATCAATGTCAAACAGAAATTTGGATTTCAATAGATAAAGTGATTTGTCAGTTGTTGGAGCTTGCAGGGCCTTACCAATAATAGCAGAAAATAAAACTGTACATAATCAGGAATGCTATTTAGAGGTTGCAATAAAGATGGAGCACAGGCAACAATGTGCAAGAATTAGATGTAATGCCCTACATGCACTAGGTATTCAAGTTAAATAAGGCCAGCAAGTTACATAGATACATAGATCTTGATGGCAGGTTGGGGCCTGAAGCCCACCTGGTCTGCCTATTTGTGCATGTAACTGTGTTTCTTCAAGCTTCCCTGGAACTAGATTGTCCCCTTACCCCAACTACCAAGATCCCCTTATGCCTATCCCATGCATTCTTAAATCCTGTAATACTTTCTGCCCCTACCACCTCCTCCGGCAGAGCATTCCATTTATACACCACCCACTCTGTGAAGAAGTACTTCCTCATATTCCCTCTGAACCTCACTCCCTCTAGTTTCATCCCATGTCCCCTAGCCCTGATGCATCATTTTCAATGAAAAATTTTGTTTTCCTGCACCTTGTTCCTCCATGTGAGGTACTTATATGTCTCAATCATATCCCTCCTCTCCCTAATTTCTTCCAGGGAGTACATATTTAAGTCTTTTAGCCTGACCTCATAGGTTTTGTGATGTAATCCGTGCACCATCTTGGTTGCCCTCCTCTGAACTGCCTCCACCTTGTCCATGTCCTTTCATAGGTAAGGTTTCCAGAACTGGACATGTACTTGAGGTTTGGCCTCATCAACGTCTCATATAGTGGCACTATGACCTCCCTTTTCCTGCTGGTGATACCCCTGCTTATGCATCCCAGCATCCTGTTTGCTTTTCCTGCTGCCTTATTGCACTGACTCCTCACCTTGAGGCCAGCAGAGATGATGACTCCTAGGTCCCTTTCTTGCTTGGAAAATTCTGTATTCTCCTACCCCAGCTGATATGCTGTTGCTGGGTTCTTGCACCCCATCTGCATTATTTTGCATTTCTTTGGGTTAAATCTCAACTGCCACTCCCTTGACCAGTCCTCACACTTCTGCAGATCTCTTCTCATTCTATCCATACACACCAGTGTGTCCACCCTGCTGCAGAACTTTGTGTCATCAGTGAACAGGTAAAGTCTCCCTCTAGGTCATCTGAAATGTCACCGATAAAGATGTTAAAGAGGAATGGACCCAGCACTGACCCCTGTGGCAATCCACTTGTCACCTTCCCTTCTTTGGAGTGACAGCCATTTACCACCAACCCCCTATGTTTCCTGCTATCCAGCCAGTTCTCCACCCACTGCACCACTGTCCTTCCAACTCCCATGTTTCCCAGCTTAACAGCCTTCTTTGCGGCACAGTGTCAAAGGCCTTGCTGAAGTCCAGGCAGGTCACATCCACCACCCCCCATCCACCTCCCTTGTCACCCAGTTGAAGAATTCAGTGAGGTTAGTCTGGCACAACCTCCTTCCAATAAACCATGTTACCTTGGGTCCTGTAGAGCACTGGCAACCAGGTGTTCCACTATTCTTTCCTTCAATAGTGTTTCCATGATCTTCCCCACTACTGAGTTCAGGCTGACTGGTCTGTAGTTTCCTGCTTCCTCTCTGTTCCTGCTTTTGAATAGGGGGATTACATCAGCTGTCCTTCAGTCTTTGGGTACCTCTCCTGTTTCCAGTGAATGGCTAAACAGGGATGCCAGAGGTTCCACCATCACCTCTCTTTGCTCCCTCAGCACCCTGGGGTGTACCCTTTCTGGCCCCATAGCTTTATCAACTTTTATTCCTTCCAGTTCCTTCAGGACCCTTTCCTGTGGAAAAAAAACTTGTATCCATTTCCATTCCCTTCCCTCCCTTTCTACTTCCTTCTGGACCATTACCTGCCCCCTTCTCTGTAAAGACTGAACAGAAGTATCTATTCAGTATGTCTGCTTATGTGGTTGTCATCCTCCACTCTACTCCCTTCCTCCCCTTACAGCCTTACTATACCTCCCTTTGCCTTTCTTTTTTCACTGACGTACCTGTAAAAGGTTTTGTCCCTGCTAACCACTAATTTCACAATATGTTTCTCTATTTGTGCTTTGGCTTCCCTTACTGCCCTCCCTGCCTCCTTTTGTTTCTCCTGGTACCTCTCCCTGTCCCCTTCTGCCTGTGTCTTTTTGTACTGTTTGATGGCAATTTTTTTGGCTTTCACTTTCTCAGCTACCTCCTTGGAATACCATACTGGTCTCCTCTTCCTTTTCCCCTTGCTAACCTGTTTTACACATAATTGTGTTGCCCTTCTTATCCCTGATTTGAATACCACCCACTGTTCCTCCACCCCTAATTTCCTCCCTACTCCAGCTGGTGCCTCTTCCAAGCATTTCCCCATTTTTCCAAAATCTGCCCTCCTAAAGTCAAGGATTTGTGTTTTTATGTGGCTCAGTTCTGCCCCATTAGTTATGTCAAACCACACTGACTGGTGGTCGCTGATCCCCAGGTGCTCCCCTACTGTGATCCCTGTCACACTGTCCCCATTTGTGAGCACTAGGTCCAGTATTGCCGTCTGTCATGTGGGTTCCACGACCAGTTCCAGTAAAGTTCATGAAGCGCCATTCACCCCTTCTCAGGGACCTTGTCAAAAAATGATGTCACACCAGCAGTGTTTTTAGAGTTTTATTCCTCCATTGCTGCAATCACAAACAGTGCATAACAAAAAGAGGCAGTAAATACTGCCTGCTTATGTTTCACCCGTCCATACAAGCTTCTTCAGAAGAAGTCTGTATGGTCAGGTGAAATGTAGGGAAACTAGTGGGTGGGAAGGGGAAGGCTAGGGTGCACCTAATCCCCCTCACCCCTCTCCTCTATGGTGAAAAACAATCAGAACACTTTACCTTTACTTAATGTCAGGTACTTGATGCAACGATTTGCTCCCTCGGCAACTTGCCGCTCCGGTGTCCATACCTGCAAACAGTTTCTGCAATTAACCAAAATAGATACTTTTTCTCTCTCCTTTCAGCCCTGTATTAGGAGAGATCTCACATGCAAATAAAGCAAGAACACAGACCTGGTTAGCTGAAATGTAGCAATCAGCAATGATACAGTTTTCCTGAGCAACCCAATGCTCCTGATTTCCCTGAGCTTCCCGATGAAAACCTCCATTCAAAAAACAATCAGCTTACACCCAGCAAAATCCCAGAAATCAACACTCAGGTGGTGAAGACCTCCATTCAAAAAACAATTTTCTTACACCCAGCAAAATCCCTAGAATCAATACTCAGGTACCAGAGATCAAGTAAGTTGTTATTTTGCTACCTGTCTCTTGGCCTCTCAGATGCTCTGTGATCTGGAACTGTAAAACAGGTTAATTTTAGCAGCAAGGCAAGCCCTCCAACTTACACCACTCCTGGTGCATCTGCTCAGAGTTCTTTGTTACCTGAAATATATACGCACCCTTCATTTTGTTCAAATTCAAATTTGGCAACTTTTTTCTTCTATTTCCTATTGGCCAGACCCTCCCACATCATGGAACTGATTTGCTCCCTCAGCTGCTTGCCGCACCGGTGTCCATACTCCCAAACAGTTTCTGAAATTAACCAATATAGATACCTTTTCTCTCCTTTTGGCCCTGTATTAGGAGAGATCTCACACACAAATAAAGCAAGAACACAGACCCAGTTAGCTAAATGTAGTAATCAGCAACAATACAGTTTCCCTGAGCAACCCAATACCTTCAATTTCCCTGAGCCTCCCAGTGAAGACCTCCATTCAAAAAACAATCCATTCACACCCAGCAAAATCAACAGAATCAACACCCAGACACCAGAGATCAAGTAAGCCATTGTTTTGCTACCTGTCTTGTGGCCTCTCATATGATCTGTGACCTGGAAATGTAAAACAGGTTAATTTCAGCAGCAAGGCAAGCCCTCTGACTTACATCCCTCCTAGGGCATCTGCTTAGAGTTCTTTATTACCTGAAACATATATGCTACCTTCCCTTTTTTCAAATCTGGCACCTTTTCTCTTTCTTTTCCTATTGACCAGGTCCTTCAACATCATGGAACTGATTTGCCCCATCAGTCGCTTTGCTGCAACAGTGTATGTACCCACAAACAGTTTCTGCAATTAGCCAAAATAGATACCTTTTCTTGCATTTTGGCCCTGTATTAGGAGAGATCTCACACACATAAAGCAAGAACACAGACTCAGTTAGCTAAAATGTAGCAATCAGCAACAATATAGTTTCCCCGAGCAACCCAACACCTCCAATTCCCCTGAACCTCCCAGTGAAGATCTCCATTCAAAAAACAATCCACTGACTATAGATGCATACAGTGTAGGTGATAATCAAGAAGTGTTAAATCTTATACATTGTATATTGTGCTGTGAAATTCATGCTGTATTTAAAGTAGACTTGTGCAGAGTTGGTAAATTTTGCTTTGCAAATAAATTAGCGAAGTTTGCTGAATTTGTAAGTTTTTGTCAGGTGAAGTGACACTTTTTCAGGTGATATCATGTAATTTGCAGCTTTATCATGACTTCACCTGACTTGTCTAAAAAAAAAACGTGGTACTTCCCCAGGAAAATATGTTGTGAAATAGCGAAGTTGGCAGCTCACAATGTTTTTGCAAAGATGAATTTCACAACTTTGCCAGAACTTCACCAGCAAAGTAAAACTGTACAACATCTCTAATTCTGAAACAGATGGTTACATCCATTCCTGAGTGATAAACCATATCTCATTGGTGAGGATAAAATAAACTGTCTCTTTACTTCAGAAAAAGGTAGAAATTCTGTTTGCCCTGACAAGTTTGGCCTTTCAGGCCAGTAAGGAATATGTCTGGTTTGTTAGCAACAGAAACAGTATGCTTATAAATGTAACCATAAAAAGGATGCAAGGTGGCCAACAATCAGAAGCTGCATTTGCTTGGTGTTCTCCCTTGTCTCATCTAGTTTCATCATAAATCTGACTTTAGCTCACTTCTTTTGCTGCAAACAACTTACAAATGGATCCCTCCCAGCAGCTGCAACCTAATTTTTCTAAAGAAGAATGGAAAAGAGAGAAAGAGAGGTAAAGAAAAGAGAAAGGGGCTCAGCATGTTCTAGTTTGATCAGGTAGTAAGTAGTAGTAGCAAAACTTTTATTCAATTAAAAAAAATGAATCGGATGACTTAACTGATACATGCTCATTTTCAGTGCGGTCTGTATACAGAAAGTTGCAGTTACTCCAACACATAAGTACAGACAATTCTCTCTATAATATAAGTACAGTTCATACAGAGGGTTCCAGTTACTCTAACATGTAGATACACCACTGCTCTATAAAATATAAATACATACAGATGATCATACTAACCCTGTTACTCTACATAATTCTTACCAACCAGATTATACATGCACAATCAGATATATACCACAATATTTTATAGGCAAAAATCCGTCTATACCATGTATTTCATATTATATATTTTTCAAATGTCCTTCCTCTTAGACTGGTAAACCCTGACAACAGATAGAGAAAGAAAGAGAGAGAACAGGACATATTGAGAAATTACTGAGCATTGCGATCTATGGTAGCCCCAGTGGGGCAGTACCAACTGTTGAGCTAGGTACTGCTAGTCTCAGTCCCAGAGAACAGATATCTGTTGTAACAGATGAGTTATTGGCTTCACTGTTGCAAGTACATGACCCTTGACTAGCCAAATTTGAAGCAGCTAATAAATTATATATTGCCTTTATTCAAGATATACACAAAGTCAAACTTAACTTAATTCCATTTGTGGTTGATGGTACTCAGCACCGCACAGCTGCAATCAAAAAGAAGTAGAACAGCTTCAATAGAACAAACTGATATAAAAAGTAATTTGAGTCTTCTTCAGGCCTGGTGTCGTCTGTGCTCCGTTACTATATTGCCATGTTTAAGAAAATGGAAAATCTGGAAAGCAATAAAAGAAAAACAGTTTATGCTTTGTGTGACTGACTTTATTGGAGATGGGTGAGAAATCTACATAGGAAGCAATCAAATAATTTCTATTGGAGAAGTTTTATTACTCTAGTAAAACTTTGCTGTCACTTGTAAAAGCAACTTGACTTCCAACCCTGGACAGAAACTTACAAACCACCAGTCTTCCCTATTGCCATTCCTGCTCAGCACAGGAAGCAGGGAGCAGGGAGAGCACCAAGCAAATGTATTGTTCACTGTGAAGAGGCAATCAGCTTTTACTAGTAGCCCATCATCATCAACTTATGAATTGTAATGAATGGGCTGAAGTCTGATGTGAACAGATAGGCTGGTCACTATTCAGGGTATGATTTTCTGTTTCACAGGTATTAAAAGAAGATGATGAAGACATACACTTTGAGTGATGAGGGGAAGGGTGTTTAGTTAATATGTAGGTTGGGGGTGCACACTGTTTATCTGACAGGGTCAAATGTGGGTGAGGTGGGAACCTGCAATTAAGCAACAAGCTGCATAACTGAGGTGAAGGAAGTGTTATATACAGTATAATCATTTATTAGAAACTTTGCTGGGACACTGAGATAGGAGGAGGTGCTATGATGGTGAGGGGGTGCGGGATCAGGCTTTTTCATCAGGATGGGTGTGATCTTGTGGAAGCTGTGCCATTTACGTGGGGGGGGGGGTCCTATTAATCTTTTCCTTCCTCGGGTTAGTGGGCAGATATCAGCCCTGTCAATTCCTCCTTGAACGGTTACCATCTTTCCTGGGACATACTGAACATGAGAGGCTCCTCCATGGATTGCCCACTGTGGCAGGACCAGGAGGAAGAGGCTGCCCCCCATGGGAGACACATATCCAGAAGTCGGGACTGGTGTCTCTGGTGATGGTGTGGCCAGGGCGGACAGGCAGGGCTTCATTATGTTTGCTCATCCATTTTCTGTATTCACCCCTTGTTGCTGATGGCTGCATGGATGTCAACACATACCACAGAGATGCACATACATGCTGTATTAAAGGGCCACTCCTTCCTATGTGCCACTCCCACTTGTACTGTCACCAGACCTCCATCTTTGGGCAGTCATAAAGAGGAGTGACAATCCTTCTCTCCAGCAGAGGAGAAGGGTCCCTTGGATGGTCAATCCTCTTGCGCTTATCTCAGGCAGATTGCAAAATAACATACTGGGGGGCAATGTTGGACTTGGTATCACAAACAGGGACAACATTGGAAGCATCATAGTGGAAATTCCCCTGGGTACCAGTGATCACCTTTCAGTATGGTTCAGTGAAAGAAAAGGAGCTGAGGTGAGTCTCGTGAAGATGAGGGTCCTGGGTTTTAAGAAGGCAGATTTTAAAGAAATGGGAGGCTTCCTCAGAATATGCCACAGGGAAGGGGATAGCCAGGGAGGGGTGGATGTACAGTGGAAGGGACTAGGGAGGGCATCATTAGGCAAAGAACCTCTTTGTGAAAGAGGTAAGAAAAGGCACTTCCCTAGGTAAACAAGCATTTATCTATGCTGAATGTTGCTTGCTTGTATGTGCAGTTTAGGTATTTGGAAGTGATAGTTCCATGCCTTCCTCCCAAGATATGCACTGTGTCTTTCCATTCAGTATTCACAGAAGAGTGGGACGGGCAAGGACCACAGCAGTACAGCAGTTGCTAAGGGGGTGAAGAGGTGGACAATACTCCATTCAAAGGCAAAACAGTCCTGCAGGAGCTCACTAAATTGAAGGTGGACAAAGCGATGGAACCAGATGGCATACACCCAAGGATATTAAGAGAACTGCGAAGGGAGCTAGCAGTACCTCTGGCAGCCATGTTCACTGAGTCATTCAACATAAGTGAATTGGAGGAGAGCACATGTGGTCCCTCTACACAAGTCCTGCAGCAGGGAGGAGGTGGGGAACAATAGGCTGTTCAGCCTCACCTCAGTAGTGAGGAAAATCATGGAGGCATTGCTTAAAGAAAGGATAGTGGGGCATCTAGAAACCATTGGAGCCCAGGACCATAGACAACATGGATTCACAGTGGGGACATCATGTCAGACAAATCTGGTTGATTTCTTTGATTGGGTGACAAAGGAAGTGAATCAGGGTGGGGCAGTGGACAACGCTTACCTTGATTTCAGCAAAGCCTTTGACACCATCCCACATAGGAGGCTGATAAACTAGCTGGGTAGGCTGGGCATGGGGGAAAGGGTGGTAAGCTGGGTTAGAAACTGGCTAACTGACAGGAGGTAGAGAGTGGTGGTAAATAGGGTGCAGTCTAGGGAGAGGGGGTGACCAACGGAGTGCTGCAGGGATCGGTCCTGCGGCCAGTCCTGTTCAATGTCTTCATTAGTAACACTGCAGAATGGCTGAAGGGAATTTTTTCACTAAATTTTCTACATAGCCATTTTAAGACCTCTGCTTATGAACAGTGTCACTGTGATTTTCTTAATCTGTCCCAAACATCGATTGCGCACACCGACTGCGCCATTGTGCACTACATGTACAGAAACACATTTTGGGCAACATGTGAAAAATAACAGCTGTACTTCTCATAAGGAGGTGTGGTAAAATGGCAATGTTGCAAATCTGGAGTGAAAATATTAAAAATTCACAAAATTACAAGCATGCGTAGGAACTGCGCAACGCACGCTTGTGAAACAGACATTTTGGGGAATTTTTTCACCAAATTTTCAAGATAGCCATTTTAACACCTCTTCTCATGAACAGTGTCACTGTGATTTTCTTAATCTGTCCCAAACATTGATTTTTCACACCGACTGCGCCATTGTGCGCTACATGCACAGAAACACATTTTGTGTGAGATGTGAGAAATGACAGCTGTACTGCTCATAAGGAGGTGTGGTAAAATGGCAGTGTTGAAAATCTGGCATGAACATATTGAAAATTCGCAAACTTACAAGTGTGCGTAGGAACACCGTAACGCATGCTCGTAAAACAGTCATTTTTGGGAATTTTTTCACCAAATTTTCAACATAGGGTTTTTGGGGACCTACCTCATGAACTGTGACACTGTCATTTCATAAATCAGTCCCGAATGATGATTCCATGCAGTGACCGCGAAATCACCTTTTGGGGATGATTAATGCCATAACACTGACAGAATTCATGAGGTGGGGTCCCAAAAACCCCATGTTGAAAATTTGGTGAAAAAATTCCCCAAAATGCCTGAGATATGCAGTAAAGTTGAAAAAAACATATTTATTCCATTATACAGCTTATCGGCATTTCCTCAGTTCGTTGTCGGCTTTGAAGAGTGCAGATGTGTTCCCAGTCCAACGAAGATCATCGTGCCAGACTCTGGAGGTAAGTATGGAGTAAGGTGGGAGTGTGGGAGAGTAGATGCACAGAGGGTGGAAGGCGGGTGGAGAGTCAGGACAGTCTGCGAGGGAAGGTTTTTTTTTTAAGTGTTCTTTTTTTTTTACTTAGATGATGCTGGACTTGTGCCATGCTGGGGTGGGCTCCCAGCATGGCAGATGGAAGGCTGTTTGGGGGTGGGGCAGTGGAGCTGATGGGGGATTTGGCTTCCCCATTGACCATAGGACCTTTTGCCACGCTGGGGTGGGCTTCCAGCATGGCACCCGATAGTCTCGGGGGGGGGTGACTTTCTGTGTTCTTTCTCTATTTGTATGAATAAAAACTGCAATGTCTACCCTATACTTGTGTACAGGTGCAGGTTTCCCGCACCATGAGTTTGAGAGTTTCCCTATAACTTCAGGGTACGTTCCTGCATTCTTCCCAGGAATCTCAGCAGATCAGTTTTTCTGTCTAAACAATATACATTCTGACAGACATTGGCAGTATTCATTCATTTAGACACCTCTATTTTGCAGTGAATACAAGCATTTCTTTAGATCCCGCAGTCCTGAAGGCAAGCATTTTCAATGGATTGGTAATAGTGATCTATATGCGATTTATTTCCGTTTCTGTTTTCATAACTCTCTCTACACAATATAACCTCGGGCAGTATTTTGCGGACGTATCTGCTACAGTGTTTCCCATTTCAGACCTAATATACACATTCATTTGACTTGTAAAGCACAGTGCACTGTAAATTTAGGGCACATGGCATTTACTTTAGGGAGCTGGCAACATATCGTTTCATTTAGGATACCAAGGGATGTGTAACTTTTCTTGAAATATTTCTTATTGGGCTGGAGACTCCTTCCCTTCTGTAAGATGTGTAACTATATGTTCATATGTGTGTGGGGGGGAGCGTGCATGGGCACGTGATTTTATCGCTGCTCACTGAAGCGTAGCTCTCCCTTTCAACTGTATGGCACTACATTTTCAACTGCTGTCATAGACAGCTGCAGCATTGATTGGAGAACTAGGGCCGCACCTGCAAACACACTGACTGAATTGGAAGAGGGCTGCCACAACTCTGAAAACTCGGATGATGGCACTATGTTTCTTGCACATGCGTGCAAGCAACATAAAAACTACTCAAAGTGAAACTTCACTTTATGCAAACTTGGGAGACTTTGTGTAATTCTCTGCATAGTAAAGTTTAAACACATCACACAGAGTTAATGGTTACTCCTTGTTGTGCATTGACTTCCATCTGAACTACAGTGACATCATACCACATAGTTCAAAGGTCCTAGAATGCTGCTGTACCATTCTGTAGTACAACAGCTTTTCAAACTAGAATAGAAATTGAAACATAGAAACATTTATTATAAACATATTAACATAGAAACACTGAAACTCTTTAATGTCTTTATAGATGATATTGGAGATGAGCCAGAAGGAAAGGTCCGTCTCTTTGCAGATGACAACAACATCTGCAACAGGGTGGATACTCAAGAGGGAGGAACGGATGATCAGAGAACTTAGAAGACTATAGGAGTGCTCAAGGGTATGGCGGCTGGGTTTTAATGTAAAGAAATGCAAAATAATGCAGTTGGGGCACAGAAACCCAGGGGCAGAATACAAAATGGGGGGGGAAGTGACCACAGTGCAGGAGAATGACAGGGGTAATAACATCTGATGATTTAAAGGTGGCCAGGCAGTGTGACAAAGCAGTTGGGAGGGCTAATGGGATACTTGGGTACACAGGGAAATGTATCACCAGCAGAAGGAGTTAGGTGGTGCCACCTCTGTATAGATTACTGGTAGGAACTCACCTAGAATACTGTGTTCAGTTCTGGAGGCCACATCTCCAGAAGGACATATACAGAGCAGAGGCCGTCCAGAGGAGGGCAACTAAAATAGTGCTCTATGAGCAGAGACTAAAGGAAATCAATATGTACACCATGGTAGAGAAAAGGGAGAGGAGGCATATGACAGAGATCTTTAAATACCTCATGGGGGTAAATAAGGTGCAGGAGGAAAGCATTTTCCTGAAAAAAGTGCACAAAAACTAGGGGTCATGCTATGAAGTTGGAGGATGGTAGATTCAGATAAGATGTGAGGAAGTACTTCTTCACAGAAAAAGTGACAGATTCCTGGAACAGCCTACTAGTCAACGTGTTGTGGGCAAAAACAGTGGTGGGGTTCCAGAATTTGTGGGATAGGCATAAGGGAATCTTAGTGAAAAGGAATGGGGGGACTTAGAAAGAATCAGCGATCACACAGCAGGCTCTACGGAGATACTGTAGGCAGGAAAAATGGGCAGACTGGGTGTGACAAGCAGTCCTTATCTGCAACTCATTCTATGTTTCTATGTTTCTCTGTGAGAGCACTTTGAGAGATTCAAGTGTCAAAAGATTACACATAAAACTGTAAGGCAAATGCTGGAGTGCTCTTTTTCAAACTATGGACCTAGAATACTAAACAGTCTGCCTGCTTGTTCAGAAATGTCATTGTCCAAGTTTCAATTTAAACATGAGCTCTTGTAATACTGTGGAAAAGTAACCATCTGCACATGTAATGCATAAAATGATTATGTTTGAAGCTGTGCACTATGTTCACACAACAATCATAACTTGTAAATGTACCGTAGCACATCAACTCTGCTATGTCTGTTGAGACTTCAGTATGTTAATGCTCCCTGTATTCCTCTGGCCTTGTTAAAAATGGGACGATTGACAAAGTTCATTTCCTGGGGATGAAAATGAATGAAATAATGATGAATGAATAAATGAATTAATGAATTAATCAATACATCAATCAATCAATCAGTCAAGTAGTTTGCATCAATTGGTTTTCACAGCTCTATAAATGAGCCATCCTGTGCAGCTAATAATTTAGTGTACCTGTCTGTGATGAGTGCAATAACCTGTTGTCCTACTTGGTGGTCCTGAGCCAATGTCCTTCAGTTGTAACAAGCCTTTTGCTTCCCCTGGAGTTGCATTAGATTTAATTGGGCCAACTCCATGTTCAGCCACAACAGTTTCTATCCAGGATTCTCTGATCTTTTTTGAAGGAAACTGATTTTTAAAGTCTTGGGGATACCTCTGCTAACAATTCATAGCCAAAAACAAAAGTGGTGTGATTATCAATCCAATAGTCCATGTAATGTTACCACTTTCTCTTTATTGTTTCATGCCACAGAACCAAACCATATGAAGGCAACATTTTGTGGCCCACAAATCACCTCATTGGACCCTATAAGACTGTGCTTATCTGTTAAAAAATTCATTAAAACACAATCAGAAACCGATACCCACACTAGTGAATACATAGGCTTCAGCCGGAGGAGTGGGGATATAAAGTGTGAGAGACACTGAGAAATAGATTTTTCTGCATCTGTGTGTTTATTAATTTTTTAAAAGATGAATACAGCCTTGTATAGACAGACAAAGTGGCATGTGGGCCAGAAAAGGTCACCCTGGCATGGTTTGGTTCTGTGGCATGAAACAGTATAAGTTAATTGGGGGCTCCGAGGGATGTCTGTTATGGTATAAGAGACTCTGAGTGTGAGAGGACTGCAAAGTGAAGCTAAGTGGTTCTGTTTGGCCAAGCTTCACAAAAGGAGTCTCATGTACCATAAGAGACATTCCTCGAAGTCCATATTATTGTATTATAAATCACTCAAGTTTAGGTCATGTGATTTATAATAAGTTTACAGTCATTTTTTTGGTTTTTTTTTAATATTATTTTGCTGTCTTCCCCGGCACTGAAGTTGAGCACTGCCTCCTAGCACTCTTGCATGAGCGCACACTGTACACAGAATAAGAGGTACAGTGGCTCTCATTGTTGATTAGCTGAAATCACATTAGTGATTTATAATAAAGAAAAAGTGATGACACTGTATCGACTGTTGAAGTGAATCCCGCCCCTCTTTTGTTTCCAACTCCATGTACTCCTCCAGTATCTTAAGAGGAGTTTTCCTACTGTGAGGTGGGTTTGTGAAATTAATGCATAAAAGGGATATACAGGATAGAACCTGTGAGTGTAGAGGCAAGCTAGAACATTGTCAGTTCCTAGTGGGTTATGGTGCCAGTTTCCCATGCACAGTAGGCGATTACATCAAAACTAACCTAGTGGTCACTGGACCAGCTCTTAAAGTCCTTCCTATCTGATAGTTTCAGGCAGGATTTGATGTGTACTTTTTCATTAGCTATGGTCAGCTGTGGGGTGTCACTAGGGTTGATCCTAGCACTCATGTTATTTGCAATATACATATTGCCATAGGGAGAGGTGATTAGGTGGTGCAAGTTGAAGTTTCAATGCTATGCAGAAGATCTCCAGCTGTGCTTGTCGTTTGCACCAGATGGGCATGAAGCAGTCTCGGTGCTAGACTATGGTCTAAAAAATGTCTGACTGGATGGCACTTAACTGCCTGTGGTAAAATCCAGAAAAGATGGAGCTTTAACTGGTGGAATCTGGTCCTCATGGGTAAACAAAGATAAGCATATTACTGGCAGCATCATCTTTTAATGGCATATATCTGAGACCCATTGATAGGGTTAAGAATATGGGAGTCATTGTGGGCTGCTGGCTGTCCCTAGAACATCAGGTGGTGGCAATGGTTCACAGTGGATTTTTCCAACTGAGTAATATAGCCTGGATTGATCTCTATCTAGCGTATGAAGACCTGGTGGCCCTGGTACATGCCTTCATCATGTCAAGAAGACTCACCTACTGTAGTACTCTTCACCTAGGGCTTTTTTGGAAGTTTGGCCATCAATCGCAGCTGTTGCAGAATGCTGCAGCCGGGCTGATTGCTGGAGATTAAAGCTTTGTGCATATCATGCCTGTGCTGCACAAACGTCACTAGTTGCTAGTTGGGTGGTGCACCACTGTCAAGATTGCTTTGTTAACGTACAGTGGTAGCCAAAGATGTGTCCCCTTATGTCTAAATGTATCTTGATATTTCACACGAAGTCCCTATTCATTTTCAAAGGGGTTTTTTTTTGTGACATATTTGGAATTACCTAAACATGTATTTGTCATCCATTCATTATCCTGCAATGACATAAGATCGGAGCTTGCCTGTTTATACTGTACTATGTTTGAAAAACAGAACACATGAAAGTGGCTATACATATCCCATTTCTGGGTGTATTAACACAACATTCATGGTACATGTTCTCTGAAGGGTGCCCTGATGTCCACCAGATGCCCATGTACAAATATTAATGGCACAGTGACTTTTGAGGGGTAAATCTGTGTGCTGTCTTTCAAATCACAGGAAGATACTTTCTTTGTTCCCAGAACTGGTGTTTATTTATTTATTGGAATTACACCTTTGAGCTGGAAGCTCATTTACAAAGGTTGCACATCAATTCAAACAACAAGACATAGTACAAGGAGAAATGGAACAATGGAAACAATAATAATGAACAGAAATAAAAGTGCAGTGTTACAGGGTATAATTTATATACAGGTGGCTACATATTTAATAAATATAAATTGAATTAGCCAGAATATTGAGCTTTGTCTGGAGTCACAGTGGGGGGACAGAGGGTGAGGTAGAACAAGTGCAACATAGGAGGGGAAACAGGAAAGCAGGAGAGCGGGGCAGGGGAGAAGGAGGTTAGATAGATCAGGCAGGCGAGGGGTGGAGAGGGAGCACGGCAGTGGGCAAGTAGTGTGGCAATGAAGCTGTGACAGGTAAGGTAAAGGTGGGGTTAGCAGTCACAATTGCTTAGAGAGGTAAAGTGCTGATGGAGTTTTCTCTGAAATTGCCCAAGCCTGGGCTTATTAGTTATGTCAGTGGGGAGTTCATTAAGCCAACAAGGAGCTCGGTAGGTGAAGGACCTCTGCACTTGTGAAGTTCTGAATAAAGGGATCTGCAGTGATTGTCTGGACATGCTTCTCATCTGGTAGGGATTGATTGCTGCATTTAGGAGGTTTTGGATAGCAGGTGGGGTTAAGCTGAGGCATGCTTTTTCCCCAAGGAGACAACCATGGTAGTGTACTCTGCCCTGTAGGGCAAGCCAACAGGCTTGTGTATACAGGTCGCAGGTGTGGGTTAGTCTGTGGGCACCAAGGACCAGTCTGCAGGATTTACCTAGTGCCACTCTGATTCATTTTAGGATACAGTTGGAGGCTGCCCATACACCACTATCTCATAGTCTACAATAGGATGGAACGTTTAATAGCAATTGACAGTGTCTCAGGGGTTAAACTATGGTGGTGTCTGTATAGGAGACCAGTTCTGGAGTTGACAGCACTAACAAAATGGTTGATGTTCTGGGCAAAGGATAGGGAGCTATCAAGGGTTACGCCACGGTATTTAAATGTATACACTTGTTCAAGGGGGGGTTGCATGCTATTTACAATTGTTATTTGATAATCCTTGTGTTTATTGTGGGGATTAACAAATACCATGACTTTTGTTTTTATAATAATTCGTAAGTAACTTATTTTTGGAGAACCAGTCCTCAGCAGCAGAGAAGTAAATTTGGAGGCATGATTCTAGGTGACACAGATCACGACTTTTAGAAACAAGCATTTGTCAATGCCGAATGTTGATTGCGTTGGTGTGTTGAGCTCGCTCACTGCCCCTCTGTCACTTGCTCAGTCTGTGTCTCCTGCTGCTACAGGCTGCTCTTTTGTACTGGGCTCCTGCCTGCATTGGCACCTTGTTCTGCCCACTAAGAAATCCGAAGCTGTCCCGACAGAGCTCCATTGAGGTGGCTCACTCCCCCTCTCTCACTCGCTCATGCTGGTTCTCCTGGTGCTGCAGGCTGCCCTTTTGTACTTGGCTCCTGCCTCTCTTGGTGGCTTTTTCTGCCCACAAAGAAATCTGCAGCAGTCCCAACACAGGTCTGTTGAGCCTGCTGACTCCCCCCCTCTCACTCGCTCATTCTGTTTCGGCTGGCGCTGCAGGCTGCCCTTTTCTTTTGGGCTACTGCCTGCATTGCCGCCTTCGTCTGCCCACAAATAAATTTGCAGCAGTTACAACAGAGCTCCACTGAGCTCGCTCACTTCCCCCCTCTCTCACTCACTCATTCTGGTTTTCCCACCATTGCAGACTGCCCTTTTCTACTGGGCCCCTGCGTGCATTGCTGCCTTTTTCTGCCCACAAACAAATCTGCAGCAGTCCCAATTGAGCTTCGTTGAGCTCACTTACTCCCTCTCCCTCACTCACTCATTCTGTGTCTCCTGCCGCTGCAGGCTGCCTTTTGTACTGGGCTCCTGCCTACATTGGTGGCTTGTTCTGGCCAGAAAGAAATGTGAAGCAGTCCCGAAACAGCTCCATTGAGCTTGCTCACTCCCCCTCTCTCACTCATTCATTCTGTTTCTGCCGGTGCTGCAAGCTGGCCTTTTGTACTGGGTTTCTGCCTGCGTTGCCGCATATTCTGCCCACAAAGAAATCCGCAGCAGTCACAATACAGCTCTGTTGAGCTCACTCACTATGGCTCTGTCACTCACTGATTCTGTTTCTCTAGGCGCTGCAGGCTGCCCTTGTGTACAGGGCTCCTGGTTGCGTTGGAAGCTTTGTGTGTCCACAAAGAAATCTGCAGCTGTCCCGTCAGGTATCCTTTGAGGTCGCTCAGTCTCCCTCTGTCACACGCTCATTCTGTTTGTCCTGGCGCTGCAAGCGGCCCTTTTGTACAGGGTTCCTGCCTGCACTGGCGCCTTTTTCTGCCCACAAAGAAATTCGCAGCAGTCCTGACAGAGCTCCGTTGAGTTCACTCAGCCCCTCTGTCTCACTCACTCGTACTGTTTCTCCCACCGCTGCAGGCTGGTCTTTTCTACTGGGCCCTTGCCTGCTTTGATGCATTTTTCTGCCCACAAAGAAATCCGCAGCAGTTCTGACAGCTCTCCGGTGAGTTCACTTACTCCCCCTCCCTCACTCGCTCTCTCGTTCTGTTTCTCCCAGTGCTGCAGGCTGCCCTTTTATACTGGGCTCTTGTGTTGCAGCCTTTTTCTGCCCACAAACAAATCCGCAGAAGTCCTGACAGAGCTCAGTTGAGCTTGGTCACTCCCCCCTCTCACTCATTTGATCTTAATCTGTCCCAAACACTGATTTCCCACAGTGACCGTGCTATTCTCCGGCAGGAGTGCAAAAACATATTTTAGCCAGGATGTGAAAAATGACAGCTGTACTGTTCATAAGGAGGTGTGAAAAACTGCCACTGTTGAAAATATGGCGTGAAAATATTACAAATTTGAAAAGTTACAAGGGTGTGTGGAAACAGTTCAATGTACGCTTGTAACACAGTCATGTTATGGAGTTTCATCACCACATTTTCAACATAGGGATTTTAGGACCTCTGCTCATGAACAGTGCCATTGTCATTTTCTTAATCCGTCCCAAACATTGATTTCCCACAGCGACCGCGTTATTCTGTGCCACAACTGTGAAACCACATTTCAGTCAGTGTGTGAAAAATGACAGCTGTACTGCTCATAAGGAGGTGTGAAAAAATGCCACTGTTGAAAATCTGGCATGACAATATTACAAATCTGCGAAGTTACAAGGGTGTGTGGAAAGTGTGCAACGCACACTTGTAGCACAGTCATTTGATGGGCTATCATCACCAAATTTTCAACACAGGCATTTTAGGACCTCTGCTCATGAACAGTATCACTGTCATTTTCTTAATCTGTCCCGGACAGTGATTTCACTCAGTGACCACTCTATTCTGCGTCGCAAGTTTGAAAACACATTTTGGCCAGGATGGGGAAAATGACAGCTACACTGTTCATAAGTAGGTGTGGGAAAATGGCAATGTTGAAAATCTGGAGTGAAAATATTATACATTTGCGAAGTTGCGAGTGTGCGTGCAAACTACGCAACGCACTCTCATAACACAATCATTTTATAGAGTATCATTGCAAATTTTCAACATAGCCATTTCAGGACCTCTACCCATGAACAGTGTCACTGTCATTTTCTTAATCTGTCCCAAACACTGATTTCCAACAGCGACTTCGCTATTCTTGGGAGTCGCAAACACATTCCGCCAGGATGTGAACAATGACAGCTGTACTGTTCACAAGGAGGTGTGACAAAATGCCAGTGTTGAAAATCTGGCATGAAAATATTACCAAATTCAGAAATTCTGAGCGTGCGTAGACTGCATGGCCTGCCTTTCGTAAAACAGTCATTTTGGATTTTTCCACCAAATTTGCAAAATAGGTTTTGAGAGCCTACCTCATGAACACTGGCACTGTTGTGTGATTAATCGGCCCCAAAAGGTGATTCCGCACAATGACTGCGAAATCACCTTTCAGGGCCGAATAACGCCATGACAGTTCAAGAATTCATGAGGAGGGGTCCCAAAAACCCCATGTTGAAAATTTGGTGAAAAAATCCCCCAAAATGCCTGAGATATGCACTAAAGTTGAAAAAAACCCTGTTTATTACATTATACAGCTTACCTGCATTTCCTCAGTTCGCGGTCGGTTGAAGAGTGCAGGCGTGTTCCCGGTCCACGAAGATCGTCACGCTGAGCTCTGGAGGTAGGTATGGGGTGAGGGGTGTGGGGAGGCAGAGTGCACAGTGGGTGGGTGCGGTTGCTGGTGGGAGCGAGGAGACTATGAGGACAGTTTCCTTTTTACAAGGTAAAACCAAAAAAGAATCCTCGGGACCGTTTTTATTTACTGGGGCATGTGGCATGCTGGGGTGGGCTCCCAGCATGCCACCGGGCTCTTCTTTTGGGGGCAGCTGTAGCCGATGGGGATTAGGCATCCCGATGGCAAACAACAAAAGGGGAATCCTTTCTGCTGGCCGGGATTGGGCACCCCGTCTGCAAACAACAAGGGGGGATTCCTTTCTGTCGAAGGGGATTGGGCACCCTGGTTGGCAAACAACAAAGGATTCCTTTCTGCTGACGGGATTGGGCACCCCATCGGCAAACAACAAGAGGGATTCCTTTCTGCCAATGGGATTGGGCACCCCGTCGGCAGACAATGAAATGGGGGGTTACATTATTCTTGAGGGTGGGCTCCTGTCCGACAAATAAACATGGTGGATGGGGAATATTTTTTGTAAACGCAGTGACAAGCTGCCGACATGTTCTAAACAATATCAGGTTCCTACATCCGCCCTGCAATGACGGGTCGCTCCCTCATTGCAGCGGATGGCTGATGCTGCAATGACAAGGTGGCCCCTGATTGCAGCGGTGAAATTGTCAGAAGTTGGTGCAAATGTTCGAAACAGCTGTCACCAGCAGCCTGCAACAGCATTGGGAGAAGCGGGACAAGCCTTTGCAGGCTGTGGGAGCATTGGCCACAACAGTGCCGTGCCTCCACAACCTGCTTCTGAGAAAGCTGCCGCAATATGTTTCTTGCGCTGCGCGCAATCAACATAAAAATGACAGCATCATCAGTGTATAGTGGTATTTGTTCTGTGCAGACTGATGGAAGATGGTTAAGAAAAAGGCTGAATAGTAAGGGGCTTAGGATTGACCCTTGAGGGACCCCCATGAGAACCTGTCGACTGTTGGAAAGGGTGTCATCAATTTTTACCTATTGAGTTATGTTATTAAGGTAGTTTTAAACCAACTCACAGCTTTAGCTTAGAGGCCACTGGAGTGGAGTTTATTGAGGAGTGTATTGTGATTAACAGTATCAAAGGCTTTAGTGAGGTTAATGTATATCACCCCACTTGTTGGCTACTGTCTAGAGCCCCATGAAGGAAGCTGGTATACTCAAATAGGGCAGTAGTGGTGCTGTGGCCCTGCCAGAATCAATGCTGCTGGTGGCATAGGAGTTTATACTTTTCCAAATAGTCAACCAGTTGGTCAGAAACTATTCATTCTAAGGCCTTGGGAGGGGGAGTAAGATTGATATTGGGCGGTAATTGGTGTGGAGGGCTTTGTCACTAGTTTTCTGGACTGTGGTGACTGCTGTAGCTTTCCATCTCTGGGGGAATTGCCCCAGACTAAGGGATAGGTTCAATAATTTTGTTAGTTGTAGTAGTACTTCATCCAGGGCAAGGGCAATTAGTTTTAGGTCCAGCGTGTCATTGCTATGCCTAGAATTACCTAGTGCTCAGATGAGGTATTTTTAGCTTCAGCCCTGGAGAGTATTTTGAAGTTGAAGGGGAGGAGCAGTTAGGAACCATTATTGGGGTCATAGTACATATAGGAGTTCACTATTCTGCATCAAAGAAGTCTGGGCAGGATGCTGCTGATGATCAGAGAATGCATCACTGAATGTGTCAGCTATGGTTTTGTGGTCCTGGGTGATTTCTCTGTTCGCTAATAACACTGAGGTTGAGTTTTTGTTGGTTTTGCTAGTTAGGTCATTCAGATTATCCCAAAACTTTCTACCATCTCCCAAAGAATTAGAGGCAGTCCTTGAGGTAATATATTTTGGCGAGTCTGACCACATGGGCGGAGATGTTTCTGGCAGATTTGTATTTTTGGATGTCTGCCTGTTTGCCAGTGGCCTTGACTCTTAGCCAAAGGTGGTCTCTGATGGTCATGAGATTTAACAGAGTGGGGGTGATCCATGACTTGTGGGCGCCCTTTATTTTGTGTTTACTTATTGGGGCAAAGATGTCACAAACTTGATTAAATTTAGTAATGCAGCATGCCAGTGCCTGGTCTACATCTGTTGTGAAATCAAGGATGGAGAAGTCAGTTTGTTTTAGGTAGGCTTTGAGTGAGTTTAGTTGTCCTCGCTTAAGGATACAACTTGTTATGGTTTTGGGGGAGGGCTTAGGGGCTTTGTTGTCCCAGTGACATACAACAGGGGAGTGATCACTGAATGAATCGTCGAGGACTGTGGAGTTAGAGATCCACTCAGGGTGGTTTGTAAGGATCCAGTCGAGCAGCATCCTGGAGCCGGGGTGATAGTTAACCCTAGTAGGGGATTCAACCATTTGAGTGAAGTTGATACACACCAGGATGTATTTATACTGGGCAGCATCATGTGTCAGTCAGTTTACATTAAAGTCCCCTAGGACTACCACCACCCAGTTTTGTCTCAAGCCTTTGATGTAGTCAATGATCTTGCAGAAGCCAGTAGATTGATCTTGAGAGTGAATATAGACTGAGGCAACTTTTAGGGATTTTCTGGGCACACCTAACAGCAGTCTGACGGCTAGGGCTTGCGCACTGTTCCCAGTGCCTATGTGGGGGAGGGAGTGACATCATATGCTCTCTCTCTCTCTCTCTCTAACAAAGATGACACAGCCTCCACCCCTTTTCCCCAGTCTGTCAAGCCTGAATAGGGTGTACCCATTAAGGGCTAGGGATGCATCTGGGATCTGAGATGAGAGCCAGGTTTCCACTAGGAAAAGGATGTCTGGATTGTGCTGGCTTACCCACACTTGAAGTTGGCCAAATTTAGCCATTAGGCTGTAGATATTAACAGATGCTGTTTTTAGTGTTGTTACCACTGCCTAGAAACTGTTGGGGTGGGCTAGGGTTAGGGTGATGTTGCATGAGATGAGTAGCAGCATCATAGTTATGTGCAGTAGGAAGTTTTCTTAGTCTTTTCAAAGTGGCAGTTCACTTGTGGCCACTAGCTCCTGCCTTCTTTTTTGCACCCAGCAGGGTGGAGGGACATGGTAGGAGGAGAAAAACTGTTATATAGTGGTTGATGGGCAGATGCATAGTGGCTGTGCTTGGTCCTGCAAAAGTGTGTGTAAGAACGTTACTTGTGCCAGTTCTGTGACACACTGTAATTGTTGCATTGGCTGAGTTGGTGTTTAGCTGGGTGTGCTTATTAGAGTCCTCAAGTGACAGGATAATTAGCAGCATAACTATCAAAAATGCAATTTTACAGGGAGCCATAACTGCCATTGAGGGGCAGGGGTGAGCTTGCTGTGGAAGGGCACCAAATAGACAGCAGTAATGGTGCTCCAAAAGAGCATCAGTAGATGCCGCTGAACAGGCTCGGTGGGATGTACCAGATGAAGAGGGGCAGTACCAATTGAGTGGGGGAGGGCTAAGGTACTAGAAAATATGACTATTTGGAAATGCTACAGTAGCAGGCTGTGTGGCCTAGAGGAATGTGTTGCAGACTTCCATGAGGATTGTGCACCCCTGGCTATGGCTCTCATGCCACAACAGGAAAAGAAGAAACAAAGAAGGGAGGTATGGACTTTCGCTGAGTGCAATGGGGGGGGGCTGATGGATAGAGTCTAGCCAAATTCTATTTAAAGCTGTGTGTGGGTTGCATTTTCTATTTAAGAACTGAGTGCAGGCAGTAGGGGTATTAGAGGACCAAACTGTGGGAAATTACTAAGGGGCTGTGTGGCCTAATGGATGGTGTTGCTGACTTCAGATCAGTCAGTGCACTATTCTTTGCGGTTCAAGTCCTTCCAATGGAAAATATGTCCCAAGAGAATGGGGGTTGGGAATATCATGGAGTCCTGAATAAACCACTGATATTGGTACAGCGACTGGTTGGCTGACACACAGGGTGCTAGCAAATTATACTTACAACTTAGTGGGTGCTGCAATTGGGGAGTGTAGTGCCACCTAGTGGCTCAGTAGTATAATGTGCAAAGGGTGGATTAGGGCGTTAGTACCCACATGTCACTAAGTCACATGACCCCCTCTACCTATAAAAGAAGGGCCCGCCCAGGGTGGGTGGGGCAGCTGCCATGCTAGCAGCAGTGGCCAACACAGGTCCTCTGACTGTCAGTAACTTCAGTGGGGAGGGAGGCTTCTAGCCAGCAGCAGCAGCAGCAGCACTGTAAGTGAGCCTGCTGAGATGGCTCACTTCAGATGGCGTCTTTTTCTGGGGAAGTAAAACAGCACATATTACATACAGCCAGACTACCATGGGGATTAAGTGGTCACAGAAGAGGAACAAAAGGGAGATTAAGAGGTCAGGGTGGGAAATGGAATGTAGGCAGGGAAGGGGGGCTACGGTCCAAGGGGCAAGATGGTGTCTCCAGCCACGAGTGAGTGAAAACTAAGTGCTTGAAAAACACCACACATAAAAGTGTCCACAAGTATTGGATTTCTGGGTGTATTTACACCAAATTCAGGTGCATGTTCCCCAAATGGTCCCTTGATGACCACCAGAGGCTCGCATTTAAATAATAAGTGAAAAGTGTTTTTCAATGGGTGCATGTGTGTGCTGTCTTTCAAACTGCAGGAAGACATTTTCTTTCATACCAGGGTCAAGTTTGGAAAAACAGCACACATAAAAGTGGTCAGAAGTAAGGCATTTCTGAGTGTCTGAATAAATGTTCTCCAGAGAGTATCCAGATGACCACCAGATCCCCAGGTTCAAATAGTAAGGGCAAAGAGGTTCTCAAGGGTTGTATCTGTGTGCTAGCTTTCAGACTGCAAGAAGACAGTTTCTTTGTTCCCAGGGCCTTTGCCTGAAAAGTAGAACACACAGAAGTGGCCATAAGTATGGCATTTCTATGCATATTAATACCAAATGTGAGGTACATGTTCCCCAAAGGGACTCCTAATAACCACTAGATGCCCTGATTGAAATAATGAGGATAAAGAGGTTTCCAATGGGGAAATCTGTGTGCTGTCTTTCAATCTGCAGGAAGTTTTTTTCTTTTTCCACGGAGCCTGGGTTTCAAAAACAGCACACATAAAAGTTCCCATAAACATGACATTTTTGTATGTCTTTATAGCAAATCAGGGTACATGTTCCCCAAAGGGTCCCCTGATGACTGCCAGATGCCTGGGTTCAAATACAAAGGGCAAAGGGTTTACGAGGGATGAATCTGTGTGCAGTCTTTGCAACCACGTGAAGCCTTTTCTTTCTTCTCAGGGCTGGAGTTTCAAATAAAACAGCACACATAAAAGCATCAATAACTATGTCATTTCTTGTTGGATTGACACCACATTTGGGCTATGTATTCCCTGAAGGGCCCCCTCTCAACCACCAGATTTGTGTGTTCAAATATTAAGGGCAAAGCGGTTTTCTAAGGGTGAAGACAGCACCCATAAAAGTGGCCTTACAGTGTCACAGGTATAGTACAGTAATTCGCTAACTCAAGCCCTAAAGTGCAAGCAGGTGAGGTGCTGCTGAACTAATGCGTGCACATCATGGACCGATGAAAATGCCACCATCTGGAAGTGCGACTCAGTGAAATGAAAAGAACAAAAACTACAGTGCAGCAGAAGCAACCTGTTTGACGGGGCAAAACGTTGATGAAATGATGCACTGCTATGCTATCTTGTTGTGGAGAACAATATGTGCTGGCCACAACTGTATGTACCAATAAATGTTCATTTCATTTCTTTGTATTAAAATCATTCATCAGTCATGAAGCTTGTTCACAATAGTGTCCAGATAAGCATATACAATTGGTTATAATACATACAATGACAAGACATGGATCTTTTGTAGGCCAATTAGAATAGAGTGAAACTCCATTTAATGCCTTACAAACTACTACATTTTCTTTCCTAGTTAATTGTCTGCATTTTAGACACAATCATAATAACTGATTCACATCTGAGGCATGCCCATAGCAGTTTATCTGCATTTCAGTTCAGTCCACTTTAGCTTATCCACATATAGGATGCACGCATGTTAGTTTAGCCACATATACAGTAGTTCACAGAAAAAAAGGGGGAAAACAATACCTTTCACTTCAACAGCCACAGAGCTTTTGAAATCCTGTTTTCAAAACTCCTGCTCATAAAATAGTAGCAAAATTCAGTTAGCTGGAGTATACTTGGAATAACCGACTTCTGTGGTTGGTTAAATGGCCTCAAGGTTTAAACACCCATGTCAGCTAATTATTCATTGGTGTACTCTGACTAATTGAATGTTATCACTGAAATAAAAAAAAAATAGCCATTTTACATACAATTCATGCATTAACTGTAAAACAGTAACTGACAACGTATTCAGGTAATGCCCTGCCAACCAAGTCAACGTAGAGGAAAAGAAGTTAAAACCAACTACACAACACTGATGGGAATTACTGTAACAGATGAGTGAGTTTGTAGATAGACTGCTGATACATTCTATGTCACTGAGCAGAAATAACTATAAGCGTGTTTTCCCAATGATTGTTTTCATATGTGGGATCTGTTCAGTTGTACCTCATCTTGCATTTTGACAATTGTCAGTAGATCCCATCACTATATGCCTTGTTACATGTGCTATGCCATTGGTTTACATTAGTGAGTACTTTTCACTAGTTCATTACCAGGAGTCTCTCACGAGTTGCACAGAACCCCACATAGCAATACATATACTGATGTCATGTTTATATAAATTGCATTGTATAATACTGTATGTTTACAGAGCTCATAAATATACTGGGTATCCTGTGAAAATGGCGATCGCAAAAACGGTGATGCCAAGAAGGGCAAAGAAAAACAGCGTGAACACAGAGGGCAATTGTCGCAACACAACAATTGCCGAAATGGTGACCTACGGCTTTTCCCCCTTCCCTGATATGCTTCCCCCAGAGTTGGTTATTTTAGCAAGGGGGCTGTGGGTGGCAAAGCATCCCCCCAAACCCGTAGAAAGCCACTGTGACATTGTTGCCACCGTTTCGGCGAACGCTAAGTTGCATCCCTTTTCCTGTGTGGCTGCATTGCTTTAGCTTTGCCCATTTCAGCCTCACCATGTCTCAGTCATCGTTATCACATACTGTAGAACCATATACTGTACTCTGCTGTAATAGAGAATCATTATTTTTAAGTCAATGTGTGCTTATTGTCTTGTGTAGTAAACATGAACTGATTATGTTTTTGTGCCATCCTGTACCACTCTTCTGTATTTACTTTTATGTGCTTTTATTTGTTTAATATTTTATTGTGCAGGGAACTAAGTGTCCCATAGTTGACCTGTCAAAAATGGGCTTCTGCACTTGAGTTTGATTCTCCTGCTATGCTGCAGTACTTTACTTGCACTATTCTAATCACTCCAAAATCATCATCATCAAAGAGAAAACTGTTCTTTTTGTCTTTTAATGGGTCTAGCACTTCATGTATACTGTCACATAACAGAATTTGTCAGCAGATAAAGACCAGTTGGCCTACCCAGTCTGCCCATTTGTTCCTGCATATAATGTCACTGCAGACCCTACCTGATTTCTGGCTACCTCCCTCCCCCACCATTCCCAGCTAAGATTTCATTGTGCCTATCCCACATATGCTTGAAGCCCACCACTATTTTTGTCCCTACTACCCCCACTGGAAGACTGTTCTAAGCATCCACCACTCTTTCTGTGAAGAAGTACTTCCCCACCTCCCTCCTAAATTCCCCCTTCGAGCTTCACTACAAGTGCCTTTGTTCTTGTACACTTTCTTCTCTGAAAATATTCCTCTCCTGTACCTTGTTCAGACCCGTGAGGTATTTATAGATCTCTATCACATCCCCCTCTCCCTCCTCTCTCCCAGGATGTACATACTGAGATTCCTCAGTCTCTTCTCATACAGCTTCTGAAGTAACCCCTGCATCACTTTAGTTGCCCTCCACTTTACAGCTGACACCCCGTCTATGTCCTTACTGAGATGAGGTCTCCAGAACTGGACACAGTATTCCAGGTGGGGTCTCACCAATGATCTATACAGTGATAACTACACCTCCCTCCTTCTGCTGGGTATACCCCTCCCTAAGTGCTTCAGCATCCAACTGGCTCTACCTACTGCCTTGTCACATTGCCTCACCATCTTGAGATCATCAGATATGATTACTCAAGGTCCCATTCCTGTTTGGTGACAGTCAATATCTCTTCTCCCATTTTGTACTCAGACTCTGGGTTTCTGTGCTCTAGGTACATGATATTGAACTTTTTCACATTGAAACCCAGCTGCCTTACCCTTGACCACTCCTCAAGTTTTCTCAGTTGCCAGTTCCCTCCACCCCCTCTGGATTGTCCACCTTATTGCAGATTTTGATGTAATCTGCAAAGAGGCATGCCTTCCCTTCCCTTCCAGCTCAGGACTGGCCCTAGTACTGAGCCCTGGACTACCCCACTGGTACTCTTACTTCATCTAAGTGACTTCTGTTTTCCAACATCTTCTGCCAGCTATCCATGAACCAATTTTGTTCCCAGTTTACCACCTTAAGACCCACTCCCAAACTGCCCAGATTCCTTATGAGCCCCTTTGTGTTATGGTGCTGAAGGCCTTGCTGAAGTCTAAGTAGGCCACATCCACTGCCTCACCCCGATCAGATCTCCTTCTCTGATCACTCAGTCAAGAAATGAATCAGGTTCATCTGATGACCTCTCCCTGTGAATCCAGGTACCTTGGCTGGCTCTTATAACCTGCTTGATTCAAGATAATCCACAATCCTTTTCTTCAAAAATTACTCCGTTAGCTTCCTCACCACTGATGTCACACTTACCGGCCTATAGTTGCCAGCCTCCTTCCTGCTACCTTTTTTCAATCAATCAATCAATCAATCAATCAATCAATCAATATCTTTATTTTGCCAGGCGGAACATCATTGAGACAAGCTCTTTTACAAGATGGACCTGGGAACAATACAGTAGCTAGACGGGTCATAACCTAAGCATATGTGCTTTATGTGCCCTCCCCTCAGCCTACCTTTAAGAACGATCCCTCTCTCCCTTGTCCACAGCAGACCCGAAGAGGTTGCAAGGGTCTCCTCAAGCTGCTCTCCCTCCAGGAAGTCCTCCGGTCGCCCGAGGTCGCGAGGGGCTGGATTTTCAGCAGCCCTCCTGAACACACAAAAGCCAGAATGCAGATGGGACATTGCAGCTCATTACTCTCAATACTTTCTCCTCCTAAGGACAAACTTTACAGCGCAGTTGGTCCCGCCGGTGCTTCAGCCGGGTTTCACTGCCCCTCACCACCACCCTTTTGGTTGACCTTTTGATTTTATAGTTAAGACCACGCAGGTGTGAACCAATCAGCCCACTTTGCCATCTGCAGCTTATACTGCAGCACCACCAGAGGGCCTCCCCTCTTTTTCGTACATTTACAAACCTATATTTCTCGACAATATGAACACCACCTCTTGTATCTTACAACTTTTTATCCTGATACTTGTTTCTCACCCCCCTGCTAACCTCTTGGGTGCTTAAAACTACCTGGGACCCCGTTGCTTGCTCCTCTGCCTATCTCACTGGAAAGGCCCCTGGGTCAAAATGCCTACAACCTCTCTCATTTGTTTTTCACAGCAGAAACTGTACCCCTAGCTTTAGCTGTACCATTAATGGCATCTGGCTTGCCCAAACGCCCTCCCCCACCTGCAGACTCCCACTGTCTAGCACATACCTCTTAGTATCCCTAACTCACCTAGTATCCACACTCCCCATACCTACAAGTCCCACCAAATCACCCGCTTATCCAGGTCCTCGCTACAATACAACTAAGCTGATGAGGATATACGCTCTCCGGCAATTTCTCCTTCTCCTCCTGCTTATATCTGGGAATGTCCATCCCAGTCCAGGTCCTCCCATGCCCAATGGCAATAAGAAGGGCACACATAGTGGCCTATTTCTGGCCTCCCTCAATATCTGCAGTCTACCAAAAAAATCTACCCTGCTGCAGGGTTGGCTTGCACAACACCCCACAGACATCCTTACCTTATCAGAAACCTGGCTCTCAAAAAAGGTCCCTGATGCCTTGGTCTCACTCAAGGGCTTTACCCTTTTCAGAACTGATAGGGCAGGCAAAAGGGGTGGGGGATGTGCCATAAATGCTAAAACATCCCTCCAACCTCTCTTAGTCCCACTTCCCATGCCTGAGCATGGTGCTCAGGCCACTACCATCAAAGTTGCCCTTGGTACTCCTGGTAAACCTCTTTATATTATGGCAGTTTACATCCCCCCAACAAACCAGAGCTAGCATTTGATTCTGTTCTATCTGCAATCACATATCTTCCCCAAAAGCGAACTGATTATTATGGGTGATTTTAATGTGAACTGGCTATCCTCTACGTCAGCTTCCTACAAAGACGCAGCTAGTGCCTATGATCTCACCCAAGTAGTACCGTCACCCACTAGGCAGGATCCTCGGACAGGCTCCTCCACACTTATAGACCTTATCTTTACAAACTTCCCGGACCACCTCTCCAAAGTCAGTGTGTTTCCCGATGTACTTAGTGACCACTCCCCCGTCGTATGCTGGTGGACAAATAAAAATACTCCAAACAGACCTAAAATTTCCATCCAAAGGCGCCTCAAAAAAGGTGCCCTCTCTCACCTCAGAGTGTACCTCTCCACCTGTGACTGGGAGCCAGTTCATACTGCCCAATCTCTAGACGCTGCGCTCACTGCATTTATTACTATCTTCAATGTAGCCTGTGACATATTTGTCCCCTTGACAAAGAAGGTAATAAAAACCTGGGATACCCCTTGGATTACCCAGTCCCTCCTACAACTGATGCATCACAGGGATAACCTCTGGCACAGGGCCCCTATCCTCTCAGCTGCCCCATGATAGACAGCTCTACAGAAGAAGCAAGAAATAAATGCGAGGGCTATTCGCAACCAAGGCCACCTACTATCAACAAGCCTTTATCACCACGTGGAGCTCTGGGAAATCTTTCTGGAACAATGTTAAGGAACTCTGTGGGAAAGTCACAAACACAGACCCAACCCAGCTCTTAGTTCAGAGTACCCTCTCTCACGACCCCACCGCCATATCCAATACCCTAAACACCACCTTCTCTGACCTTAGTCTTGTCCTCCCCATAAACTTCTTTGACCCCATTTCCCACACACCTACTATTACACCTTGTACCCCTACACACCCTCCTTTCAGGCTGCATGTAATTTCTTGCAATCAGCTAGCTACACCTCTCAAAAGCCCTGCATAACTTCAGCGATAGCAGTGACTCCCTTGACCTTAAAATTCTTCGGCTCACCCTTAATGAGACCCTGCCGCATCTCACCAAACGCCTCAACTACTCACTGTGCCATGGCCAAATCCCTACACTATGGAAGAGGGGTATTATCACACCTATCCTAAAAAAGGGTGATCCAACAACCCCTGGCAACTATAGGCCCATTACGATCCTTCCTCCCCTCTCAAAAGCTCTAGAAAGAAAAAAAAATTGTGTCTGACCAACTCACAGAATACCTAGACAAATATGGACTCCTCTGCCATGTGCAACATGGTTTCAGAAAAGGGCACAGTACTACCACAGCACTACTAGAATTTACATCTTACATTCATGAAGCCCTTGAACAGGGGTCAGCAGTTGGTGCAATCTATGTTGATTTGACCAAGGCATTTGACACTGTCAATCATGAGCTTCTTCTTCATGCCCTTGCATCCCTCCATATTGCACCTGAAACTATCTCCTGGTTCAAAAACTATCTGACTGACAGAACACAGGAAGTAAAAATCAGAAACACACTCTCCTCCAAACAACCAGTTCTTGCTGGTGTCCCTCAAGGGTCAATACTTGGCCCTCTCTTGTTCACTCTCTTTCTGAACTCACTCCCCTAGCATGTAGTGAAGCTATTACTATATGTGAGACGATGGCGTGCTATACTGGGCAACACCAACCTCATCCATCTCAAAATACCCTTAAAGGCTGTTTTAGGGAGCTTGAGTACTGGTTCACTGACCACCGTCTAATACTTAACTATGACAAAACAAAATCCATGATGTTTGCCCATCGACAAAACCCCCTCAATAACTCCCAGCTCTCAATCTCAAACTTACAGGGTACCCACATTGAACAGGTCACCCATTTTAAGTATCTAGGTATCACTCTGGACACATCCCTTACCTACCACCATCATATTAAACTTCTCTCCTCCTCAGTTAATACCCGACTTGGCATTCTTTACAGACACAAACACTGCCTTCCCCCACAGGCACTACGATTAGCCATTACTAGCTCAGTCCTCTCATTGGTCGATTATGGAATAACTATTTACGGCGGTGCTGACCAATCAACCCTAAACAGCATCAATATAGCACTCAACAAAGCCTGCCACATGGTCACTAGCAGCAATAGACAAACACATACTTGTTTGCTCTATTATCGAGCGGACTGGCTAACCTTAGAAGGGAGGCTTAAATACCAAACCTGCCTCCAAGCCAAAAAGATCCTTATGAAACTCACACCAATTTGTCTTCATCGCCTCATCCAACCAGCCCCCCATAGGGGCACCCCTAGACGATTGGCGGGGACCTCCTACACAGTCCCCCACTGCAGGACCTCTCTAGGGCAAAGATCTTTCTGTTATCGTGCTCCCCTCTGGCTAAACAATCTACCATCTTCCATCTTACTTGCCCCCAATCTAAGTCTATTCAAAACAGGGATCAAGAAGTTTCTGCTTAACTCGGAGACCTGTAGCTGTTCTCCATCTTTTCACATAGGTTGTTGGGCACCGGGGCCACCACACCGTTAGGAACATCTCAACTCTCAGATATTATCTCAGCCTTGGCAATACCCTATACTGTGATTGTTAAACTCTTGTAATGTCCTGGCAACTTCTGTACAAGCCTGTTCTCTGTGTAAATTTACTATAACAACTGACGTGTAGCCTTTTACTTATGCTATGATTTTAATTGTTTGTCGAAATGTAATATCTCTGTTTTGAGAAGGTTGTCCACTCTGTCTTGTTGTATTGTCCTGTCATGACTGACGTGGAGCCTTTGCAAAGGAGTCCTTGACTCAAAGGTTGTAATTCCTAAATTTTCAATAAATAAATAAATATAGTAAGCATATATAATAGCAATATAATCATACAAGTCATACATAAGGCAAAGACGTACATGTAGTATGCGGCAGGCTAAGAGTCACTAGCAAGCTATTTACATAAGCACTTATGAAGGTCAATAATTCAATGCATTTAGACAAATTTTAAACACATTAAGTAAAGATTACATGGTTTCAGTTTAGAGAAGTACTCAGTTTGTGTAACTGTAGAATGACAGGGTCAATACGATCTAGGAGCAGCATGCTGGAGAGTGCAGCCTACTCATGATTGAGTTAGGAAGACCAAGTGACCAGGCATGCTGGAGCACTGAAGGAGAAGGATAGGGTATGGAGACAAGTATGAGCAGTCCAGGTGTGGTAGTGACAAGACAGAGTAGAAGAGGAAAAAGAAAAAAGGGGGAAGGGTAGATGAGAGCAGGTAAGGACAGTACAGAGGTAAGAAGAGGGAGGGAGGGATGTAAGGAATGTAGCAGATGGGGATCAAGGTTGTCAGTAGGTGGTATACTATTTATTTATTTATTAAAGTTTCAGAATTACAATCCTTTGAGTCAAAGACTCTTTTGCAAAGGCTCCACGTCAGTACAAACAGACATATTTCTTTAAGACAGATTGAACAAACATCATTTAGTAGAATAATACATTAGGACCTTACATGATTACATCAAACATTTACTAAACTTGGTTTGTCTCTCTAGGGTTGTTTATAGACCCTGGGTCGTCGAGGTGGATTGAGTTAGTTGCAGCCATACAGATTCAGAAACATTGTTTCCTAGACTGATATCCTAGTGGACAAGCCTGATGACGTATAAGCAATAAAAAGGCGGGTTGGCCATTAGGATACTACTTCCCTATTTGAAATACTGACAGACCTCAGAGAAGGTCTTTAGGAGCATGGCTTTGAATCGGGACAGTGTTACAGGGTGAGTGAGCCTTAGGGATTTTGTATGCCTTGTCGCATTGCCTCACCATCTTGAGATCATCAGATAATATGATTACTCAAGGTCCCATTCCTGTTTGGTGACAGTCAATATCTCTTCTCCCATTTTGTACTCAAACTCTGGGTTTCTGTGCCCTAGGTACATGATATTGAACTTTTTCACATTGAAACCCAGCTGCCTTACCCTTGATCACTCCTCGTAATTAAGTTAGGAAGACCGAGTCACCAGGCATGCTGGAGCGCTGAAGGAGAAGGATAGGGTATGGAGACAAGTATGAGCAGTCCAGATGTGGTAGTGACAAGACAGAGTAGAAGAGGAAAAAGAAAAAAGGGGGGAAGGGACTACATCTGCCCTCCTCCAGTCCTCTGGAACCACTCCTGTTTCCAGTGAGTTGTTTAATAGGGCTGTCAGAGGTGCAGTCAGTACCTCCCTGAGCTCCCTCAGCACCCTTGGGTGCACCCTGTCCAGCCCCATAGCATTGTCCACTTTGAAATTTGTAAGACCTTTCATAACTCTCTCCACTGCAAATACACTTGTTCCTACCTCCCTCTCCCTTGATCCTGCTTTTTTATATGGTCCATCCCCTTCCCCTTACACTGTGAAGACTGAACAGAAGTATCTGTTCAGGATATCTATTTTTGCTGATCCTCCTCCTCTGCACAGCCTGCCCTCCCCCCATCCTTCTTAACCTCCCAGTTCCTCCCCTTGTCTTTCTCCTTTTACTTATGTACCTAAGAAATGTTTTGTCCCCTTTAGTTACACTATTAACTATCCTTTCATCAGGTTTGAGTCTTTGTGCTCTTCACCTCTTTACCTGCTTCCCTCTGCTTCTCTTCATGCACCCCCTATCATCTTCCTTCTAAATATCTCTGTACCGCCTGAATACTATCTTTTTAGCCTTAACTTTCTCAGTCACTTCCCTTGAGAACCATAACAGACTCATTTTTCTCATGTTTTTGCTCACTGCTTTTGTGGAGTTGCCTTCACTATGCCATCCCTTAATTTGGTACACTTTTTCTCCACCCGATACAGGTCATTCCCACCCTACTAGATCATTTTTGAGGCATTTACTCATTTTTATGTTGTCGCGCGTGCGCAGCCAACATCTTGTGGTACTGCAAATTTGGAGGTGTGGTCACTGTTGGGCAAATGCAGAGCATGCACCAGTAGGTGCCTCCTGTATTCCCCAATCAGCCAGCAGCAGGGGCTGACACTCTGCCTAGCTAATGAGGTGAAGCCATGAGAGAAAAGGTCCGCTGCAATGAGAGCGAAGCTCTCATGCAGCATGACCACAACATGCCTCCCCCTATGTGCAGGCAACATGGCGGCAGTGACTGCCGCTGTTGCCTGTCAACACCACCATTTATTGTGTGCCAATGGGGATGACCAATCCCCATCGGCATCATGTAACCCCCCCTTTGTGATTGCTGAGGTGGTGCCCAGTCCCCCTCGGCATCATGCGTCTCCCCCCAACAGTTTTTCTTTGCTGATGGGGGCCCAATCCCCGTCGGCATGTATACCTCCCTCCCTTTGAATTTTGCCAATGTGGGAGCCCACTCCCCGTCGGAATAATGTGTCCCCACCCCCAATTTTTTGTTGCCGAGGGGGTGCCCAATCCCCCTCAGCTCCTGCGGCTCCCCCTTTCCTTGTTTGCCAACAGGGGTGCCCAATCCCCCATCAGCTAAAGCACCCACCCACACACACACACTTGGTACACTGGAAGCCCGCCCCAGCATGCCAAAGCACCTATTAAAAATGAAAACGGTCCCCCGATGTCTTTTAGTTGTTTTTTTTTCTGTAAAGAAGGAAACGGTCCCTCGACAGTCTCCCTGCCCCCACAACCCGGACCCCACCCACTGCGCACCCTGCCTCCCCACACACCCCCTCATCCCATACTTACCTCTGGAGTACAGCGCAATTATCTTCGGTGGACCGGGAACACATCTGCACTCTTCAAAGCCAGCTGCGAACTGTGGAAATGCTAGTAAGCTGTATAATGGAATAAATAGGGGGTTTTCAACTTTAGTGCATATCTCGGGCATTTTTGGGAATTTTAACACCAAATTTTCAATATGGGGATTTTGGGACCCCTCCTCATGAATTCTATCACTGTCATATCATTAATCGGTCCCGAAAGGTGATTTCGCAGTCACTGTGCAGAATCACCTTTCAGGATCAATTAATGAGATGACAGTGCCACTGTTCATGAGGTGGGCTCTCAAAAAGCCTATGTTGCATATTTGGTGGAAAAAAATTCAAAAAATGGCTGTTTTATGAGCGTACATTGCGCAGCTGTTACGCAGACTAGTAACTTCGCGAGTTCGCAGTATTTTCATACCAGATATTCAACATTTTCATTTTTGTGCACCTCCTTGTGAACAGTACAGCTGTCATTTTTTACATCCTGGCTAAATGTGTTTCCGCACTTCCGGTGCACAATAACGCGGTCGCTGTGGTAAATCAGTGTTCAGGCCAGATTATGAAAATGACAGTGATACTGTTCATGAGCAGAGGTCCTAAAATGCCTATGTTGAAAATTTGGTGACGGTACTCCATAAAATGACTGTGTTACGAGCGTGCATTGGCAGACTGCACTCATCCTCATAACATCATGCATTTGTAATACTTTCATTCTGGATTTTCACCATTGGCATTTTTCCACACCTCTTGATGAACAGTACAGCTGTCATTTCACATATCTAGCCCAAAATGTGTTTTCGCACATCTGGAGCAGAATAGCGCAGTTGCTGTGTGAAATCAGTGTTCAGGACAGATTATGAATATGACAGTGCAACTGTTCATGAGCAGAGGTCCTAAAATGCCTATGTTGAAAATTTGGTGCTTAGCGTCCATAAAATGACTGTGTTACAAGTGTGCTTTGCGGAATTCCCACGCACCCTTGTAACTTCGCAAATTTGCAATATTTACATGCCACCTTTTCAACACTGGCATTTTTTTTACACCTCCTTATGAACTGTACAGCTGTCATCCTGCCCAAAATGTTTTCCCACACTGCATTACCAAAGCCAGTGCCAGAGCGACAACATTCGGCCTTGACAAATGATTGTTTTAACATCTATGCTACTGAAATCCAAGACCCTTTTCCTTGTGTGGTTTGCTTTTGCTGCCATCCTTATGTTGAGCCACACTGTCCTGTGGTCACTGGCCCCCAGGTGGCCTCCCACCTTGATGTCTGCAATACTGTCCCTGTTTGTGAGCACCAAGTCCAGTATTGCCCCCTCACAAGTGGGCTCCCTGACTAGTTGCCTGAAAAATGCCCCCTGCAGGGAGTCTGGAATGTCCCTACCTCTAGTTGAGGTGACAGCTGGAAGGCTCCAATCTACATCCAACAGACTGAAGTCCCCCACCAGCAACACCTCCCCTATACACAGCTAGGCACATAAATTAAGTTTGCTGGTTCAACAGGCAACTTGGGAATGTCTAGGGATGGTTATGTGTTATAGGTTGAATGCTTGTGCAACATAAGCATTGCCCATTCTTCTCTCTGGACCAGAAGGGGACCACCACCCTTTATAGGTACCCCAGAATTCATTTGTGTGGTAAAGGAACCTTCTTGGGAAGGGTTCTATCCCTTGTGGCACTACAGGATCAAGGTCTCCTTAGACTAAAGGTATCTTAGGGAGGTACAGCAATAATCCCCATATGAAAAAAAAAATCAGTCATCTGAGGAGGGGAAGATGATAGAGTAAGCAAGACGTGTCTAAAAGAAGTTGGAGTATGCTCTTTAAATAGTGTTCAAAGGAGGAGGTTGGAGTAAGTAGTACACTGCCCCATTGAACTCCAGGCATAACCTTACAATTCACTGGTTGAACACAAACAAACAAAAAAAAATTCAACTTACACTCCTCAAAATATGTATCAAGCAATAAAACATACCTTCCCCCCGCCCCCCCAAAAAATATGTATAAAAAACAAACAAGGCTTGAATTGCACCAGCAAGGCTGGTCTTGTTATGGTGATGTTATTATGCAGTATAAGTCAGAATCTGATCTGTTTATTGACTCCACCTAAAGCCACCTCTCAGACCTCATTGTGGCCATGGGGTTACCTGGTGTAGTAGAAGAAATTGCTAAAACAGCTCCACAGCAGTGCGAAGATCATTCTCAATCTTAAGCCTGAATTGCGGTCATATCATTTACATGATATTTTGCATGAGAATACTTGCATTCGGCCTGATGGTGAGAGTTAGGAGGAAAAGTTTTGTGCTGTGTTTTCTTAGTACACTAGATGACCTTATGGGTGTGATAACTAGTGAGTGGTGGGGCTGACGTGCACGAATGGGGAGGGGAGTTATGGTGTGCTTTTCTATGGGGGTTACCTACTGCTGATGCACTCGAAAAATAATTTTACCTATTTGGTGTTGCAGTACTGGCATACTAAAGCAAGGTGCACCCCCACACACACAGCACATAGAAGAAATAAAACATTTTCTGTTAAATTGTGGGAGTGGCATATCAAGACCCATCAAACTTGGCAATGTTCAAAACAAAAAAATAAGCCTTCTTTGGTCCACCAGGCCACCACCCTCCCACTCAGACCTCAACAAGATTGTCAAGTCACCTGATGTAGTAGAAGAAGTTGGTTTATATCTCAAGCACAGCATGAAGATAATCGTAGTGCCTTGCCTTTGATTCCTGGCATTTTGATATGGCAGTGAAAGTAAGAGGATGAGAAGCATCATGATGCACTGGGTTGGATATGTAAAACGGTTGTTTTAGTACACTGGGTAAACTGCTGGATATTATAATGATTGAGGTGAAAGGGTAATGGGGCTGACATGGTGGTGTTTGAGTTTAATAATAATAATAAAAAAGGTGATAGGTGGATATGGTTCCTGCGTTGGGGCTGTTGTCACATGCTTTTCTGTGGTTTCATGTAGGGTAGATGAACTCAAAAAGAACAAAACCAATTTGGTCCTCTAGTACTAGCCTAATAATGTTAAGTGTATGATTGCTTCTGTTTTATATGACACATCAAAAAACAAAACAAAAAATACTGTATTATTTTTAATTGGGGAGGTGTCTGTTTTTAAGCTGGGCACTGCATCAGGGTCCTCCTCAGCTGTCACTGGCATCTAGGTCTGGAGGTGAGGGCAAACGGATGAGGATTTTCACATTGTGTTTGGACATGTAAACATTTTCTTTAAAGCAATCTACTGTACAGTATATAGAGTAAAATGCATAGTGGAACATTACTGTTCATTTTTATGTTTGCTTGCACGCATGTGCAAGAAACATAGTGCCATCATCCGAGTTTTCGGAGCTGTGTCAGCCCTCTTCCAATTCAGTCAGTGTGTTTGCAGGCGCGGCTGCAGTTCTCCAATGCCTGCTGGAGCTGTCTATGACAGCTCCAAAATGCAGTGGCGTACAGTTGAAAGGGGGAGCTATGCTTCAGTGAGCAGCGATAAGATATCGCCTGCTCATGCGCGCTCCCGCTACACATACACACACACACGCATGCTGCATCCTGCCCCCCCAAGCACACACTGTATAGCTGACGGGGTGCCTAATCCCCCATTACCGTGCTGCGCCCCCCAAAACACACAGTTCCATGCCACGCTTGTGCCTACTCCCAGCGTGGTTGCCATCGTCAGATAGCCTACGGGGTGCCCAATCCCCTGTTGGCTCCACTGTCTCCCGAGTACAGGGTGCCATGCTGGGAGCCCACCCCAGCGTGGCAACAGATGCTATGGCCAACGGGGGCACCCAATCCCCCGTCGGCTCCACCCCCCAACCAGCCATCCTTCTGCCATGCTGGGAGCCCACCCCAACGTGGAAAACGTCCCGCGTCGTTGTCACTAAAAAAAAAAACAAACTTGAAAATCAAAATGGTCCCTCGCTGTGTCTGCCCCACCCGCGCCCACCCACTGCGCACCCTGCCTCCCCACACCCCCCTCACCCCATACTTACCTCCGGACTCTGGCGCGAAGATCTTCGGTGGACCGGGAACACGTCTGCACTCTTCAAAGCCGACCGCGAACTGAGGAAATGCCGGTAAGCTATAAAATGGGATAGATAAGGTTTTTTCAATGGTTATTCAGGCCTGAAGGGTGATTCTGCAGTCACTGCGCAAAATCACCTTTTGGGACAGAGTAACAAAATGACACTGCCACTGTTCATAAGGTGGGCTCTCAAAAAGCCTATGTTGAAATTTTGGTGGAAAAATTCTTAAAAATGACTGTTTTATGAGCATGCGTTGCGCAGTTCCTACGCACACTCGTAAGTTTGCGAATTTTCTATATTTTCACTCCAGATTTTCCACATTGTCATTTTATTACACTTCCTTATGAGCAGTACAGCTGTCATTTTTCACATCTTGCCCAAAACGTGTTTCCGCCCATGAAGCGCACAATGGCGCAGTCGGTGTGCAAAATCAATGTATGGGACATATTAAGAAAATCACAGTGACACTGTTCATGAGCAGAGGTCTTAAAATGGCTATGTTGAAAATTTGGTGAAAAAATTCCTAAAAATGACTGTTTTACGAGCCTGCGTTGCGCAGTTCCTACGCACCCTCGTAAGTTTGCGAATTTTCTATATTTTCACTCCAGATTTTCCACATTGTCATTTTATTACACTTCCTTATGAACAGTACAGCTGCCATTTTTCATGTTGCCCAAAATGTGTTTCGCACATGTAGCGCACAATGGTGCAGTCGGTGTGCAAAAGCAATGTTTGGGACATGTTAAGAAAATCACAGTGACACTGTTCATGAGCAGAGGTCTTAAAATGGCTATGTTGAAAATTTGGTGACAAAAGTCCATAAAGTGACTCTGTTACGAGTCAGCATTGCGCATTTTCCACGCAACCTCATAAGTTCATGACTTTGTAATATTTTCAGTCCAGATTTTCACCAGTTGCATTTTTCCACACTTCCTTATGAACAGCACAGATGTCATTTTTCACAACATGGCCAAAATGTGTTTTCACACTTTCAGCACAGAGATGCGTGGTCGCTGTGGGAAATCATTGTTCGGGACAGATAAAGAAAATCACAGTGACACTGTTCATGATCAGAGGTCCCAAAATGCCTGAGTTGACAATGTGTAAAAATCCCACACTAATTACATTATGGGTGTGCATTGCACAGTTTCTATACAGCTCGTGACTTCACGGTTTTTAATATTTTACTGCAGATTTGCAACATTGCCATTTTTCCACCTCCCCATGAACAGTACAGCTGTCATTTTCACATCCTGTTCGGAATGTGTTTTTGCACCTGTGGTACTAAATGCCGTGATCGCTGTGCATAAGCAGCTTCCACTAACAAACTGATATTGCCACTGTTCATGAGGAGGGGTCTCAAAAAACATGTTGAAAATTTGGAGTGAAAATACCAATGAATGCCTGAGCTGTTAGGGTTTCCAACCATAACGCCCCACCCTGTAGAGAATGACAGGCATCAGGGATGTGACTTGGGATTCTTGCCTGTAATGCTCATACCATTCCACACCCTGCAGCCAGTGAGAGGCATCGAGGTATGCCTTGGACTCTTCAGCCCCAGAGTTCACCCCATTCTCCTATACCGCACCCATCTCACCATATTTCCTGATAGAATGGGGTGCGCATAAGGGCCAAAGACCCCAAGGCACACCGTGACACTTGTCAGTGTCTGCAGGGTAGGGTGTGGTGAAATGGCATGGCCGTTATGCCTGATGACCCAAAGGCACACCCCAATGCCTGTCACTATCTGCAGGGTGGTGGGGGGGCTGGCTTCAGTTCAATACTTCACTGCCACTCCTATTATGCAGCTCTGTAACTTCTGCACTACCAAAAGCAATGCCAGCAAGCAAACATTCGGCATTGACAAATGCTTGTTTTCTTTTCTTTATTAAAACGCCTAAAGTAGTCAGAATAATTGAAATCCTAACTACAAGTGTATTTTCTACTTTCAATGTGCATGTTATGACCCATTTGATTTATCTGCAGCCGACGTGCATCCTGTTTTTGTTCTAAAATAGAATTGCTCTAGTCTTTTACATTGCAGACAGTAAACATGATACAGTGATCTGTGCAATTTGTATGTTATCTGTATTAGTAGCAATGGCACTTCAGCTGCACACAGTGAGCCTGATTCATGAAGATCCCTTATAACGACGCAAGTTGCGTCACTCCAGGGCGGCAGCAAACTCCTGGTGTGCCATGGACCCTGTTCCCGATTTGATAAAAATCAGGGTCCCAGCACCAAACTACCTGGGTTTGATGCAAGTTTACTGCTGCACCACACAGTTGGCACACCTGCACGAAGTGCCGCAGAGATCCTACCCCCGTGCCCTAGGCTAGACACAACACTAGAGGACTGGGATAGTGAGGGGGGTGAAGCTGCTGGACAGGAGGGGACCAGGGGTAGAAGGGGCATGGAAGGTGGCGTAGGGAGGGTTGGGGGGCAGCTGGACATTAATGGGATTGCTATAGCACCCAGTGAGGTGCGTTAGCTGTTGTATGTAACCCCTTAAGTTGTATTAATACCTATTACAGTACCACAACTACTGTACCTCTGTATTATATGATACGGGGGTGTCCAGGGTCAGACAGTGTGCAGCTACCAGGGCTGTGCCTACCTGGGGCCATGGCATGTTCTGTCCCTAGAAGCCCCTCCCGATACAGTATAATAAATAGGTACAGTAGTTGTGATATTCTAGTAGGTATTATGATCACTGCTGTTCCCCATAAAAACAGTATCTAAATATCTTACCTGGTAGCCTAGTAGACCCCCACATCCCTGATGTCCCCCATAAATATTTATATATCTTCCCTGGTAGTCTAGCTGCCCCCCCCCCGATTCCTGATGTGCCACATAGATATATATATCTTCCTGGTAGTTAAGCACCCCTCAATCCCCGATGTCCCCCATAAATATTTATATTTCTTCCCTGGTAGTCTAGTGGACCCTTGCCAATCCCAGATCTCTCCCAAAACCAGTTATATAATATTCCTTGGTGGTCTAGTGGAATTCCACACCCCCACCCGACAGACAGTGCCCTACCACACTGCTCCCCCTGTCCCTTCCATGAGCTGGCAACCGGTACAGCCCTCCACCCTCTATGACAGCTGGCCATGGACTGAGCTGACAAGGAGCATGTACTTTATACAGTGCGTACTCCTTGACAGCTCAGTCGGTGGCCGACTGTGGTGGAAAGTGGAGGAGTGTGCCAGTCACTGGCTCATGGAAGGGATGGGGGGAGGACGGTGGTGGGGCAATGCTTGCCTGGTAGGTGGTGGGGGTCCACTGGCCCACCAGAGAATGTTATATAATTGGTTTTGGGGGATCAGGGATTGGGGGATCCACTAGACTATCAGGGAAGATATATAAATATTTATGGGGGACATCCGGGATCAGGGTGGTTCTGCTAGACTACCAGGGAAGATATATAAATATTTACGGGGGACACTGGGGATCTGGGGGGGACCACGGCACTTTGAACTGTACTTCATACTAATACCTATTAGATTACCGCAACTACTATACCTATTTATTTTACTGTACCGGGGGGTTCCAGGGACAGAATGTGCCATGGTCCCAGGTGGGCACAGCCCTGGCAGCTGCACTGTCTGAACCTGGATCCCCACATACAGTATAATACATAGTTATAATAGTTGTGATACTTTAATAGGTATTAATGTAAATTACAGGATTGCATACAACAGTAAATGCACCCCGCCGGGTGCTACAGCAATCCCTTTAATGCCCAGCTGTACCCCCAACATCCACTATGCAATCTCCCATGCCCCTTTTGTACCCAGTGACCCAGTGTCTCACCCTGTTACCACTGACGCATGCCACTTAGACCACCTCCTGGCTGGTCTAAGTGGTGTCCCTTGCTGTGTACATGGTGGGGCTTGCAAAATACCAAAAATGGAATGTTGCAGCCCCACCGTGGCACAAGACTTTTGTGATCTGGCACACCTGCTTGTTTGCCACAACCTTTTTGCCATGGGGCTTTGGCGCAGCTTCATCAGGATTTGGCGCAGGCTGCTTTAGAAAATTGCATTTGACACAGGTTGTGATTCAAGTCACCCTTTGCATCAAGCTATTTTGACACAAGTCCCTTGTGTTGATCTACACTTTTGAGAATTGGACCCACTGTCTGTCTGCCTGTCTCTCTGTCTCTCTGTCTGTCTTTCTCTCTTTCATATCTCTCTGTCACATGTACACACATATGCACATGTCCTACAAAATATTGCAGATAGTGCAGTTCTTATTTTGAGTTTTCCAAAATGTATATGACTCTCCCTATTGACCTCACAATTGTTTGTGACATCACAGTCTGTTGTCATGGTGAGCAAAATGTCATAAAAGTGATGTGAGGTACACTGTCCCAGTGGCACCGAGGGCTGAGGCGCTGGTCGCCTTACCTCGTGCAATGCCGGTGACCCATATTCTGGAATGAGCAGGGACCACCGGGGGTTGGAAGGGGCGGGGAAGGATTGAGCGCCTGATGGACTGCTCTCCTTCTCGGGGGTTCAGCTGTCGGTGGCTGGTTGCCCCCTAGCAGAGGCTTGGGGACACGGCTGCTGTTCTACAGACAGGGGAGGAGTCAGGGCAGATGCTTGGAAGGGAGCTTGTGCGGACGCATGCACGCTCCACTCTGTAGGCATCATTGCATGCCTTGACCCCCAGGGGAAGGAAACAGAAAAACTACTTGCTGAAGCAGTATGGTGGAGGGCACCTTGCAGTCTCCACTCCCGGCAGGCCAGTCATGGCACTGGCCATTGAATCCATTCTCTGGTGGGGTTGGGGAACCCCACCGGCCTCACCAGGGTGGACAAACCCTGGGGCCGGGTCAGTGCCGGATGGTAGACATCGGGGGACGTGGCTGGGGGTGCCCTCTGGATGTAAGCAGGCAAGGGAAAAATAATAGTTGTAAAAATAAAAGTAATGTGAGGTTAACTGGGGAGAGGCAAATGATTTCATATGGATTTTTTGTACAGACTACCAAGATGTACTGTACTGTAAACCTCAGAAAAGTCAAATAAAAATGAAAATAAGTATTCTCTAGTAAATCGAGTTAGCTGAAACATATTTGTTAAAATATATGCTTGAATTGCAGAGTTGCTCTTCAAGACTATCTCATGCACACAGCAGCTTGCTTGCCTACTTATTGCTCAAACCACACAGATTCACAGAACAAAGCTTATAGTATACCACTGGTGCTGGGTGGAAAATGTAAATTCCTCCTATGGATGGTCCTGGTACTGGGGTTTGCTCACCCACTTTCAGTTCCAGACTGGAGCAACTAAAATTTGTACTGCGCACAAGGTGGTCATATAGTCCTGGGGCCGTTCCCTCCCTGGTGGCCTCAGCCAACTTGCCAGCACCAACCAGTGCACAAAAACTTTTGTTTATTTTTTATTTATTTAAAACAGGTGGTCAGTACCTGCCAAATGGTGCTTCCACCATCTCAGTGCCCAGAAAGGGTGCTATTTAGACATGTGATCTTCGCTGAGAGACTGGCTACACTTCTGCTGCCACCACTCTCTCTCTGTCTCTCTCTCTCTCTCTCTCTCTCTCTCTTCCACTGATTCTTTCCCTCAGTGACATGGCTTGGGGACAACAGTGAACACCACAGCACAACTGCACAATACTGTTGCCTCTGCTGCTGTCATTACTTCTCACCTCCATGCCCTGGACACTGTAAATGGAGACTGATAGGCTTACAAAACTGCTGCTGCTCTTCTGCTCTGGTCCTACAACTCCAACTTCTTATCTGACCTCGGAACAAAATTTTATTTCACCACCACAACCCAAAACAATATTCATCCACCACAGTGGCTTGAAAAATATCACCCAGGAAGACTACCTACTGCTGCAGCCCTGCTGTTGCTGGGAACTACAATATATTTAGCACCACCACAAATAGCTTTACTGACAACACTGTTGCACTGCTAGAGGAAAGGGATGGTGCTGTCAGCTTCACCAGACCAGCCAGAAGACAGTGAGGGACCAGAAGACAACATTTTACTCCCTCCTGTTCATCTCAGATGGCTTGTCACTATCTCTCACAATCTCCTTAATCTTTGCTGGTCCCTCTCTAATTGCCTGCCAATTACAAAAAAAACAAAGAAACAAACAAAATGGTTCTAACGTCTGTTTGGAACTCTCTTCACTAGCCATTACATAATGTTTACGAATGCAGGGCACGCTTTAGAAGGTGCGTCCCTCATTCTCCAATTAGCCAGCGTGCTAGTGCTGACACAAGTATATGCAAATTGACACCAACTTTAAAGAAATGTGCTGCTGCAATCAGACAAGCTCATCATGCAGCTGCACAGATGACACGCCTCCCTTACGTGTCTTTGTTGGTGAAACATTTCAATAAACATGGCGGAGGCTGCCGTCATCTGCCACACAGTCCCCAGGAAGTCGACTTCAGGGTGCCCAATCCCCCTGTCGGCATGCTCCCTCCTCAGTTCAATTTGTTTGCCGACAGGTGTGCCCAATCCAGGTCAGCATAATGCCCCCCCCAGTTTAATTTGTTTGCCAATGGGGGTGCCTACTTCCCATCGGCATCATGTCCTGCCCCCCAGTTTAATTTGTTTGCCGATAGGGGTGCTCAATCCCTGTCTGCTTCAGTCCCCCCAACACACACAGGCTTTCTTTGCCAATGGGGGTGCCCAATCCACATCAGCTTCAGTGCCCCCCCAAAAAAAAAACATGTGGCACACTGGGAGCCTACCCCAGTGTGCCCAAATGTATATTTTAGTAAAACCTGTAAAAAAAAATCCTTCCCCAACGTTTTTTTTTTTTTGTCCCTGTAAACAAGAAAATGGTCCTTGTCATCAGGACATCCCTCTTCCCCAACCCACACCCACCCTGTTCACACCCCCCTCCTCACACCCCTCACCCCATACTTACCCCGGAGGTCGGTGCAGTGATCTTCAGTGGAGCGGGAAACGTCTGAACTCTTCAAAAGCCGACTGCGAACTGAAGAAAATCACAGAAAGCTGTATAATGATGTCAGTGGGGGGTCAATTTGGGTCGATATCTCAGCCATTTTTTTGAATTTTGGCTGTGGGGTTCTTGGAACCCCACCTCATGAACAAATGCACTGTCATTTCGTTATTTGGTCCTGAAAGGTCATTTCGCGGTCAATGTGCAGAATCACCTTTTGAGACCAATTAATGAACAACAGTGCCACTGTTCATGAGGTGGGGACCCAAAAAGCCTATGTTGCAAATTTGGTGAAAAGATTCCAAGAAATAACGGTGTTACGAGCATGTGTTACGCAGTTTCCATGCATGCTCGTAACTTTGGCAATTTCTAATATTTTCACTCCAGATTTTCAAAATTGCTATTTTTTCTCACTTCCTCATGAACAGTACAGCTATCATTTTTCATATCCTGCCCAAAATGTGTTTTTGCACATGTGATGCACAATGGGGCGGTAGCTATGGGAAATCAATGTTTAGGACAGATTAACAAAATGACAGTGACACTGTTCCTAAGCAGAGGTCCCAAATGCCTACGTTGAAAATTTGGTTAAAAAAATCCCCCAAATAATTGTGTTACGGGTGTGCATTGCGCAGTTTTTACCCACGCTCATGATCACCAATTTTCATATTTTCTCTCCAGATTTTCAACAGTGCCATTTTTTTACACCTCCTCATGAACAGTACAGCTGTCATTTTTCACATCCTGCCCAAAATGTATTTTCACACCTGGGGTGCCAAATGGTGCAATCACTGTGCAAAATCACCTTTCGGCTAACAAACTGATACTGCCACTGTTCATGAGGTGGGGTCACTAAAAGCCCATGTTGAACATTTGGAGTGAAAATACCAACAAACACCCGAAGCATTAGGATTTCCAACTGTAACACCCCACCCTTTAGAGACTGACAGGCATCAGGGGTGTGACTTGGTATTGTTGGCTGTAATGCTCATGCCATTCTTCCCCCACCCACACCCTGCAGCCACTGACAGGCATCGAGGTGTGCCTTGGACTCTTTGGCTCCAAAGCTCACCCCATTCTCATATACTGCACCCATCTCAGCATATTTCCTTATGGAATGGGGTGAGCATAAGGCTCAAAGACCCCAAAGCACACTGCGACACTTGTCGGTGTCTATAGGGTGTGACACTTGTCGGTGTCTGCAGGGTAGGGTAAGGTGAAATGGCATGAGTGTTATGGCCAATGATTCCAAAGGCACACCCCAATGCCTGGCTCAGTCTCTGGGTGTGTGTGTGTGTGTGTGTGTGTGTGTGTGTGTGTGTGTGTGCCCTGCAAATCTGGGGCATTACAGGATCCCCCACAACAGAACCTAGTCTGATGCCAGTAGCAATTTGGCACCAATGCCATTTAGTTAGCTAACCTCCTCTGGTCTATCAGGTAAGGGGTGAAGAGCCACAGATTAAAAAAAAAAGAAAGAAACTGTAGAGGTTTTTACCAGCAGTCAACTTGCAATCCATCATATAGCCTCTCACTGGGGAGTAAGTCTGATCCCCTCTAACCCAGAGTAATACTGCCACCAATTGTGAGTAATAACTGACCCCTGTAGTCAGCTGAATCCCTCTATCCAACTGGGACAGAAGGTGGGGTACTGTGACTTACTGTCTTCCCTCTTAAAGACTACAGCTTCCAGTAGTCTAATGTGTAAGGGCCTAAGCATCAGGGCATCATACCTGGGGGTGTCAGCCTAGGGAATCAGCTGCCCATCAGGTTTGCTAGCCCTGCTCCCCCTGCCAAGAGGGCTGCTGCATTCAAGATGGTTCCTGGAAAGACTACCTGTCTCATATGAAATTCTACCTTTGTATTAATACACTGTGTTGCTGTGTCTACAGTTTTGTATCACTATAGTTGAAATAATGACAACTAAATCATGAAATCCAATTTACGAAGAAAACCAATTACATACACCATAAATGTTATAGGTTTTCTGTTTGGTTTTATCACCGTGAGTGCAATGATTAAACCAAACATGCTTAGGACACTACACATCAACTTAACAGTAAATTACTAACCCACTTGACAGAAGACAAAACCTAATAGCACCAATACTTGCTCAGTAGCCCTCCACTACATGTGAGTCTGTACAGCCTTCAGGCATCAAAGCATTAATTTACCAACAGTCCTAACTTTTTTTTTAATTTTACATTGTTTTCTATAAATTACAATTAATCTCGCTATTCAAAACAGTCTGAGTGTATGAAGCACCATCTCACAGATCCTGTTTGTCTGTCCTAGCAGTCCTCCATAAAATGTTCTCCAGTCTCAACAAATGGTGCACAGAACTTAGAGCCTGCAGAACTGATAATTCATGTACTTTATTGTAAGCACTTTGATCTTCAGAATGAAGGAGTACTTTGAAAAAACAATCACTTAACACGTACCGGAAAAGATCAGCAACTTATTCCACTCGATGTTTTTCTACAGGTCAAACAGATGAATGCATTGTATAGGGCAATATTATGTATTAGGGCAGTCTGTGGTGGTAGAGGTTTGGGATGATTAACTGTAGACTTTCCAGCAAACTGACGACAGGATACTCCATGTCATGTACTTCACACTGTCTTTCTTGCACTGGAAAACAATGACTGGGTATATTATACTCAGTCTATGAAATTCAAGTGTTGCTTTACTCAATGATCAGAAAAGAAAAAAGCTTCAGTTTATGCTGTATATCATCTCACAACTTAATTTTGCCATCTTTTTATGTGATACTTTGGGGGGTAATAAATAGTTTATTTGTTTAGTTTCCAAGATGATTTCTGAAACCTGAGCAGAAACAGCAGAGATTCCTGTTGATGATGCTCTCCTCAGTCTGTTGCATCCTATTTTTTGGGTGGGGTGAAAGGCTGTGTTTATTACTAAAGGATAGAGGGGTGGAAGTACAGACCCACAAAGGTGTGAGCATTGCATTATAGCTGGCCACTTACAGTACCTCTTGCTTGGGTTGTTGCTGGAGGAGGTCTAGTCATGCTGCTTCTTGTTTTTGAACCAGTTGCTGACCTGGGAGAGGGAGAGCCCCTACAACCTTACAATTAATCTCTCAAGCTACGTTCTCCTTCAGCTTCATTTATGACCACAGTAGCATGTCCTCCCTAACCAGGGAGGCTGCAGTCCCTAAGGTGGCCTCAGCATGCTTGACGGCTCCATCAGCCTTGTCTGCCCCTCTCCTACTATTGCTTCTACTGACATGATCCTTCCCTGCAGGTGGGAACCCTTAGCTCTCATCATTATGGTACACCTGTTCATTTGGGCTGCTGTACAAAGGGTCTTACCCAGCCTGTGAACCACTTATGCTGTACTGATATAGATAAAAAATCTTTTGTGCCTTAGTCAGATATAAGGTGCAGTCAAACAAGAGAAATGATAAACAAGTATAGTAGTAGTTAATATTTAAATATAGTAACTGGCTGGTGCCCTTCCATGGAGGCTTAGGGTGCTGTTACAATAAAGTGATTAAGTAGAATAAATACATAACATAAATGAACAAAAGAATGACGTGAATAATTACATTGTTAGATGGATATATAAGTAATTGCTTCACTAAACTTCAACAGTATTATAAACAAATAGATAACTGAGATGTCAGCCTGATGGAGAAGGGGATTAGTCCACAAATACTTATAGAAAAAAGGTCTTAAGACCCCTCTTAAAGACCTCCACCAAAGGGAACTCTCTCAAGGCCCTTGGAAGTGAGTTGCAAATGACTGGGTCAGCTACCTCAAAGGCCTGTTCTCTGAGGTTTTCAACCCAGTCCTGGGTACCATAAGGAGGCCCTTTTCAGTGGAGTAGAGAGGGCACAAGGACACATAAGGGTGCAGGAAATCTACCAGATAAGCTGGGCCTAACCCATATAGGATCTTTCAAGATAGCAAGCCAACTTTAGAGGAGATACGCTGCTTTAGAAGAGATACTGAATGAATATTTCTGCTCAGTATTCACAATGGAAGAGTGGGGGAGATACCAAATCCAGTCAATAGAAGCACTCTGGATAGGGGGGTTGATATTAGTCCTTTCACAGAAGAAAAGGTTCTGTAAGAACTATTAAAATTGAAGGTGGATAAAGCAATGGGGCCTGATGGAATTCACCCCAGAATTCTAAAAGAACTAAGGGAAGAACTAGTAACACCACTGACTACCCTTTTTAATAAATCATGAAAGGATGGTGTGGAACCTGAGGACTGGAGAAGGGCGGATGTGATTCCCCTTCACAAACGTAGGAGTAAGACAGAGGCAGGAAACTACAGACCTGTCAGTTTGACCTCAGCGGTAGAGAAAATGATGGAATCACTTCTGAAGGAAAGAATTGTTGAGTACCTAGAGGCCAGTGGGCACAGGACCCAAGGCAGCATGGATTCACAGCAGGAAGGTTATGTCAGACAAATCTAATTGATTTCTTTGACTGGGTGATGAAAGTAGTAGACCAGGGAGAGGCCGTGGACATGGTCTACCTAGACTTTAGCAAGGCATTTGACACAGTCCCTCACAAAAGATTAATAAATAAATTAACCAGCCTGGGAGTGGGTCCCAGGGTGGTAGCCTGGGTAAAGCACTGGCTGGACAACAGGACATAGAAGGTTATAATAAATGGAGTCCACAGTGAAGAAAGGGGGGGTTACTAGTGGGGTACTGCAGGGTTCAGTACTGGGGCCAGTCCTTTTTAATGTGTTTATAAATGACATTGCAGAGGGACTGGAAGGAAAAGTATGTCTCTTTGCAGATGACACAAAGATCTGCAACATGGCTGATATGCAAGGTGGGGTGGAAAGGATGAAAAGGGACTTGACAAGGTTGGAGAAATGGTCAAATGTATGGCAGCTTAGATTCAATGCAAAGAAGTGCAAAGTAATGCACCTGGGAAACAAAAATCCAGAGGGAGAGTACACAATGGGGGTTGAGATACTGACAACAACAAAAATGGAAAGAGACCTGGGGGTAGTCATATCAGATGACCTAAAGGTTGGCCAGCAATGTGAGAAGGAAGTAAGGAAGGCTGGGGGATATTGGAATGCATAGGGAGAGGCATCACCAGTAGAAAACAGAAAGTTGTTGGCCCTCTGTACAGACAGTTGGTAAGACCACATCTGGAGTACTGTGTACAGTTCTGGAGACCCCATCTCCACAAAGACATAGACAGGGTGGAGGCTGTCCAGAGGAGGGCAACCAAAATGGTGCAGGGTCTGCACCAGAAGACATATGAAGAAAGACTAAAGGAGCTTAAGATGTATGGCCTCGAGGAAAGAAGGGAGAAAGGGGACATGATAGAAACTTTCAAATACCTCAAGGGAATCTACAAAGTCCAAGAGGGTAGCATCTTTCAGAAAAAGAGATGTGCAAGAACAAGGGGGCACAATTTGAAGCTAGAGGGGGGACGACTCAGAGGTAATGTGAGGAAGTATTTCTTCACAGAGAGGGTTGTAGATGCTCCTGAGGAGGTCGTAGAGTCAAAAACAGTGGGGGAATTCAAGAATGCATGGGACAGGCATAAGGCAATTCTAATGGGGGTAGGAGGAAGTAGGCTGTTGGTTAACTAGGAACTGCATCTTATCCGTTAGACAGGGAAATGGGCAGACCAAGCGGTCCTTATCTGCCATCAGATTCTATGTTTCTATGTATCTATGTTTATTAGTAGTCAGTGCAGATCATACAGCACCAGTGAGACATGTCATGACCTCAAAAGGCCGGTCAGCAACCTACCAGCTATGTTCTGCACTGACTGCAAGAGCTACAGCATACCTTCTTTGACCATGAGGTACAGAGTATTACAGTAGTCGAGCCTTGAAGTCACAAAGTGTATTGTAGCATCACCAGGTCTCCAGGGGGAGAGGGATTTAATCTGGATGATATTCCTTAGATGGTAAAAGCTACACTGGACTTCTGCCAACACCTGAGCCTCATATGTCAGCCCCTCATCCAGAATGACCCCCAGATTTTTCACCTTGGTGGCAGCTAAAAGCACAGAGGAATCAAACCAAAGCCAGGTCTACCTCTCAGTAGTCACCACAGCCTCTCTTTGACCTTGCTCAACCACTAATACTTCAGTCTTGTCAAAGCTGAGTATTAACCAGCTGTATAACATCCAGTGTTGGATCTTGATCAAGCATCTGTTCAACACACTGACTGCACCCAGTGTCTTGGGTGCAGATGACAGATAGTGCTGTGTATCATCTGCATAACAGTGAAACCCAAGTCCACACTGTCTAATAAGCTTCCCCAGAGGCAGCATGTACACTGAGAACAGCATGGGGAAAGGACTAAACCCTGGGACATGCCACAGGGCAGTGTCACTGGGGGTGAAGAGAACCTTCCCAACATCACCCTCTGTGTCCTACCACTGACATAAGACTCAAACCAGCAGACAACATTACCAGTGAGTTCTACATAATCTCTGAGCTAGTCCAATAGCAGCATATGGTCCATGGTGCCAAAGGCTCATGTGATATCAAAGAGAATGAGAACTGACTACTCTTCTTACTCTCTTGCCCTGAGCAGGTCATTATGAACCCTGACCAGTGTGGTCTTTGTGCAATAACTGAACCTAAAACCAGACTGGAGAGGCTCATAGATGTCAACAGCATTAAAACTACCAGTTTGGCATGGTGTGAGTATGCCTCTACATGACATGAACAACTGTCTATCTACAGCTAGGAGAGGTGGGACCAAGAATACAGAAAAAGGTGGCCCTGCAGTCTAATGAAGCACTGCCTGCCCTCCCTCAGTCCATGCCACTGCCTGACCTTCAGGAATCTGGATTTCATGTACTGGAGGGGGAGGATGACTCTCCCCTTCTGGCTCCACTGTGGGAGGGGGAAATCCATGGAGAACTACTCCAGGGGATCAAGTGAGGTGAGTGCCAGTGGAGGGGGTTGGGAACAGGGCTGATGGTCTCTGTGTGAAAAAGCTCTATAGGAAAATAACATGTAAAGTAATGCTTATTGGGAAAAGGAATCCAAGGGGGCAATATGAAATGGGATGGGTGGTACTGGATTGCACTCCAGAACAAAAGGATTAAAGATTAATGATATCATAGACCCAAAGAACTTCCAGCAACTGCAACAGGGCAGTGAACCAAGGAAATAGAATGCTGTGATGCATAGGGGGAGGGATAATCAGTAGAAGGTGGGAATGTATTGTCCCCGGTACAGGTCACTGTTGTGACCACACCTGGAACACTGTGAGAGGTACTGCAGCTCACACCTGAGGAAATACTGCAACAAGGAGGAGGCACTGCAGCGCAGGGCAACTAAGATGATGCATGGCCTTTGGGATTTGACATACTGTATGAGTAGAGACTTCAGGACTTAAACATGTACACTCTGGAGAAAAGGAGGGAAAGGGATGGCATGATTAAAACTTACAAGTACCTGCATGGAATAATAGATGTCAAGGAGCTATTGTTCTTGAATTCTAACACAGGAGGCTGGATTTTCAAAGGGTGATGCAGGGGTTACATCAAGTCCTCTGTCAAACCCTTTTGTTGGGGGCTGGCCTGGTGGTACTGAGGTTTTTTATTTATTTATTTAGTTTTTGTTGACCGGGTAAGTGCACTAGGCAAATGTTACTTATTTTCAGGCACAACCAAGGGGAGGGGGATACAGATGATTGCCAACTGACCTTGAACCAGATTAAGCAGGTTGAAGTGCTGGACGTCATACCTTGCACCACACCAGTGACTTGGCTTTGGCAGCAAGCTCGGATCATCGGGGGTCGGCAGGGGAAGGAGAGGATTGAGCATCTGGAGGACTGCTCTCTTCTGTTGGGGAGGGAGGCATGTGTCACCCACTGCTCCAGCAGCCCCCAGTGGAGACTGGAGATGTTGCAGCAAGCGGGGGTATGTAGGTGATGGTGTCCATCTTGTGGGTGGGTATGGAAGTGCGCCCATCGTGTGCTGGATGTCATTGCACGTCCACGCCTCTGGGACCAAGGATAAGTGAAAAACCCCTGGTACCTGGGAAGATGATGACAGAACCCACAGAGGAGTCAACAAGCTCTACACCAGACCAGACTAGCCAGCCTCTGGTTCCCCCCTGTGCTCCGAGTGCACTCTAGATTGTAGATAAAGCACCGGTCAGAAGTTGGCTGCCCCACCTCGGGGGGGGGTCAGAGCTGGGGGGATGGTGAGTAGGGGATGCAGAGGGGGGAATGGCCCAGGATAGAGGCAAGGTGTGGAGGTCTCAGGTGAGTGGGTACAGGGTCCTACCCAGTGTCCTGTTTGAGACAGTCTTATGGTGCCAGTGAATGAGTATAAAGGCAGTTCACAAAAACAAACCTTTTGTTGGTATAGCTACAAAAACACTTTTGCAGCAAACTGTGCCTGATTTTAATAGGTCAGGCACAGTTATGACACTTTACCTGCTTTATGGCAGCTTGTGTCAAATATTTGGTGCAGGCCCCATAAAAAGGGTATCTGATATTGCTGCAAGCTAAACCTGAAAAAGTTGGTCTGACTTGTGGCAATTAGTGCACGGGATCAAAAATCTAGATTGCTGGCCAGGTGAATGCCACAGGCCCCATGCGCCATATGTTCAGTGCACCTGAGGCATGTGGCATCCTCAGCCCTTTGAAAATCCAGCCAGGGACATGAGGGAATTCATTAAAGTGGGAGAAGGGGAAATTCCAAAAGGATGCCTGGAACACTTCTTCATGGAAAGGGTGGTGCAAAGGTGGAATAAGCTACCAGAAGAAGTGGTATAGGCTGAGTCAATAAGCAGCTTCAAGCAGGGATGGGACAGGCAGGTGGGTTTAATTAGTAAAAGAGGGACATTTAAAAAGGGGGCTATTGTCACTAGGGTAAACCAGAATAGCTAGATAGGGTGGGAAGGTTGGATGAGCCAAGCACCTTTTTCTACTGTTAATGTCTGCGTATCTCTGTGTTCCTGAGATGTTCACTGTTCAGACACGCCACCTCCATTCACAGTCACTAAGCCAACCAAAAGCATAGTTGCAGTGTGGTATGGACCGCTGTAGCAACAAATCGAAAGCAAATATTGTACATCTACTCATTTTCTGGAGACAGTATAGGGCAGTGGTTTAAGGCTCTGAGCTGCAGATCTGTGGACCTGGGTTTGAATCCCATAGCTGCCTAGGTGCATACTGTGTGATCCTGAGCAAGTCACTTAACTTTCTTGTGCTCCCAGGTCACATCTGGAAACAGGCTTTGCTTAGTGTGTTACTCCTGGTTAAACAAGGTTCCCTTTCCCTTTCTGTCTCATGTCCCTTCCTCAATGCATTACAGCTGAACAGCAACTTCTCATTTCTTTTTTTTTATAATAACATTTTTATTGAGAAACTTTTCCAATAAGAAATAGTCAAGAAATAATGGTGAAAAGTACATAAAGAAAGATATTTACAAATTAATCAGCAGTGTACTTGGGTTCCATAGGGTCCAGAGCAGGCTATTATTTGTATAATAAATAATATTCTACTATCTTACTGGCTAATAAAATGTCCAAGGGGAATAGTGTCCCTGTTAATAGTTGGTAACTCTTAGGGTTGACAGTGTTCAAGTACAAATAAAATAAAAACATTTTTTTATGGTACGTGTTTATATTTTATTTATTTATTTATTTAGTTTTTGTTTACCGGGTAAGTACCATAGCCAAGACATGACGATTTTCAGGCACGACCCAGGAGATTACAATAGGTAAGCAGGGAAATAGATTGTCTATTTCCTCCAGGTTTACACAAAGACTGATAAATGATTATTCATAAAATAGTACTTTGGTGTTCTAATTTCTAGATAGAACCAATTATTTCTATCCACTGAGGGTTAATGGGTAGTTTGGGTGTAAGTCAAATGTTTGTTATCACTATTTTCGCCCCAGCTAACAATAAGAGTAGTAATTTTAGCTGTCTGATTTGTAAGGTGGGTGGGACTATGGGCTGTAACACTAGCATGAGGTGGTGGAAGCTGGATAGTTAAGCATGTTTTTCAGAATTTGTTGTTTTTATGTCCAGTACAGTGCTAAGGCCAGGCAGCCTCAGAAGGTTTGGGATTGATCTGCCCAGGGTTCCCCAAAGTCTTGCCAGCAGCAGGCTGTCCATGCTGCCAGGTAATGCTGCTGAACACCTGGAGTTCTAAAGTAACAGGTTCTGCATTTCTATGCAAACTTCATTAAGCAAGGAATCATGGTAATCTTATAAGTGGGCAGGGCATATTTAAGCCATAGTTTTTCATCACAGTCCACCGGTAGGTCTTTGTTCCACTTCAGCATTACCAAAACTGTGGAGTCCTTGGACTGGTCTCTTAAGACTGCATATAGTAGGCCTACTAGATATGCGCCACCCTCCCCCATGTTGGTGATATTGGAGTTGTGCAAATAACTCCTGTGGTGGGACAGGGAGCTGCCTATGCTGGCATCTTTGCTTAGCAATATAGGTCCGAATTTGCAGTTAGTGGTCTTTTTGAGGAAGGTCAAACTAAATCAGTCAGGACCTGAAAGGATTGTTCCCCTCTCTCATGCAGAAATTGATGAAGGTCTATGAGTCATCACCTTACCCAATGTCATAATAAAGGATCAGTTGAGTTGAAAGGATTAGTTTTGTCCTGGCTCATGACTACCAGCAAAGGACCACATTCCCCCAATGACATACTCTGGCATATCTTGTGCCAGACTCAGAGCACTATTGCCATATGCTTATACAATCTTGAAGGGGAAGATAGCCTGGCAGGAAGGCAAAAAGGATAGAGTCTATGTCGTGCAGATCATTCAAAGTAATTTCAATATTTTTCCAGTGAGCCTAATAGCCTAATAGCAATTTGAGGTCCAAAGGAAAAGCGGATGTAGTTGTGATGCCTGAGCATAGAACTGCAAATTTGGGAAGTTTACTGTTCCTTTCTCTGTTGAGAGTTGCAGGAGAAATAATCTTATTCTTGCCCCACCCCCGCCAAGAAAGAAAGGCAATAATTTATTCGATGACTGGAAGTACCTCCAAACTTGCATGGGAGGGAGGGTGTGTATGAAATACAGGATTCTTGGCAAAACATTTTGCCTCATGGCTTCTACTCTGTTTATGAAATTTAGATGGAGCAGAGATCACCTATCCAGATCTGCAGCTATGGCTGTTGTCAGTAGTTTATAGTTAAGAACATCCAGATGTTCCTGATTCTTAAAAATCTCTGGCCCCAATTATTTTAGGGAGCCCCATTCCATCAAATGTGAAGCCTGGACTTAAGAGTTGCATCTGGGTTATACTTAGTTAGTTAGTTAGTTAGTTAGTCGGTTAGTTAGATAGTTAGTTAGTTTTTGTTGACCGAGTAAGTGCACTAGACAAATTCTGCCTATTTTCAGGCACGACCTGGGGAAGAGGGATAGAGATTAATGCCAACTGGCTTTGAACCAGATTAAGCTGTTTGTGGAATTTTTAGTGAAAGGTAAGAACTTCAGTTTTGGTCTTATTCAGGTGAAAGCCTACAAATGTTTCAAATTCCTCCAGAATGTCTCAGGTTGGCGACAGGGAGGTAGTGAGTTCTGTAACTGTTAGAAGGATGTCATCTGTGAAAGGGGCTATTTTATAATCCCAGCCCTACAACAGAATCCCTTGTATTAGGGGAGATTACTTAATGTCTACCGCTAGTGGCTCAATATAAAGAGCAAAAAGTATTGGGGAGAAGGAACAGCCTTGTCAGGTGCCCCGCCCAGTGTAAGAGCTTGTGAAAGAGAACCATTGACCCTAACATAGGTTTGAGGATGATTATTCAGTCCCTTCCTCATAGTAACAAATGCCTGAGGAAATGTAAAGGTTTCAAGGGTTGTTCAGAGAAAGGGCTATGAAATCCTACTGAAGGCCTTCTCCGCATCCACGCTGGCCAAGACTAGGGGCATAGAGTGCTTGTGGTCATATTCCAGAAGTAGAATTTGCAGGCTGTTTTTGTGGGTCTATCATTTCCAGTTGAACCCCCACCTGGTCCATTACCAGCAGGGACAGAAGATGGCCTTCTAATCTGGTTGCCCAAATTGACACAGTCTGTAATCATAATTAAGTATCGAAATGGGGTGATATGCTTCAGGGAGTAAAAGGTCCTTCCCTGGCTTGGGCAATGCTGATATGGTGGCAAACTGCCCTGATGGAGTAGGGCTGTTCCTGTTTTGAATATTGTGGCAGATCTTTATTAAGAGTGGCGTAAGGAGGTCATACAGGGTGGAGTCTTATGGAATTGGATGGGAAGCCATCTGGGTCTGGGCATTTTCCAGTATTGGATGGTGATATTCCCATGGCTATCTCCTCAGTGGTGATAGAGCTTGCTAATGTTTCCAGATGAGCTTCAGTAAGCTTTGGGAGATTTAGCCTGATTTAAAAAGGCTGACATTTAAGACAGAATACACTACACAGAGGCAGAAAGTTAAAAATGTTTTATTCAAGGTAGAATAAGAGTTATATACCAAAAAAAGTACCAAACACAATGTAAGGTTAATGTTTAATGAATGACACAAGTAGTAAAGTTGGAGAATAACTAAAGCAAAAAACTTCAACAAATGTACAAAATGTGGCAGATTGGGCCAAATGTTGTGGTCAAGATTCATATATGCAAAGTATATTTTACTGTTGAATAAAAAAATGAGTTTAAAAAAAAAAGGCTGACATTTGTTCTTTAGTGGAGTGGCCCATTGAGGCAGTAGAGACTTTCATAACAAGCATTTGTCAATGCCGAATGTTTGCTTGCTGGCATTGGCATTGGTAGTGTAGGAATTAGAGAGCTGCATAATAGGAATGGCAGTGAAGTATTGAACTGAAGCCAACCCCACCACCACTCTGCAGAGACTGACAGGCATTGGGGTGTGCCTTTGGGTCATCAGGCGTAACGGCCATGCCATTTCACCACATCCTACCCTGCAGACACTGACAAGTGTCACGGTGTGCCTTGGGGTCTTCAGCCCTTATGCTTACCCCATTCTATCAGGAAATATGGTGAGATGAGTGCTGTATAGGAGAATGGGGTGAAATTTGGGGCTGAAGAGTCCAAGGCACACCTCGATGCCTCTCACTGGCTGCAGGGTGTGGAATGGTATGAGCATTACAGGTGAGAATCCCAAGTCACACCCCTGATGCCTGTCAATCTCTACAGGGGTGGGGGGCGTTATGGTGGGAAACCCTAACACCTCAAGGCGTTCGTTGGCATTTCACTCCAAATTTTCAACATGGATTTTGTGACCACCACCTTATGAACAGTGGCAATATCAGTTTGTTGTGAAAGCTGATTTGCACAGCGACTATGTCATTTGGCACCACAGGTGCAAAAGCGCATTCGAACAGGATATGAAAAATGACAGCTGTACTGTTCATGGGGAGGTGCAAAAAATGGCAATGTTGAAAATCTGCAGTGAAAGCATTAAAAAAACTGGTGAAGTCATGAGCGTGCATAGAAACTGTGCAACGCACACCCATAATGCAATTAGTTTGGGGATTTTTTACAGCAGATTGTCAACACAGACATTTTGGAACCTCCGCTCATGAACAGTGTCACTGTGATTTTCTGAATCTATCCCGAACAGTGATTTCCCACAGTGACCATCATTTCTGTGTTGGAAGTGCGAAAACATATTTCAGCCATGGTGTGAGCAATGATAGCTGTACTGTTCATAAGGAAGTGTGGAAAAATGCCAGTGGTGAAAATCTGGACTGAAAATATTAGAAATGAATGAACTTACGAGGGTGCATGGAAACTGTGCAATGGTGGCTCATAACACAGTCATTTTATGGATTTTTTCCCCAAATTTTTAACATGGCCATTTTAACACCTCTGCTCATGAACAGTGTCACTGTGATTTTCTTAATCTGTCCCAAACATTGATTTCGCACACTGACTGCGCCATTGTGCGCTACATGCGTGGAAACACATTTTGGCAAAATGTGAAAATGACAGCTGTACTGCTCATAAGAAGGTGTGGTAAACTGGCAATGTTGAAAATCTAGGGTGAAAATATTTGAAAATTAGCTAACTTACGGTGCGTAGGAACAACATGGCGCATTAACAAGTAAAACAGTCATTTAGAGAATTTTTCATCAAATTTTCACTACAGGGTTTTTGGGAACCTGCCTCATGAACTGTGACACTGTCATTTCATAAATCAGTCCCGAAAGGTGGTTCCACGCAGTGACCGCGAAATCACCTTTTGGGGCCGATTAACAAAATGACAGTGCCAGAATTCATGAGGTGGGGTCCAAAAAACCCCATCTTGAAAATTTGGTGAAAAAATTCCCCAAAATGCCTGAGATATGCATCAAAGTTGAAAAAACTCTATTTATTCCATTATACAGCTTACTGGCATCTCCTCACTTCGCGGTCGGCTTTGAAGAGTGCAGACGTGTTCCTGGTCCACCGAAGATCGTCGAGCCGGACTCCGGAGGTAAGTATGGGGTGAGGTGGGGGTGTGGGGAGGTAGGGTGTGCAGAGGGTGGGTGCAGGTTGGGAGGAGGTCAGGACAGTCAGCGAGGAGCGTTTTTCTTCAGGTTATTTTTTTTTTCGTAGACGACGCAGGACTTGTGCTACGGGGGGGCATGGAGCTGATGGGGGATTGGGCACCCCTGTCGGCCATATGGACTGTTGTCTCGCTGGCGTGGACTCCCACTGTGACACCCGGTAGTCTGTTGGGGAGGGACAGTGGAGCCAACGGGGATTGGGCACCCGTCAGCCTTACGGACCATTGCCTATGCTGGGCTCCCAGCGTGGCACCTGGGCTCTGTTGGGAGGAGGCACAGCACAGCTGATGGGGATTAGGCACCCCCGGCCATACAGTGTGTGTGCCTTGGGGGCAGGGAGGCGCATGAGCACGCAATATGCTAATCAGCACTATCTTATCACAGCTCACTGAAGCGGAGCACTCCCTTTCAACTGTACGGCACTGCATTTTCAACTGCTGTCATAGACAGCTGCAGCATTCATTGGTGAACTGTGACCGCACCTGCAAACACACTGACTGAATTGGAAGACAGGGTGCCACACCTACAAAAACTCAGATGATGGCACTATGTTTCTTGCACATGCGTGCAAGCAAACATAAAAATGTTTAAGAATCTTTTGAATATGCTCTTGAAATACAAGCTTGAACTCTGGCTACCCAGATGTGGTGAGCCAAAGTATGGGCACCGCGTGCACCACATTCTTAGTACCAATGCCTAAAATAAAATAAGGCATGTTCCATCTTTTGGTCCAATACACCCTGTATTTGTGATATTGTGTTTAACAGATTCAGGTAGATGGAAGCATCCCAGTGCATGTGAAAGAGCTACAGCATGCCCAGCTCTTTCTTATAACACCCTCAGGTTTTGTTCTCTGCTTCAACGGAGAGCAGAGGCATGAGCAATCAGCCCCTCCCCCATAGAACTGCTTACAGCACACCCCAGAGGATACCAGAGGAAATCTCGGGGTCAGTTTTCCTGTAGGTAATGGGGAATGTGGTCTTTGATTTTTTGGATTAAGGTTTTGTCCCTCAGCAGGTGAGGATGTAGCTGCCAATGGGTCAGTTCTATTTTTTTTCCCCAGGGTGAGTAAGTCAACTACTGGAGTGAGGTCCAAAAAGTGGAAGATGCTATGCTGGCCCTCGTGGAGAGTGTCTATATGCTCAATTGTGGTCAAAATGCAGTCCAGCCTAGCATAACTGTGATATCCAGCTCTTTGCCCCTGACCGGGCTCACCGGAATTCGAGTGGTGCCACTCAGCTTCTTCTAATGGCCACCACCCGCTCCACCGCTCCTGCCATCAAGCCCTGAATCTTCAACTGCTGAAAGCAGCTCCAGCTCTTTGCCCTTGACCAAGTGCACTGGAGTTTGATCGGCGAGGCTCGGCCTCTTCTAACAACCACGGCCCGCTCCACCACTCCAGCCATCAAGCCCTGAATCTTCAGCCTCTGAAAGCAGCTCCAGGTATGGTTCCTCCTTCAACCAAGCACCTCTACTCTGTTTCTTCAGATGCTTTCTCCAGCCGCACCTGGAAGGGCTCCTTTCCTGGGAACTCTGCCCTGATTGGACCACTGACTGCTTTCAGCTCTGCCTGATTGGACTGACCTACTGCACCAGCTCTGCGGTCCCAAGCCCGGCTTTCCTTCTCGCTGCTGCTACCCTTAAGTTAGTGCTTCCTGTGTTCAGTACCTACTTACATTTTAAGAAGAAGTTCTGTTTTTAATTGTTATTTTAGGAAGTTTTCTATGTTTTTAAATTGTTTCAATCTTACTTTGCAACTGCTTTCTGCCTAGTTATCCAATGTAATTTGTTTTAATGTTATGTGAATGTGCTATTCAAATGCCTAGTCAGCCAATGTAATTTATTTGCTAATGCTTTTCTGATTTTCCTGCCCTCTGCTGCTGCTGCCTAATCTTTACTCTCTACCCTACTCCCCAATCTGTTCTTCCTCGGCTCTTAAGCGACACTATCTGCCTGCATATTCTTCCTCCTAACCTCGGCCCTGCGCCACCTCATCCCCTACTTCTCACTTTGGCCTGCTAGCCTAATCTATGTTTTCACTCCCTCTTCCAAATTGCCTGCTAAACTCCTACCCACTCTTTTGTCCTTAAACTACTCTGTCTGCCCCCTGCCCACCTGCTGACGCTCTGCCACAAGCCTCCACCCCCCCCCCCGATTTAGCTCTGTATTCAGGTTTTTAATTTTTCCCTGTTTCCCCCTTCCAGCATTTCATCCCTGACTGGGCGCACCAGAATTCGAGCTGTGCGGCTTGGCCTCTTCTAAAGGCCACCACCTGCTCCACTGCTCCTGCCATCAAGCCCTGAATCTTTGGCCACCCGAAAGCAGCACCAGGTTCAGTACCTCCTTCAACCAAGCACCGATACTCTGTTTCTTCAGGCACTTTCTCCAGCTGCACCCAGATTGGCTCCTTTCCTGGGAACTCTGCCCTGATTGGACCACCGACTTCTTTCAGCTCTGCCTGATTGGGCCTCACAACTGCACCAGCTCTGCGGTCCCAAGCCCGGCTTTTCTTATCTCTGCTGTTACCCTTAAGTTAGCACTTCCTGCTTTCAGTACCTACTTGCATTTTTTCTACCACCTGACCTCCACTGCCCACCACAACTTTAAATACGCTTTGTTCCCACCCTCTTTTAAATACTGTTTCCCTACTGGTCACAGTCTATCTGCTCAATCTTAAAGGAGCACACAGATCATTGATAAGGACCAAATTAAAATATTATTATCTTCAGGGGTTAGGTTGTTGAAATTTTCTGCAGCGTCCATCATTTTAATTGGGACTCTATTGCTGAAAATGTGGACTTCACTCTTCCTATGCCTTCTGGGTGACCTTCTGCCTTGTTCCCTAGCCCCATGCATAGGCATGTACCCAGTGATTGATAATGCTCCTCCTTGCGCAAATGAGTCCCCCACCTTAATACGTGTGTCAACAGCACTTGACCACCCTATTCAATTGCCTTGGTGAACTGGGACTCTAACATTGTTGCCTAAAATGTGTTCTGTCCTAAGCACACCCCCCCCCTCCACCCTACCTATTTAAGCTTACCTACCAGGTCAGGGTGCTTCTTCATGCAATCCTGGCTGCTCTTGGTGTATGCTTTAGCTACCCCATGCCTTGCCCACTACCCTACTTTTAGTTAATAATTTTTATTAAGTTTGAAAGATAATATCAGACATAGCCAGGTACATAAGGAAGATACAACATGACACATATGCATACACAATGACTTCAGTGTCATTATATAATTGACAAAGTCTAGCCCATAGAAAAGGACATTGCTAAATAATGATACAGTAAGAAATTATACAGTGAGTTGTATTGTGTGAGAAATTGCATGATTACCACCGCATCTAGATTAGTTAAGACATCTAATATGGGCATAATACATAAGTGTCTCCTGATACCTGAAAAAAGCCTGAAAAGCACAGACATAATGACAAAATACTAGCAACCTTAAGGTCCAGATCTGAATTCTTATCCTATAAGGAGAAAAGATAACAGTCCTTGCAGGAAGGGGTGGGATTTGGGGTTCCAAACCATTTCCTACTGGTGTATCTACTATGTTGGTCCAGATCATTCCACAGGGGGAAGTCAGCCAATCCCTGCACGCAGGAAGAAATAAGCTAAGTAAGGGGCCCAGGTAAGATAATATTGTGAGAGAGTGTTGGTAACTAAGTGGGACTGACGATCCAGTACTGCTACATTAGAGAGGGCGTTATATAATTCAGAGATGGTGGGTACCTCTGTGGTTCTCCACCTACAGAGGATAAGCCTCTTAGCTTGGAGGCTAAGAAAGTGTCAGCCATCTGTGCTGTTGACGAGTGAATGCTCTCAGCACAGGAAGAAGGCCCAAAATCCAAACTAGGGGATCTAGAATCAGAGCAGAGTCTGAGGCCTGTTGAGCCAGACCCAAGACAGCCGTCCAGAATGGAATGAGAAGTGGGCAAAGCCAAAGTATGTGCAAAAGGTCTCCCTCTCCCGAAAGACATCGCTAGCAATGACTGCTGTCTATGAGATGCATTTTGTACAAGACAACAGGAGTGTGATACCAATGCGACAGTATCTTGTTTTGCATAAATTTACTTCTCATATCTGGATACATAGAATGAGCATATTTCCAGCATAGCTTCCATTGGGCATCAGAAAAGGATTGTTAAAGAGCTTGCTCCCATTTACCTTTAGCCTGAGCTGATTGTGCAGGGAGATGATTCCTAAGATCAGCATATATAAGACTGGCTTTACCCCTTTTATAGGTCAGACATTTAATTAACAAATGGGACCTTGCCATATCTGTTGTGTGGTGTTGTTTAATATAAGCTAAAACCGAGCTTCTGAGCTGTAAGTACTGCCAAAAGGCCTGCTTACCTAAGTGGAACTCCTGATCTAATGTTTGAAATGTTTTGATAGTGAGACTGTCATCTGTCATCAAGTCCTTTAGTGTAAACATTCCTTTACTCTGCCATAGGGGCCAGTGCAAAGGTTTGCCATCCACTTTTAAAAAGCATGTTCCCCCATATAGGGGAGGCCAGAAGGAGGCATAAATCTGCCTCCAATTTCTTTTCCACTAAATGTCATGTCAGTACTGAGCCTGCTATTGTTTGGCAGGAAGACAAATGTTTGGGAAGGGGATTGTAAAGTAAAACTGCTAGGGACTGGGTCTGGGCCATATACACCTCCATGTGTATCCATTGTGGTCACTCAGATGTCTGTGGGAGGAACCAGTTTAGGGTCTGAGCTGCAGTGAAGGCCCATTTATATACCCTTCCAGCCAAGGAAGACCCCAGCCTCCCTGTGACAAATGGGTTCTTAGTTTATTTCTACTATAACAGGGTTTGGTGCCTTCCCAAATAAAATTGGAAAAGGCCTGGTCTATGGCTTTAACCCATGAGGCCGGTAGTGTAAATGGTATATGTGAGATGACATAAAAGTTTAGGGGCTACCACCATTTTGATCGTGGATATTTTACCTGCTAGTGTAAGTTGAAGACCACGCCAGTGCACAAATTCAAGTCTTGATATCTTCAAGAAGGGGTTTAAGGTTCAGATCCCATATTTTAGTAAGATCTACTGTGAACCGTATCCCTAGATACACAAGGGAATTTGGGGCCCAATGAAGGCTGAGATGGGCTACCTGATCTAAACTGCACAAGCTATTGAGGAGGAGTGCTTCCATTTTAGACCTGTTGATTTTTAGGCCTGAGTAGCTCGTAAAATCTTCGAGGAGGGAAAGCAAAGCAGGGAGGGAAGTAGTGATGTCTACTAATGGGACTAACAAATCATCTGCATACATAAATGTGGGGAAAGTGATATCGCCAAAGGGAAAACCTGTTAAGGCTGAAGAGTGGCATATGGCAATCACAAGTGGCTCCACTGCTATTATGAAAAGTAAGGGAGAAAGGGGGCAGCCCTGCCTCGTGCCCCACCCCACAGGGAAGGGTGCAGACCGAGTAGAGTTGGTGAGAACCCGAGCCAAAGGGTTGTGATACAGAGCTGTCACCCAGCTTCTAAAATTGTGACCAAAGCCCATGGCTTCTAGCACCTGTTGAAGGTACTGCCATTCGAGAGAATCAAATGCCTTCTCAAAATCTATTGCTACTGCAGCAGCTGGTGCCGGGAAGTTACTGGCCTGATATATAATATTTATAAGGGAACGTATATGATCTCTGCTGAGCCAACCCAGGACAAAACCGACTTGTGAAGGATGTATAAGGTGGGGAAGCAAGGGGTTTAACCTGGTAGCCAGAATTTTTGCAAAAATCTTACTATCCGAATTGATAAGTGAAATAGGGCAATAGCTGGATGGTAAAGTGGCATCTTTCCCTTTTTTGGGAAATACAGTAATGATTGCCTCCCGAAGGGATGGGGGGAGGGATCCTGAACTAAGGGCCAAATTAAAAATGTCACTAAGTAGGGGGGAGATCAGTGGTGCAACTAGGCTCCACATTTCAGGGGGAAATCCATCCCCAAAAGGGGCCTTCCCATGATTTAAATTGTGAAGTGGATCTGTGACCTCTTGAGGGGTAATGGGAGACTCCAAGGTAGCAGCTTGCCGAGGAGTTAGATGACAGATAGGTATAGATGTCAGAAAAGTTCGTACCTGTGCAACATTAAAAGTGCCAGAGGAAGAATATAGCTGTTTATAGAAATCTGTCAGAATTTCATTTATGCATTCTGGTTGAACTTGCACAGGGCCATCTGGTGCTTTGAGTCCGGGAATATGGCTCTCGGCCCTCTGTTTCCGGAGTCTGTAGGCTAGTACTTTCCCAGCCTTCTCTCCCCCATCCCAGTATTTATGCTGTAGTCTGAGGAAGGCCAATTCAGCTTTCCTGGCAAGTAGGTCCTGTACTTGATGACGGATTTTAGTGATTTCCTTGCCTATCGGGGAATGTAAGGAAGTGTGTGGCATACTTTTAAATTTGGTCTCGAGTTCTATAAGACAGGATTCCAATGTTTTAAGCTGGTGTTCTCTCTGCCGCCTTCGATACGCTGAATATCCCATGATAGCGCCTCGTATGGTGGCTTTCAGTGCCTCCCAAACCATTGTTGGGGGGACCTCCATTGTAGCATAATCTTTAGAAAATTAGTGACCTGTATCTGAAACCATTGAGGGAAGTTAGGGTCCCTCAAGAGAAGCGGGTCCAAACACCAGCTTGGGAATATAGGGGCTGAGGGACTACTTAGTGTGTGAAGTTGTACCGGAGCATGATCCGATATGATAACTGGATGAATTACAGCATCATTGGTGCTGTTCATAATAGAAGGGGATACAAGCCAGTAGTCCAGCCGAGAGTGTGAGTTATGCACCGGAGAAAAGAATGTATAATCTTTGTCCCGTGGGTGCAGAATGCGCCAAGGGTCTTGTAACCCCATATCTGTGATCAGCTGCTGCAGTGAGAGGTGACATTTCTGATGATGATCTGGGCAGGTGGATGTGCGATCTAGAAAAGGGTCCTGGGGGAGATTGAAATCACCCCCTAAGATTATAGGGACCTGTGGAGAGGCTAAGGAGCTAATAGCTTGAGCCATCAAGTGAAACACTGTAGGCTGGTCGTCATTAGGACCATACACATTAGCTATCACTAGGGTACCTGTCGGAGTATCCATCAAAGCCACCACCCATCTGCCATCTCTAGCTCGCTGCCCTTTTAGTTGTGTCCACTGAAGGGATTTCTGAAATAAAATAGCTGCCCCCCATTTGCAGGTGGAGGCTGAAGAAGAAACAACCTGTCTCACCCAAGAGCCTTTCAACTGTCATGGTCCAACTTTTTCAACTTAGTCTCTTGTAGTAGGGCTACCTGCACACCCAGTCTCTTGAAATGATTCAGCACCTGAGAACGCTTCATAGGGGTATAAAGGCCCCGTATGTTCCAGGTGATATAGCGCATGTCAGCCATAGTCTAGAAGTGGGAGGTCTAATTTAGAAGGCAACGAGCTATAGAACCTAATAGAGACTGAGAGTGAAGGTCTGCCCCATATCATCTGAACCAGAAAATCTGTTATAATCAATTTAAACACCACCAGCAAGGGACCCCAAATACACACACAATCCACCCCCAAGCATGTACTAATCACGATCTAGAAAAATCTATAAACAATTTCAACTTGTAAAACATAATATTGACTGATAACATTTAACCAACTATATACACATATCGGCCTGTCCACAGCCATTAGGAGTCCCAAAGGTAATATGTCACTGACCGAAGTCGCAAGACCTCCTTTGGTATCCGTGGGGGTTGGCCTGGGATCAGGACAGGAGGAAATACCCTCAAGAACAGCTTGTCCATACTATGGGGTGTAAAAATACAGTTAGAGCTAAGACCACCCCGAGGACGTATGAGAGGAATCCCCCTAGGACCATGGGGCCCTAAGCACATAGCAAGATATCCCCAAAAGCATGTCCCGAAAGGAGTTACAATACTCCTATATTCCCAGCCAATAGACGAGGGATAGGGAGAGCTGAGCTTAATACTCCCAGCAATTTAGATCCCATGGCAAGCCAAGGGATGCGAAGTTAACACATTGAGGGAGAACCAAACAAAAAAAAAAAAAGGAGGTTCCCTTTCTCTTATTACATGCTCACCCGCCCCCATATTAAACTGGTACCATACAGTTTGAAACATGTCCTCAATCCGGGGGTTCTGAGCCAGGTCTGGGAAGACCAATTGTAGCATCGAGAGTTCCATCTCGTGAGTTCGCAGTGGGAAGGATGGCTGCAAGATCTGGGGATGCGGCAGCAATGTCAGCCCAGGATTTGCTTTGAGATGTGGAGAGCATAGGTCTTGAGGATGTCGACCCACATATGTCCATCTCTGCCCCTTCTGAAATCCCTTGTGCAGTATCTGAGTCCTGCAGGTCCAGTTATAGAATGGCAAATGGGTTGGGTAAGAAGAAAGTCTGCAGATCTATGGGATCTTGCTGATCTGAAAGTTGGTCTGAATGAGCCATCGCCTGTGGGCTCGGGGAGCCTGCTCTTTCAGTAGTATGTTGTCATTGATCATCAAGGCCACTGATTTACGGTGATTAAAACAATTAAATTCCATTTTCAAGACTTAAGATTCCGGAATTTCACCGGTGATTGTTACTCTAATTTCCGGATTTTACCGAGATTCTGTTATCATTCTTTTAGTATGTGCATAAATAATCAGAATTAAAGAAGGCTTAATATACAGAGCATTAAATAAAGCAAACTGAAAATAGTACAGGAAGGAATTAAAAGAAAAACAGACTTTTTTATAGATTTATTGATCTGATAGAAAATGCCAGATTCCATGAAATCTTCATTTTTACCGGTTTTCAGGTAGCCCAAATTCCAGAATTTTACCGGATTTTCCGGTAAAAACCGAAAAACAGTGGCCTTGTTGATCATGACGATGAGATGGTTGCCATTTCCTTTGCCTTGATGGTAGCGATGTGTCAAAAATCTGCATGCCAGACTCAGGTATGTCTTGTTTAGGAGCCGAGGAAATATTCACTGCAGACAGAGAGGGAGAGGGCTGAATTTGCTCACTCTGATTGTTAGGGTCCCGAAACTCCACAGGTTGTCTAGCCCGCAGGAAGTTCATCAAGCTCTCTGGGGTCTCAAATAGAAGGGGAGACCCATTGTGCATAATCTGCATGGTCACTGGATACCACAGTGAGTAAGAGTAGTTTAGTTTTGGTAACAGTCTCTGTGCCTGGGCATATTCCTTACGGCGATCGGAGAGTTCTTTTGAATAGTCCTGATAGAGCTGGATATGATGCCCTTACCAAGTAATTTCCCCCGCAGTTCGAGCAGCAGCCATAATAGATTATTTTTGCCTAAAATCCAAAAATCTGGCAAGCAGGGGTCTAGGCCTTGCTCCAGGCCTTGCTACCGGGGCAAGTGAGTGATGCGCCCGTTCTATCTGAGGGTGAAAATCAGCTGGTAGTTTGAGCAGCTTCGGGAGGATTGACTGTAAGAAGTCAATGGATGATTTCTGTTCTGCACCTTCCGGAAAGCCAATAAGCCGTATATTGTTTCGATGGCTGCGATTTTCCAGGTCATCTACTTTATTTTGTTGTGTGAGGATAAGCTTGGCCTGTTCCCTCAGAGTAGCAGTCATTTCATGAAAAGCTGCATCATGGGAGGATATTTGTCTTTCATTGTGGAAAAGCCTATCTTCGATCCTTTGCAAAGTTTGCGTAGTGGCATTGACTGCAATTGTGAGTTGTGCCATTTGGATCATAAGCTGGCTGAACATCACTTAAGTTCTCGATGATTCTGCAGAGGCTGCATATAGTAGGCTGCAATACAAATCCGCCTTCCGAGAGAAAAGATGAGTGATTTCCAAAAGAGAACTTGCAAGGAAAGTCCCAGAAATTATGCCCAGGAGATTCCTCTCTGCTACGATAAAAATTCTGGCAGAAATAGAGGGTCTTAGTGACAGCTAATGTCAGATTTATCCCCGTGTTGCAAGAGCTATCTCTCTATATGCGACCATACTGGATCAGGGCTAGGCCACGCCTCCGCCCACTACCCTACTGTAAACAGGAATGTGCACAGTCCTACTGATGCTGAGTGCACTTAAAAGGATTCTAGTTCTGCTACTGCTCTGCTCAGGTAGTGTCAAATTAAATCCAGGTCCCCCACTACCAACCTCTGCTCCCTGGAACCTAGCAAACTTCAAAGGTCTAAGCATCCTCCACATAAATGCATGCAGTCTTTTGAAAAAATTAGACACTATCCAGACCTTGATCACTCATACCAAGCCAGATATTCTGGTGGTCTCGGAGTATTGGCTCAAACCCTCCACTCTGGACCTTGAGGTGAACATTCCATGCTACAATATTTTCCAAATGAATAGACTGGCCAGAGGAAGCAGGGTTGCCATCTACATTCTGGACAAATTCACTGTTTCTATATCTGACTCCACATCTGTCCTGAAGGAATTTGAAAGTCTAACGATTAAAGTCCCACTCTTCTCGTCCTCGTCCCTGTACGTCATAGGATGTTATAGGCCTCCTTCCGCAGGCCTACAACTGCTGAGCCACCTAACCAGCTCCTTGAGTACAATGCATTCTGAAGTCATCATTCTGGGTGACCTCAACTTGGACTGGCTCTCAGACTGCCCAAACCTCTAATAAATCTGTGTGACACCTTCGGGCTTGTCCAAATCATCACAGAAGTAACCTGTCAGAACAAACAAATCCCAACAAAAGTTCCCTGTTAGACATTATACTAGTAAACAAACCTCACCTATTTTCCCACTCAGGTGTCTTTTTCACCAATTTTAGTGATCATTGCTCCATCGCTTGCACAATGTCCGCACCCAAACCATCTCTACATCCAGGTTCATATTTAAAAGATGCTTTCATAACTTTGACCCCCTGGCCTTCCTCATGGACTTGCAGAACTCCTTGCACTGGCAGGACTTCTACCTGGCCAAGACGGTTGAGTCAGCATATGAGACCTTCCAAAATATTGTCTGTGGAGTGCTAGATAAGCATGCCCCCCTGGTCAAAATCTGCACTAAGAAGAAATCGTTTCCTTGGTTCATGACCGAACTGAAGTCTGCACTGCTCAGCAGGAACAAATTCTGGAAAAAGGAACAGAAATCAAAGCTTCCTTCTGACTGGACTACCTTCAGGTAAACCAGGAATCTCTGCATGAAGCATACCACAACTGAAAAGGCTAAATATTACCGTACAACACTGGACTCCTCCACTACGTGCCTTACCAAGTTCTGGAAAACCCTTAAAGATATTGAAGGGCATGCATCCTCTAGCTCCCTCCCCACAAAAATATTGCATGATGGCTCCTCCATCACCTACAAAGCCGGGATCCTAGACCTCCTAAACAACCACTTTGCCACCACAGAGATGGCCTTCAACTGATCACCGGCCAACAACCTCCCAACCCAGCTCGTAACCCAGGCCCCAACTAACCCTGGCCCTATTCACCATGCCCCAGCCCTGGGTTTCTCCTTTCAGCCTTTCACACTCAAAGAAATGGAAAACCTGCTTTTATAGTTGGATACTAGAAAAAGCATAGGAGCGGATCTCATTGGACTGTACTTTTTAAAGCTCAGCCATCGAGTCTTGGCAGTACCAATCACAAACCTCTTCAACTTGTCCCTTGGTTTGGGTGAACTCCCGTCAATCTGGAAGACTGCTCAAGTTATGCCTCTTTTCAAATCAGGAGATCCAAGTGACCTTAATAATTACAGGCTGGTTTCCTTACTTCCCATCCTTTCTAAACTGCTGGAGAAAATAGTCAATACTCAACTTAGGTACTACCTTGACTATTCCAACCTGCTTAATTCAGTACAATCAGGCTTTAGGCCTCGCCACAGTACAATTTCAGCACTTGCAAAGGTAGCGAACGACTGGCAGAAAGTCCTTGATGTAAAGAACTGTGTGTGCAGTCTTTCTTGATTAAAGTAAGACATTCGATACCGTGGACCATAACTTGCTTTTGGTTACCCTTCACAATATCGGACTGGACACACTATCCTTGAAATGGTTCTCTTGCTACCTGACCAATCACATGCAGCAAGTCAACACAGTGGGAGATCTTTCTCCACTGAAACTGATCAGCAGAGGAGTGCTACAGGGCTTCATTTTGGGACCTCTGCTATTCGCACTATACATTAACAATATTGACTATAGAATCAAATCATCCAACATCCATCCATTCACAGATGACATGGTCCACTACATCGCCAGGCTTACCCCTGAGAGTATCTGCATGGACCTTCAATCAGATTTCAGTCTACTACAATGAAACCTTCTTAACCAAACACTGCTCCTAAATGCAAAAAAAACTAAGGCCATGCACTTGTCACCACTCACTATAGCCTCAAATCCCTCCATGTTTTGTCCGGTGCTACCTAGCAACACATTACTAGGTGAATCACTGGATTATGCAGCAAAATTCAAGTATCTAGGAGTCTTGATCAACAACAGACTTTCCTTCATCAGACATGTAGAGGAACTCTCAAAAAAACTAAAGCAAAGGCTTGGCCTATTTTGTAGAATTAAACATCTGCTTACCCAAGAGGCTTCCTCTATGGTCAGGTTCCAGGGTCAGCTGTAGCAAAGCTCAATATCCTGTACCATTGAGCCCTATGATTCATCTCTGGTTCATTATTGTGCACTTTATTCCCTGGTGAGTTGGTCATATTTTATGTCCAGGAGACAAAGGAATGCTGCTGTTTGGACCTATAGAGCAATTGTCCCGAAGCTTCCCCTTTATACCTCTGATTGCCTGCTCTTCTGTACCTTAGATAATCATGCCCTGAGAAGTTATTCTTACATCTCATTATCTGTACCAAAGGTAAAATCCCATTTTGGTACAGCTTCCTTCAGCTATGTGCTAAACCAGTTATGGAATAAAATCTTAAAAATCGTAAAACTGGCTAGCCCAATTAATCTTACAAAGTTCAAAACACTTTGTGCAAGATCCTTCACTGAACCTTGTAAGTGTTTTTCCTGACACCAGTAGGACTGATGTCACTACAGTAAAACTATTATCACTCACCTCACCTCTCCTCCTACCTTTCATCCCTCCCTTTCCTTTATTCTATGCACCTCCATACATTTCAGTCCCAATGAATGAGCTCATGCTTTGTACAAGCACAACCTTATTCACTGAGCACTCAGACGGGCTGCCTGCTGTGGAGGTGGGTGGAGAGCTGTGCCAGTGGCCCAGGTGGGGTACTGGGAGGCGAGGCTCTGACTTAAGACAGTGTGAGGGTGGGGTCCACTAGACACTAGGGACAGGAAGGGATTCCTTTTTTTATTTTGAAGACTGAAACCAGGGTCATGGCTGGGAGGAGGAAAATAACTGGGATTGACTGGGGGCTCTTTACTTTAATTTGGCCGGTGATCATGGGGGAGGTCCACTAGACACCAGGGACAAGGGAGGGATTGCTTTTTAAACACTGGGGCCGGAGGCCGGGGTGACTTGGGGGTTCTTGAATTTGGCTGGTGATTGGCCAGGAGGGAACCACTAGACACCAGGAACAAGGAGGGATTGTTTTTTTTTTTAAAGATTGGGGGCTGGGGATAACTTGGAGTGACTGGGGAGGGTTATTGAATTTGGCCAGTGATCGACAGGGTGGGGGGGACCACTAGACACAAGGGAGGCAGAAAACAAAATATAAATGATGGGGCATATGCGGGCAAAATTGCAGGCAAAATTTTGCAATTTCATGAAATATTTTGTCTGGTGAAATAGCCAATTTCGCATCAGTTTTGCAGGCGAAAGAACATTTTGCAACATCTCTATTTATAGGGTTGTGTACCCCAATGACATTATAGGAAAAAACCTCTATAAATTATGCCATTTTACAGAGAACACATGACCATAGGGAAATTTCAGTGTTGTACCCCAATTTGTAAGGGCCCACCCAGCAAAGCCCAGACCAAGAACTTATAATCTATCTCTGGAAAACAGTAAAAAAAATATCAAACATTTATTGCTGTCTCTCAAAGAAAAACATGAAAAGTAAACCACAAAAGAGTAAAACATAGTGTCTATGAACAAGTCAACCCTTACTGAACTACAGAACACAATGAGTAGAGTCCAACACAAACTTTCAAGATGGGGAGGTGAGCTACATAGCTCCCTCCTGTATGATGTCTGAGTATGGAAAAGCATCACGCGGGTGAATATCAGGCCAGTTCTGAGCTCCATGGACATATTGAAGTACTGTTGCATGTTGGTTCATGCGTCCAGAGTGTGAGTTCTGCATGTTCCCATACTACATTGTTATTGGTCCTTGTAGAGGATGGGGTTTTGGAATTAGAATGTTTTTCTCCCGTAAAAAGGGTAAATAGAAGTATTGAGATGAAAAAGTCTCCCCCTTCCTGTAAAGAGTCTCTAGTTCAAAGATAATTCAAAGGTAATGCTGCCCAGGAGGCTTACAAGAAGTGGTCCTCAAACCAATGGATCCAGATTGTAGGCCAGGTTGTGAGGTGATGGGGACACACATGTGCAGCACTGTTTCTGTACAGTGCCACCTGCTGACTCTTTTACAAGCCTGCAAATGACAATGTTTAATTATAGTGTTTAAAAACAATGACACCAAGCATTACAATTATTTGCAACTGAGGACATCCTGCCAGTAGTGCTAGATATCTTTAGTCATGATGGAACTTAATGTTGTACACTGCTATATTATTCTCCCTTTTAACTCCAGGTCACACCTGGAAATGAGTTCCAGCTCTGCATGCCTTTCCCTGTCAATAAATTGTAAATAAGCTGAGAACTTAGAGTCCCAGTTTAAATCCTAGCACTGCCGCTTAGAGACACAACATGAGTGTGCACAGAATTCAGGAGTCAAAAATAAAATACTGAAGTGGAAAGTAACAAAAATTCACATGCATTGTACTTACTTAGTTGTAATATTATTTGACTAACTGAAGCATATTAATGCTAGCTTTTAAGACCTCCCATGTACCTTCATCAGATGCAGAGAAAACTAACCAGCATTTCAGAATATATACAAGCCTTTGTGGAACCCAGATTGCTTAACAATGGGGTGGGTGTAGTGGAAGCAACCTAATACAATACAGGTGAGTACCAGGAAACAGGCTTCATGTCATTAAAAGGTGAGAGATCAGGGCTGGCCCATTGGTACAGGGGTAAGATTTCCACCTGCAACACCATAGAACTGGGTTCAAATCTGGACTAGGGCCATCAGAGAGCCAGACGGGGTGGGATTGAGTGTCCCCCAAGACTGCTCTTCTCCTCCGGGGGGATGGGGGTGTGGTCGAGTGTCCTGTGCAAAAGTACAGACCCCTGGCAGAGGCTGGGGGATCCAATACGACTGGCACATGATATGTGAGGAGGCAGGATGGACGTAGGGTTTGTCCCACTGACATCATTGCACGTCCCACCTCCAGAGAGGATTAGCATCCACAAAAAATGCTGCCTGTCCCAGGGATGACGCCGCCTCCTGGTACCACAGCCCCCAAGTACCCGACCCTGACTGGAACCATGTTTTGCTGGATGGCCCACCCCCAAGGCCCCACCTGCGGGGGTAAGCCTAGGGAGTCCTGCCAGTCATCGTGCTGGTCCTGTCTTCACCGGGTGGGGTCATCTCAGTGGTCCCACCTTGGTGGGTAAGCTATGCGAATCAGGGATCGGTTACTGGGGGGGCAGTGGGTCCGGAAGGTAGGGCTGATAATATGAAACAGGCAGCAGGTTATGACAGAAGAAAAGGAAAAAGAGAGATTAAAAGGGGGAGGAGGAGGAAGAGGGGGCTAAGGGGAGAGGGGGAGATGAGAGAAAGAGCACAGGTAGTAAAGTAGGAGTTAAAGGAAGAGGCAACAGTAACAGAATCAGAAATGAGCGGGTCACCAACCTTAAGAATGGGGAGGAAGACTGGGTTGGAGGGGAGAAAAGAGAGTGGATAACCTTTCAACTTGGAGGGGATGATTAACATTCTGGAGTATGAATACCAAAATGAATATGTGCCCATTCATGTGTTTATGGAGTGTTTGTCCCATTTCACCCACATACAGTCCATGTCAACATTTTTGGCATCACATTATATAAGTTAGATTGTTGGTGTTGCTTGAGAAAGATCCTTTTATTTTGTATTCATTTTCAGTTAATGGAGAGTAGACAGAGTCACCTGTCAATGATGCTTCATGTTTTGCATTTGCACTTGTTGCATGGTCTTATTCCTTGTGTGTCCATTTGAATTGTGGTGGTGTTATTCCTGATCAGTGTTCTTCCCAGATTTGGTGGTTGTTGTATGATAGTATAGGTAGTTCACTGAATATAGTGCACAGTCTGTCATCACTGTGTATGACTGGTTGCAATTCTACCATGATCTGTAGTGCTCTGATTGCCACCAGTGTGCGTTTTGATTTTGTTCTTCTCTTTGTGCGCCAGTAGCTGTTTTTGCATTATTTGTCTAGCTGGTTCAATCTGTTTGGTAGTTACTTGTGAGGTGTAGTTTTTGCTGGTAAAGGCTCCTCATAGTATTGTCAAATTGTTGTCCCTGTCTGTCTCATTGGTGCATATACATTTGTATTGTAGTGCTTCGGTGCAGACAGTTTTTCTTTTTGTAAGATTTGGGTGTGCACTAGAGTGGTGTAGGTAGTTGAAACAATCCATTGATTTTCTGCATATTGATGTTTTTACATTGCTCTATTGTCGTTCACTGGTGGTGTACAGAAAGTTTTTTTTGTTTGTTTGAGTACTCCATTTTCAGATTGATTGAGCGATGAAAATTATTGAAGGCTCTGTGGAACTCGAGTAGGTTTGCCCTCACTCTCTGCCCATATAAGAAAAACTTCATTTGTGGGGGTTAGCTGTTGAGCCCGAAATTGAAGGCAGCAAAACTTTGTAGCTCTGGTGAAAATATACAACTTTCACCAAATCTACTCTTTTAAACTCAAAATTCTGAGATAAAAGTGCTATCGTTGGAAAGAGGAATCAAAGTTGCCTAAGATGGGATACCATTGTAAAGACAAGGGATCCAGAACAGGAGGAAAAGCATCTGGTAGCTTGTAGCCTCTGTGGTCTGGTGTGGAAACGCAGGCCGCAACCACACCTGATATGGAGGAAACTGTGTCTTCTATTGGAATAAAATTGCAATGCCAGATTTCCTCAGTGTCAGATATGAATACCAAACTCAACACTTTTGGTGCTAGTGTTTCAGTGGTTGAAACCACTGTTGGAACATTACAGACGGAGATGGCTGATGTGAAACTGCAAGCTGAAATTACTTCAGCTATCACCTCATTGGTGGTAAAAGAAAACACACACCTAAGGGTCAGAGTAGAAGCACTAGAAAACCAGGCCCGATCTTCACATGTGCTGATCCTTGGCCTCCTGGAGGGAATAGAGGAGGATAATCCCCGTTATGTTCCTATATGGCTAAATGAAAAAATCGTACCTGCAGGCCAACAAATTACATTCAGCCTAGCCTACTGTATCACTCCTAAAGGCTATAGAAAAGATTTAGATCTCCCACATACCTTGCTGATGGTGACAGATGGAGTGGGGACTCGCGACAAAATTTTGAAGATGTCCTGGCAAACGGGACCGATAATGCAGGACGACCAAGATATACATCTGTTTCCTGATGTTAGCTATGCAATGCGTATGAGATGCAGGAAGTTCGATGCAGTCAGGAAGACACTTAGAGAGGCCTCCATCTCGCATGCTATTGTGTTTCCTGCCTGATTGAGAATTGTCCATGATGGGAAGGTCTGGGTGTTTTCAGGGCCAGTAGAAGCAGGAAAATGGGCCTCTAGACTGTCACCTAATCTCTAGAACAAATGGCGATCTCATGTGGCTATTGCTGCCAACCCTGAGTACTCTGGTGAAGACTGAGATGATGATCTACAAGTACTGTTATACTATTATGTTCTCAGATAAGTTCTGTAGTTATATCCCCAATAACACTTTAGAAAAAAGCCTGTTATTGTGGGTTAATTTTGTTTAAGGAATGCTTTGCTCAGGGTTTGATTTAGGGGGAATTGCAGAACAGTTAATAAATCCTCTTTGTATAAAGGTACCCCCTCAGGCTTCTCCTTAAGAATAAGAGTAGAGAGTGTGTAATCCCAATGTTTTGCTACCTTGTAAGATACAGTACCTATGATGTTAATTGTTTACTTTAGGTAGAAAGTATGGCACCATTAGCCCTTTTATAAGGGCATGCAATGTTGGACTTTTATTTCTGGGACTTTAGTAATTGAAAATCAGTCATACTGCTCTTGGACTCCTCAAGAGCAGCAAAATATTTTTCTTTCAGGTTGGAATTAATCATTTAGAGTACCCCACATGTTGTACCACAATATCCTAGATGCAGTCATCCTAAGATTAAGGAGAGAGATTACCCTCCAAAGATTGTATTATGTAAATTATATGATGAGACTGTTATGGTCTGTCTTTGATATGATTACAATATTGTAATAATAATTGTAAACCAATAAAAACAAAGTCAAAAAAAGAAAAATATCATCAATAAAACGGTAATAGATCAATGTTTCATTCTCTGCTGTGATTAGAAGGTTGAACTGGTTAAACAATTGAAAAAAAAATAAGAAGATCTCCTTTAATACAGCAATAAAGATGACTGAATATTGAGATGTCATTTTTGTGCCCATAGCTGTGTTGGTTCTCTGTAAGTAGAGTTTGTCATCATAGGTAAAGTAGTTACACTTCAGTATGACGTCAATGACTTCCAAAACTGCATTTGTAATTGTCCGGTTGTCTGTGCCCCTTTATAATAATGTTGTGCATGTATTTAGTTCATCCAAGTGTGGTATATTGGCATAGACAGACTACATTCACTGTGACCAGAAATGAGTTGGCAGGGAGTCCATTTAATTTATGAAGTCCTTTTGGGTAGCTGGTTGTGTCCAGTGTGAAGCTTGGAGTTCTTTGTGCCAATGATTTAAGGATGCCATCAACCCAGCTTGATATTTGCTCACTAAGAGTGCAGATACCTGAGATTGTGAGCTGTCCAAGGATGAGTGAGCCTAGTTCTGTTGCTCAGTCATTGTGTAAGGTAGGTGATGAATAGTCACGGTGTAGCTCTCACACTACTGTTATCTTTTCACCTAAGGAAATAGTAGAATTGTTTGGGATTCAGCAAGGTTGAGACACCTCGCAATTTTATAAAAGCAAGCCACAACATCACCACCAAAGCAGCTTTTACTGAAGGATATTACCAGTGAGGAGGATATGGAATTAGAGCTGTATGAGCAGGACAGCATGATGGCGAGGTGGTTGAAGACAGGGAAGCAGAAGTACATGAGCAGGAGGTGCAAACAGTGCAAGAGAAAGCTGAAGAATCATGCTAAACCAAGGGACTTGGGGAAAAGGAAGAAGTTGAAGAGCAAGAGAAGCAGGGGAATGAAGCTGGAGAGGAGGAAGCAGGTGAGGATAAAGCAAATGAAGAGAGGAGGAGGAGAAGGAGTAGGAGGAGAAGCAGAAGAGGCTGAAAATGTGATCTTTTTTTTTTAATTCAAAGTTTATTAAACTTTTTGACATACCATACACCATAGTCACACGATACAGAGGATACGAGTATATGCTTTTGGCAAAACCATAAACATAAACCCCTTTCCTTTCCCCCATACCCCTCCCCCCATCCAAACACAAATACGTCAAGAAAGGGAAAAAAAAAAACCCAAGAGAAAACCCTCTACAATATCCACCGCCCCCCACCACCTCTTTCCTCCCAGGCTTGCTTGTCCAGAACATGGGTTAATTCATACCCCTACCCCCAGGGATCTATTACATTATGTCGTTTGAAGAGAATAAAGGGTTAGTAATGGGGCACAGATTTTATTAAACTTACTCATTCTGTTTCGCAGACTGGCTGTCATTTTTTCCACTCTAAGATTAGCCAGGAGCTCCTTCAACCATTTGGCATATGGTATTTCTTCGCTATCTTTCCAATGTCTAAGTACAAAGTTTTTAACAGACATAGATATTAATGCCATATGATATTTACGCGTGATTATTGGAATTTCAGAATAGTCTCCTAAGAGGCAAATTTTTGCCAAAAACAAGTCATTGAGCCCTAGCAGGGGATCTACTCTTTGTTTAATTTGCGACCATAAGAAGGCTATCTTGGGACAGAGCCAGAAAATGTGCAATAAGTTACCCTCCCCGTGGGCACACCTTATGCAGTTAGCAGAAGAGGCAATACCAAGTTTAGCCATTTTTTAAGGGGTATAGTATAAATTATGCAAAATTTGGAACTGCATGAGTCGGAGCCTGTCTTGCGTAATAAATTTGTGGCACCCTTGCCAGAGCATCTCTCAATTAATGGGTACCTCAGGAAGGAGCTCCTCCCAGTAATCTGATGGTCCAAAGGGTTTGGGGTAGATCCAATCATATAAAACATTAAAAATCTTCGATACGGCATGAAGAAGGCCCACCATTTGAACCAGATTCTCCCTAAAGGGAGGGCACCTGGATGACTGGGCCATCATCCCTATGACCTTCACAAGTATGTGCAGCAATTGGAAAATGTTAAAAATATTAGAGGTCGGAACTCCCAGCTTGTCTAGAATTTCTGGAGATGAAAGCCATGCCCCTTTGGTCTCATTCCAAAAGTATATAAGTTTAACCTTCTTAGCTTGCGGGAGCCACAAAGGGGAAAGAACCCTCCCATCTAATTTAATGTTGGGATTACCTATCAACGGTTGCTCCAAATCTAAACAGTGGTTGTATTTTATAAAGCTACAGAATTGGGAGTGCACCCTCACAGATGTTGCAATGGGTGTCAAACAGAACTGTTTTGGAAGGTTCTTGGGCTTCACAAAAAGCAGTGCAGCGGGAGAGAGATTATAGTATCCGATTTGGGCTAATTCTATTTTAATCCAGAAGGGCTTATACACATAGGGCTCTTCTAGATCACTTAACTTAAGCCACCTTAGGTATTTGCTCGCATGGCTGGCCCAATAGTAAAGGCCAACATCACGACACTTATGAAAACCACCTCTGAGTTTTGGGGCCGCTAACTTATGAAAAGTCAAACGGGGACATTTTCCAGCCCAGATAAAATTGGTGAAGATGTTATGCACTTTCTTGAACCATGACTGAGGTAGCCATATATTCAAGAGAGTAAGTGGATAATACAAACGAGGGAAGACATTCATTTTAATGAGGCTGATTCTGACCCAGACAGTCAATGGAAGAAGGGACCACCTATTTAAATCTTGGGTAATAATCTGTAATAAGGAATCCAAATTGTTCTTTTGCAACAGCGCAACACTTCTTGTGAAAGTAATACCTAAATGTTTCAATGATTTCTTTTCCCAGAACAGATCTAGTGCACTAACTTCATGTTTCATCACTCTCTGATTGAGAGGGAAAACCACAGTCTTTTCCACATTTAATTTGTAATTGGAAAATAGACTGTACTCTTTAATAACTTCCAATAAATGTGGGATAGATTTTTCAGGGTAAGAAATTTGAAGTAAAAGGTCATCTGCATAGGCCGAGACTTTAACTTCAATACCTTGTATGGTGATACCTTGGATCTTAGGACTGGCAACCAGTCTCCGGATGAGTGGCTCCTGATACAAATTGAAAAGTAAAGGGGATAAGGGGTAGCCTTGTCTGGTGTCAGAGCCCAAGGAAAACAATTCGGAAATACACCCATTGCATAAAACCCTGGCTGTAGGGGCCTTGTAAAGTGCCCGTATTCAGTTTTGGAACTCTGGAGGAAAACCAAAAGCATGTAATGTCCGGAAAAGAAAATTCCAATTTACTCTGTCGAATGCCTTCTCGGCATCCAGGGACACCAGGGCATCTGGGTATTCCGCATCCCTGGATGCCGAGAACACATGGGCCAAGGTGCGTAAATGGTCACTGGCTGACCTCCCCTTCATGAAGCCCACCTGTTCTGCTCCTATTAGATCAGGAAGGACTGCATTGAGACGATCCGGTAACAAGTTACTCAAAATATTAATATCTTGATTAAGTAAAGGCCTATAACTTGCCATATACACAGGAGCTTTACCAGGTTTTTGCAGTAGAGTTATCAACGCCTCAAACAATGTACTATCTGCACTGCTACCTGCAAGAATCTGTTGGAACAAAGAGAGGAGTAAGGGGGCAAGTTGCTTTGCAAACCTTTTGTTAAAATTAGGCGAAAACCCGTCTGGTCCGGGGGATTTATCGAGGGGAAGGCCATCTATAACTTTTAGGATCTCCGCTTCAGTTATGGGGGCACATAGTGCAACTTGTTGCATTTCTGAGAGAGAAGGCAGATGAGATTCGGCTAAATAGAGTTCCAAATCTTTAAGAGGAGGGGGGTCAGCCATCAGGCAGTACAATATTTGGAAACATTTCTGAAATTCTGCTGTAATTTCTTTCTGGCTATTTACCAGCACTCCGTCAGAAGACCAAATTGAAGTGATAAACCTAGCAGATTCTTGCTGTTTAATTCAAGCAGCTAGGAGGTGACCCACCTTCTCACCTTGATCAATATAAGTAGCACTCGATTTCAAAATCAAAAATTCTGCCCTCTCCCTCAGAAGATCCGAGTAGGAGTCCTTTAATTTTATAAGTTCCAACTGGGTTTGTTCCAGTGTGTGAGGGGACATATTTCTTTCTATAATTCTAATCTGGTTAAGAAGCTGTGTTAATTGCTGCTCTCTCATTTTTTTCCTCTTTGATGCCACCCCAATTAACAGTCCCCTCAGATAAGCTTTTAAGGCACCCCATTCCATATCGGGTTTCCCGGTAGTGTTAAATTAGCAGACACAAATTGTGAAATATGGCTACTAATGTATTTCACTGTATTTGGGTCCTTTAAAAGTTGATTATTAATTTTCCAATGACCTTCCACCTTTGGAACAGCAACAAGAGAGAGCTGACAAGTAACAAGAGAGTGGTCCGATGGAGGTCCTGGGTGTATGGACGAGTCTACAACCCCCGATAATATTCGTTGAGAAATCATGATGTAATAAATCTTGGAAGACGTTTTATGAACTGGAGAGGTGAATGTATAACATCTATCTGAGGGGTGTAGATTACGCCACACATCACACAATCCCACCCTGTCCCACATGTCTCTTAAAGCCCTTTGGGCCGGTGAGAGGCCTCTGAATTTATTACCTGTACGGTCCATATTTGGGTCAAACACTAAATTTAAATAGCCACCCAAAATCATAGGAACTGCTGAAAAAGGGGCTAATATGTTGATTAATTCCATAAAAAACCCCGGAGAATCAGTATTCAGTCCGTATATACTACCCAATAATACCTCCGTAGTGCACATTCTCCCTTGAACTAATATATACCTCCCATGAGCATCCCTAATAACTTTAGATGGTGAAAATGGGACGTTACGCTTTAGCAGAATCATCACCCTGCAACTTTGCGTGGTACCCTCAGCTGCGAACACTTGCCCTATTTGCTGCCTTCTCATCTTGAGTTCTTCTGAAATCAGTAGATGGGATTCTTGAATAAAAGTGATATCGGACCTTAACAACTGTAAATGCTTCTGGACTTGGTATTGCTTAATCTTCTGCCTGATTCCCTTAACATTCCATGTGGAAAAAACTAGGCTACTGATCATGGATTGGATGTATACAAATGTAAAAATTTCTGGGCGTTTTATCAAAAAGCTCTGTTCCCGGCCAGGCATTAATGGGTTGATCCGAGCAAACCCAGTCCCTCCCCCAACCTCCCTCCCTCCCCGTCTCCCAAAATCCAACAGCCCAAACAAATATATTCCAGTACCTGCATCAGGATACTCTCCTACCCTCCTCCCTCCCTCCCACCTCATAGCTACGATCTCACGGTCAACAGAGCACCTTACTATGCCCACCCCCCCCCCAGCCCTCCAGACCCAACTACCACCCGTCAACACGTTCTACCATTTGAACAGCTTGTAGCAAATATAGCAACGGGGGGTATGAAACAGACTATTCTTTTTAACCATCATTATACAAATAAACTATCCTCCTACTGTAACTACTCTAAATTATTAATTGTATTAAACTAGTATTTTAACCCTAACCAACACCTATGCTTCTAAATTAACTTAAACATAAGCGAGCAACCAGCTCTCTTCTTTTCCATGCTTTCATGACCACGTAATGCATTGCAGAACTTTATAATACCATCATCTGATCGTCAAAGCCACAAGCTTAATTTCTCAGAATAAGAAACAGGAGGCAGCTAGCAAGTTCTCATATATGTAGACATCCTTGAAGGTGTTGGTATCTCCCACCCTATGTGTCACCCAACTATTAAATCCACCTACTACGCCCTAGACAGTTACTAACCGAACTCAATCTTTTGTGATAAAATTCAACCTAATACTTATGCTCCTGAAAACAAGTTAGAGCTTCAGCCCCCATGTGAAGGTATAATAAAAATGAAATAACCTTTTCATAGTAAAACTCTTAACAATTGTTCATTTAGCCCCTTTTCTAAATCCAATGTCCCCTTTAACAACATATTGCCCAGTAATAAAACCTACATTATCTGGAAATGAAATCGGGGGTCCATTTATCTTGTACTACTGAGTTTGTAATTCTATAACACTCTTCTTAAAAAAAAAAAGGACAGGCTTGAACAGATGCCCCTTCTGAATGGTGTTCTTGAAATATTGGCTGTTTGCTGTTGTCAATGCAAGGGAAAAAAAAACAAAAAAAAGGAAAAGAAATCGAAGCCCCTCGCTGGAGTGGAAATCATCCATAAGCCGCTCCGCCATATGATAAGATAGCACCCAGCTAGTGAGACTCTGTAGCCAATATCGGCGATGCGGCTTTAACTGTCAGCCATGGAATTCAAACCACTGCCAGGCTCCGGGCACCCTCTAGCAGAAACCAATGCTGAGATATAGTGAGCACTGATGCAACAGTCCAGCATGGCAAATTTACCTTGCAGACTGTACTAAGCGACAACTCTGAATGAACTAAATTAAGGAATGCTCCCCCACTAGTGTAGCAGGAATGGGGTTTTAAACTGAGCGTGAGTTATCTAAAACTTTGTATTGAAAACAGAGCTCCCTTAAAAAGTTAAAATATCACACTGGGAGTCACCAAAAGAGGCCAGGGGAAAGAGGAAAAAACAAAACTTCATCTGGGGGCTACACAATCTACCGACTTTGCAAGTTGGATGACAGACATGCCTTCAGGTTGCCATCCTATAGTAAAACGGGCTTCAAACTTAAATTAACTCCAAGTCTGATATCTCGATATCCCACTCAACAACCAATATCCTCCTGTACAGGGTTTTCATGAGTCTTTAAACAGATTGGGAAAGGTGTTCTTGAGCCCCTTAGCAGCGACATCTGGGTCTTCAAAGGATGCCCATGATCCGGATATCATGACCCCTAATTTCGCAGGGTACCCCATCCAAAATTTCACACTGGTTGCAATTAGTTTGGATACCAAAGGGTGGAACAAAGCTCTCTTTTGCCTGATGGACGCTGGTAAGTCCTGTGCCACCCTGATTTTAACACCTTCCCATCGCACTTCATGTAATTCTCTGATTTTGGTGAAAAATTGCTGCCGTTCTAAAAAGTTTAGGAATTTGAAGATTAAGGGGCGAGGAGGTGCTCCCACTGGTGGCTTTGGGCAAAGAGATCTGTGCGCCCACTCAATGATGTATTTCGGTCCGAAGGGCGATGGACCAGCTAGCTTTTCCACCAGTTTTTGTATGAATAACACAACATCGGATCCTTCTTCATTTTCGGGGAGACCTATGAGGACCGCGTTATTTCTACGACTGCGGCCCTCTAGGTCCTCAATCTTAACCTCCATTCATGCTAGTTTCTGACAAATAGCCACAATCTCAGGTTCCGTTTTCTCGATCCTTTTCTCCACTGAGCAGATTCGGGCTTCGCTATCTGCCGTCCGTTGATGCAGGTTCTCCAACTCCTGAGTTATGCTTTTAATCTCAGTCATTATTGCACTAATGTTTTCTTTAAAGGGAGCAAATTCATGTAGGAATTGCTGCAGGGTAAGGGGCTGCTGCTCCTCCACGGTAGCTTCCGAGGTCGGCCCTTCTGCGCCACTTGAGATCCTGGATTTTTTGGAGGCCTTCTCAGGCGTGGCCGGCAGAGTATGTTTGGACGAGTTCCTCCTCATAATTGTTTCCATATGTCTACTTTACATGAAATTCTTGCTTAGATCCTTTCCTGAAGACATAGGGAATAGTTTAAAGAGCTTCTAACAATTACTACCTGTAAAATTAGGGATTTAATGGGTCAAAGGGCTGGAGCTGCACTGGAGAGCTGCTATCTGGTGGACTGCATCACGTGACTCCCTGAAAATGTGATCTTAGTTGCACCAAGTTCTAATGATGATTGTGATACAGAGGTGTGGATGCCATCATGGGAAAAGATGGTCAAATTAAAAAAGAAATGATGTAAAAGAGAAAATCAGGAAAGCAAGTTGTTCAGTTATGGAAATCTAAAGATCAGCCTTGCCCCCAGGCCCCACATGATCAACATCATTGTAACCCTAGCAGTGCTGCTGCAAGAGCTGACCTGTTAGGGTATTCAGCTCTGTCTCCTTTTTCCACTGTGGCAGAAAAAAATTAAACCGTCTCAACAGTCACTGTCCTATTGCTCCGAATGAACTCCAGCAGTTCAGTTATGTTGCTAAAAGACAGATCTTCTGCAGAGTGGGAGTAAACATTTCAATGCACCCATTCACCTCATTCATGAGTATCTCAGCACTTCCTGCAAAGCATCCCCCTCACAGCTATAGACCTGTTCCTATCCATTTTCCACCCACCCACCCTTCCATATAAGTCTTCTTACTATCCTGTCATAAATTAGTTTGAAACAATGTATCTCACTGTACATAGCTGCAGCTTCTTTTGCTTAGTTTGCTACTGCACCTGACAAAGAGATCTGTTGGACCCCAAAAGCTTGTGCACTATATTATATTTGTACAAGACATAATATGTTGGTCCAATAGAAGGTATCAAACTATCCAGAGAAAAATGACCTAAAAAAGTCCTCTGAGAGCAGGTTGCAATTTGTGCGACAGAAAGATCAGTCAGAGTCAGTTTACTCAGACAATAGGAACATGCCTTTTAGCTAATCATCTGAAGCATGGGCAAGGCATCTTTCTAACGGTCACATCCATTCCCAATCCCAACTCAGGTCACAAGGGCAAGCAGCAGGGACAGCAGGGCATGGGTGGTGGAATGTTCGGTCAGCTAAGACAGTTGGTTCAAGCAATGCAGCCACCAAGGCCACACTGAAGGATATTGCCAGAGAGGAGGATATGGAAGTAGAGCTATCTGAGCAGGGGAGCATGACAGTGAGGTGGTTGAGGACAGGGAGGCAGAAGTACATGAGCAGGAGGTGCAAACAGTGCAAGAGAAAGCTGAAGAATCATGCTAGTGGTGCAACTAAGATCACATTTTCAGTCTCTTCTGCTTGGTCAGTTCCCGAGAGGCCATCGCTGTGATTGTCTCTTTCAGCCACTCTGGAGATATCGAGCTAGCTCTGAAACGCCAGCTTCTCAGTGCTTTATTTTACTCCTGTCAGCTTAATTTTGACCATATATTTTGGACAATTATAATCTGTCAGTGATTTGTGTTGTAGAGACTAATATTAGCCCTGCTGAATTGTAAATTACTGTGCTAATTTTAACTGTGGATAATCCACAGGCAAGAATCAGAGATACAGCTCTTTTTTGTATGGTTTATACTGTTTTTGCACTCTCTCTGCTCTCCTCTCGGCCCCTTCTTAACTATCTTCCTTATTTCCTAATGCTAACTCCCCTCTTTAGACTGCATTTTCATCTTTCATCGCTGTTGCTGACTTTTTCCTTTCTATTACCTATTCCTGGGCACAAGTTTAAGTTCAAGTTTATTGCAGGAAAAAGTCCATTGAGCAAGTTCATTCACAAGGAGGTCCTGAGACATTTACACAGACTTGAGGATAAATACATAAAGGGTAGCATTGGCTATAATTAAGTAAAGTGCATACATAGATGACAAAAGACATTTCATGATAAGGTACAACCTAGCAGAGCAAGGTCCAGTTAAGACATTGTTTCTTCTGTCTGTGCTATACAAGGGAAGGATTTTACACATAACTCAGATAGGGGCAATAAAAAAGGGTTACTATGCAAGGAAAATAGAGAATGGATAGTTAGAATTGCAGGGTAGAAGATTAGCAGGCAGGGAAGGCTGGGGGTTAGGAAGAGTAGGTGGGAGTAATTTGTAGGTAGGAGAACTGGGGGCAAAGGGCAGTGAGAGCAGTTAAAAAGGAGTCATATCAATTAGCAAATATAAGCCTTATGCTGGTTAGGCAGTTTCATTCCTGGCTTGGAGAGAACAAGGACATTCAGTACACATGTGACTGACTTGGAGTAGGCGGTAGGCTTAGTGGCAGTTGCAAATATCTTTCATTTTAGAAACTGCTAGTGCTTTGTAGAAATTAATTGAGACGATGCTAGTTAGTTTCAGTATGGATTGGAGATGGTTCCAAAAAGTAGGAAGGGCATACAAAATAGCTCATTGGTCAAAGGTAGTACGGGTCCTAGAGACAGCTAGCAGGATTTAGTCTGTTTTCCTCAGGGAGTATGCACTATGGGAGATGTGGGTAGGAGACGTTAAGTAGCTCGGTGGTTTGTGAAGGAGTATCTTAAGGGTCCAGATACCAGCATGGAGCAGGCGTCTGGTGGCAAGTGAGGTCCAGCCAACAGCTGCCTATAGATCACAGTGGTGGGTTTGGTAAGGGGAGCTAGTGATGAACTGAAGGGCACAGTGATAGAGAATGTCCCGCTTACTTAGGTTTGAGATTGCAGAGGAGGTATAGATTAAATCTCTGTAATCAAGTAAGGGAAGGAATGTGGCCTGGACAAGCCTGGTATGGGTCGCAAGAGGGAAGAGAGACCTGTTCCTAACAAAGAATGCTAGCTGTGCTTTGAGCATCTTAGATAAGTCCTCAATATGTTCATTAAAAGAAAGCTTATTGTCTATCTAAATGCCAAGATATTTAAGTTTAGGTACGACTTCCAGGGGTTCACCCAGGGAGGTAACAATAAAGTCCTGCAGAAGGGCAGGGAGAGTGCCAAGGGAGGTATTATGTGTAAAAATAATTGCCTTAGTTTTCTTGGCATTTAGGAGAAGCTTGGCTTTTATGAGATTGCTTTCGAGCTGAGCAAAATCAGCTTGCAATGCTTCACTAACTTCCGATAAGATTGTACCTGCGGTATACAATACTGTATCATCCGTCAAGAAATGCAGACTGGAATTCTTTATATATGAATCAAAATTGTTGATATATAGGGAAAAATAGATCGGGCCTAAGATGGAGCCTTGGGGGACTCCCCTGACAATCAGGAGGGAGGCTGAAAGTAGACCATCAGCTTTGACTTTTTGAATCCTTCCAGAAAGATAACTGGTAAACCACTGTGTTGTGGATGGAGTTGCACCTAAATTAGTAAGGCAGGTAATTAGAAGGTGATGGTCAACAGTATCAAATGCTTTATTGAGGTCTAGAAAGACTGCACCAGTAAACTTCTTGGAGTCCACAGCAGAAACCCAGTCATTAGTGACTTTAGCCAATGCTGTGATAGTGCTGTGTTTAGACCTGAAACCAGATTGTGCTGGGTTTAGGAATGAATAAGTTTCAAGATGACGTTTAAGTTGGTTATAGATCAGCTTTTCCAAAACTTTAGAGAGAATAGGCAAGCTGGAGATGGGCCTATAGTTGTTTAAATCACACCGGTCTCCTGATTTGAAGAGAGGAAGAATGTGGGCAGATTTCCAGCAGGAAGGAACTGTAGCAGAGGTGATGGAGAGACTGAAAATATCTAGGATGGGGTAGTGAGATGGGCATAACCTAGTCTCAGGAAGAAGGACTCAAGTCCATCGTCCCCTGCACTTTTCCTGGTATCAAGGCTAAGGAGTGAGTCTTCAACTTCTTTGTAGTTAAACATGCTCAGCTGAAAGGGATGGAATGGGATATTGGTTGCAATGGTGGAGCTAGCACAGCTATTCGCACACTAGCTAACCCCTTCCCACCGTCCTCACCAATTTATTTCTCACACCTTCTTAGACTTCTAGCTAAATCCCTCCCCCCCAATTCTCCTAATTCCTCTATCTCCAACCCCAAAGGCTTTCCTTGGTCCTTCCAGTTCTGTCTCCCCGACCCACCCTGACGCAGGTTAATTTTATGGAATTTCCTTAACCCTCCTTCCCTCTCTCTTCTCTTCTCTTCCTAGACAGAAGGTGTCCCTGAGCAGGCATTTCCAGCCGCTCCCACATCTGCGGCTTCCTCCCCTTGGGACTCGGCTTCCTCCGCCACTGTCCCTGGACCACCGACCAGGATCAACCAGGTACGCAGATCCATAGAGTCCCTCTGCCCAGACTGAACCACTGGTGATGGCTCTTTCTGCCATTGGCTGCCTCTCAGGAAAACTGCACTGTGATTGGTCAGTTTCCAAGAGGCCATCGCTGTGACTGGCTCTTTCAGCCACCCTGGAGAAATTGAGCTAGCTCTGAAACGTCAGCTTATTGGTGCCTTATTTTACTCCTGCCAGCTTCATTTTGACTGTATATTTTATCCCACCCACCCTCTCTGGCCCCGACCTCTCTTAAATACACTTCTGACCCCGCCCTTCCCTTTACCACTTTCAACTATTGGCTGACCTAATATTAGCACCCTCCAGATCCTGCCCTCTCCCATAAAGAAGCTCCAACCTGTGCTCTTTGCCTTCACTCTTAAAGAGAAATACCTGCTTTTAATTCTGGCACTTCCAAAAAAACACTGGTAAACTACTACAAAAATGATCCCTCAGTACAAATATATCCTCCTATGGTTATGGCTTACTCTTTCTATCACTCTACCAAGGAACAATAATCTAGATGCTCCAAACAATTCAAGTGATAAGGCTCAATTCCAACAAGCCTACAAAACCACCACTACCATGGTGACAAAGATTAGTCCTAGCTTACCCCCACACTCCAATATGACAAATGGAATGTGTATGCTCAGTTACCTTATCCCTCTACCCTTTTTCTCTTTTATCCCAACCAATGTTAAAAAAAGAACAATCACAAAAGGATCAGCTGGTCACAGGCACTTGCGCACCTAAAATGGCAAGCAATTAGACTGACCTTGCTACCCCTACTTCTTTCTGATAATGTATACCCGAGCCCCAGCCCATTTAATTTGGGAGCAACCCCAATATTAAAATAAAATGGACTCACAATGGCCACACTCAATATCTGTAGCCTTATCACCAAATTATATCAACTACAAGCCTGGATGGGTGACACAACACCAGCCAGACATTCTCTTGTTAGTAGAAACCTGGCTTAGCCCTAGGGTACCTGACTCAGCCTTTCAATTACCCTGCTACACATTGTATCGACTGGATAGACTTAGTAGAAGGGGTGGAGGATGTGTACTCTACTTTAAGAAACACATTAAAGCGCAAATGTTACTTCCAGTAATCACAGGGAATAATATCCAAATGCTGGCTGTGAAATTGCTACTTGGCTCTAATGGTAAAACAGTCATGCTGGTGTCTGTCTATTGCCCTCCAAATGAACTCCTCCACGGTTTCAAACTAAACATCAGTGCTCTCACAGACCATCAACTGAAAGCTCAACTCATCATGATGGGGCACTTTAATATTAATTGGCTGTCAGCTGAAGTGAGTACTTACAAAGATGCTCTAGCTTCCCTCAACCTCTCACAAATTGTGGACTCCCCTACGAGTGTTAACTATCGCACTGGGACAAGCACCCTTATTGACTGGATGATCACAAACTGTCCTGATAGAATTACCTGTCCTTTTGTGTTTCCGGATTCCATCAGCAACCATTCCCCCATTCTTCTTACATAGTCAAACAAGTCCCCTAAGGCACAGGCCAAGGTATGTATACACCAGATTACTAAAAGGAAACTAGGTAGCGCTCAAAGCCCATCTAAATCAGTGGGATTTGGGTTTTTTAGATTCAACTAAAGACATCAATGTTGCTCTTGAAGGCTTTATAGCACACTTTACTGAATCATGCAATACATTGGCACCCCACACCAAATGCAAGTTTCGGGACACATGCAACTCTTGGATCACCCCCAAACTACTAGATCTAATGAAGCTTAGGAATAACCTGTGGCACTCAACTAAAAGCTCTGGCTCTCCAGTGGATTTTCAAAAATATAAAGCATCCTGAAACAAGTGCACCTGGGAAATACGGATTGCCAAAAACAAATACTTTCAAAGTGAACTGGCCAACTCATGGGGAGATGGGAAAAGGTTTTGGGATAATATCAAGTCCCTATCAGGAAAACCTAGCAAGTTGCCCCCCCCAATTAATATAGATGGAATCCCCTCACAGGACCCTCACCTCATTGCCATTTATTTCAACAAGGCATTCACAGACCTTAGTAGTGTGCTCCCTCATGATTTCCACTTGCCCTCCAGGGTCAGCAATCCTACTTGCCCTACAACTGATGATAGGGTGATCCCACCCCCTTTCTACTTCAGAATTCTTACCCCAGCTGAAGCTAAAAAATACCTCTCCCAGTCCCTGGGCAAGTCCAGAGCCAGCAGTGATCTGCTTGATCTAAAATTAGTCTCTCTCACCCTGGACCCCATCCTTGCTCCACTCACTAAAATATGAAATTTATCCGTCACCACCACAGGAACTTTCCCTAAGCTCTGGAAAGCTGCTGTGGTAACTCCAGTCTTTAAGAATGGGGACCGTACAAATGTTTCAAACTACTGCCCCATCTCTATTTTGCCACCACTGTTGAAAGCCCTGGAGCGAGTCAAGGCAGATCAAATAACTGACTATCTTGAGAAGTATAAACTACAATGCCCGGAGCAACATGGTTTTCATAAACAACATAGCACCACTATAGCCTTACTTGAATTTGCGGGCTACATTCATAACGCTATGGACAAAGGACTTTTGGTGGGGGCTACCTATATTGGCCTCACCAAAGCCTTTGACATCATCAACCATGAGCTTCTGTTGTGCCAGTTATCCTCTATGAGCTTGTCTGCTGAATTTGTAACCTGGTTCAAGAGCTATCTAGCAAGTAGGGTCCAAAAAGTCAAAATATCTGATGATCTCTCTGATCACTGAGACATCATTGCTGGTGTGCCCCAAGGCTCCATTTTAGGCCTGCTGTTATTTAGTTTATTCCTTAACCACCTACCTCAAGCAATATCAGGCAACATACTTTTGTACACTGATGATGCAGTGTTGTTCACCAGCCACCAAGACCCTACCTCACTTGAATTGCAAGTGCAAGCAAATTTTAACAAAACTGAAAACTGGTTCCAAAACTCCAAATGACTTCTCAACTACAAAAAGACCAAAATGATGATTTTTGCATCCCCCAAAAACAGACATAGAGCTTACAACTTAAAAATTCTCAACAACCTCTAATCACCCCTTGAAATGGTACATAGCTTTAAATACCTAGGAATCACACTAGACAGTACTTTATCCTTCTTGCAACATATTGATCAGGTTGCTAAATCATCTAATGCAAAACTGGGCCTATAGTACAGAAATAAGCAATGCCTTCCCAAGGAGGCTCTTAAAATTGCAGTGTCCAGCTCCTTGTTCTTGACAATCAACTATGGCCTAGTAGTTTATGGGGCTGCAAATCCAACTGCCCTAAAACGACTCAAAACTACCATGAATAAGACCTGTCGACTCGTACTTTGTGCCCACCGACTTAGCCACTCTTGTGAACTATACTCGCAAACCGAATGACTAAACTTGGACTCTCGTATTCGGTACCAAGTGTGCCTTCTTGCGAAAAAGTCCATCCTTGGGCTTACTCCCCCCGGTGTACAAAACCTCCTCTGTCAATCGCAGCAAATGCATAGCATGAGGAGAACTAACATAAACTTCCTAAAAGTTCCATTCTGTAGAACCTCACTAGGCCAACGTTCTTATGAGTACTGTGCTCCACACTGGCTAAACTCTATATGAAGACTTACAAAAGAACCCAAACTAGGCACCTTTAAAGTGAAACTATGTGCCTATCTAGCCTCTTCCAGTAGATGTGATTGTTAGTACTACCTTTATTTCCCCCATCTGAGAGCTCTGATACCCCCATTCCCTGTGCCTATCTCTTTTTCACTACCCCCCCCATCCTTCTACCCTTTATCTGCTCCATTACTTGCTAGCAACTTTCTGCTAAGACAGCCATTCTGGACATATGCCAGCTATAGTTACCCTTTTCCACACTCCTACTCTCCCATAGCTCCACATCCCTCCCTCCTTAACCTGTCTCATCCGTTAGTCCTTTACATTTCTCCTTATCCCTGTCTGTTACCTTTATATTTCCTGACTTGGGCTCCTTTCAGCCTCTACAGTTAAGTTGTTTTACTATTCTTTTCCTTGTTCCTCCCCCAATCTGCTCCTATTGACTCAGTCCTGTCACTATTCTCACATTCTACCCACCCTACTGCAACTGTAGATGCTTCTACCAACTTTAGTATCCTTTCTGCTACTACGATGAGCACTTATTTCTATGCTTACTTCTATGCTTTAAGCTAGCCTAACAATTACCTTGTGTAACCTGTACTTGTTTGACAAATAACTTGGAACTTCATGTTATGTCTCGAAACTTGTGTACATAATCTACAACCTTTTACTGTATTTCAGTGCCGTAGGGTACAGTATACATGACCTCTGTAACCACAATCACTGTATACCCTCAAAACTTGTATTAGCAACTTCCTTTAGTTCTTGTATTGTCTTTTACTGAATTACTACTGTATCCTGTGTTACCCTGTTTTGTACTAATACATGACGTGGAACCTCTGTAAAAGAGCCCCTGGCTCAAAGATATTTTCTGAATTTTCAAATGAATAAAAAATAAATAAATAAACATCAGCTAGTTAATGCATCCACACCGGCACTGGCATTGCTTCAAAAGTACTACTCCAGCCACCAGCAAAAACATAAACTAAACTGTCCAGGTCATTACTTGCGTCCATGTTCTAAATTGCCACCAGCTCACCCAAACTGTGTCAGAATCACACAACAGATTGAGAAGATGATGGTCATTGATCTTTAGCCATTCTCCAATGTAGAGGACATCAGCTTTCAAACACAGTTGCATGAATTGAAGCACAAATGCAGCATTCTGTCACGCTTCTCATTTTCGAGGCATGTCCTCCCTAGTATTGTATGTACTATACAAGTCAGATTGCATGTAACTGTTGACACTTCTGAAGGGGGAAAAGGGGTTATATGCATTTCAATAATGATATCTATATCAGTAATGCAAACAAAAGGTTCCTAACTCTTACTTCTCACCGGGTTGTGTCCACATCAAACACCAGCAACACTGGCAACACCACCACCACCATTCCCACTCTACCTCCACCACAACTAACCTCTTAAGGAGTTATATTGAAGCACAGAGCCTAATAGAGGCAAATCAATAGAGGAATTTCCTTACTTAATGTGTCTGTCATGGAGGGAAAGCACAGTGGGAAAAGTATTTTGCAGTTTATCCAATCACTGCTGGACATCTGGATATACTCTCACTATATAAAGGTGGGAATGTACATGATAGACTGTGGGAGTGCAGCACACCCTGATATGTGTCTAGAGGCATGGTGGAACTCTCAACTATTGCAGGGAGACAAACACGACCTGCACCATACCTTGCTAGAATGGACATGGGTGGTGAGGACCAGAAACTCAGAAACCTCAGGGGCACCAGTAACATAGAAACATAGAATTTGATGGCAGATAAGGACCGCTTGGCCCACGTAGTCTGCCCATTTCCCTACCTAATGGATAAGCTGCAGATCCTAGTTAACCAACAGCCTACTTCCTCCTACCATCCACTAGAATTGCCTTATGCCTGTCCCATGCATTCTTGAATTCCTCCACTGTTTTTGACTCTATGACCTCCTCAGGAAGGCTGTTCCATGCATCTACAACTCTTTCTGTAAATAAATACTTTCTCACATTACCTCTGAGCCGTCCCCCCTCTATCTTAAAATTGTGCCCCCTTGTTCTTGCGCATCTCTTTTTCTGAAAGATGGCACCCTCTTGGACTTTGTTGATTCCCTTGAGGTATTTGAAGGTTTCTATCATGTCCCCCCTCTCCCTCCTTTCCTCAAGGGTACACATATTAAGCTCCTTTAGTATCTCCTCGTATGGCTTCTCTTGCAGACCCTGCACCATTTTAGTTGCCTTCCTCTGGACTGCCTCCATCCTGTCTATGTCCTTGCAGAGATGGGGTCTCAGAACTGTACACAGTACTCCAAATAGGGTCTCACCAACTGTCTGTACAGTGGGATAACAACTTCCTGTTTTCTACTATTGATGCCTCTCCCTATGCATCCCAGTATCCCCCCAGCCTTCCTTACTGCCTTCTCATATTGCTTGCCCACTTTTAGGTCATCTGATATGACTACCGCCAGGTCCCTTTCCATTTTTGTTGTCATCAGTATCTCACCCCCCATTGTGTACTCTTGCCCTGGGTTTTTGTTTCCCAGGTGCATTACTTTGCACTTCTTTGTATTGAATCTAAGCTGCCATACATTTGACCATTCCTCCAACCTTGCCAAGTCCCTTTTCATCCTTTCCACTGCACACTGCGTATCAATCCTGTTGCAGATCTTTGTGTCATCTGCAAAGAGACATACTTTCCCTTCCAGTCCCTCTGCAATGTCACTTATAAAGACATTAAAAAGGACCAGCCCCAGTACTGAACCCTGTGGTACCCCACTAGTAACCCTCCTTTCTTCACTGTGGACTCCATTTACTACTACCCGCTGTGTCCTGTTGTCCAGCCAGTGTTTCACCCAGGCTACCACCCTGGGACCCACTCCCAGGCTGGCTAGTTTATTTATTAATCTTTTGTCCTGGACTGTGTCAAATGCCTTGCTAAAATCTAGGTAGGTCATGTCCACAGCCCCTCCCTGGTCTACTACTTTGGTCACCCTGTCAAAGAAATCAATTAGATTTGTCTGAAATGACCTTCCTGCTGTGAATCCATGCTGCCTTGGGTTCTGTGCCCCACTGGCCTCTAGGTACTCAACAATATTTTCATTTAGAAGTGATTCCATAATTTTCCCTACCACTGAGGTCAAACTGACAGAGTTTCCTACCTCTGTCTTGCTCCCACTTTTGTGAAGGGGAATCACATCCACCCTTCTCCAGTCCTCAGGTACCACACCATCCTCCCATGATTTATTAAAAAGGGTAGTCAGCAGTGTTACTAGTTCTTCCCTTAGTTCTTTTAGAATTCTGGGGTGAATTCCATCAGGCCCCATTGCTTTATCCAGTAGCTGTGAGACCACACACAAACCAATTGTTTATGCATGGAGCTGGAATCAGTCAGATAGGGTTGTTTATTTTAGCATTCCATCATGGCTTATGGGGGAGCTATTTCTCTTCCCTCCAACTCCTTACCACTGTACTCCTGTATTGATAAGGGGAAAATGGCACTGATTATATCAGACATCAGGTTCAGTTAAATGTGGTCTTTTTTCTTTACCAAGAATCATACTGATTCATAGTTGTTGCTTATTTTGTATCATTCCAGGAACTCTTTGTATAATACCCCTTGGAGAAGTTCTCCCTCAAGGCACATGCAGTTCACTTCTGCTCCAGGCAGGGAAGACACTACTCTGGGGACCTATGCCAGTGCTTTACTTGGTGCCAGCTATTGACACTCGTATAGCACATAAAGTCAGCTGGCAGCTCCCTTACAGTAAGATCACAGTTGTTCCAGCATTTGTATGAGAACTCAGATGCACCATACAATTAAGTTGGCCATTTCCCATGTAGGTATACTGTAAGTCCTTCTTATTCAGGGTTTTACATGCTTCCCTGCAGGTGGAGATCTGCACAACAATTTTCCAGTCTGTTAAGTTGGGAGTGGGCCCCTAAGGGCTCCAGGTGTCTTCCTTTGGGATGGGACCCTTAAGTGCTTCTCAGGTAGGGTCTTTGGCTGGTCTGCCCTGCATCGGAGAGCAGACATACCATGAGCTTCCTCCATTCTGCTGGCAAGTCGAGGGCCCCCTCCCAACCCTTGAAGAGATGAAGATAAGTGGAGCTTTCTCTCTCTCTCTCTCTCTCTCCACCCCGGACAGAGCAATATCCAAGAAAAAAGACATCAAGAAAGAGAGAATCATGGCAAGCTAGCCTCCTCCCCATAGAGGCAAGGGGCGAAGGACAGAGCCAGGAATATTCATATCTACTCCCAGATGCCAGGAAATGAGGCCCAGGGATACAAACACCCAGATACTCAGTCTTCTGCAGGGCATGGATGGGAACAGCTGTAAGGGAACAAGTTAATCCATATACATGCCAGCTCACTAGCACAGTGGTAGCATTACTGCTTGCTGAACTGACCACCTGGGTACGGGAACAAGCCTAGTGCATTAGAAGGTCAGCCATGGGGAGGAGGATCAAGCATCTGGAGGACAGCTCCCCTCTGGGGAATAAGGGTTTTGGAGCTTGTCTACATTCTTTACCATGGCAGTGGTCTGGGGTTGGTGTTGTTGGGATTGATGCAATTACAGGAATAGGTGGAAGCAGCAGACATTGGCATGTTGGGTTCTGAAGCATGCCCGGTGTCACCTGGACTTCATTGCAGGTCCACGCCACCTGGGAAACAAAGAAGCAGAAATGCTGTTGGCAAACAGGAGTATAAATCTCTGCCTGCCCCCAATGTATGCTTCTGGCTCCTGTATGATTGCCCCTGTATCTCCTCTGGCTTTCACCTTAGCTGAGACTCACCAAACAACGTGGAAGTCCATCAAGGAAAAGAAGGCAACCCTGTCTCGAGTAGGCAAGCTGGGAGGGAATGGCCTTGGTGTGTCATGGATGGTCAGTGGTGGCAGGTGAGCAATAAAGAGGGTCCTCAAGAGAATGATAGGTGGCTCTGGCAGACATTGAAGGAGACCCTGGCTGGTGGCAGAAGAGGAGGTATAAATACTGTAGTATTGGAAAAAAAGTTAATCCTTAAATGGCCTACTGGTAACATGCCTCAAATGGGGAATGGAATGGCTACTTGCAAAAGTAACATGGTGAAGGCCAGAAATGATGAGGATTTCTCTCATGCAATTTGTTTTACACATACACTGAATCTGGTGGTGAATCATGCGCTTGACAAATATGCACAGTTAAAAGACATAGTTGACACTGTATGGGATATCATATGATGTTTCTGTTGCTCTCCCAAATGCATTGAGCTTCTCTGCCAGTACCAGGAGAAACAAAATGTTATGTATCATTAGTTGATGGCACAGTGACATGGAGGAACTCCATTATTTACATGGTGGAGATACTGGTGGACCAGAATGTTGTGTTCCAGGATTTTTTTTTTTTTGCTTACACTTTTTCTCCTCAGTCTCGGTCGGCCATCCTTCTCCTCCTTTTTCTTCAGGCCACCATCTGTCCAACCCCGACCTCTGATTTCGGGATCTCACCTCCTACCCCCGTGGTTTGCCCCCCATGGTGGGGTGGTGGGGAGCCCCCAACTTGACCCACCAGATCTGGATCCAGTACTGGGTGATGCCCTCTCAGAGGTGGGGCCTGCGGCGGATGGCCATCAAGCCACTTGACTGGACCGCATTTTTGGCATTTTCTGCAGAGGGGAGCATGCATTGCTGACAGTGGGTGTGTCATGTGTGCATCCACACACAGCCCACCCATCGGCTATTCCACCTCTGTGCCCCTACTGTACAGGACCTGAATTGCCAACTAGCCTCCACTAAGTGTCAGGCAAATGCTGGTCTCTGTTCCCACCCTCCCCGGGAGAAGAGTGCTGTCTTCCGGATACTCAATCCTCTCCCACCACAATCGGCCCCCGATGACCTGCCTACACCATGAATATGAGTTGCCAACATGGCAGGACGTAAGGTATTGCTGCCTTAGCCCTCCATGCCACTGGGTCGGACTAGGGCTATGGAATTTGATATTGTGGTCTGTGGGGATATCTGTTCCAGTTGCAGTGCTTCTATTTATTTATTTAAGGGAATCAGATACACCTTTGAGCCATGGGCTCTTTTACAAGGGTTCCATGTCAGGTTACTTGAAACATTAGGACAGGCAGCGGTATTGTGCAAAAGAGAAATAAATCCTCTGGCCCGGTGGTGCTGAGGGTTGAGGCGCTGGACGTCACACCTCACGCCACGCTGGTGACCCCAGTTGGGGAACGAGCCCGGGCCGCAGGGGATCGGCGGAGGGGAAGTGATTGAGCATCTGTAGGACTGCTCTCTCTTCCCGTGGAGGGTTGGGGTAAAGCACTCACTCTTGGAGTGACCTCTGGTGGGAGCCGGGGGGCGGTCAATGTGGCAACGCAGCGGAAGCACTAGGGGGGTGGAATTTGTGACTCTAAGTTGCCTTGCATACCACACTCTGAGGGGACAAGAAAAATGCTGGAAAAAGAACCTCACACCCTTCGATGAGATGATGGTGGCCCCAGGGACTCTGCCCACATCCCAATTGCCGGTCCAACGCACCCAGGATTGTCCTCCACCCCCGATCCGATGACCAATCTGGTAAGCACTTTATACTTAAGGAGTTACCGCCACGGAGGGCGGAATCAGCCCCGGAGATGGTACTGGGAGTCGAGCCTGCCTGGGGATCATTTGGGGGAGGGGATCATGGGAGAGGTGAGGGCTCATGCTGGGAGTAGGGCGGTAGTCGTGTGGGTACTCCTAAAGGATGCCCGAAGAGTGTGTGAAGAAAGAAAGTAAAAAAAAAAAAAGAGAAATAAACGTAGCAGCCGGATGGCTTTGTCAATTACCAAAACATCACAATTGCGCAAATCACTTCTATAACGATTTAAACAATATAGATTCGTATAGTTAGCCATCCAACAGAGGAAGGCGAGGCCAGAGACTGGTGTAAAGAGGGAGAAAGAGAGGGAGTGGGAGGTTGGTCAGGTGCTGGGTCAGCGAGGAGGTGAGTGTAGGGAGTAGAGGAGGAGGGAAGGAGTAGGGAGGGAAGGGTGAGTATGGGGGTGGGGGGATAAACCATTTAGGTGTAGCAGTCGCAGGAGGCACAGCAGATGAGGTATTGATGCAGGCTGAGCTTAAAGGCACCCAGGGTTGCTTTGCTGGTAACTTCTGCTGGCAGGGTGTTGAACCAGGAGGAGGCTCTGAAAAAGAAGGATCATTGGCCTTGGGTAGTCCTGCAATGGGGAACAGTGAAGGAGAGGTTGTTTGAATTCCTGGTTTGTCGTGGGCCACTATATGGTCTCAGCAGTGCCTGTGATCCAGGGGGTAGTAGGTCCAATGTTTGCTTTTTTGCTAGGATGCAGGTTTAATATTTAATTTTGCCAGTTAGTTAGAGCCAGTTTGCGTGTTCATAGATCTCGCAGGTGTGTGTAAGGCAGTTTGCAGATGTTTGGAGACGACATGCCTTGTTTAATGGTGTGGTGATGCGTCGGAGAGCTGTGTCACTGGCAGACCCGTAGATCACAAGCCCATAGTCTATTATAGAGATTACTGAACTGTGAATGGCAGTGCTTAGGGCTTCATCCGTGAGGCAGTTCTTATGTTTATAGAGCAGGTCTATGTGGGTATTCACAGTTTTTGCTACGTAGTTGATATGTTCAGAGTATCCAAGTGTTGGGTCAAGAATCACTCCAAGATATTTAAATAGATGTGCTTCAAAAGCTTGTTCCACTTCTGAGACCTTAGGAACAGGCCATTAATGGCATCAGAGCTGAACAGCATCACATAGCATGGTCCATCCCATGGTGAGTTTACTTGAATGACACACATGCAGATATTTGAGATCATGTACAGCAACCCAAAAAAACAAGGCTATTGACAGTTGTTGCCGAGGCAGCAATGCTTGTGGTGATGGTGAGAATAAGACTGATGATGATGATGATGGTGGTAGTGGTGGTGGTGGAGCAGGAGATGGTGGTGATTCTACTACTTCATCTACTTAATCTCTGCAGCAGCACAAGCAGGTTGCAGTACTCATTAAGGAAGTAGCAGAGATGCCTTTGACACAAATCATTGACATACAAGGCCAGATTTTCAAAGGTCAGTGCAGGGCTTGCATCAGTCCCTGTGTCAAACCAATTGTTTGCACAGCTGCACCTGATTTTCTATTCTCAGGCACAGTTTCCTCACTTTACGGCAGTTTGCACCAAATATTTGGTGTAAGCCCTGTAAAAAGGGTCTCCTGAATGCCACAAGATAGACCAAGGAAAAGCTGGTCTAACTTAAGGCACTTGGTGCACAGGATTGAAAATCTTGATTTCCAGCTAGGAGAATGTGGCAAGCCCGTATGCCATACGATCAGCACACCAAGGGCTTGTGGCATTCTTGGGGCTTTGAAAATCCAGCCCATGGTATTTAGAAGCATTAGATTGGGCACACAGTTTGGCATGGCAACACTACTGGATCACATATAAAGTATATAAAGATACATGTTCAGTATTCCTACTGGAGGAAGTGACTATATCGTGCAGAAACTGCTGCATACACTTCAAATGGAGCCGCACAGGCAAAATGAAGAGACAATGAAGCATCACCCTCCTCCTGCTTCTACTGCTCCTCTTCCTCAGTTGACTTTGCATGCATCCAATGCCAGGTGTCAACATAACATGATAGACAAATTGGATAGCTGTGATGCAGAGAGAACAGAGGACATTTGTGAGCTGTCTGCTGGTACTGCTCAGACATTTTTGAGGAGGCATAGTCATCTCACCAGAGTACATGATGCAGGATCATAATAGTGATTCTATCAAATTCTGGAAAGAAACGGAAGTCATTTGGCCTGCACTGGGTAAACTGGTTTTGTATTTGTAAGGGTTAGGCAACCCCCTGTGTCTAATGGTGTATGTAGACTTCTCGTTCAGAAGGGCACCAGCCTTATGCAAGGAAATCTTGTCTCTCTTTTTTTACCTTTACCTCTGCCACCATGGGTCAGAGCAAATTGGGGATGAGGGCAACCAATGCACATTTCTGGGGTACCACAAACTAGGAGACTTGCTTACAAACTAAATGTCCATACTGGGAGCTGGGATCAAGCAGGTGTGCCCCACTTACGGCGACACCAACACAGCGAACTACAATCCTGTTGCAAAATCAACACTTTGCTGACAGGTCACTGTGTTGGTGTGCCCGAGATAGAGGAACACTCTCTCCTAGTCCTGCAGCCCCGCCCCAAAGTAACCTCAACTGGAGTTAAGAATTCATAAGTCTGGGGGCCGGGGGGAAGAGGCCCCTGTATGGTGGGTTCGGAAGGGGCGAAGCCACCCGATAAAAAAAAAGGACCGGGAGACTTGAAGGAATCATGACGACCGCAACTTGCAGTCGACATGATTCCTGTCACTGTGATGCTGGTTGACATAAAGCATGTCAAACCGGCATGGTAGAGCCGATCAAGCAGGAAGTAATTTATTGAGCTGTAACAGCGTAACACAACTTGAAGGGCATTACCCTCGTTTTGCTCAGTTCATCATCAGCAATCATCACCATCACATTCACAGTCAGTTATCATGGGCTCCTAATCACACTCAGTATACTACACAGTCCTAACTATGTTCCGAGATCTTATTCCCTTTGATTTAAACAGGATTTCTATGGCTGCTACTTCATTCATTAGGGGTCCATTTACCCTACTGTGTATCTGACGCCCACCATACTCCACATCCATTTCATTTGCTGGGATTATTTCCCTTTGATTCTAAAACGGGAAATACCATCACTATCACATTTGTTGCTGTGTTACTACAAACCCTATCACTCATTTGAGGTCCATTAAGCCATGGCCCTTCAAAGTGGCAAAGGTCAATTGTGCATGTCATCCTCCCAGCCATGGCCAGAACTATCCCTGGGGACCAACATGCCTGCATGTGTCTTAGTGGGTCAGCAAGTGACATCCATTTGTACTGTATATAGTATATCAGCATTATGATCTGCTCCTAAATTTACTGGAATCAGTTGGTTCAGCCATATGTATCTCCTTCTGAAACCACACTGATAGCCTTAGTGATCCAAAGAATGGACTGCCATGCCTGGCCCCATCACAGGGACTGATCAATCCAACTTATATCATGCCCCCTCCACCTGAAGACCTTCATTTAGGGCACCCCCACCAGGGGGATACACTATTACAATTACTGGCTAGGCCTTTTATTTCCCAAGAGCAAATCAGAGACAGAGGCCTTTCATTTCCCAAGAGCAAATCAATGAAGGTTAACATACATATCTGCCTTCCCTACTTATGGGGCAAATGTGGAGGGGTAGGGCCATGAATATTCATACCTGATTGTCCCACTTTTGGTTGAGTCAGAGAGCTCTAGGCACAACTCCTGACACTACAGCTGCAAGCTGTGGCCCACTGGAGGCATTTAACTCCCTTGAGCTCCTAGGTTGCACCTGGAAACAAACTCTGGGTTAGTGTGCCTTTCCTTGTTATACAACCCCCGCCCCCACTACAGAATTACTCTCAGGGTCAGGCTTAACTCTTCAAATGCTCTCCAGTAACCTGCTTAGTGCTGGATGAAAAGAGAGGCTGATCACATATTTTCTCAGATGTCCTACAACCTTGGTCACTTTGGAAAGGTGTTTCAACACAGCTGGTGATTTTGCCTCACCTCATCACTCCAGGCTAGATCCTGGGAATGTAAAATTCTTAGCCTTTCTCAGACTCAACTTACCATGGATCAACTTCAGCTACCATTTCATTATTCCGCCTCTATTTTTTTTTTTTTTGAGTTTGCATTCTCAGCCCAGTAGTTCAGTTAGCAACTGTTGTAGTACGGAATATTTAATATCTTGAATTCTTAGCTCAATCAGTAATTTTAGCAAATGTTATAGATCGAATTTACAGTTTGTTTTAGAGTGATTACAGCCTGTTTAAAGCTATGGTCTAACAAGTAATTTAGAACTAAATTACTAATTATTGTTTAAAACACGTTCATAGTAAAGTCTGCCAGGCAAATTTCAGTTTCTCTTGGCCTCACCTTATCTACCTACTTTGCTGCCATTTTCTGTCTCTGGAGCCTTGCGCGCCATATCTAACTACCTAGCTGCTACTCCTGTCCTTGGCTCCTCTCAGCCCTGTCTACCTACTTTGCTACCATTTTCTGTCTCTGGCTCTTTGCACCACATCTAACTACCTAGCTGCTACTCCTGTACTTGGCTCCTCTTGCCCTCCCTCCCCCACATTCACTTCTTCAACCTGGTCTCAGTTCTGCTACTTCAGTCCTTGGCTTCTCTCAGCCCCACCCCTCACTTGTTTTCAACTTGGCCTTAATGCTGGGAACACAAACAACCCCCTCCTTGACTTCTCCCCTCCTCTTCTTTGCTGGCGCCCATTTTTTTCACCTGCTTTAGCCACCCTTTGTCTCCCTCTATCTCTCCACCTTTTGTTGAAGCATTCTAGCTATCTTTTGTGCTCTCTGTCTCTCTGCCCACCCCCAGATTTAGCCACTCCTTGTCCTTTGCTGGTCTTAACTAAGACTCTTACCATACCCTCTCTCTCTCTCTCTCTCTCTCTTCCAGGACTGCCCTGAGCGGGCATCACTGCTACGACTGTGGCCCCAGCATTCCAACCGGCCGGCCACAGTCAGCCTCTCTGCCTGCCTGCCCCAAAGTCTTCCTGGGTAACTGCTTCAGCTGGGTGCTTGGATCCTAAGCTGCACAATTGATTGGTGTGCTCTGGCAGAAGTCGGCCATTCATTGGACACTAAAACCTTTACTCTGCTGACTGATTGGACTTCTCTCCTTCTATCTAGCTCTTCTTGCAGCTGTAAATAATGCCTTTATTTTTTTGGTGTCCAGTTTCCCATTAGCAAGTTATACTGTACTGCCACTAGAGGGACACAATCTTTATCTAAAGTGATCCCTGCCTGTTGTTCATATAGATACCTCTCCTTTACTCTATTTAAGCATCTGTTCAATAAAAACAATTAGACCCAGCACCCCTCGCCTTGCTCTTCCCGTCTTTTTTTTGTTGTTACACATATTATGCCCTGCAACATGAAACTCCTTCTCTCCTCTCCCCCTTTCTCTACTCCTAGTACTTTCCCTAACCCCGCTGATTGGTCTCTATTTGCAAATGCAAAATAACTCACCTTCTACAACCTCCTATCTCCAATCCCCTACTTACATCCTCGCTATCACTTCCCCTCCACCTTTTGAGCTATGATCGTATTCTCCCTCTATCCCACATGCTTCATTACTAATTGTCCCACCCTTCTTTGCTGCTCTTCATCTCTTGCTCCCCTACTCTCATGCACACTACCCTGCTAGTTTCACTGGTTCCTCGACATCAAACTCTAAATGCCCCAAGCTTCACTTCCTCATCTTAGCTCTATTCTTGCTCTCCTGCGGAGATATCCACCCCAATCCTGGTCTGTCTGCATCTCATGCCCTGAATGCTCCATTATCTACCGCTGCCCCTTCTATTGCTGCCCCTGTCCTCCCAAAGGGTTTCAAGATCCTTCATCTAAATATACGTAGTTTGTTGCAAAAAATCGACCTTCTACAAACCATGGTGGCCATTCTAAAACCTGACACACTGATCATCATGGAAACTTAGCTAAAGAGAACAACCCCGGATCTCTCGGTCTCAATTCCTGGCTACTCACTCCTGAGGCAAGACCGAGCAGGTAAAGGTGGTGGCATCACCATGTACATTCTTACCTCCCTCCAATATTCTAATATTTATTCATCCACTAGCCCAGCATCCCACGATGCACTGGCTATTCATTCAACTCTGCCCTTCACCCTCCCCATCTTTATGGCTGGCATTTACTGTCACCCAAATATCCAGCCCTCTGCTGCTTTCGACCTCATAACCTCCATCTCAGCCCTTTCTCGCTCTGGTGAACTATACATCTTAGGTGACTTTAACTTAAACTGGCTGTCTCCCAATACATCCAAAATATGTAGTGATCTTGGAGCTTTGAACATCTTGCAATTTACCTCGGAACCCACCGGCCTTAACCATAAGACACAAACTCACTCCCTGATCGACCGGGTGCTTACCACCCACCCCCACAGAGTAATTAGCTCTGGCATCCTCCCAGATGCTCTCAGTAACCACAACCCAATATTCATTGTCAGAAAAATCCACAGACCAAAATCTCCACATAAAACCTTGTATCTTTGCTCCTTCAAATCCCTAGACCTTGAACCTCTCTTGCACAACCTATCTCTCTCTGACTGGTCTCTCTTAGTCTCCTCCCCGTCAGTTGATAAGGCTCTAGCTTACTTCAAAGAAATATTCCTTGCAAATTGGGATGCCTTTGCCCCTCTCAAACAAACCAGGGTTAGGGGTAATGACCTTCCGTGGCTTACTCCAGAACTCTTATCCAGTCTTAGGGCTACAGATCATGTCTGGAAGTGCCACAAATACACCCAGCTTCCTAGAGACCTCACGGACTACCGTAAGCTCCAAAACACCTGTACCATGTCAACAAGGCTAGCCAAGTCTGATTACTTCAAAAATGCTTTCCTTACTAACATAAATTCCCCTTCAAAGTGCTGGAAGGTGGTTCATGCCCTCTTTACCTGTCTGTCCGGCCCCCCTTCCTCAATGCTAAAAGTAAATGGCAATCTTGTAGACAACTCCCATGCTGTAGCTGTGGAATTTAACTCCTATTACACCTCCTGTGCAACCAAACTGCTGATATCCCTCCCTAATAACCCCTCTCCCCTCAAATGTCAAGGCTGCCCCTCTATCCTCCCCCCCAAAAAAGCTCTACTTCCTATTTCCCCACACCACTCCTTCTCATTCTCTTCTATCTCCCCCACAGATACACTAAATGCCCTCCTCACCATCAACCCCTCAAAAGGATCTTCCCCAGATGACGTTGACCCTAAACTCTACTCTCTCTCTCTCGCTCAGCCCCGGCCATTGCCTACCCCCTCTCCTTAATCTTAAATCTCTCCTTCTCAACCTCCGATGTCCCTTCCACATTGAAGTCATGCAGTGGTCCTCCCCTACCTAAAGGTGGAGACCCCTCATCCCCTGGCAACTATCCCTACCGTAGCCAAACTACAAGAACATCTAGTCCTCTCTCAACTCACCTCTTTTCTATCTGATACCTCCTTCTTCACCCTGTTCCAATCTGGTTTCAGGAAAAACCACTCTACCACCACCTCCCTACTTTGGCTCACAGACTCCATCCTCTCCAGGATGGACAATGGCCAAATCTCCTCAGTCATATTTGTCAACCTTGCCAAGGCTTTTGACACTGTTTTCCACTCCCTTCTCCTTGGTTCCCTCTCATCTGCTGGTCTAACCCCTTCTGCCACTAATTGGTTTAATGCCTACCTTACTGGTAGAATCCAATCAGTTAAGATCTCAGATGCCATCTCGCCACCCCTCCCGATCTGCACTGGCGTCCCTCAGGGCTACATGCTTGGTCCCCTTCTATTCTCCATCTTCCTTAATGACCTGCCATCTGTCTGCTCCCCCTCCTCTGCCATACACATGAACACTGATGATACTGTCTTGTATGCATCTGGCTCATGCCCAGCTGAGGTTACATCTAGCTTGCAGCATGACTTCAACAAGGTCCAGCTCTGGTTTGCAAACCATCAGTTATTCCTCAACACCAATAAGACAGTCTCCATGACTTTTGGCACAAGGTAGAGACTCTCTATGCTTCCCTCCCTGCCCACTTTCTGCACACTTGATGGGACTTTACTTCAGCACACCTCATTTTTCAGATACCTTGGTGTTTGGTTAGACCAACACCTCAACTTCTTTGGACACATTGACGCCATCCAGAAAAAATTGTACCCCAAGCTCAGTGCCTTGTTCAGGAAACCCAGTTGCATCCCTCCTGTGGCTAGGAGTGAGATTGTCCGGAAGATGATCCTCCCCATTTTTGACTACTGGGACTTAGTCTATGTTGCCATTCTTATATCTTCCCTGACCAGATTGGACACTCTCTTCAACTCCTTCTGCCACTTTGCCCTTGATGCTCCCTCTTGCACCCACTACTGTGACCTCTATCAAGCTGTTTCCTTCCCCTCCTTACAAATAGACGCCTCTCACACTGTGCTAAATTCACCACTAAACACTGGCTGGGTGAACTCCCTCCCTGCCTCTCCCCTTCATTTATAACATCCCCATCTCCTTCCCACTCCCTCAGATCTACCAACACTCACACTAACTGTCCCCCACTGCTCCACCCTCTCCTGCCAGTCTGGGTACCCTCACCATTTCCCTAAAATATGGAACTCTCTACCTCCCCAAATCTGACACTCCTCCTCCCTCTATTCCATCAACACTGCCCTCTTCAACTATCTTGCACCTAACTGTTCCTGTTATGATCTGCTTTCATTTCCTTCATCTTGCTCTTACAGTTCATCCCCCTTCGGAATTTTCCCAATGCCTCTAGTGATTCTACTGCCTCTACTGACCCTAGCTCCTCCTAAGTGCTAGTTCTCATACCTTTCTCCCTTCTCCTACTCTCTCCCCTTTTTCCGTAGCCTTCACACTCCCCTTGCAGGGTTCTCAGCATCCTGAAGGGGTCCCATAGTGCTTAGGCTTGCCACATTTTCTTCCCCCATCTACCTATCCTTGGCCTTCCAGGTACCATTGCAGGGTCCCCCAGCAGCCTGGTGGGTTTCTTGGATCAGGCCTCAACCCCTCCCAGGTGTTATTTCGTATTCCTTCCCTCTCACTATCCCTCTGTAATTACAATGCCTAACTGCAGGAGGGTTTACAGTCACCTGAACTTCCCTGCCCCCTTGCAGGGTTCATTGTATCCTAAAGGGTTCTCTTTTTGGATCAGGCCTTATTTCCCCTGTTAGGTGTTAATCACACTTACTCCCTCTCTCCCTCTCTAATCCCTACTCCAGTCCTCTGTCCCCTTGCAGGGTTCCCCGCATCCTGAAGGGCTCTCTCCGGGACACGACTCTGCACTGTCATCTCATCCTCTCTCTCCTTCACCCCTTATTTCACGACAGCACTTGTTCACTTATTACTATTGCACTTGTTGTTCTCACAAATTACATATGTATACACCACTGTTTGCAACAACTGCCTTAATTTTATTATATGCTATGTTGATCTTTGTAACGTGAATGTAAAATGTCTCATCCCTATTGTACCCCTTCCTCCCAGGTCGCACCGAGAGATGAGCAACATGTTGCTCAGTGTTCCTTCCTGGCGAAACATTTTAATAAATAAATAAATTTCCATGTCCAACACGTCACATCTATTGCTATTCTTACTCCTATACCTGCTGACAAGTCTCTCTGGACTCCCACTGGCACTGGCTGTATTGCAGTCCTTCTCAGCACTCTCATCAGTTATGGCAGTGCAGCGACTATGATACACACCTCCACCTCAAGTCCTCCTGAAGACAGCAATTATATAATGTCATTGCTAAAAAGCTGAATGTGATCAAGTATACTGCTGGGCTCACACTGAGTCATTATCAGATAAAAATGACCCAGATTAGGGTCACCCACTTTGGTGCATATCCACTTGCACTCAATATTACCTACTTATCTGTGCTAGCTCATAAAAGACCATACAAAGGGATTGTTGTACTTACATATCTCCTTTATTACAAACATCCCACAGTAACAGGTCAAGCTAGTACAATAGCACATGAAAAAATATGTACATCAGCAGAAAAATGTCAGTACCATTAGCAGCAAACACACCACACCAAGTGACAAGGTGAACTTTACATTTCACCCCAGCTGGGCAGGGCTTCATCAGAACTGCCATTTTTCTGCTGATGTGTATATTTTTTTTTTTTACTTCCTTTTTTTTTTATCCCCTCCTTACTGCCCACTTGGTCCACTCCTTCAGACCGATCAATCCCCCGTAATCCCTCCCACGGCATCTGCCCCTAGAGTGCCAGGCTTGCTCCATTGTCTCCCTACCTTACTCCTCTTTCCTCCAGAGAGCCTTCACAGTGGGGTCTGCCCATGGGTAGGTGATCGGGGGCTGGGATCGGTCGTCATCCAGGCCCGAGCGGATATTTTTCCACTTTTTCTTCCCTTGGTCCCTCCTCCCCTGAGGGCATTGGCACTGAGGACTGACATCCAGACAGACAGTGTGCTGATGCACGCTGTTGTCAAATGCCCACAACGTCCTCCCCACCTCGATTCTGAAGAGCCTTCTGGTGCCCCGGTACCCGTGCTTCCACCGGCACTGGTGCATCGGGTGCTCAAAGTAGCCCAGGAACCCACCCCAGGAGGAGGAGAGCATCCTTTGGGACACTCGATCCTCCTCCTCCCCTCTGACCCCCTCTGACCCTAAGTCCGTTCCTGAACCTAGGTCGCCGGTGTAGTACGAGGTGTGGCGTCCAGCGCCTCAACCCTCAGCGCCACCGGGGATGTGTATATTTTTTTCATGTGCCATTGTACTAGCTGGACATTTTACTGTGGGATATTTGCAATAAAGGAGATATGTAAGTACAACAATCCCTTTCAATTGTCTTTTATGAGCTAGCACAGATAAGTAGGTAATATTGAGTGCAAGTGGAAATGAACCAAAGTGGTTGATCCTAATCTGGGTTGTTTTGAATTTTTTGCTATTTGGAGCACCACTAAACAGAGAGACTTAGTAGTGGAGTTCCATCTTTTGATTTATGTATTATCAGGTAAATAAGACTGGTCATGCCACCAACCCAGCATTATGGGATGATGACAGTGACCCGGACACCAAGCAAGTCATCAGTGATGGTTGCATGCAGATTCACAACTTTCTTGGTCTCATGACCTAATGTAGTCTGTTGACAACAACATGTACTGCCAGTAGGTAGCTGCTGTCTTAATTGTTACATCAGTTCAACCAATATAAAACATTTTCAAATGTAAAAAAAAAAAAAAAAAGAAAAAGAAAAACTCTACACCCATATATGGTGAAATATTAAGAAGGCAAATGTAATTAGGGCTAAAAATCGGGCTGGGCCACAGGTTTGGGTCATTTAGGTTTAAGGGATGTTCCATAGAAGGGCCTAACGGGGTTTTACTTGAAAAAATTGGAAAATTGGATGATAATTATTTTTATAATGGTAAAGGCTTAAGTGCTGTTGTTTCATGTTTTAGTGGCTGGCTAGTGGGGTGGGGTTTTTAATGATTGACAGTCTCCTCTGTCTAGCCTAGCCAATCATCGAAGGAGGCTGTGGATGGTGCCAGCAGGACTTTCAGCTGGAAGAATGACATAAACAATAATGCAGTCAAACCCTTTATTTAATTTGGGGCTGAATCGAGCCAATTCAGGTCTGGCCAAACTCAGTTCAAAATTGGCCTGCCAGACCAAATTTTCCATCTTGCATAGCCCTAAATGTAATGCCTAACATTTATTGCCTTAATTTGTGTCTATGCTGTTTGATGACTAACTTTTATTTGGGGGTATTATAAATGTTGAGAATATATGGGACCAGTGAGAAGGTAGTAATTGGTATGGAGGTAAAACAGCCTACATAGTGGGGGGGGGTGAGCTCAGCAATGAGTACTAACAGTTACTATGGCTCAGAACTAGCATGTAGCAGTCTTCCTCATTACGGAGCATGTCACACTGCCACAAACACACCAATCTTCAGTAGTGGCATGCAGACACCACCTGCCACAACGAAGCTATAGTAAGTAATATTCATTGCTTAACTCAAGGCTTTTCCCCATATTTGTAGTTTAATTTACCCTATGCCAATTACTGCATCAAGAAAACTGAACCAAATGTTCAGGTCCCAAGTCAAAGCTAAACTGAAGATGGCACTGGCCCACTTCCTTTATTTCTGTCTGGGGTCCAGATCTCTTTAACTTGATCATCTCAACATAGGCCAATGGATTAAGGGCCAGATTAGCCTATTTGCAGATACTGCTATGTTATGTAGTAGGGTGGACAGCAAGGAAGATATTACAGCTATGAAATGTGATCTAAGAAGGTTAGAACAGTTCTGGGATCTGGCATCTCAGATGCAACACTACAAAATGTGAAGTCATGCATACTGGTAGAAACAATATCAAAAAAAAATATTGTCTAGGGGCATTAGTGTAGCAGTAGTAGTAAAATATTTTTATTCATCTAATACATACGAATAGGGATTGACTCGATTGAGTAAAACTCATTTTCAACAAGATCCACAATACAAGATAAATCACAAATTAATCATTTCAAGAACCATAGCTTTACAAAGTTCTAAAAAATGTTAAAACAAAATGTGCATATGTATTATAAGTAACTGACAAGTAACAAAGTAATCACAAATAACATACAATACAATGAATTATGTAATGAAAAGTACAGTACACTAAGATTATTGTCCCCTACTAAGGTCATAGTAAAACAATTTCATGTCTGGTTTCAGACCAATACCACCAACCCTGATCTAAACACCCAAAGCACAACATTGTCAGTGGCTCAGCAGGTTGCACACTTGCCTCTGAGGCTGGGAGATCAGATGGCTGTGGGTTCAATCCCCACACCAGGCACCTGGTTTAATATCCCAATACTGACACTGTAGTGCAGCATGAGGGGGGCGCTGCACTCCTGAGGTGCCATCTTTCAGATGAGCCATTAAACCAAGGTCTCGTCTGCCTGTTCTGGTGGTTGTTCAGGTGGACGTTAAAGATCCCATGGCACTTCTCGAAAAGAGTAAGGGATTGTCCCTGGTGTCCTGGCCAAATTTCCCCCATTTCGCTAAAAATACCACAGCTTAATCTGGTTCAATTTCAGTTGATTACCATCTGTATCCCCCCGTTGCCCCTGAAAAAGGGGACTTCTAGTCTCAGTGGGCCGTGTCAACAAAATTCAATAAAATAAATAAAAATAAAAATCGTCTTGTGTTTTTTGTCTCTTTCCTTATCCACAGTTTTACTTCTGGCCATATATTATTTATTGTTCCCATTCTCAGCTGTGCTGGAATTCTGTTCCAAATATATATTCTCCTATAATAGACTGATTGACGCCCAATATCCATATTACATCTAGGTAGAACTAGGTCCAGGGTGGAAGATGTTCTAAGGTTATCTGGCTTCTTTCTAAATCTTAAATTACCTGATACATACACAGAGATTTTACCCAGGAGGCCCTTGTTTATGAAAGCCAGTAGATGGTCCTGACTTCTTTCACTTAAATATTGCCAGCCCAGAGGGTTGTATAGGCTACACTTGTGGGTTTGTCGGGAAGCTCATAGGATATATCTAGCCAGACCACTACGACAGGCTTCTAATTTTCAAAGATCACCTTTTCTTCCCCCAGAATAGAGAATATCTCCATAATCGAATATGAGGATAATCACAGAATTTACTACCCTTTTCCTTACTTCAAAATTCAATAGTGGTCTAATGCTCCCAATTTCTTTCCCACATTTTTAATCAGGTTACTAATATGTGTACTCCAGTTTAGAAATTCGTCCACCCATAGCCCCAAGTATTTATAACATTGCTCTTGTTGGATTGGGGACCCTCAAGGGTAACCAATGTCAGCACCAGGTCATTCTGAGTGTTAGTCATAGAACAAAACACCATGGACTGTGTTTTTTTGACATTCAGAATTAATTTATTATTTAAAAAAAAAACTTGTAACTCATTAAATGCTCTTTGAAGTTTCATTTGCATGCCTTCTAGGGTGCAGTCCGATGTATAAATAACAGTGTCATCTGCATAAAGATGATATAACACAGAAGGATTTGAAAAGCACAATCCATCCATGTGTATATTGAATAATAGAGGCCCTAAAATAGAACCCTCGGGGACCCCTGATCCAACTGGTAAGAAACTAGAGAACCATTCACCAAGTGAAACCATCTTGCACCTTCCTGTGAGATATGATGCCAATCATCTCTATGCCATACCCATGAACCCCAGTGATGCTGCCCTGGCCAGGAGGACACCTTGGTCCAAGGAATCAAATGCCTTAGATAGGTCTATGAATAGGACACCCACCTGTGTCCTCCTGTCCAGGGCCGCCTGAATATCGCCCACAACTTTGACCAATGCTGAGGTAATACTATGTAATTTATGAAAACCTGATTGCATGTTGTTTATTAAACCCTTAGAGTCCAAGTATTTCCTAAATTGGGCTGCCCCTAATCTTTCAAGTATCTTAGATGTCTGAAATAAAAGAAATATTGGACGATAATTACACATTTCGGTCTTATTACTCCCTTTAAAAACTGGTATCACTTTTGACATTTTCTAAGCCGAGGGGTACTCTCCTGTTCTAAGGGATAAATTAAACATATATGTCAAGAGGTATTCTGTAATAGGTGTTGCACATTTTAACATCTTTGTAGGTATACCATCTAGGCCTATAGCCTTTGATGTACTCATATTTAAAAGTTCTTTAATAACCGACTCAACCGTCATCAAAGAAAATATGAACAGTTCTGTACTCCTCTGCTGTAACTCCCATTTAACATTAGGAGCATCAGATGAATTTAGCATATCAGACACCCATTTTGCTGAAATAGTAATTTAGCCGGTCAGCCACCAAATGTGATGCTGGAGTCAACTGACCATCTATAGTTAACACATTAACAGGATTATGCCCTGAGTCTTTCAACAATGTGTTAATGATTTTCCAGAAATCCTTTGGGTGTTGAGTACAATTTCTATTCAGCAAATGAGTAGTTTCTTTGTTTAGCTTCTCTGACCTCCCTGACATAAAGGTTATGAAGTCTTTGGTAATTTTCCTAGTCCTGCCAATTCCCACTTTTTTTTTTGCCTTACCCCATGCTTTGTCTCTAAATTTTTTATTCTTTCTAAGTTTGTTTGTATACCAGAGGGCAATTCTTTGTTTCAAGGCCCTGGACTTCAGGGGGGCATGCTTATTACATAATGCCATAAACTCACTCAGGAAATATTCCCATATGTCATCTATGTAGGATATTAGCTGAATACGGTCCCAAGTTATATCACCTAAGTCAAACACAAAATTTATGTAGTCAAAGGTTTTAAAGCTATGCCACGTAATATTTCTATTTTTTTCTAGTTTTACTGATGTATATCAAGAGCAAAAGGTAAACTGATGATCTGAAATTGAATCAGGCAAGACACCACTGTTTATTATATTATGTATTTTGTTTATAAAAATTAGGTTCAAAGTTATGAAAGAAGCATTTGGATCCATAGTCATTCTTGTTGGCTCATATATCAACTGTGTGAGCCTCAGATTCTTCTGTAACTCCACAAGTGGATGGGACTCACTAATATTCGGCCAATCAGAATTAAAGTCACCAGCCATCAAAATTTCATGACTATTGTTATAGTGTAGCCCAGACAGTGGAAGAAAGGGACCTCAGAGTGTTCATAGCTGATACCTTAAAGGTCATGCCCAGAGTAAGAAAGCATACAGGAAGGTCAACAAGATGTTCAGGTGCTCAGAAAGTCAGTTCTCTAGTAGGAGTAAGGAGGTGATTCTGTCCCTGTACAGATCGAGGTGATGCAACACTTGGAATAGTTTGCACAGTTCTGAAGCCCTTGCCTGAAAAGGGGCAAGGGTATGCTGGCATCTGTGCAGAGGAGGATGACTAAGATAATTGAAGGACAGCAGAGGATGACATACTGTATGAGGAGCAGCTGGGAAGCCTTCATATGTACTCACTAGAGACTAGGAGAGGGAGCAGTGCAAATAAGTGAGACATTTACATTTATTAAGGAAATAAACAGGGCTGATTGCCAGCAGCTGTTCCAGTGCATTGGGGGGTTCACTACCAGGGAGCCTGGGTGTAAACTGGTAGGAGAGAAATTAAAAAAAGATGTGAGGAAGAGAATCTTTATGGAGAGAGTGGAGGGGAACTAGAAGGATCTACCCAGCGAGGTGGCAGAAAGTGTAGATATGTCTGGCTTCAAGATGGGGTGGGACCAACACAAGAGTCTGGTATAAAATGGAGGGTATGGTGGGGTGGGGTGCGGAAGTTGTGCTGCTGGTAGGGGGTATAGCCGTACCTGTTCATTGTTCAGATGGTGTGGTATTGGGTAAGAAAAGAGAAGACTGGATGGACCACTTTTCTGCCTGTAAAATTTTGTACATGTAATAAATAGTTCTATGTTTTTCCATATCTTGACCAAAAAAATCCTACTGCCTTTAAACAAAGGTTATCTCTAACTGACATGTACAATGACTTCACATCTACAGTGAGCAAACAAAAATAATTCTCCTATTTAAGGGGTTCCATTCTTTCCAGGATGTGCATTGTGTGGTAAAAAAAATGGCTGCTTGTTGTAGAAAGTAATCAACAAATAGAAACATAGAAATTGACAGCAGATAAGGACCTCTAGACCCACCCAGTCTGCCCATTTTTTCCACCTGCTGTAGATACCATGGACCCTACTTGATCTCTGGCTTTGATCTCTTTCCTTTCACTAGGGTTCCCTATGCCTATCCCATGCATTTTTGAATTCCCCTACCAAATTTTCCCCCACCACCTCCACTGGGAGACTGTTCCATGCATCTACAACCCTTTATGTGAAGAAATTCTTCCTCATGTTACCCCTTAGTCTACTTCCTTCCAGCCTCATGTCATGACCTTGTTCCAGAACATCTCTTTTTCTGAAAGATTCTAAACTCCTGTACTTTATTTATGCCCTTGAGATATTTGAAGGTCTCTATCATATTCCTGCTTTCCCTCCTCTTCTCCAGGGTATACATATTGAGGTCCTCTAGTCTCTCCTCATATGGCTTATGGTGGAGGCCCTGCTCCATTTGTGTTTCCATTATCTGAACTGCCTCTGCCATGTCTATGTCCTTATGGAGATGCAGCCTCCAGAACTAGACACAGTAATCCCGATGAGGTCTCACTAATGATTTGTGTGGAGGCATCATCACCTCCTTCTTTCTGCTGGTGATACCTCTCTCTATGCACCCCAGTTCCTCACTGTATCTCCCCACAGCCTTGGTACATTGTTTGGCCACCTTTAGGTCATCTGATATGATTACCCACAGATCCCTTTCCTGTTTGGTGGCCATCAGTATCTCCCCCTCCATCATGTAAGCATCCCCTGAGTTCCTGTGCCCCAAATGCATGATTCTGGACTTCAGGGTGGACACGACAATGGGACCTGATGGCATACAACCCAGGGTACTAAAGGAGCTAAGGGTGGAACTAGCAGAGCCATTATCAGAACTGTTTAGTGAGTCTCTGAGCACAGGAGAGGTCCCAGAAGACTGGAGAAGGGTTCATGTGATCCCGCTCCACAAGAGTGGTAGCAGAAAGGAAGCAGAGAACTACAGACCAGTCAGTCTTACCTCAGTAGTGGGCAAGGTTATGGAGACACTCCTTAAGGAAAGGATAGTGCAACACCTGGAATCCATAGGAGCACAGGATCCAAGACAGCATGGGTTTACAAAAGGAAGGTCCTGTCAAACTAATCTCATAGATTTCTTTGACTGGGTAACCAGAGTGGTGGACCAAGGGGGAGCAGCTGATGTCGCCTACCTTGACTTCAGCAAAGCTTTCAATACTGTTCCACATAGAGTATTGATTAATAAGCTCGGGGTGGGTCAGAAGTTGGTCAACTTGGTGGCAAACTGGTTGATGGGCAGAAAACAGAGAGTGGTGGTAAATGGTATGCAGTCAGAAGAGATGAAAGTTACAAGTGGGGTACCTCAGGGATCCGTCCTGGGGCCAGTCCTCTTCAATATCTTCATCAGTGACATTGCAGATGGACTGGAGGGTAAGGTTTGTCTGTTTGCAAATGACACCAAGATCTGCAACAGAGTAGATGATCCAGATGGGGTGGGCAGAATGAGAAGAGATCTGGATAAACTAGCAAAATGGTCAGAAGAGTGGCAGCTGGGGATTAATGCAAAGAAGTGCAAGATCATGCACATAGGGAAGAGAACCCCTGAAGCCACCTATTGGCTGGGAGATGAGTTGCTGGCAGTCACAAGGGAAGAAAGAGACTTGAGCGTCATCATCACCTATGACCTGAAATCATCCAAGCAGACCACTAAAGCAGTAGGTAAGGCTAGAGGGATGTTGGGGTGTATTAGTAGGGGTATCACAAGTCATAAGAGGGAGGTAATAATCCCTCTTTACAAGACACTGATTAGGCCCCATCTGGAGTACTGCGTGCAGTACTGGAGGCCACACCTTCACAAGGACTTTAACCAAATTGAGGCAGTCCAGAGAAGGGCAACCAAAATGGTGCAGGGACTGCATCAGAAAACATATGAGGACAGATTAACTGAGCTCAATATGTATACCCTAGAGCAAAGGAGGGAGAGAAGTGATGTGATAGAAACATTCAAACACCTTAAGGGCATTAACAAGATGAAAGAGTCTAACATGTTTCAATATAAGAAAAATAGCAGGACAAGAGGACACAGCATGAGATTAGAGGGAGGCCGATTAAGGGGTAATGTGAAGAAGTTCTTTTTCACAGAAAGGGTGGTGAATGCATAGAATGGCCTACCTCAGGAAGTGGTGCATGTGAATACAGTGCAGGGCTTCAAACAGGCATGGGGTAGGCATAAGGGAGCAATACAGATGAGTATGAATAAATAGGCCATTGACAGAGCAAAGGCCAATAGCACATTCATAAGGCAGAAAAAAAAATGGGCAGACTGGATGGGCCTTGCGGTCCTTATCTGTCGTCAACTTCTGTGTTTCTATGTTTCTATGGATCTTAGCTGCCACACTCTTGACCATTCCTCTAATTTACCTAGGTTACTCCTCATTTTTTCCACCCTTCCCAGAGCGTCTTCCCTGTTGCAGATCTTAGTGTCATCTGCAAAGAGACATACCTTACCTTCAAGAGACATACCTTACCTTCAAGCCCCTCTGCAATGTCAGTTATAAAGATATTGAATCGGACTAGACCCAGAACTGATCCCTGTTGCAGCCTGCTGGTCACTCTCCTTTTCTCAGATTGAGCTCCATTTACCATGACCCTCTGTCTTCTATACCTCAGCCAGTTCCTAACCCAGTTTACCACCTTGGGACCCATTCCCAGGCTACCTAACTTGTTTACTGTGATGCTCTGCCTATCTACTTGTTATTATATTGTATCATATTTGTGATATAGATATATGTTTATTTGAATGTCTGCTTAGGGGAAATGGCAGCCAGTAGCTTTCAAAGGGGCCTGACCTTTTGACCCCAAAGGTCCTGGCTTGCTGAAAACAGTGGGCTATAGTAAAGCTGACCGAGTGAATGAATTAATTAAAAGCTTCCTTTTGACATCTCATATCATGCCTGTGTTAGCTGTTATACAACAGGCTGTAAAATGACAACTACTTTGAAATCTAGGAAGCCATAGAAGACTACATCTTTTATGACATTTTAGGAAGCCATAATTTCTAACAGATATCTGTTACATTTCTCACTGCTAGGAGAAAAATAGCTGTCAGGATGTGTTTCTAAAGATCAAAGATGATTGCTCTGATCAAAGAGACAGTATAAATGAATATCGCTATATTTGCAGATTTTGAGTAAGCAGCAAAATGACACCCTTTTGGATATACTTGGTCATATTACAAATTAATTACAGGACTAACAGTGACCTCATGTGCTGTGACATAACAAGGAGGTGTAGAGTTTAACTTTCAATATTGCCAAGCAGTCTGAGGGAACTGAGCTGACTTTTCCTCTGGACTTCTAAGGGAACACACACTGTTTCTGGACTTAAAGGTACTTCTGTTACAATTAGGTAATACCAACTAGAAACTGGGTTAAGACTAGAAATTCAATTACAGGTGTTTTTGTTTCTGAAATTCCTTTTTCTTTTGACTGTAAGTATTAATGTATATAGGTTCAGTGTTTTGTAGGTATTTACTATTTTTAATTTCAGTAAATGTTTTGGTTTCCTTAATCCTGTTTGAGTCTTTTCTCATTTCTGCATGTGAATGCTGGAACAGTGTTGATATTACTGACATAACTGTTAAAGGTGACCTGCAAAGAACAAGAGTACCCGTTCCCATCCCCACATACCTTTCTAGCACTGCTGCGGGAGTTCAGGGATGTAATTGTCTTTATTTTTAATTCTGTAGTGTACATTGTTACTAAAATGCTGAAAGTTACAGCCCGAACAGGCGCATGAGAGCGGCGATTGGGGGTGCAAGTGCTTATGGGTATTATACCCATTTAGTGACGTTACTAACACCACTGCTCTTATTGCAGCAGCAGTGGCGGTAGTTCATAATATTTATTTATTGCTTCCACGGGTCTTGGCACACTGAAATATTACTTATCAACAGCCTGTCCAGGTTTTGCTGTTATAATATTTCGGGTGCCAAGACCCCTAGTGGAAGCAATAAATAAATATTATGAATTACTGCTACTGCTGCTGCATAAGAGCAGGTGTTGGTAACGCTACTAAATGGATATTACCTATAAGCACTTGCACTCATTAATGGGGCCGCCTACTTCCGTGTTCGTCCGCACTTTTGCATTTTAGTAAAATGTAACTACAGAATTAAAATAAAGACAATTACATCCTTGAACACTGCAGGAGTGCTAGAAAGGTATGGGGACAGGAACTGGTACTTGTTCTTGCAGGTCACCTTTAAAGGGCTTATAGAGTTACTATTTGCACAAAAGGTAAGAACATACCTGTGCTTAACTGAGTCCAAAAGGGAGAATGTGAATCAGGCTGGTGCCTCTGGGTTGGTATTGTACTGCATTTCCCTGAAGAGGGTGTGAGTATTTTATCCTGTTAACTGGGTGCTGTAAAAAGTGTCATATTTTACTTCAGGACTCAAAAGCAGTAGTTGTTTCAAACCCAAAACGACAGGAGGGTTGCCTGTTTGTCTCCCTGTTCACATATTACTTTGAGGTTTCACACTGTGGAGAGAGGGCCTGATCATGGAGTGTTGTGACATTTTAAGCCTCTTATTTGGAATAATGTCTAAGGTTTTGCTGAACTAGGTAGCCATCCACTGCTCCCCTGATTCATATTCCTCGCACTCAGTCAAAGACAGCCCGTCCAGGTGTTGCTATAAGTAATATTTCAGGTGCCAAGACCCCCTGTGGAAGCAATAAATAAATATTATGAATTACTGCTACTGCTGCTGCAATAAGAGCAGTGGTGTTAGCAACGCTACTAAATGGATATAATACCCATAAGCACTTGCACTCATTAACTGGGGCCGCCTAGCACTTCCGTACTGGTCAGAATCTTCGTATTTTAGTAAAATGTAACTACAGAATTAAAAATAAAGACAATTACATCCCTGAACACCCGCAGCAGTGCTAGAAAGGTATGTGGGGACAGGAACGGGTACTCTTGTTCTTTGCAGGTCACCTTTAAAGGGCTTATAGAGTTACCATTTTGCACAAAAGGTAAGAACATACCTGGGTCTCAACTGAGTCCAAAAAGGGGAGAATTGTGAATCAGGCTGGGTGCCTCTGGGTTAAGTATTGCACTGCATTTCCCTGAAGAGGGTGTGATATTTTATCCTGTTAACTGGGTGTGCTAGCAAAAAAGTGTTCATATTTTACTTCAGGACTCAAAACTAGTAGTTGTTTTCAAACCCAAAACAGACAGGAGGGTTACCCTGTTTGTCTCCTGTTCACATATTGCACTTTGAGGTTTCACACTGTAGGAGCAGAGGGCCTGACCTGCGGAGTGCGTTTGTGACATTTACAAGCCTCTTATTTGGAATAATGTCTAAGGCCTTGCTGAAATCCAGGTAGACCACATCCACTGCTCCCCCCTGATTCACATTCCTCGTCACTCAGTCAAAGAAATCTGTCATAGTTGTTTGACATGACCTCCCCGCTGTGAATCCATGCTGCCTTGGATCATGTGCTCTGCTGGATTCAAGATGTTCTACAATCCTTTCTTTAACAGTGATTCCATTATTTTCCCCACCACTGAGGTCAGGCTTACTGGTCTATAGTCTCCAGCCTCCTGCCTGCTCCCACTTTTGTATAGAGGGGCTACATCTGCTCTCCTCCAGTCCTCTGGAACCACTCACATTTCCAGTGATTCACTGAACAAGGCTGCCAGTGGTACTGCCAGCACCTGTCTAAGCTCCTTTAATATTCTAGGATGTATCCCATCTGATCCCATTGCCTTGTCCACTTTCAGTTTTGCGAGTTTCTTTAGAACTCTCCACATAAATGGACTGGTGTCCATCTCCCTCCCCTTATTGTTCCTGCCACTTAATTGTGTTCCCTCACATTCACCCTCTTCTGTGAATACTGAACAAAAATATTTGTTCAGGATTGTTGTTTTTTCCAATTCTCCCTTTGAATACTCCGCTTCTTCCCCCTTAAGCCTTACAATCCCACCCCTTGTCTTTCTCCTTTCACTAACATACCTATAAAATGCCTTGTAACCTTTCTTTACTGCCTGGGCTATTTTTTTCTCTGTTTACACCTTTGCGCTCCTGAGTGCCTTCCCTGTCTCCCTCTGCTTATCCAGATATACACAACCATGTCTTTCTCCTTCTGTGTTTCCTTGTACTTCCTGAAAGCCAACTTTTTCACTTTTACTTTCCCAGCCACTTCATTTGAGAACCATAGTGGTTTTCTTTATCTCTTGCCTTTGTTTATTTGCCTAACATAAAGGTTTTTGCCTCCACTGTGTCTCCTTTTAGATGGGCCCACTGTTCCTCATTTCCCCCTTGGTCCTCCCTCCCTGCTAGGGCTTTCATGAGACATACCCCTGCTTAGCAAAGTCTTCCCTCCTGAAGTCCAGGACCCTCGGTTTCATGTGGCATGACTCTGCCACTGTACTCATATTGAACAATAACGTGCAGTGATCACTGGACCCCAGCTGTCCACCCATCATGACATCTACAATTCTGTCCCTGTTGGTGAGTACCAGGTCCAATATCTCACACCTCATGGGCGGGTTCTTGCAGTAGCTGTCAGTTGGCATGCCCCTTGCAGGGAGTCCAGTATACCCTCGCTTCTAGCTGAGGCTGCAACTGGGATGCTCCAATCAACATCTGGTAGATTGAAGTCACCTACCAGCAGCACTTCCCCCTTTAGTCACCATCTTATGGATGGCTTCCACTGGAACCTCTTCTAGCTCTACTCCTTGTTCTGGAGGTCTATCGATAATGCCCGTGTGAATAGTGGTGCCATGGCCTGTCTCTAGGGTGACCCACAGGACCCCACCCCCCCCGCAATCCCTGTACCTCATTTGCTTTTATACCCTCCCTGATGTAAAGAGTGACCCCTCCTCCCTTTTCACCCTCCCTGTCGTTCCTGAATAGAGTATAATCTGGTATAGCTTCATCCCAGGCATGGCTCCCATTATACCATGTCTCTATAATAGCAACAATGTCCAGGTCAGCCTCTACCATCAAGGCCACTAGGTCCAGGATTTTATTTCCATGGCTGTGGGCATTTGCACACATGGTCTTCCATATTTTGTTACTTCCCTTCCTGTCACCCCCCCCCCCATCCTCATGCCTTCCTTCATTATCCCTCCACCTTTAATCTCCATTCTCATTTTCTCTGCCATTCTGCCTTTTTCTAGTTTAGTTTACATTGGTGATTTTCCAAATTTAGGGTCCTCCCTGCTGACAACACTAACCTGAGGGGGTGGGCAGTTTAATTCTCCCTGCTTCCTTCCATCACCCCCCTTAACTAGTTTCAATGCTTGCCAATGAAACATTTAAACCACTCACTAAGGACAATGGTCCCCTTCCCTCCCTGGCTGGATGCAGGCCATTGCCCTTATACAGGCCCACATCCCTCCAGGTAGGTCCCCAGTGCTCAGAGAAGCCAAAACCTCTCTCTGCACCAGTTCCTCAACCATGTGTTTAATTCACAGAGGTTACCAGCCTCCCACTTCCTGTGAACAGGCAGGACCTCCGAGGTTGTCACAGAGCTTGCTACCTGCCCAAGGCCCCTCCCCCAACTCCCTGAACTCCTTTTGTCCTCTCCCTATCCCTGTTTCATCCCTAGCCAGGTCATTTGTCCCCAGATGGACAATGACATCCAGCTTCCCCCTCCTTGATCCGCCCTAGCGATCCTCGAGATCAGCTCTCCATCCCTCCATGCTATGCCTCCCAGCATGCACTTAACTTTCCTCTCCACCCCACTAACTGTCCCCAACTCCACTCTCTGAACTATGGAGTCCCCCACCAGGAGTTTCTTCCTCCACCTCTGTAGTCCTCTGCTACCACTCTTGAGGATTCCACCATGAAGAGTCTCTCTGTGAACGACCAAATGCCAGACATGATGGGACCTCTTTGAGGCTTGAAATAACACTTGTGATTCTTAGGGAGCATGTACATAGTTGGAGTTACTGGATGGTTGACAGTAATAAATGAAGCTTCACTTTTTGAAATCCAGTCCAAAGTTAATGAATGCTGGAAAAATGTGTCCAGATGTGTCTTTAAGGGAAAACAAGGATTCTCATACAGAAAGTCTGTAATTCTGATTATTGTTCCATTGAGGTAATACCTCCTGTTGGTATTTCAGTTTATCCTGAACAGCAGTATAGCTTTGTATTACAACCTGATCTCTACAGAGTCTATATCCTGAAGTTGCTTGAGGGTATCTTTTTCTTTGGCTGTTAAGTTTCAGTACTGAGAGCCCCAATTAAACTTAAAGTTTTTCTGCACAGCCAGTAATTAAATATAGAATAATACATGAGGGTAGTGCATAATGAGAATGTAATGCACATCCGAGGGATAGGATGCTACATAAAGTCAATATTGATGCTAAAAAAGTTCTGTACCATAAAATTTCAAAGTCTGTTGGTCAACATGGTAACAGGGTACATCACTGCTCAATTCTAGAAGGTTTTGGATGGCCAAATTTTGAAATGAAATCCAAGCTGAATCTGGCAAACTTCAAGTTTCAAACTGTTAGACAAGCAACAACCTGCGAGCTTGGCATGCCTGTTTCAACCGGTTGCACCGAATTTCAATTCAATATCAACCCAAAATTTTTGTTTATTGGTTCCACACATGTCTACAAGCATGGGTCAAAAAATGTTTTGTTTTCATGCCCACTATATATAAAACACTATTCCTGTCCGAATCAGAACACTGACTAATTTTGCCTCATTTTCTAAAGAATTGGAAAAGCATGTCTCTTAACACTGAATGACTGCATGTGTTCTGTCTGAATTCCATGTTGTTTTACTACTGTCTCCTTATCTATATGCTGAGAATTCTTATTTTAGTTGGTCATTGTACTATGTATGCCTATACCTAAACCCTTTTCTGTCACACAACCATGCCTTAACTACATATTGTATTACCTGTTCATATAGTAACTCATATATTTGATATTACACTGTTGTATATTGTACTACTGTACATTGGATCATACCTGTAAAAGGTGCCTTTGGTGCCAGTGTATCTCACCCAATCATCAAAATAAAAACAAACAAAAAAAAACATAAACCCAGAGAGTGAAGCCCTCAGGGTTTATCAAAGCATCCCACTCCCAGGGTGTGCATTAAATTTGAATTTTGCACTCCCCTCATGTTTTGTTTTTATAATTGTTGGGTAGTGTTTTCTCATCTTGAAAACACTATGCAGCAATTGCAGAAAATAGTGGGCCTGATTCCAGAAGAAGGACCCAGGAACGCAGAGCTTGCGTCAAGCCCTGCGTTCGCTGCAAACTGGGATGCAGTTTTGCCAAAGCCCCTGGGACGCACCTTGGTGCTATTTCAGAAGGGTTGGCACATTTATGACAGTTTCCCCACTTTATGGTCACTTGTGCCAAAGGTTTGGCTCAAGTCCCATAAAGGAGGGTCCCCCAGACTCAAAGTTAAACCAGGGAGAAGCTGGTCTAACTCTCTGCTGCAGGGCATTGTGGCAAGCAGCTTTTGGAATCGCGCTTGCCACAGGGGTTGCCACAAGTCACCACTTGCATCACCTGTCCTGCCGCAAGTCCCCTGTGGCTACCAGATCGGGTTCTGGAATTGGGCCCAGTATGTCCAGGAGACGCTGCTGCAGTTTAAAGCACTACATCAGGACTGGTGCTATAGTTTAAAGCCCCCCAGCCAAGTTTTATTGTATGCTCTTTCTGGTTATTGCACCCCCCTCTATCTCTTTGTCAGCTCTCTTCTCTTGTTTTATGACTCTATCTGTGTGTAGTTTCAATGGAGGAAGAGTGTTTCCATGACAAGACACAGTTCCGTCAACTGCCGTTTTCACTTTCGGTTTGTTTTTTGTAATGGTGATCCGTGACAAGCATGTACAGTACTGCAGGCTGTGGGGTTGTTAATTAAAAAACTCCAGAGTGTAAAAGCAGCAATGTTGAAAAGAGATGCCCATAAAAAAGTCCCAGACTCTACCAATGTCATTTATAGTGGTGCCCACTGTTAAGGTGCCTCATTTCTAGTCATGTCAGTCAATATCTTGAGTGAAGAACCATCAAGAATAGTCATGGCCATCACTTTGGACTTCTCTGTCTTCTTGCAAAACACTACCTAACTATTAAAACCCGCAATCTAAAGGATTTGTGGAGGCACACACATAAACCGTATGGCTTCTGTACACCACTCCTCACTCAATAACTCTTTAATGACCCTGCAGATGACAGTGTATATGTACAGCATTTCTGAATAGTGACATTAAACATTACAACAGGTTGAAACCGAGGACATCATGACAGTAGTATAATGATGTCTTTAGTCATGATAGAACCTGATATTATGCTCCATTGAATTGTATGACCCTGAGCAAGTCACATAACCTCTCTGTGCACATTATCTCTCTCTTTCTCTGTCTTGTCTGCATTTGCCATTATAATTTCAATTACATATTCAAGAGCTGATGCTAACAGCTGGCTGACTGCTGTGCTAGGCATTAATTACCAGGAAAGGCTCACCACAGCTATAATGCAGGGTACCAGCATACATATACTTTTCACTTCCTTTACAGCATGGCTCAGTTGGTAGCACATCTGCCTCTTGACCAGAAGGTAGTGGGTTCTCGTCCCACACTGGGATTGGGCTTGCACCTAAAAATCGCTGGCATCCGAGTGCTGTATTAGGGGGGTGCTGTACTGCTGGGGTGTGCCGTCCTTCTGACGAGACGTTAAACTGAGGTCCCTTCTACCCATCCTGGCGTTATCCTGGTGGGTGTCCAGGTGGAAGTAAAAGAACCCAGGGCACTCTTCACAAAGAGTAGGGGACATCCCTGGTGTCCTGGCCAACATTCCCCCTTCCCATAAACCAGTTCATGCAATTATCTAGGCTGTGTTTGGGTGATGATGTGCGATACGGTCGTCACTACACATTCATTCACTTCACTACCAGTCTAGCATTGCTAATAAAGCACTTTGGGATACACTGTGTATGAAAAGTGCTATATAAATGCTGATTTCTTCTTCTTCTTCTTCTACAAACAAGACAGTATTTAAAAACAATTTTACTCATGATGTGAAAAAATAAACACTGAAAACTTAGTGATTAGACTTACAATATTCAAAGGAACTTTGCAGCTGGTCATTTCCAGAGGGAATTATTAACCATCTGGGGTTAATGGACCTTGGCTGTGCCACAGGCCATCTACTTACCTCAGCTGGTCATTAATCTAGAGGAAATGACCAGCTGTTCGGTCATTATTCCCTAATCACTTTTCTCTTGTGCGCTGAATTAATGAAATTAAATTTTCCTGTTTTTCTAATGGCTGCAAATGTCTTTCTCTGCCCCCTTCCTTTCTCAGATTGTATATTTATTTTGACTGTAGAACTTTGGGTTATAGTTTTTATAAGAAGGTGCTAGGACTATGTAAAATCAAATATTTTTTTCCTTCCTTCCTTCCTTCCTGTTTAACACTATAATATTTACAGACATAGAACCAAAACAGAGCCAGTTTAACTTTTATTGCACTCTGTTCAGGTGCTATGGTCTGCCTTAAGAAATCTGCATCTCTGCTAGGCCAACTGGATGCCAGGTGGCCACACTGCAGTGACTGAGCTGATCTGTGAATATGTTATTCCTGCCTTGCAAAAATCATTGCATGTTTTTACTAGTCTCAGCCCAGAGAGTTTAAACCTGCCATCCAAATAAAGCTAAACAATAGCTTTCTAAGGCTGCCTACTGAAGCTCACAGCAAACTTCACTAAGGCCATTTTCTGGGCATGGCCAAAACAAAAAGGGGAAAAACTTTGCTGTTTTGACCCTTTTAAGGGGAAAAAAATACAGCAGGGTACTGACTGTAGTGCACAGTGAATGCTGTCCTACAGATAATGTAGGAATCTATAGGATCACAAAAGGTAGCTCCAGTGGTTGGTTAGGCCTCCAATTACTTCATTACATCCTACCACAGCAGAAGGTCCTACCCACATACAAACCATATGTTGACCCTGAAACAACACCTTCACCATCCCACTACAGAATGTCCAGCCCACCTCCTGAACTATTCCCTGTCCCTAAAATAAGACTGCCACATGAGAATGCTCAGGCTCAGTAGAAACTTGCTTTGCTAGCTGCTGCAATATGTCTGCCAGGGTACTCAGCAAAGGGAACACCATCTGAGTTGGTTAAGTTAGGACACAAAATGTTGTACGACTTATAAGCACATCTCTCTCATTCTACTGTAGTTTAGTCTTCTAAATACGGGACACTTGCCTGTTCATAAAATAATGTTTCAGGTCAGGGGAAGCCACCTTAATAACTTACACAAATGATGTTCAATGGTCAGCCAGCAGAGGGATAACCTCCTTCACTGCAGACGTCAGTACTGCTCCATGCTCTGCCAAGGGAGAAGCACAGCTGCTTTGACAGTCAACACACTATGGGTCGTATGCATGAAAGTGCAGGCCATCCATATAAAATAAACACAACACAGCTGCACAGATACAAAGGGCCACAATGTAGAATACACAATGGTATGTAAGAACAGTGGATGTGACCACGCGGGTTTCATAAGGGAGGTGTACAGCTGCATGGAACAGTGTGCACAGGATGCCAGAGATGGTCCCAGAGGTGGTTCCTCCATCACTTGACCCCACCATATAAGGGCATGGTCAGCATGGCTGCACAGGAACATGCACAGCAGAGTGAAAGCTGCAACGTATGTTTGAGAGGTGGTTAACAGATATGGAACAAAGCCATGGCAGTATCTGTCACCTGGGTGCCCATGGAATGTGGTTGATGGAGGAAGCAAGAGGTGAATGTGGTCTAGCCATGTCTGGTGGCTGGTGGGAATGTAGATATCCATGAAGGAACACACATGTCTGGTGTACCCATAATTAGCCACAAAAATGTGAGGGATGGCTGAGCTCAGTGACATCTGTGCCGAGTGTGTGATCAGACATCGATTTGGTGCCTGAGCAAGAACTAATAGTAATTCTCTGTCACAAGGCTGTATGTGGCCCCAAGCAAGGGGACATACAGACACTGCAATGGAATCTAGAGGGGAACAGGCCACAGAATGAACAACCATGTGGGAGTGGCTGTGAGAGAGGCATGTGCCAATTACCCAGTCCTGTATAGGCAGGCCTCACTATGAGAGCTACAGGACAACAAGACCGAGTTATGACTGGGCACACAGCATACTATAAATACCACTGGATTGACCCCAAGATCCATACAGAATATCAAACACAAATGAGGTAACTCCACACAATGGTCAAGTGGAAGATGGCACAAGCACGAATGTCACAGAATGCAACAAGTGGTAGATCAGCCATGGCACCACACTTAGCACCAGTGGGAGACATGGTAGCAGCCACCTTCACAAAGGCCCCATTGGATGGTTCTGTAGATGATCTGCACACCATGCCAGGTAATGACCAGGTAGCATGCCAAACATACATTACAAAGCACAGCCAACATAATGTAGCACCACACTAACCACCTGTCCCTACTGCAAACATCCCATCTGGTACTTCAGATGGTGATGATGCAGGCAAGTGACATAATCCCCAAGCAGGGAAGCACTAACATGGGACAAGCTATGCCAGCAACTCTCTCAATGTGGCCAGAAGGAAAACAAATAGAAATGAATATCATCATGGCCTGTCGGTGCAGTGATAGCACTTGTGCTCATGATGCTGGTGACCCGGGTCGGGAACAAACTCGGGTCATTGACGGTCAGCCAGGAAAAGGAGGACTGAGCATTCCCAAGGATGCACTCCTCCTCTGGGGTGGGAGGGTGTCATCTTCTGCCACAATACTGCCACCTGAGTGTTCCATCCAGGGACATGATGGTAAGGCTAAGCTCTACCTGCAAGAAAAGAAAAGAAAAGAAAACACCCACACAAAGCATAATCTCAACAAAATACTTTTCTTCTTATTTTCATTCCCAAAATATAAAACCTTTGATCTTCAACTAGATAAATGGGGAAGTCCATTACTTGAGCAAGGTCTCTGTGAGAGCAACAACTCACATCTGGTTGATCTCCCTTAAGAGATCAGTAAGTGCTTTTCAAATAAAAGTTGCAAGAGGCAGTTCAAAGTGCCCTACTGCTGCATTCCTTTTGTTGGGCATACTAGGCATGACATAGCCCCATGGAAGCAAAAGCCACAAGCCACACCCCTTGTGGAGTAGCAAATGTCAGAAGCCAGTACCCCTCTGACCTTATTGACCTGTTGATTCACAGTGGCATTCTTTTACAAAAGTCCAACATATTTTGCTATGCATAGTGAAATGGATGAGGCTTTCTAACTCATTCTCCATCAGGTCTGACTACCCAGGCAAAATAGCCAGTTTGCAGGTCATTCATGTCGGTACAGATTACCTCATGCATGTGGATACTCATTCCAGTGTTCCAAGCAGAAACTTTGACTTTAGCAATTTGATCAGTTTGGTCTCTATGTGTAAACTAATACATGTGATCCCCTCAAGCAATGCCTTCCATTGCTATTCTTAGGAGGATTTCTTCACAGTGAGCTTCCACAGTCTCACAGACCCAGGCAGGCATGTACAACTGGGAAAGCAAAAACCATACTTAGTCTCTTTCTCTACCCATTGCTTGATGATTTTGTCAGATTGACACATTTTTCCAAACTTTCTCATATCTCATGTCTCCTTGACCCAGTAGCAACCAAGGTCCATGCCAGCACATCTTCATTTCATCCTCTAGGTCCAATTGCTCCTCAGTCATTTGCTCTAGCTGTGGCTCTGATGGTACACTTGTTGAGACAGTGGCAGGAACAGGTTTGGGGAGCTCTAGTGCAGTAGCACTTGACAATGGTAAAGGGGAAGACATAAGTGGTGTTAAAGAAAGATTGGTACTCAAAGGCTTAACTTCTTCTTGTTCTTCAGCTTCGACAATGGCATAAAGCTCTTCAGTGACAGCCTGGCTGCTGCCCATCTTATTCTCGCACTCCTGCAGGGCCAACAGCGCACAGACAGCCTTACTAGTCACAGGAATGGTCGCTAAACCTATAGGAGAGGTCACAAAATCACAAGACATCATCAGGCCCGGTGTGTGGCTATGCCACTCTGGATTGCCAGTCAGATTCACCTCTGACTGTTTAAAGGACACAGAGCTGTGGTCACCTTTCATCGCTGCCCCTCTCAGGACACTGGTATTCAAAATTCTGAACATATTCTTTGGAAATGAGGGGGTTAATGGGGTTGATATTCTGGACTACACTAAATAATTCTGTGATGTCATAGGTTTTCCAGATCCAGTCATGGACAGAAGAAATTTTGGACTAAGGACAGAAATTTAATGTCAAGTTAAAACTGATTGGGGTAGCTACATAATTTTAGCCTCATGTACATTATGTAAACATTACTGCATTGTAAAAATGTGACATTTTCATGCAATATTTGTCAAAACTTAAAAATAAAAAAAATTCTTAGCCAAAAAAAAAAAAAAAATGATCAGGGTGGGCATCCAGCATTTATTGAGCAGTTTTTTACTTTTAAAGAGTCATGAGGGGAACAAAAAAGGATTCTCTCCAAGTATATTTCGTTATAATAGTTTTCTTTATTTCTTGCCCTGATGTTTTGCACTGTAGTGTGTTTTTTCAAAGGACATTATTTCTCTGCAATACAGAACTGATGTTTTGTTTTAACATATGTTATTTACATTTTACAAAAATAGTAATTTATGATCAGTTGTCAACAATGGAATTTACCCTATGTTCATGCAATTGTGTTCTTATTTATCTTGATTCACATCTCCTTGAATTAGGGGTTAATTCCACCTTCAAAACTGGAGGATAAAACAACATTTCCACATTAAATACATTTTCTAGTTTATTTTGTGTCTTAAAATCACCCATATATCCCCTATTTCCATAATTGAGCTGTCCCTGTCTATACCCTGTCAATTCTTTAGTTTACTTGTCTCCTTTGTTGTTTATATGTCCTTTTATCTTCATGAACCACTATTACATTTACTTCTAGCTCATGCTGATTACTCCTTTTACTGTTTTGTTTTACTGCATACCGTATGTGTTGCTTACCTCATACAACGTTAAACACACAGTCTGCTAAGGCTAGTGTTCTGTGTCATTTCCGATCTAAAACAACATTTTGAAATCATTTAACTTCTTCCAGTGCTTTTCCTGTGTGCTAGTTTGACTTTAACATTTAGAGATTGAGCTTTGGGCGTTGAGGTTTGTCTCCACTTTTACCTTAGTGTTGCGCTATGGTCTCTTGCTTAAAGTTCTTCCTGTTGGTCCTTAGTGTTTACTTCACGTTTTTCTCCTCTTGTTCTTGAGCTGTGAACATGTTTTGTAATTTTATATTTATTTAGCTGTTTCTGTTTGTCATTACACATAGCATTTTCATTTGTGCCTTATTAGGCTTCTTACCCCATTTCCTTGGTTGCTGCTCATGTTTAGTGTGCTCTGACTGATGCGGCATATTGCGCACTTCGTTTTGAAGCAGGCACCATTTTATCCTCTCGGGCCCGATCATCAAAATGTCACGTGATGTTATGTCATGGCTTGCAGCATGTAACTCATGCTGCTTTAAGTTGCTAGGCAACTATCTACTATGCTATCAGCACAGTATGATGATCGGGCAGTTTTTACCTGGGGCATGAACAGGATATCTGTTTTTATCTAGATTTGTCAAAACCTTGGTTTTTTTTTAAATTTAATAAGCTTTATTTTTATAACATGTACAGTGTAATTATGCCTTACATGACATTAAAGAACCATACACATCTAAAGGGATAACTGCACAAGCATTAGCAATACACCCTTCCCCCATCCCCACTTCCCCCTACCTTTCTATACCTCCTCCCCCCTTCACAGATACCAAAGGTACTGTACAATAAGAATGCCTATTTTGGGTTTACCATGATCCCAATACATCTTCAAAGGACATCCTTACCCCCCTCCTAAAGTAACAACATTATATATGGGGTTCCTTGTCCATTCCCTGTTCAAGGGGTTGTTTGCACCAGTAACAGGGTCTCCAATCTGCTCCATTTTTTATTATACATTTGAGGATGGTCCCTGAGAATGGCTATTGTTTTTTTCAATCCTTAGGCTGTAGGGAGGCAGTATAGCGCAGTGGTCTAAGGCTCTGAGCTGCAAATCTGGTGACATCCAACAGACCAGACCTGGGTTTGAATCCTACAGCTTCCACCTGCATACTGTGTGACCCTGAGCAAGTCACTTAACTTCCTTGTGCTCCTAGGTTGCACCTGGAAACAAGGTCTGGCTTAGTGTGCCTTTCCTGGTTAAACAATTTCCCCTTTCCCTGTACAAGATTTCTTTGAGCCATTCCCAATATGAAATTTCATCTTGATCAAGCCAATGGTGTAAAACCAGTCGCTTGACTGTTGAGGAGATTAAGGCCATATGGAACCTCCTCTCCCTGATAGGGATTAATGAAAGGGTTCCCACAATACAAATTTCAGGGGAAAAAAGATCTGTCAATCCCAATAGGGGGTCCATTGCATCCTTTATTTTCTCCCATAGTGGGGCTACTTTACTGCATTCCCACAAGATATGAAACAGTGAACCCTCTGCAGATGTACACCTAGTACATATGACTGTGAGAAGCTTTTTCATTCTATGCAGATATATTGGGGTAAGATATATATTATGCAAGATGTAAAATCTGTTAAGGCGTAGCCTATCATTAGTCTAGATATTGGTAGAGATCAATCCAGATACGGTCCCATTCTTTGAGCAATGTGGGCAATGTCCTATCCCAATAATAAGGTTCACCAGTTATTGTAGGATAAATATAGGGGAAAATAAAGGCCACTGAATGTGAGACTGAATGTGGTGACCAAGCAAAGCGTTGCAAAAGGGAGAGAAAATCTCCTTGATTAGTGTTGCAGTTCACTGTTCCAAACCCGTCTATCAGCATATGGCGGATCTGATATACCCTGAAGATTTGTGATTGTGGGAGTCCAAGATCATGAAGTAATGTTGGGTTGTCAGATATTCACCCCCTAATATGAGGTCAGAGATATTTTACCCCATTAACTCTGGTATACAGATAGTTATGCCCTGAAGTTTACAATTTGGGTTTCTACATACTGGTTGGGAAATATCTTGTGTATTTTTATATTTCATAGCTCTACAGAGTTGAGTGTGTACTTTGACAGCAGTGCCTATAACTGTACGTCTCAGTTGTAGAGGTATTCTATTCTGAGATATAAAGTACATGGACTGGAGAGATTCTGGTTGCTTCAATCAATTGCCTTTTGAACTGTAGCCAGATGTGTACGTACAATGAGGGGTTCATAGGGACCGGGCTTAAAGTCCATTGGGCATACTTTGAAATATGACTACCTAAGTAATATAAATAAAGATTTGGCAATTTCAGACCCCCAAAATGTTTGGGGGCACCCAGCTTTATATAAGATCTACATGGACATTTATTTTTCCAAAGGAAATGAGATATTAATGCATGACATTTTTTAAACCATGTGAATGGAATATAGAAATTAAACATATGTATAGGATAAAAAATACGGGGGAGGATATTCATTTTAATAACACTGATTCTAGCTTGTAGTGACATAGGGAGTACGTTCCATCTGTCTAAATCTCGTGCAGTGGTTACCACTAAGTTATCTAGGTTTAACCTCTTTCTCAAGGTCTGTCTCTCTATAAGAGTTACCCCTAGATAGGTGAGTTTAGAAGTCCATCCCAGTCCTAGTGATATATAATCTGTGGGGAATACATAACAGTTTAAGGTCATAAGGGTGGTTTTGTCCAGATTTAGTTATAACTCGAATACCTTCCAAAATGAGAAACAATATGGAGTACAGCAGGTACTGATGTAATAGGATGGGTTAAATGCAACAGAATATCATTAGCATAAACTGAAACTTTAACCTCAAAGGAGCCTACTGTGATACCTTTAATTTGTGGGGAGGAATTCAGACGTCTAATTAAGGGCTCTAAATAAATATTAAACAAAAGTGTGGAAAGAGGGCATCCCTGATGAGTTCCTGAGTGAAGAGAAAATCCTTTTGAAAGGATAGCATTTGGGTCAGAATATAAAATCTGTATCCACGCAATGAAATTCACAGGGAAGCCAAATCTTTCCATTGTCAGGAAAAGAAAATCCCACTGCACTCTGTCAAAGGCCTTCTCCACATCCAGAGACACCAAGGCCATTGGGTTACAGGAATCTCTGGACACTGAGAAGATATGTTCCAACTTTTGCAGATGGTCCATAGAGGATCTACCCTTCATAAACCCTACTTGTTCAGGTCCTATAAGTCCCTCCCAAACTTGCATTATCCTGGCAGCTAAAATTTTAGCCAGAATTTTTATATCACAGTTCATGAGGGATATGGGACGAACGTTGGCAACTTTGTCGGGGATTTATTGGGTTTAGGTAAGACGATTATAAGCACCACCAGGAGAGCGGGATCAGATATGCCTTTTTCACAGAGGAAAGACAAAACTTGAGCAAGGATGGGGATTAAATCCTCCACCAGGGCTTTGTAGAGGTTAGCTGGGAAGCCATCTGGACCTGGAAATTTATCTGATGCAAGAGCCTGGATGACAGTTAATATTTCTGATTGGATATTGGCCAGGTTTGGAGGTTTTGTTGTTTATGGGATAGCTACGGGAGTGGGATAGTCCTCAAATATTCTTGAATATTCGCTTTTGAAGGGGCATTGGGGGAGGACTATACAGTTGTGAATAGAAGCTGCCAAACTCTTGGGCAATCTCCACTGGGGAGGTTTTAAGGGAACCATTGAGTTGGGAGGAGATAACCTTTACCAGATGGGAAGCCTCTTGTTCTCTAAGTCTCATAGCCAGCAAATGACCTGTTGTGACTCCCTGGTCTATATAGGTGGAGTGTGTCTTTAAAAGTGCATATTCAGACTTTTCCCTTAGCAAATCTGCATATTGAATGTCTCAGTTTAATGAGCTCTAACTATTCTTGTTCAGAGGACTCTAGGGTTGGACTACTCACTGGTTTAGCATTTTTTTTAAAATAAGTTGCTTAATGTGTGCACTGCTCATTGCAATGAATTAATAAAAGTTTTCAAATGGTTTGTCCGTAGCTGCTATTCAGTTTCAGTTTATGTTGCAGCTCTCAGGAAACTTTGTTTCAATACAGTGCAATGAGCACTACACCCATTAAGCAACCCATAAGAAAAATGCTTAAGCACTGAGTTGTTCTAATGCCTCTGTTTGTGTTAGTAGGGTGCATAAAGAGGCTTCCCTCTTCTTTTTATAAGTAGATGTGATCTGAATACATTCCCTGCAGAGTAAGCATATTAAAGCCCCCCATATTTTGTCTTTATCAGTAATAGAGCCTATATTAGATTGCTAAAAGTTTTGGATAAGGGACTGCAGTTTATCTATGACGCAGGGGTCTTTGAGAAGTTGTGAGTTTAATTTCCAAATGTTATCCCGTCTAATATTCGGACGGGGATTATATATAAGCCAAACTGGAGAATGATCTAACAATAGTCTGGGAGCTGTTTCAGCATCCAGAATATTGGGCAGGGGTTTCAATGCTAACCAAAAAGTAATCAATCTGGGAGGAGGATTTGTGTACTGAAGAGTAATAGGTATATTTATGGCTTATCAGGTCAAAAGTCCTCCAGGGGTCACAAAGACCTCCCATGGTTATAAGTTCTTGTAAGGCTCATTGTGTACCGGATGGTCTATTGACCCAGCCATTCAATTTGTCTAAATTAGAGGTAAAAGCAATATTCCAGTCCCCTGCGATAATTAAGGGGAGATGTATAAATTGGGAAAAGATATTTATTAGTCCAGAAAAAAAGTTGAGTGACGGGGTATATGGACCATAGACACATCCCATGAGTAATTCTGTGTGGTCTAGAGTCCCATGGAGAGAAAGATATCTTCCATCAGGGTCCTTAATAGCCATGCTTAATTGGAAATTTAGTCCCCTCAGGAAGAGGATGGCTACTCCCCGTTGATTGGTAGAATTTCCAGCTGTATAACTTTGTCCCACCCATTAGCATCTGAGAAAGAGATTTTCTGAGGCCGAGAGGTGGGTTTCCTGGAGAAAAGCTATGTGACACTGTAATATCTGCAAATGTCTTAATACCTGGTGCCGTTTATTGTTAGAATGTACCCCTTTAACATTCCATGATATGTGTTTCATATTGTGTCAGTTCTTTGCAGATAGTCCCCAGATCTTTTGAAACTGGATAAACCCTTGTAGTTTTTGGTTTGGTATCTTACCCTCCCACAAATCCCCTCACCCCCCACAAAATTCCCATCCTGAAGAAAAACTCCCTTTCCACTGAAAAGAAAAAAGTACTAAATGACATTCCTCTCATTCTGGTCTATAAACCAGATTATTATGTGGTACTGGGCTGCAATGTTATTCAATCATCCTGAAAACACATTGCCCCCCGCCCACTCCCCTGAGTAAGACGCTATCTAAGTTTATTAACAGCAAGCTTGTAACATATATTTCAACTCAAAGCAAGTATGTGGCACTCCTGTTGGGTACAACAAACAATTTTTTCTATGTAATTGAAAAGGCAATTCAGGTTTATATGACAAAAAATATAAATAGGGAGTTGCATCAGGAAATATGATTCTATCTCGGAATCTCTAAGCTACAGGGGACTTCACTTGGAGTCCACAACATAAGCAGAAAGTGGAAAGAAAGGACAGCCCCCCAAGAAAATTAATTATAGCATTAGATTCATGTGGTACATATTAATCCTGCTAGGGATTCTAAAAAAAAAAAAACTTCACTTAAAGAGTTACTGAACTGTTCAGTAGAATGGGTGTATCAGTGAATTAAATGAAATAATCCATATGGCAGGCACATTCAGATAATACAAGATCCCGTTATGTCTTGGATCTGTCAATCCTTAAACCTTTCCTTCAGGATGAAAATAATTGTTGAAGCATCTAGATGAAACAAAGCGCTGTGACATGGAGTCACTCCAAGTAAAAAACTGTTGCTTAGTATTAGTTTGTAAGCTGATAGGGGATTGTCTAAAACGTGGACCTGTCCAAGTGAGGTGACTTTAAATCATGAAAAGCTGGATCGTTTAATTGCAAATGGTCTACTTCATTTCAGCAACATAATTTCAAGTTAGTCAGTAAATCGCTTAAGATGATAGGTTAGACTGGTATTTGTGGATTATAGTATAATAAAGAAAGTATAGCCAGGTAGTCCTTATCCCTTGACAGAAGCAAAGCATCAACTTCACTGCAGATCGCAAATTGCAATGGGATTTTGGCACAGAGCATTGCATGCCAGATTTACATCAATACAGTTAATTAACTGACTCAGTGTTCTCCAACACATTTCCTCCCGGTTCCTTCATTTAAATAGGTCAGGATAAAGCTTATTCAGACTTTAGGTGGCTTGGGCAGATGATTCAAAGTTGTACCATTCATCTCCATGGAGTACCTGAAGGGTAGCGGGATATTTCATTTTAAAGTGGATCCCCGCTGCAATCAGCTTCGTAACTGTCGGGTGAAACTTGGTTCTTCTCTGCCTGACGGTCTTTGGCAGGTCTTGAGCTATTCGGATCCTCCTGCCCTCCCATAACAGCTCACTGATATCATGGGTTTTACTTAAAATATGTTGTTTATCCTGGAAATTCAGTAAACGGAAAATCATAGGTCGCGGAGGAGCCCCAGGTGGTGGTACAGGCCTCAAGTATCGATGGGCATGTTCAATTAAATAGTCAGGAAAATTGGGAGAAGGGTCTGCAAGTTTACTACACAATTTCTGAGTAAATTAAATGGGTGACGATCCTTCTCCTTCAGGAAGTCCTAGGAGCAGCAGGTTATTTCTTCTAGATCTCCCTTCAAGGTCCTCCATCTTCATTTCCATGGCTTTAATTCGGTGGCGCAGCTGGGTTAATTTGGGTTCTGCTCTCATCCTCCAGTCATCAAGTGAGGATATGAGACATTCATTGTCCAAGGCACGTTGAGTTAATAAAGCCAATGAGGAGGTAATGCCCTGGATAGATGTAGCTAAGGTATCTATGGATCCTTTCAAGGGGGAGATACCTTCCAGGAATTTCTCTTCTGTAAGTGCAGCCAGGGGATTAGTGTCCACAGTTGCTCCAGCAGGCGATGTCTTAGATAGCTTGGCATTTTTTTCCCGAGTTGGAGTGGTTGGTGGAGTGTGGCGAGGTAAGTTGTCTGGCATTTCAGTCTCCATTCTATGACGGTTTTGATTCCGCGATGCTCTATGTGGGTTTTTGAAGATAGGATATGCCAGTTTTATTGTTGGAGTCGTTAAAATTAGTCCAGAAACTGTTTTTCTAAGGAGTGGAGTGGGAGCCAGAGAGAAAGTGATTGTTCAGGTGACCATCACGTGCCTCTCCCGTCAAAACCTTGTTATTAGTGTACAGTGCAAGTCACATTAAACTGTTCCTCTAACTCACTGGTTTAGCATTTTTTTAAAATAAGTTGCTTAATGTGTGCACTGCTCATTGCAAAGAATTAGTAAAAGTTTTCAAATGGTTTGTCCGTAGCTGCTATTCAGTTTCACTTTATGTTGCAGCTCTCAGGAAACTTTGTTTCAATACAGTGCAATGAGCACTACACCCATTAAGCAACCCATAAGAAAAATGCTTAAGCACTGAGTTGGAGCCCGATTTTACCTCTGTAGAGTGAAGTACTGTACTGTACTAAACAGTACATGCCTGAGCTATGAAATTTCTATTACCTGTGATATTTGTATATACAGTAAGCATCATTGTAAGTTTATAGATGCTACTGGAAGTACAGTAGTGCAGCTAAAATTATGGCAGGTTGCATCTGTATGTAATACAGTAAGTGAGCAAGGAAGAGCCTTGGGAGCTCAGGCAAGCAATGGAGCAGGCTAACATGGATCACCAAGAGGAACAGGTTTTGACTGACTGGAGGGAGATCTGCTAAGTTTAGCAAACAATGGAGTCACCTCTATACAGTAGTAAGCACCAGGAAACTGTTTGTGTGTGCTACCTTCCCCGTGACTTTGCATAGTGTCTCCTTGAACAAAGTGGAAAGTGGTGATAAGAATCAATGTGTGAGCTCACCCTCTGCATCTACCGGAGGTGGTAGGAGTAGTCAGGGAGCAAGAATGAATAAAAATCTTAAATACAGTATGCTCACTGCATCCCCAACATAAATATAAACATCCTCCGGTGCAGTGTATGATTGAAGAAAAAAAAGGTTTGCCCCTGAAAGTTTCAAACTTGGTTCTCTAGCACACCATACTCAACCACACAACCACTGACTTAGTCCACTATGTTACAGAGCCAGGACATTTACAGCACATACATTTAATGTCTCATGATAGTGCAGCACAAGCAGGCTAAAAAAATAAGCTGTGGTCTCCCGCGCTTCCCCTCGTACAGCCACTCTCCTTGTTTCATGGGATCCATGCAGGCCATCTGATAACTGTAGCATAGCATCTGTTAACCCCCACACAAGCCAATTCCGTTATTCATTCACTGTGCCTAATCCTTGTGAGCTTCTTCCTTCACTCCCTCCCTCTCTCTCTGCTCCACTCCAAAGAGTATGCTTTCATGATGTTCTTTGCTGAAATGTCACCTCCTGTACAGTAATTCTACAGTATCGTGCTCTTCTTCCTCTCACTATTTTGCTTTGTTTACGCTTCTGAAGAAGGACTGGTTGGTCCAAAAGCTAGAGCACTTTGTTCTTGTTGTTACATCTATGTTGGTCCATTAAAAGGTATCAAATCATTTGCTTCTGGATCTGTTCTTACAAGGACCAATACGGCAAATACTAAATCTAGATTTCTCACTATTTTGGTCTTGCTACAGTATTTTTACTCTTTTTGTTCTCCCTGTTGTGCCTCAAGACCCTGGGTTTCTCTCTAATGCGGCTCTCCATGCCAGTACTGCCTCTAACTCTCTGTAACTACAGTACAGCATTGTAAGTACAGTAAATAAAAGCAAAACTAAACATACTAAATAAATAATCTAAGAAGTCAGTGGGTCACTGAGACACCTGGAATAGTAGAGATCAGCAGATTGGCAATCCAGCTCAGAGGTACTGAACAGCACAGTACAGTACAGCAAGTGCAGTAAATTTGGGACCATTCATAAACAGTGAATGCTAGTAATTACTGCATTTCAAATGCATTTCAAAATAGGGAACTGAAGGGAATTTTCAGTGGCTGAAAGTGCACTGCATGTACATTGCATGGGATCTGAAGGTTGGTTGAAAAAGAGTTTGTAGTTTAAACATTTTGAAGTGCTACTTCATTGCCAGCATATAACAACAATGCCAGAGTAGTAAGCTGGAGGAACAGTTTAATGTGACTTGTACTGTAGGTCCAGGCTGCACCTTAGCAATGGGAGTACCAGATAAAGTGTTAAAGTGTTGAATTTGTTCATAGTTCAGCCGTGTGGGATCATCTTGTCTTTTTTTTAATTTTTGGTGACTCCTCGGCCCTCCTCACCTCACCTCATTCCATTCCCCAGGACCTTGCTCACCTGGGGGGTCCCCACTGTAACCCTCCCAGTGGTGCCACATCATTAGTCCAGTGGTTGAGGGAGTCTCCAGGCTCAGCTTTATGAGAGGGTTTCGGTGATTGGCCACAGGTCTAGTTTTGTCCCCCTGTGGTGAGAGGAGTGGCATGCAGTGATGTAGGGATGTGTGTGTCCATGTCTGGCACACCTCCCAGAACTGCTAAGCCTCATATGCACTGACCCCTAGGAGTCGGTCGCCAACCAAGAGCTTTCCCACCACCCCCCAAGAGGAGGAGTGCAGTCCATTGAACTTTCAGTCCTCCTCCCCCTGGCTGGCCTGCCGACTCCCAGAGCTTGCATCTGAATTTGGGTAATCAGTGTCACAAGTGGAAATCCAGCCACTGCGCCAGAGGGCCGGCCACAGGACTATCTTGTCTAAATTTATACTGATGTCATCTCTGCATGGAGAAGGGTCACACATATAAACAGTGTCCCATGGGTAGAACACAGTAGCCTGAAAATAGTCAATCAGTAGAATATCCTCACTCAAGAATAAAAAAGCTGGAACATTTCTACCGAAGGCAAGAGCCTGCCTCCCCCATCCAGAGAACAGACTCAGCATGATATATAGCTATCAGTTTTTCTCCCACAGACTGGGAAAGGGCCTTACAATGCACAGACTCTACAGTACAAGATGCATCAAACTGTTCCACCAATGAGTTGGTTTAGCATTGTTTTTTACAGTCGGTAATGCATTGGCAACTCATACTGCATTGTTTTTCAATGCTTAACTAGCACATGAGCTATGTTTGTAAAATATTTTTGCAACCCATTTGGAATGCACCTGCAGTCCAGTCACAATGCAATGAAAATCTGCATTTTAACTCTTAAGAAACAGTTTATGCAGGGCTTTGTAAAGGCTCCTGCAACACTTGTGCAACTCAGTCAGAAATGCTAAAACAGCTCATTGGAGGAGCAGTTTAATGCGACTTGTACTGTAGGTTCCTCTGTGACATAACATCACATAACAAACTCTACACCAACTACTGTTTATGTGGAACACAACCATAACACTTCATCTAGAGGACTGATCAAAACCATAACTTTCACAGGATTGTAATGATGTAGATATACAGTACCACCAAAAGCAACAAAGAATATATTATGCCCTCCCCAACTATCTCCCAATAGAAGAAGGCATGTTGATAGTGAAAAGTCATAGGAGGCAAAAATCCTTGCAATCAAAAAAAATAAAGTGTAAAAAAATGGTATGTTAAAGCTTGGTCACTGTTTCAAACTATTACAAGGATAAGATGAACAACACAGAGACAGTTAAATCAAAATATAGGAAACAACAAAAAATCACTAAGCAGTTGATAAAAATGGAAAGACATAATTTGGAGTTCAAGATCTTATGTACCAAAGATAATTAAAAAGTGTTTTCTCATATATTAATAACTTAAAGAGGGGTGGCACATAAACAGGCCCATTGGACATTAATGGCACAACAATAAAGGATAACACTGAAGTAGCCAACACATTCAACAAGTGCTTTTGTACTATGTATAACAACAGAAATGAGCACATGACCATAAAAAAATGTTCACATTCTAATATAACAGGGTTCACTGATACAGAGGTGTTGTCAGTTTTGAAATCAATGAAACCAAATTTAGCCCCTTGTATTGATGAAATTAACCCAAGATTTCTAAAAGAACTATCCAACTCACTGTGGGCTCCTTTAGGATCCTATTTAATAAATCCATAACATCAGGAATTGTACCATGAGATTGGAAAAAAGCAGTCGTAGTGCCTATCCTTAAAAAAGGGAGTAGGGCCTTACCAGATAATTATAGGCCTATAAGCCTTACTTCCATTTCTGGTAAGGTAATGGAAAAACTTATAAAGGTCAGATTTGACAAGGAAGTATCCATCAAGGGGCTCAAAGATCCAACCCAACATGGCTTCACTCAGGGAAGGTCCTGCGCAACTAATTTGATAGCTTTTTATGAAGAGATTAGTACTTCTGTTGATGAGGGAATACCAATCAATGTGATATATCCAGATCTTAGAAAAGCTTTCAGCAAGGTACTGTACCTCATCTAGAACTGATTAATAAATTTAATAATATGGGTACTATTCATATCTAGTCAAATGGGTTGAATCATGGTTAAATAGGCAAACACAACAAATGAGACTCAATGGTATACTATCCAGTGTAGGACTGGTGATGAGTGGAGTGCTGCAGGGGTCTCATTTGGGGCAGATACTGTTCATAAACTTCATTAATGGTTTACATCATGGCTCAAGCAATCCCACTGTAAAGTTTGGTGATGACACAAAGGTCTGCTCAGTAGTCAAGTCAGAGGCTAGATATCAATCCCTGGTAAAGGATTTGCAATTTATAGAATGCTGGGGGTTAAAAAATAAAATGGAGTTTAATCCAGGGAAATGTACTGTCCTACACCGAGGTCATAATAACCTCAGATTTACCTATATTTTAAACAAAACAACCATTGAACCAGTAATACAGGAAAAAGACCTGCTGTATTGATTGATAATACATTTACCATGCACTGCCAGGTTTGAAAAACAACACAGATTGCTAATAAATGAATAAATGCAATCAGGAAGGGATTTGTCACCTCATTTGGATGAGGACTGTCTAAGTTGCCTATAAAGGACCTATGTGTGTCCTCATGTGGACTGTGGTTCACCAGTCTGCTCACCCTATTTGGAACAGGATATTAAACTTCTTGAAGGAGTTCAAAGGTGCACCACAAAGTTAATCCTAAAATAAAAAAATGCAACTTACAGTCTTCACCATGAAGAGTTGAGATTGATGCCATTAGAGCAGAGAAGAACAAGAGGGAATTTGTTATTATATTGCAAAATATTAAATACTTCAGGAACCTCACACTTATGTAATATAACATTTAAGGCAAGTGCTTTAAATTTAAGATTGCACCATAAGCAAATTGAGATCCCAAGGGTCAATATTAAAAAAGGCACATTTTTTTACGCTAAGAGTAGCAAGAGCATAGAACAAATTACCACAAAGCCTTGTGACTAGTTCAACATCTGGATTATTCAATCAGAACGGGATACATTTCTAGGCTGTCCTTAGGTTTATGTGCCCAAATAATGTGGAGACAGAAACTTAGGGGCTCATGCATTCTAAACATACCAAGTTACCAAGATTAAAACAATGGGGCGATAATGATGGAGAAGCCGCTGATCCTTCTTCTGTCACATAATTCCAGAAAGGCCTGCTATCAGAAACAGATGACAGTTCAGGGTCAGATAGATTGAAAAGAAAAAAGAGGACACCAGCTAATGGAAAGAGAGGAAATAATAAGTAGCATACAATGCCCAGACAGACATAAATAAAAATCTCTATAGGATGCCTCAGTTGCTAACTTCCTACACTACTAATAAAATCATGAGGTCTGTTCCTCTGTTTCTTTTTCAGGCTCTGCATTAGATGTTAATAGCATCAAGAACACTAAAGGAAGAAATGCCACTTTCTCTGTGTTACATCAAATAGATTCTGTTATTTCTTTGCAGGACTCTAGAGCTGTGCGAAACAAAATCTTCTGCCTGCAGAATTTTCAAGAAAGTCAGACTTTCATTTCTGCAAATGTTTGGAAACCAAATTAGCAACTTTCATGTAAATTCTGACTTAGAACAGTGGAATAAATATATGAATTGCAGATTATTGACTTAAACTGCGAAAAAAATTCTATAGAACTGATCACTGTCAGTAATAATAATCCACAATAATCCGGAATTCATATATTTATTCTGCAATTCAGGGAGTCACTGAACTGCAAAATGGATGTATGAATTGTGGATTAATGTATTAAACTGTGGGAAAAAAGACTTCAGAACTGATCACTGAACTGCAGAAAAATTACATGTATTACAGATTAATCATTAAACTGTGGAATAAAAATCCTCAGAACTGTTATTTCTCAGTTCATGTATATTATTTTTCAGTTCAGCCAAAAACCTCCACAGAACAGGGTGAAAATTCACCAAACACATTCAGAAGATTCCAATCTTGCCAATGGCGGAAGTTTGGAAATTTTGTGAAATTTTGCAAAAGTTCCACAAAAGTGGAATTCACATATTTCACTCAGCTCTGCAGGACACCTACTAAAGTACTTCCTCAGATTTCAAATTGGCACAACATGCTTGTCCCTGGGGTACCTCCTTTTTGGTTCCAGTTCGAGGAATCATGTGCTGGTTTCTTTATTTAGTTTGCATTGACCAAAAAAGATGGGCTAAACAACCGTACCTATTTTAAGCCTCATCCCATAGGGGAAGGAGATGCAGATGCAGGCTGACTGATATTGAACCAGAGTACACTGTCAGTGGTATTTTAGTGAATTTGGGAATATGTTTCAGAGGAACCGAATTCCAGTTTTCAAAACTGGGAGACCTAGTGCTGGGACACAATTTTTCTGGTCAGGACTGGTACATTTATGATAAACTAATAGAGTGGTAAAACAAGCAATAACACCTGGGTGATGTACAGGTAGTAATTGAACCAGTAGCAGGTCAGGTGGAGGTCAACTCCTAGCTGCATGATTGTCCTGAGTATAAGGTACCATCTGAGAAAGTTAAATCTGGTTGAAAGAAGGGTGGGTACTAGTGTTTGTTGCTATCCTATGTGAAACTCACAGTACTGGGCTGTAAGGACTGTATACCTAAAGCTACACATTGGTATGTGAAACAATGTCAGTTATTGGAAAACCAACCACGTCACTACGGTTTCCTTGCTGAGTGGGGGGGGGCTGTATAGTAGGGTCAGTTCCTACTGTGAACTTTTGGGGGTCGAAAAAGACAGATACAGGATGTGGCTCCCTCCTGTCTAAAAGAACTAAAGTGAAATAAAGTAAAATAAAGAAATGTCTAAAGCTAATTTTCCTATCTTCTTATCCTATGTCCCTGTATACTATCCTTCTATCTAGTTTCTTAGATGGCCACTCAGAAACAACCTCCCTTTCTTTAACATTTTTCTTAGGAAATCTAGTGAGCCACCCTATTTGAGTTTGTACACACTATTGTCTACTTGTGTACATCTTACATGATATTGAATAAAACAACACTGCTCCCGCATCTTGTATAGTATCCTAGCTATCTTGTCTCACATAATTCCTCTGTTTACCCACCACTCTCCTACACTGTTAGGGAGTATACAAGAACATTTATTTATGTTTTGAGAAATTTGAAGCTGGCAGACAACAGATGTCATGGAGAAGTGGGTAGCCAAGGCAGACTACTGCACAGGGTAACGAGGAGGGCTTCAAACTGGACTACCCCCTCCCACCACCAATCACCATAAGGACCCCCCCAGAGCAATGGGACCAGCTGCAAACTCCCTCCCTCTCCCTGCCTTCAGCCAATAGGAGTAGGCAGAGGATGGGACAAAGAGAAGCATGGCAGTTTGAATCCTTCACCTTGCCAGACTTGCCACAGATGCCACGAAGAATCGGGTAGCCAAGGCAGGCTACTGCATGGGGTCATGAGCAGAGATGTGTAAAGGTGGAAAACTTCACTTGACAGATTAATTTGTGAATTCACCTCATTTTGCAAATTAATCTGCTGTACGAAGTCATGAACCTTGAGGAAAAATTGATGACTCTATGGAATGCAAAGTCTGAACTTCACTGGTGAAATAAGGCACAGACGGGACGTTTTGAAAGCCCGCAAAGTTGTGACTTCGTTGACGAAGTTTGGTACAAAGGCAAAGTTTAAAAATTAGCTTAATGGGATTGGAGGTCACATGCTGCTGAACAGCCAATGTGGAGGTCATAGACTCACATGTTGCTCAACAGCCTATAGGACGCTGAGCAGGCTTAGGGTGTGTAATGAGAGAGTAGTGAGAAGACTTTGGGATTGTCTCAAAGCCAAAAAAAGCCTTTAAATTCATTAAAAAACAAATCTTTTTTCATCCAGATTGCTCCCAATTGTTTTAGGAGGGCCCTTTTCTCCTAGATTTTTTTGTTGTTGTTGTTGATTTCATCTGTCATTATTAACTTTAAAATAGTGATTTATTTTGGCAGTCTGTGAAGAAGTTGTGTGGGGAAGGGTAGTCTGTAAGCAGCAAGGCAGCCCAGAATGATCTGGAGCCTTTTTTATTTGTTAGCAGGAGATCTGTGTTAATTTTTTTTTACACTCTTTCTTGTTAATTTTTGTTTTTGATCTGTAATTTCTCATTTTTATTTGTGTCATTTGAGTGTGTTGTGTCTCAGTAACCCATTTTGTCAATGCGCTTCGGTTGAAGTTTTAGGGATTTTCTACCTATAATGTATTTTCCTAAAAGTCACAGTTGTCTGTTATCCCTGTTGTAATCCATGTGCTGTTGAAAAAAGATAAATTGTTTTGTCACTGTTGTTAACCCTTGTCATTGTAATCAATGTGCTGTTTTAAAAAAAAGTCCTATCAATGTTGTTACTCCTGTTGTTGTAATTTCTGTGCTGTTTAAAAATGTTTTCTGTTTCGGTCACTGTTGTTACCCCTGCTGTTAATTCCTGTGCTGTTTAAAAAAATGCCCTGTCACTAGTATTACCCCTTTCATTGTAATAACTTTGCTGTTTAAAAAATTGTTCTGTCACTCTTGCCCCTGTTGTAATCCCTGTGCTGTTTAAAAAAAAATTCCTGTTAGTGTTGTTAGCCTTGTCTTTGTAATAGTTGTGCTTTTTACAAATTTGTTCTGTTACTGTTGTTAACCACTGGCATTTTAATCCCTGTGCTGGTTAAAAAAAATTTGTAATAATTTCTCTTGTCACTGTCCCTGTTGTTGTAATCCTTGTGGTGTTAAATTGTTCTGTCATATACTAATGGAGTCCACAGTGAAGAAAGGGGGGTTACTAGTGGGGTACTGCAGGGTGCAGTACTGGGGCTGGTCCTTTTTAATCTCTTTATAAGTGACATTGCAGAGGGACTGGAAGGGAAAGTATGTCTCTTTGCAGATGACACAAAGGTCTGCAGCAGGGTTGATATGCAAGGTAGGATGGAAAGGATGAAAAGGGACTTGGTGAGGTTGGAGGAATGGTCAAATGTATGGCAGCTTAGATTCAATGCAAAGAAGAGCAAAGTAATGCACCTAGGAAACAAAATCCCAGGGGAAGAGTACAAAATGGTGGGTGAGATACTGACAACAACAAAAATGGAAAGGGACCTGGGGGTAGTCATATCAGATGACCTAAAGGTGGGCCAGCAATGTGAGAAGGCAGTAAGGAGGGCTGGGGAGATACTGGGATGCATAGAGAGAGGCATCACCAGTAGAAAACAAGAAGTTGTTGGCCCTCTGTACAGACAGTTAGTAAGACCACATCTGAAGTACTGTTTACAGTTCTGGAGACCCCATCTCCACAAAGACATAGACAGGGTGGAGGATGTCCAGAGGAGGGCAACCAAAATGGTGCAGGGTCTGCACCAGAAGACATATGAAGAAAGACTTAAGAGGCTTAAGATGTATAGCCTCGAGGAAAGGGGGGGACATGATAGAAACTTTCAAATACCTCAAGGGAATCAACAAAGTCCAAGAGAGTAGCATCTTTCAGAAAAAGAGATGTGCAAGAACAAGGGGGCACAATTTGAAGATGGGGGGTAGCTCAGAGGTAATGTGAGGAAGTATTTCTTCACAGAGAGGGTTGTAGATGCATGGAATGGGCTCACTGAGGAGGTCATAGAGTCAAAAACAGTGGGGGAATTCAAAAATTCATGGGAGAGACATAAGGCAATTCTAGTGGGGGGTTGGAGGAAGTAGGCTGTTGGTTAACTAGGATCTGCAGCTTATCCGTTAGGTAGGGAAATGGGCAGACTAGGTGGGCCAAGCAGTCCTTATCTGCCATCAAATTCTATGTTTCTATGTTACCAAGGAGTAATCCCTGTGTTTTTTATTTTTTTAGAAGAATTGTTGTGTCACTGTTTGTTAAACTACTTGCTCCCGCCATTCTAATCATTGTTGTATTTAAAAAAAATTCATTTACATAGTACACAATAATAACCGGGAAGAGAAGCTTGAATAAAGAAAGAGGGGCCAGAGAGGCAACAAAGAAGAGTTTGAAGCAGTGGGGAAAAATAGTGTTGCACTTAACAAAGCAAAGTCTGCGGACATGTCGGCAGCATGTACTGTGTGTTCAGGGGTTGGGAGTTGTGAAGGAGTAGTTCACAGTGGTGGCATTAGTGTTGCAAAACTGTTTTCTGCCTGATCTGTGGCAGCCATGCTGTTAAGTAATGTGGCAGGTGACAAGGGAAGCAGCAGTGCCAGAAAACAAGAAACAGTGGTAGAGTAGGAGGTAGTTTGTGTCTCCATGGCTGGCTGGTGGTGGTCATGCTGCTGAACCTGATAGTGTAGATTGTAGAGACACTGGTTGAGGCAGGAGATGTAGCAAATGTGGGTCAGACTTCTGATGATGAAAGGGTCAGAGAGCCTGCACACAGTGAGGCTGAGGACAGACCTGTGCAGGAGGAAGAGAGCAGTGGCTGTGCTGATGATGATGTGTTGGATCCCCTAGGGGAGCCTGAAAAGAAAAAAACATAAGGGTTGTTATGCACACGGTGCAGGACATATTGTGTGCAGTAGTGAAATAACTTCCAAAGTTCTCCCCCCTAATATTTTTGAGGTTCTCAAATCTTCCCCAACACATAAATTTTCACCCCTTCCCCTCAGTTTTCCCAGTCCTGGTACCATGATAAAACAAGGCTAATGAAATCCCTAGTTTGGGATTTCTATGTGCTTGACCCAGCTGACGAGTCAGACGCTATCTGTCAGCTATGTCAAGCACCAGCCAGTACCAGTAAAAAGGGCAGACACCTAAACACTGGTGGGCAACACACCCACCTGAAGTACAGGCACTTATCATGCTGGCTTCAATACCAAAAGAAAGCCAATGCAGAGGGCACCATTCCCTCATCATCATTAGGCAGCACAAACATAAGTGACGCTGCAATAGGCCCAGCAGTTGTAGGAGCATCCTGGGCTAGTGAGAAGGACTACATAGAGGAGGAAGAGGATTCTGTGGGTCTGTCTAATAGTGGGCATAGTAGCAGTAGTGGTGGTGGTGAGTTGAGTAGTACCACCCCAATTCAGAGAAGCACAGCTACGCCATTGCAGAAAACCACAAAAGTCAGTGGTGCCACTCAAGCAGCAGCACATAGCACCCCAGTTTGTTAGCTTTTGTTAAGGTTGCTGAAGGCGGAGGTAAAGATGAGACAGTTGTACAATATGAAATGTTGAAATACTTTACATGACATCTAGATTAGTAGAAAAATGTTATTAGTCTGATAAATTCATGATTTGAATGACAGCTACTGTAAACTTCATGGAACAATTGTAAAAAAGAGTGATTTAAAGATGTGTATAGCTGTACTGTTTGTTGTTAATTACAATATAATATAGTTAAAAAAAATAAAATTAGCTTCTACAGAAAACACTGGTTTACAGACTGAAAGTAGTTCTCCTTTAAGGCATGCCATACCTCAGATTAGATAGTCTGTCCGTGTAATGTAAATCATCCATGCCATCAATGATGGTGTTGCTCTGCTCTGAACTGTAGTATTCCTGACATGCAGCATTTTTTAAATAAAATCTGTCTATTTTGTTACACATGGCATACAACAATCGGCACAAAGCAATAAAAGAAAAATATTCAACAAATCTCCTGGCCAGGAAATCTCCTATGGCAGTATAACTCAAGAATATAGTTGAGTAATTAAGAAAGTAAACTGTAGGGTCAGTTCAGTGGCTTAACAGAATGAGGCATCCATGCCTCCCTGCTGCCACGCCGGTGACCCAGGTTTGGGAATGGACTCGAGTCACTTGGGGGTCTGGCCAGGAGAGGGAAGATTGAGCATCCGTAGCACAGCTCTGTTTCCTCAGGAAGGGGGGTTCCCACGACTTGCCACTCAACTGCCACCTGGCAGAAGCCAAGTGGTGGTGGTGCATGCAAGTCCTGTAACTAGGGGAAAGGTGGGCATACAGCAAACTTGGAGCTCCTCCTCAGAGGTGGAGTTCACTTCCACATGCATTGCATGTATGTTGTGCCTTGGGGAGAAAACTGGAGGAAAAATGGAGGTTGAGCTTCATAAAGCCTTTACCACTTGTACTGGCAACCTGCCGGGTCTCAGCAAAATGGACAGAAACTCAAGACACCTGCGATACATTAGGAAAGGGTTGATACAGCCACTCAGCCTGTCAAGAAGCAAGACAGGAAAACTTATATGGAAAAAATGAAAGTAAACACTATATGAGCTATTAAACAAAAGAAAAAAATATCGGCAACAGTATACTTAATTGAATTCTACAGTAGTTCTATATTCAGAAAGTAGTTACTTAATTGATAGCAGCATCCAGTCTCAACTTGGCATACAGTATGTATGCATTTTATATAACTGGGTAACAATATATACATGCTCTGTACCCTAGCTGGGGCCTTCTGCCTAACTAACAAAGGACTTTACAACAAACAAAATTGTAATGTCTATCAATGTGATTACAGCATTTCTCTTAATAATATTGGAAAACATTTTATTTGCTTTATTTGCTATTGCCTGCAGCCCTCCATTGTGGCTACCATTCTACTCTAGCTTACTGTGATGCTCACGTCCTTTTCTTGGTCACTGGCAGTAATTTCTATATATAATTTAAATAGTTTTTGATGTATTATTTCTCTCACCAAGATGCATAATCTCTTACTTTCTTGCTTTTGCTGACAACCTCATCATATTATGAAAAATAACACCATTTTATCTGAAAAAGCATATGATTTGTTTTTCTACGTTACACTACTGCATACGAGTAATTTCAAGATGTATTTATTGTGAAAACAAAACACTGCTTTAAAAAGGTTTGTTTTCATTTGATGGGTTTATTTCAAACTTTATTCATTTTGCCAGTTTGAAATGTTTCTTTTTTGAAAGGTTTAATGTGCTGTAAGGAAACAAAATGTTAACAAGAAAGAACATGTTTGATGCTAAAATATACTATAGCCAATTATGCTATTAATAGACAACAAAAATGTTAAGCTTTTTATGTTCTTTTTTTTTTTAACTGAACCATATATTTTTCCGTTAAATAAAACAATAAATCTACAGTACGGAATCCATTCTTCTTTCACCATGGAAGCAAATTCAAGGAAAAAAAATCAGAAAGTCTTAAAACTAATCTATTTTATAGAATGTTAAACACTCTTTTATGTTTTTATAGCAGATTCTAACAGACCAAATACTGCACCTAACCAAATGTCTAATATAAAAAGCATCTTCTTTATGTATGATCTAATGGTTGGAGCACAGGTATGGAAACCAGGAGGCTAAGGTTTGAGTCCCAGCAGAGACATTTGCTTACTGTGTGACTGTGACCTCAGATATGGCATTTAACCATTATGTGCTGCAGCCCTCTCAGCTGTACAATGGGAAAAAAGGGAAATAACAAGGAAGGACAGGAATTTGGTTGTGTCAAGGACCTTACATACAACCTGTATCCAAAGTAGGTTTACAATCTAGAGAAGTAGAGGAGAGAATGTAGCTAAAATTGCAGATACACGTGGAGGTTCAAACAGTACTTGGAAAAAAGGAGAGACAGGAGAGAGAGAAAATGAGATTAGAAAGCAGCTAGAGGGCACAGGGATGTTACGTGAGTGACTTGTTCAGGATGACACATTGTGTCAGTAGCAATTGTGGGATTCAGACCTAGGTTGACAAACCTATTTTGTTTTACAAAACAACCACTATCTAGAATGTATATCCTAATTTCCTTCTCTCATCTGCTGATATGTAAGGTCCCCCATGTGCTCCAATAATCACATCCCAATCCTTTCCCTAGTGTTTATATCCTGGATGCCCTTTGCCAGTAATACTGTCTGTGATCCCCCTTGTATGCTGATGCTCTCCCTATCCCAGGATGTATATCTATATATATATATATATCTTGGAGGTGGAAGACTAGGTTTGCTGGCCAAGGCACCTAGCTTCACCTGAGCTCTTTCCTTATAGGTTGCTTGAAAGGACAGAGCAAAGAACCTTACTAGAGCAAGGGAAAGGATTAAGACTTATTTTGGCTAGGCAGATTTACTGTGTGTTGTTATTTTTATTTTGTACTCACAGGGATTGTTACTGTTTGTTGCTAACATTTTATTGCTTTATTGTTCTCTGATTCAAATTATTGTTGCTGGGTATACCTTCTGCTGCATTATTACAAGGTGTGCCTACAGGTGTGTGCTAACAGATTACTGTTGTAATCTTCTGATTCATATTGTCTTTTGCAAGGTATATCTTCTGTTACTGCTTTATTTTTCTCTGTAGCAAAGTGTTTCTTACAGGGTATATCTTCTGTGCAATTATTACAGGAGGTGCTTTACAGGTTTTAGTTTAATCTATCATTAGGATAAGCTTTCAGGGTTACTGCATTTGTTGCTGACTGATTGTTTCTGCTCTTACCTCCATGTTTCTTTCGTCCGTGGTTGTTCTTTTTCAGCAGGGGAAGGGCCCAGCCACCCACCCCCATCCCCAACCACCCCACACTACACTCTTTTTATGGGGTAGCACAGTCGTGACATTTCCTGTGGCAAAGCAGGAAGGGGCGGATCAGTGGGGTGTCCACACGGTGACCTCATTTACAGGGGCACTAGTAATTTAACTTGTTATAACAAGTTATACAAAAACAAACAAAACACAAAATCAAACTTTTGCTTTGATTTTCTTCCTGCTAATTACTATGACCAGGTTATATACCCAGCAGCTTATCCGGAATGGATATCATTAACTGCAGGTACCACAGAACACTTTTCAGAAGGACAGTTTTACAGGATTTAGGACACTATCCTACAGGCTGGGCCATTGGAGGTCTTAGGGTTCAGCTCCATGCAGCATGGGCAGAGACTGCACACCTCAAATGTCATATTCAAAAGGAAATATATTATAAGAACCACCCGCCATTTCCCCAACATCCAACAGAATCACCTCGACTGCAAAGGGTAGTTGGTCCAGGAGATTGGCAGGTGGTTACGAGGGGAAAATCGGGTGCTCCATCACTCTGTGCTCTCCAACATATTACCTCCACAAACCATATAAAAACTATAAACAGGTATCTGTCTTTATCTCCAAAGTCAAACAAAGGGGCAGAGGATACTGCAGAGCAGGACACTGCAGCACAGGAGCTAGCACAACAAACCTCACCCAAAACAGGAACCAAAACAAAAAAAGTAAAAAGGAAATCCAAAAAACTTCTGATCATAGGAGACTCCATGATTCAGGGAGTTGATACCTGTCTCCAGTCAGGGGTAATGTTCAGATGTCTCCCAGGTACATCAGCTTGGAGAGGCACTGACCGCATTGCTAAAACTATTCAGGAAGCAGGAGAAAACATTGATGTCCTGGTACACATAGGGACTAATGATCTCACCAGCCAGTCAGTTGTGGAGACCAAGGAACACCTGACCAGGCTGAGTGACAAACTATCATCCATTTCATCCAGCATCTCCTTCTCTGAGATCCTGCCAGTCTGGGGGGGCAGATGGACGGAAGGTCAGAGAAGGGGAGATAGGGGAGCTAAACATGTGGTTCAAGGGCTGGTGCCAGCAAAAAGGACACAAATTTGTAGGGAACTGACAACAGTTTTGGGAGCGAAAGTTCTTTAAATTTGATGGATTGCATCTGACTAAGAAGGGAGTTAGTGCATTGGGGTAGAAGTTTGATGTCTTTGCAGAATATTTAAATCTAGCAAATGGGGAAAGGGGTGCAGCACCCCATACGTTGAATGGGAAGAACACCCCTCCAACTCAGCTAGTAGTCAAGCAGGAGTTCAGCATGTTTGCAGTTAATTTCCATCACCAGGTAAGGAAAAACATCCAGCTCCCCATGCAATGCACAGGGGAAATGCCAGACCTCACCCAACAACTAACACATTGAAATCTGGCCAATGGAAAATCATGTACACAAATGCTCGCAGTCTGGGAAACAAGATCCCAGACCTGCAGGCAATAATGACAGAGGCTAAACTGGACATAGTAGCAATTAGCGAGACGTGGTTTACCAGTAACCACACTTGGGAAACTTCAGTACCTGGGAATGTACTGTTCAGAAGAGAATGAGGTGCAAAAAGGGGAGGTGGAGTGGCCCTGTATGTCAATGACAATATCAAAGCTACAGAAATTCAGAATACACATAAGGAGCCAGAAGAACTGTGGGTAACTCTGGAAACAGGAAATGGGACAGCCATAAGAACTGGGGTTGTCTACAGGCTCCCGGACCGGGGCAGGACCTAGACACCTTACTGTTAGAAGGTATATAAAACATAACAGCTAAAAGGGAGATTCTGATAATGGGAGACTTCAACATACCAGATTCAGATTGGTCAATACCAGCAGGAACATCTGACAGAACTAGACACATGATGGATTCCCTGCAGGGGGAAGGCTTCAAACAACTGGTACAAAAACCCACAAGAGACAGGGCTATCCTAGATCTAGTACTGACTAACAGGGAAAGGATCACAGATCTCCAGGTAGAAGGTCACCTGGGGGCCAGTTACAATCACATGGTATGGTTCAGTTTGGCCACTACAACTAAATCATCCCATTCCAAGGCAAAAATATGGGACTTCAGAGCAGCTGACTTTGATAAGATGGCCAACAGAGTTAAGATAGCCCTGGCAAACAGAAATACAGGTGTGGGGGTATAGGCAAAGTGGGAAAGCATTAAGGATGCAATACTTGAAGCAACATCCCATTGTGTTAGAGACAAAAGGAAGTGCAAAAGAAGAAGGAAACCACTTTGGTTCTCAAAAACAGTAGCTGAAAAGGTCAGAGCCAAAAGGCTGACCTTCAGGAAATATAAGGGAACACAGCAGGATGAAGATAGGGAGGCATACCAAACTTCCCTAAAGGAAGCAAGGAAGGCAGTAAGGCAGGCAAAGGCCCAAACTGAGGAAACATTAGCACAGACATTAAAAGAAGGTGACAAGACTTTCTATAGATACATTAGTGAAAGGAGAAAGTCCAGAGGGGGTATTGCTATGATCAAAGGAGATAAGGGGGGATGTGACGAGGAGGACCATGTAAAACCATCTATCCTAAATAGATACTTCTGCTCAGTATTTACTGAAGAGAAGGTAGGGCAGGGCCCACAGCTCAGCACCATGGACACAGGGGGGAGGGAGTTGAGCACTAGTCCCTTCACAAAAGAAAGGGTCCTACAAGAGCTCAATAAGCTCAGGGTGGACAAGGCAATGGGACCTGATGGCATATATCCCAGGGTACTAAAGGAGCTAAGGGTGGAACTAGCAGAGCCATTATCAGAACTGTTTAGTGAGTCTCTGAGCACAAGAGAGGACCCAGAAGACTTGAGAAGGGCTCATGAGATCCCGCTCCACAAGAGTTGCAGCAGGGAGGAGGTAGGGAACTACAGACCAGTCAGTCTTACCTCAGTAGTGGGCAAGATTATGGAAGCACTCCTTAAGGAAAGGATAGTGCAACACCTGGAATACATAGGAGCACAGGATCCAAGACAGCATGGGTTTACAAAAGGAAGGTCCTGTCAAACTAATCTCATAGATTTCTTTGACTAGGTAACCAGAGTGGTGAACCAAGGGGGAGCAGTTGATGTTGCCTACCTTGACTTCAGCAAAGCTTTCGATACTGTTCCACATAGAATATTGATTAATAAGCTGGGTAGACTCGGGTGGTCAGAAGTTGGTCAACTGGGTGGCAAACTAGTTGACGGGCAGAAAACAGAGAGTGGTGGTAAATGATATACAGTCAGAAGAGATGCAAGTCACAAGTGGGGTACCTCAGGGATCAGTCCTGGGGCCAGTCGTCTTCAATATCTTCATCAGTGACATTGCGGATGGACTGGATGGTAAAGTTTGTCTGTTTGCAGATGACACCAAGATCTGCAACAGAGTAGATGATCCAGATGGGGTGGGCAGAATGAGAAGAAATCTGGATAAACTAGCAAAATGGTTGGAAGAGTGGCAACTGGGGCTTAATGCAAAGAAGTGCAAGATCATGCACATAGGGAAGAGAAGCCCTGAAGCCATCTATAGGCTGGGGGGGGGGGAGTTGCTGGCAGTCACAAGGGAAGAAAGAGACTTGGGCATCATCATCACTGATGACTTGAAATCATCCAAGCAGACCACTAAAGCAGTAAGTAAGGCTAGGGGGATGTTAGGGTGTATTAGTAGGGGTATCACAAGTCAGGAGAGGGAGGTAATAATCCGTCTTTACAAGAAACTGGTTAGGCCCCATCTGGAGTACTGCATGCAGTACTGTAGGCCGCACCTTCACAAGGACATTAACCAGATTGAGGCAGTCCACAGCAGGGCAACTAAAATGGCGCAGGGACTGCATCAGAAAACATATGAGGACAGATTAACTGAGCTCAATATGTATACCCTAGAGCAAAGGAGGAAGAGAGGTGATATGATCGAAACATTCAAACACCTTGGGGGCATTAACAAGGTGAAAGAGTCTAACATGTTTCAATATAAGAAAAATAGCAGGATGAGAGGACACAGCATGAGATTAGAGGGAGGCCAATTAAGGGGTAATGTGAGGAAGTTCTTTTTCACAGAAAGGGTGGTGGATGCATGGAACGGCCTACCTCAGGAAGTGGTGGATATGAATACAGTGCAGGACTTCAAACAGGTGTGGAATAGGCATAAGGGAGCAATACAGATGAGTATGAATATAGATAGGCCTTTGACAGAACAAAGGCTGATAGCACATATATAAGGTAGAAAAAGAAATGGGCAGACTGGATGGGCCTCGCGGTCCTTATCTTTTATCAACTTCTTTGTATGTTTCTATGTTTCTATATATTTATGTCTTTGTTCACTTATTTTGTTTCACACCTATTTATCAGCAAAGGTATGCTGTGTGTGGAACAGCTCATTTACAGATAGCTGAGGGAAGTAGGGAAGAGAACAGTGCAAGACAATATTTCTGATCCACTTCTTAGTACAAACATCCTGAATCCACCATTCTATCTGTTGACACCATCCCTGCCCCCATAGTAATATCGCATTACCTACTCCCAGTTGTAAATGTTCTCCATGCCCTCATGTCAGCTAACATCCTTCTTGTGCAAGGAATTATATTCTTTGCCTCTTCTCATCTGCTGGCACCCTGCCTAACAGCAATGGTGACATCCCCAATTCCCATTCCATCTGCAGGCATCGCCTATGCTCTAGCAATTTCATTCCCTAATATTCACCCATCCACTAAAGCCCACCCTGCCAAAATAGCCATATCTCTGATCCTTCACCCCTTTAATTACGAGGTGCATATCACAAAAATGCATCCCTCATCCGTCACCCATCCAGTGATATCCATTCTGCAGAAGTAATATATTTTGAATGCTTCTTCAACCTGCTAACAACATTTTCTCTGTCCGAATAAAAGTTTATATAAATTTGTATTCTAATGTGTGTAGCATGCATCTGTTTATTGACCTACCACTTTTTACTGTCTATAAAGAGGTTCTCATTACTTGCTCTCTATATTTACAGTTTGACTGAATTTGAATTACAATAGTATGGTTCATACTATGGAGATAAGGAGCAAAGAAGGCCGTGTCTCGTAATAGCCCCTCTATGCTACCAATAATACCTTGACCAAGCCCCATTGATGATATAACTGTCAAATAATGGTGGGCAAAGTGTGCTCAATCCGTTCTGTGAAATGATTCGTGGAGCAAAGGCGGATTCACTGAGTGCTCCGCAATGCGAAGTGGAGTACTTCGCGTTATGATGAGGGACACAAAGTCCATTAGAAACTATGTCTAGCATTATCTGCCTCAGACCACTACTCCACCAAATTTAAGGTGAAGTGCATTGTGACAATGCACTTCGCCTCACTTCGCCTTGTTTTTGAGCTCCGAAGGCGAATTTTGAAGTGATTTATGGGATTTTAGGTCACATGGGCTCTGTATTGATCTGCACAGCCTCAGTTCAGGGTAGTATGTGTAGGAAGGAGTAGGAGACAGTGTGCTCTGATAGCTGTCTGTGACTTGAAATCTTCTAAAAGCTGTTAAAAAAGCATTTTTGCATTTTTGGGGGGGCTCCAACTTTAGTTCATCGATTGTAGGAAACCCTCCTGTGCTCATATCATCAAGCGTTTTTGTTTTTGTGTGGATTTTGAATGTTAATTTACAACATTGAGTGTGTGTAGTGAAAGACAGTGAAAAACAGTGAAAGTCTGCTTTGGGGGAGGGGTGTATCTGTGGTGTAGGTAGCATGACCACTGCCCCCCGGGCAGCAGTCACGACCTAGCCATAGCAACTCTACTGTGCAAGGATCCTGATCCACCTACCCCCCAAAGAGATAGATAAGGTGTCACTTGCCCCCTCGGGCAGCAGTCACGATCCAGCCATAGCACCTCTACGGTGCAAGAAGCCTGATCCACCTACCCCCCAAAGAGATAGATAAGGTGCCACTTGCCCCCTCAGGCAGCGGTCATGATCCAGCCATAGCACCTCTATGGTGCAAGGAGCCTGATCCACCAACCCCCCAAAGAGATAGATAAGGTACGACGCTTGAAAAATTGCCATGATTTCTCTGGGCTGTGTGAAAGCTGAACCAGATCATCACTTGCAGTTTGCTGTTTTCAGTTTCAGCAGTTTCTCAGGGTAGCACTATTGGCTCCACACCTGTGTAGAGCTCCCTGATTGGCTGGTCTCACTCACCTGAGACAGGAGCACCCGAGACGTGTGGCTTAATGTAAGCCTGCATCCCTGTACTCGGCTTCTAATTTATATATTTTAATTTAGCCTGTTCTGCTCGGCCTGTGTAAAGTAACTTACCATTCCCCCTCTGCTGCAGCTTCTCTCCAACTGTATGTACACTGATTCAGTGCTAGCTCTGCAAACTTCCCCTTGATTTTTCGTCCCACTCCCTCCCCCTCCCAGGCCTCCTTTAAATGTACACAGTCTCCGCCCACTCCTATCTGATGTTTAAATTTATTGGTTACTTACTGTCAACAACTGCAATTCCTCCCATCCCCTTTTTGCAACTAAGCCTTCTAGAAGCTTTATCTCATTCTGTCTTGCTGAGGCATACCATTTTGGTACTTTAGGTTTGCTTATTGCTGACTAGCATATCCTGTCTTGCTGACTAGCATATCCTGTCTTGCTAAGGCACTGTTTTACTTGAAAATTGTACTACAAATTACTGAACTGTGACTGATTTGCCAAAAAAACTGTGTTTATTGTCTAAAAATGTTCCCAGCAACCAAGTGTTACAGCCCCTTCGTGACTTTGTAGCTTTCTCCAGACTGCAAGGTGCCAAGGAAATTGCTGGCTTTTCAGTTGCTAATTGAGCTATTTTCACTCAGACTGCTAGCCTTTGTGTTGCCCCACTATTAATTCAAGCTCCTCTCTCCTTTCTCTAGCCAAGAAACCGCTAGGGATCCCAGCTCAGACGCACTCCGCGTGGACCGTGGACACCGGTCGGTCAGCACTTCCAAAGCCGATGCCCAAGACCTCCTCATCAGACTCCACCACTTGAGAGGTACGGCAAAGCCACAATTTTTCACCTACCCGCTCATCCCCCCTCCTGTGTGCTATTATATAGACCCGTTAGCACCACACACTCCCATCCCTGAAGAATCTTCTGCCTGCTCTTTCTTACTAAAACAATTTGTTACTGACAGGGTTCCACCAGGGGAATTCTGCAACCAGCAGCCAGCGAGCTACCCCTGTTATCAAAATTCTCTCATTTACCCAACAACTGCAATTATGGCAGCCTCGTGGCAATTCCTCCTCCTGACTGTACTGTGTATCATACCCCTTACTGGCTTATTATCTGAAAAATTTGAGGCTGGGGGTACACCACATCCTCATCCTGAAGACTGCTTACCCAAGCTGACTCTACACATCACATGTTATGACAAGGCTCCTTGCCAATTGATCCAGGTGGACTACCTTCCTTGAAGAGCAACTATTGCAGGTTTGTCTATGCCTCCTTCCTTATCTACAATTAATTTGAGTTACTCCCACTGGCATTACACAGCCAGAGTATTAGCCTCAGTGTCCTTAGGTTTGCATAAATTAAAAAACAAAGCTTGGCACCATGGTTCCTCCTCCATGCCAAGCTGGAAAAAGCCTCAAGCTCATTGCCTTTCACTTGAATCCCTGAAAAAATTGCTACTCCTCCTCTTACTCTGCTCTGGCGATATTGAGCTTAATCCAGGGCCCATAAATAAACTTACCTCCCCTTCTGAGACACTATCTCTTAAATGCATTAGTTGTATGCACATTAACATGTGCAGCCTGCTGAAAAATTCACCCTTATCCAAGCTTGGACCATCTATACAATGCCAGATGTGCATGTTATCTCAGAATCCTGGCTACGGCCCTCTACACCAAATAACGTGATTAATATACCTAACTACCAGATCTTTAGATGCGATAGGCAATCCAGAGGAGGTGGGGTCGGCATCTACATCAGAGATAGATTTGTGGTATCAACACTTAATTGTAACTCACTGGTAGTGGGATTTGAGTGCCTGGACATAAAAATTGACATATCCCCCTCGTTAGCACTCCGAGTCATAGGATGCTATAGACCACCATCTGCCGGTACTCAGCTCTTGTCCTATCTTACAACTATCTTGGACACTAGACCCCTGAAAACAATTATCCTTGGGGATCTAAACTACGATTGGATGTCGGAAGCTGGTCACCCGCTTAAATCTTTCTGAGACTCCCTTGGTTTCACCCTACTCAACGAAGAGCCCACCCGTATCAACAAAAAGAATATAGCCAAACGTACCCTTCTGGATGTCCTGCTTGTGAATAAACCACATTCCTTCTCCCACGTTGGAACCTTTGGCATGGATATTAGTGACCATTGCCTAATAGCTGGAGTTTGGGCAGCCAACAAAGTGCCAACTACGGCCAAATTCTCCACCAAAAGGTCAACCATGTAATTCGACCCAAAGGCATACCAACTTGACCTAAATAACTCCTCCTTGTGGCAGAGTTTTTACCTTGCTAAAACAGTGGAAACTGCATATTCTATACTACATGAAATCATTACCTACGCCATGAATCTACATGCGCCTCTGTCAAAAATACGCATAAAGGATAGGAAATGCTGTTGATTCACTCAAGATCTCAAGGCTACACTACTATCCAGGGATAAACTCTGGAAAACTGCCCGCAAATCCCAAAAAGAGGAAGACTGGTGCCTCTGTAGAACAGCCAGAAATTGCTGCTCCAAACTGATTAGGGAAGCTAAAGCCTGCTGTTACCAAGCAGAACTAGATACTGCAGCCAATTGTCCCTCCAAATTCTAGGCCACAATCAAAGAACTGGCAGGAGCCACGTCACAAAATATGCTCCCTACAAAAATTACCTCTGAGAATACAGTAATCAATGACAAAAAAGAGAGATACTGCAGGCATTCAACACGCACTTCACCACAACAGGCTTAGCCTTCGATAACTAGCTTGCATGTAGCCTGCGTACCCAACTTGGCATGACCCCACCAAATGTTGGCTCTGTTAGTTAACATTTCTCATTCTCATTGGTTTCCCTCAAGGAAGTGGAAGACTTGATTCTCCACCTGGATACTCAGAAAAGTGCCAGCGCAGATGCACTTGAACCATACTTCCTAAAGATAGCATGCCATGTATTGGCAGTGCCTATCATACATGTGATATCTCCCTCTATGCGCAGGAGACTCCTGTTTTTTTGACTGAACTCCCTCTCTCCCTCCTGGGAAACAAAATCTCCTGCTTAAGTAAAATTATGTCCAAAATATCCATTCTTGTTTGTTTTTGGCAGATAAAAACACATAAAAAGTAAATTAGTGATAAACAATATAAGTGATAATTTTGTACAACTAGTTGTTGATTCTTTTTAGTGCTTATTCTTGACAAAATGAAATATATTAAATGCTTTTATTCTCATTTTTTGACGCCATTTAAGGAAAAACTCATGACGTTACTGCATCTCCCTACTAGTAGGCCAATCTCCCTACTAATTTGACCCAAATCTCCCTCTTAAGCAAGTTGGACATATCACATGTATGGCCTATTACTCATTTATTCAACCTGTCCCTAACACAAGGTACCCTCCCTCAATATGGAAGATCGCACACGTTATCATGCTATTTAAATCTGGAGACCCTTGTGACCTTAATAACTATAGGCCAATTTCTCTCCTACCCACACTCTCAAAGCTACTGGAAAAAATAGTAAATGGGCAACTAAGATCCTTCATTGATAGAGAAAAATTACTAAACCCCCTTCAATCTGGATTCAGAGCCAACCACAGTACAGTCTCGGCATTAGCTAAAGTAACCAATGACTGGCAACTGGAGTTGGATCATAAAAAGTCAGTATGTGCTGTGTTTCTTGACCTCAGCAAAGCATTCAACACAGTCGACCATGACCTGCTCTTCTACTCGCTAAAAACACTAGGACTGGATGCTACTTCTCTAAACTGGTTCTCTAAATATCTAACAGACAGATACCAGCAGGTGATAATGGATGGTGGACTATCTGCCCTAAAACTCTTACAAAAAGGTGTCCCTCAGGGATCCATATTAGGTCCCCTCCTCATCGCAGTGTATATCAACAACATTGATGAGGGAATCAAGGATGCAAGTATTCACTTATTCGCGGATGACACAGTGCTGTACCTGAGTCGTCCCACACCAAAAAAAGCTTGTACTGACCTATAAAAAGATTTCAACCTCCTGCAACGCCAACTAATTAATAAAAAAACTGCTATTGAATGTTAAGGAAACTAAAGCCATGTTATTTTCCCCCGCAAACTACACAAACGCTACTGACTCCCTCCCCCCAATAACCACAATGCTGGGAGAGTGCTTAGAGTAAGTTCTGAAATTCAGATATCTTGGGGTCTGGATCGAATGTAAACTCTCCTTCACTGACCACCTGGAAGACTTGCTGAAAAAATTAAGGCAAAGACTTCGCCTTTTTTATAGGATAAGAAGACTTCTTACAGCAGATGCAAAGAAACGACTAGTCCAAGCCACGTTCCTGTCCTTAATTGACTATGCAGACTTCATATACAGTAGCTGTGCAGCTTCCAATCTTGGAAAATTGGATACGCTCTACCACAGAGCTATATGCTTCATCACTGACTTCCTCTTCTCTACCCATCATTGCGTACTATATGTTGCCATGGGCTGGACCTCACTTCACTATAGGTGAAACTTTAATGCAGCACTCTGAACACTTAGAGACCTCAGTGACAAACTCCCTCAATATATTGTCAACTGTCTGTCTCCAATTGTGCCCAGGAATTATTCCCTTAGAAGCTTCTCACAACTCCTGCTAAATATACCCAGGGCACTCACACGAGTCGGGAGAGCCGCTATTGGATTCTCACTCCCATCAATATGGAATAAAACCCAAAAAATACTTAAGCTGAAAACCCCAGTAAGTACCATTTTGTTCAAAAGACTTTACCATAATGGCATTACGGAAATTTGCAACTGCTTTACTAGACACTAACTAACCTACCTCCCTCAAACGGTGGCCCGCAAATGGCGGCCCCCCCCAGCTGAAATGTGTGCCTCTGCCTCTACCATGCCCACCAACAGATCCACAGGATTTATTGCTGAACTTCCATATCTTATTCTTTGACACTCTGAACAGCTTCAGCCTGATTCTAGCAGATGCTACCACATTTGGGGATAATTATCATCTTTCATCCCAAAATATATTCTGTCCCTCGTCCATCCAACACCTCCCTCTGCCCCAACCTCCAGGACCTTCCCAGTTATGCCCCTGCAACTATATTCCTCCTCTTGCACTTAGTACAATGGCCGCTTTTCTCCTCACTTAGTACAATGGCAGCTTTTCTCCTCCATATGTCACCGCGTTTTGGGGCAAAAATCGCTTCATCGCCTTTCGTATGGTATTCCGCCCTCCCAATCCCTCACTCTGCTCTAACAATTCAGTCCTCTTCACTTGCGCCCCCATTCCCCACCTCTCCCTACATTATGTGCTTGATATCTTCTATCAGGTATGCCTACCCTCTCCCTAACATTTTCCACTACAAAATGCACAGTTTTTGGGCTTGGATCCAGCACAAGTTCATTATCCATGACTCCTTGTAGTTCTATGTTCAATATATATTACCTGTAAATGTGCATTTTTACTGTAATAGCAGTTATTTTTACTGTTTGTACTATTGTAACTTGTCTTTCTGTATTATTACTGTAGGACCGCAGGTCCATCTTGTAAATGAGCTTGCTCAATGGTGCCCGCCTGGATAAATAAAGATATTGATTGATTTCTTTATTTTTTGGTTATAGTTTTGTTATATAACTGACTGTGTTAATGTACACACAGTAATACTGTCAGTAATAGTTGAAATTTTCTTGCTGTTTGTTGTGTGGATCTGGTGCAGCAGTTCATAATTTCAGGTTGTTTGCAATACAATACGTGGCATAGTACTGAACTTTTACATTCTTCTGTTAGCACCCTTTGCAAACTGTGTGAGAGGCCTTTCGGCACCATGCAATTCTGCTGAAAGTTGGACCAGCATAACATTCTGTGGTGATTTGCATATGCAGCCCATGATGCTTTGCATTGTGGGGGCATGTGTGATTTTGTATTTTACATTTTCTATGCATTACTCGTTCAGCATTGTAGACAAACTGTTCTGTGTGTGTGTGTGTGTATGAGTGTGTGTGCGGTGTTGCGTGACATCAAATAATACACCTTTTATTGTGCCACAGACTAGTGTAATTGCAGGAGCAGCAGTGTGAATCTGCTATCAACTGCAGCTGCCTGATTTTGTACTGCGATCGTGGCATCTGTTCTTTGTTTTGCTGCTTGTACTGCCGTGAAAATCTGCACTGCAGTCAATGCTCCCCCACCCCCACCCCCATGTGCAAAAGGAATTTTTTACCAGACTGAATTATTTTTGTGACCTCATCAGCACCACTGGTTACTGAAGTTGTTTTCATTGCGTTACAGATTAGTCTTGTATCTGTTGCTGAAGCTACAGTTGTTTATTTGGCTTCACATCCAGTGTCCCCCGAATCAGAGAGTGAACATATCAAAATCTGAATTTGGTTATAGTATTGTGGTTGATTCCACAAAATGCCTGCAAAGAGATATGCAAGCAAAGCTGTTTCTCGCCAAGGCAATGCTGGCAGTAAGATAGTCTGTGGGCGTGGTAGTAGTACACAGATGCAGAAGTGCATTGCTGATGTGAGGAAAGGTATTTCTCCTGCAATGTTTTTTACAACCCAATCAGTGGCTTCACTCATAGTTGGAGGATATGATGTTTTCCCAGCCAGTGGTGTTAGTGTTACTAGTGTTAGTGAGGGTGGTAGTATTAGTATTGTTGCATCAAGTTCTAATTCTGACCAGTGTACCATATCCAAAAATATTGAGTGTGAAGCAGTGCAAGTGAGTGGTAGCATAGATGATGTCATACTTCCCAGTAACATCCAGTAACTGAACCTGAGGATTCTGATAATCATGTCAACAATAGCATACAATGTGATATTCCATCCACCATGGTGGTTAATGTCATGTATTTTTCATGCAGTGATTCACAGTGTGGTGAAAAAATATCAGGTGATGGTGGTGTAGATGCTGATGATGAATGTGATGATGATGACGATGATGTTGCTGTTGTTGCAACATGAGGTCTACATGCTAGCATCCAAGCAGAAAATGTGGATGTGTGTGACATTGATGAATATGATAATGATGTAATTGACCCTAGTTGGGAACCGGAGAAAAAGAAATTCAAAGTGGCAGTGTCTGAGTCTGTTTGCAGGAATCCCCCCTACTGTAAAATCTTGTGATCTACCGGTTTTAGTTGATGACGGAGACCCAGTAATAAATATGATAGGTAGTCATGGTGGTCAGTTGCAGTCCAGGTGTGCAGTTCCCGAAACATCACATGTCCCCCCCCCCCACTTCAGTGCTTAAATTAACAGACTTAAATAAGCCACATCATGGACATGTTAAAAGCAGAGCATCACAATCCCTTGTTTGGGATTTTTTTGTTCAAGATGCAAATGATGAGTTAGTTCAATCTGCCAGGTTTGACGTGTGCGAGTGAATCGAGGTAAAAAGGGGAGCCATCTGGGCACAGGAGGACAGCATACGCATCTTAAGAATAGGCACATGGCACTGTGAACCCAGCACAAGCTGGTGGCTAATAACACAGTGGGGTGTTCACCCTAATCACTGGCAACCATAGCGAGCATGTTATCTCCTTCCATGATTGTTAAGTCCAGTAGTAAATTAAACATGTGCAGTAGTAAGGTAATATGAGCAGAGGATTACTACAGGCATGATGAGGTGGAGGACCATAATGACTTTGAAATGTTGTCCGGTGCTGGTGAGAGTAGCAGTTTTTGTGGTGGTGGTGATGGTGGTGAATGCAGTATGTCTAGTGGAAGTGGTACATCAACCCCGGATGGCAAATCTGGCAAAATAACTGCATTTCTGGGTTTGTCATCATCACCTATGCAACCGCCTTCATTAAATGTCCACACTCCACCCCCTGCCAATGCCATTCATCACAGAGCACAACCATTTGTGATCACACCCTGTGTAAAATGTTTAAGTCAGCCCACGTTACAAAGTGTTTTTGAGCATAAGCTGAAGTACCCCCCCCCGAATCATGCAGTGTCACATGAACTTAATGCTGCTGTAGCGGAAATGCTGGCAATTGATCTTTTGCCCTTCTCCTTTGTGGAGAATTCTGGGTTCTGGCAGTTTACTGCACATGCCTGTCCAAAATAGAAAGTTCCATCCAGGACATACTTTTCTACCCGTGCTGTCCCCGAGTTGTTCTGCACTGTGTCTGACTCAGTAAGACATGCCCTTCAACGTTCCTCCTCTCCATTCATCCATTTAAGTATGGATATGTGGACAAGTGGAAAAACATCGGGGAGTTCATATTTGTGTATAACTGCACACTGGGTGCAGGTGCCGGGGGTTGTTTGTGATGTTGGTAGTGTGAACAATCAGTGCAGTAAGGTGGATTGTCGCGGTAGCAATCTTCCAGGAATTTGACAGCATGCAACGATTGCTATGAGCAATGTGACCTGTTCACACACTAGTGAGAACATGTTGGACATGGTACTGACTGAAACTGACAAATGGCTAAACCCTCTGTCCCTGAGAGCTGGGTTCATAGCAAGTGACAATGGGTCATATGTGGTGAAATGCATCACAAATGATGTTTTTTTTTGTGTTCCATGCATGGCCCACTGTTTAAATCTTGTGGTGCAGGAGTTTCTGCAGCACCCTGATGTAAAGGAAATGCTGACCATCGCACTATGTATCTGCTCTCACTTTTCAAGATCTGGAAAGGCCATTGACCAGCTGCGGCAGTTGCAGATACAAAACAGCCTGCCTCAGCACCGCTTGAAGCTGAAAGTTGTCACCTGGTGGAACTCTACTTTATACATGGCTGAGAGGTTATATGAACAATGCAAAACCATCTCAGAATATCTTGTGATGCACAGTAGCCATGACAGTTCCGGGGCCTCCATGTCTACGACGACTGAACAGTGGCACCCCATGGACTCTGTAATAACAATTTTGCAGCCTTTTGAACATGCCACACAGGCAGTGAGTGGCGAGTCTGCCTCCATTAGTCAATCAATTCCACTGCTGTGAGTGCTGAGGCAGACATTGGTGAATGTACAGCATAGACTTGCCTGAGACGGTGGCAGCAATATGTTGCTGCAACACATGCTGACAGTATTCGATCAGAATCGTCACGTTGTGAGCATTCAGCGTAGTGACAACTTTGCCATAGCAACAATGCTGGACCCATGATACAAATGTGAATTTGCATCAGTACTGGAGGGAGGGCCTAAACTGGTAAAAAATATCAGTGGTCAACTGGTGCGCTTGGTTCATGGGGCACAGAAGTCACATGCCAAGGTCAGCAACCCTCAGAAGCATAATCCGGCTGAAGTTGTACCTGGAGGACCATCAAGCATATCCTGCAAGGGGAAGGGGACTGCAGTTCCAAGTGGTCTGGCATCCAAAGTGGCTGGCATCAACCCGCTTTGGGAGGCTTTGTCCCAAGTGGGTATTTGTCAAATAAATGATTCGTGAAAACAGGATGATGCATCAACAACTGGACTTAGTGTGGCACAGACAATGGTTGAGTCATGTTTGTCTGAAAACAGGCAACTGACAATAACTGAAGATCCTCTTTTGTACTGGAGTGGAAAGGTCAGTGAATGGCCAGAGCTGAATGCAGTGGCACTGAAGTACCTCACATGCTGACCCTCCAGTGTAAGTGTTGAGAGGGTATTCAACTCAGCAGATGAAATAGTCAGGGATCGTCGGACAAACTTGTCTCCTGCAAATGTTAGTTTGCTAACATTCATTAAAATGAATGAGAGGCACATACCAGCAGAGACTGCAACCTCGGTATTCGTACCCGGCCTAGTCATGGTGGTTTTGGTGATGTGGAAATGGAGCATCCTGGTGGCACTGACAGTGGCTGCCTGAAATGGCACACCAGTGATGTAGATGACGACACTATGGAGAAAGAATTTCCCAGTGGACAGACTTCAGTCATAGATGACTGAGAGGGCAGCTTTCTTAATGAGGATGATGATGTGGTTAATGTTGGCAGGTTTTAACTGAAGTTGTTAAAAGGCAGTGTGCCACCCTGGACCACCACCACTGGGACTGATGTTAGCCACTGCCACCACAAAGCCTGAGTCTGTCTGCCCCCTGGACCACCACCACCACCTGGACTGATGTTAGCCACTGCCACCACAGAGCCTGAGTCTGTCCGCCCCCTGGACCACTACCACCTGGACTGATGTTAGCCACTGCCACCACTGAGCCTGAGTCTGTCCGCCCCCCCGGACCACCACCACTGGAACTTATGTTAGCCACTGCCACCACTGAGCCTGAGTCTGTCCAGACCACCACATCCATCAGTCAGAGACACAAAGCTTCTTAATATTTAAACCATAAAGTGAGTATGTGTACTCATATTTGTTATGCTGCTTCACTTCATTTAGTTGTATGTTTTGTTTTCTGTAACTTTTCAGAGCCGCAACGGTAAAGCACATACGGTGTGCTTATTTTCTTTCTTTTACAGGGTAACAAAAAAAGCCTCCATCACTAAAACTCATTGGGAATGGTACTGTAGCTTTACCGGACAGAGAGGAAGCGATGTAATATCCATGTGAAATCCATTCTGGTAAGTATGAAGATTTTATTTCATCCATTTCATTGTTTTCGAAAGACTGCAGCAAATATTGCACACAGGTTGTGTTAGTTGACAAGATGTGGGTTTCAATGTAACTTGACTTGAGACTCAGAACCAGGGAGGGACAAATAACAATTAAGTTGTAAGAAGTCATTTATTTATTTTTTTTGGAAACTTCCAGATTATTTGTTGTTCTGTCAAAGTGGTCTTATCCAAAAACGTTCTTCAACGTCAGGCACCCCCTCCCCAGGCTTGGGCACACATGCAACACATGCAGAAGTCATTTCATTAGATGACCATGAACATCATTAACAACAACCAGACTCCAGAAGGATGCAGATGAAATCTGTGAAGAAGTAACAAAATAAGAAACCATTACAGACAAACCAGCAAGTATGATTCCCCCTACCCCCCCCTATAAAAATTCTAATTGAGCATTGGAGTGTACACACCAAAGGTTTCTGTGACCTGTGATGCAGAACAATACCATGGCCCAGATATTCAAAAGGGTTGCGCATGGTGCAACAGTGCTGCACCAAGCGCAACCCACTGATGCGCTCCGGTGCGATATTCAAATAGAATTGTGCCTGGCACAAATCCCCAATCTTGAGCATCAGTATATGTGGCACAGGTAGGGGGTGTGCCCATATACCTGCACATCTCGAAATTTAGCCCTGGATGTGCTGAGTGCATGCATGCACAACCCCTACTTGCGCCACACAAAGTTGATTAAAAAAAAAGGAACAATGGCTGGCCACCCACAGGTGAGCTGCCGTGTTGCAGGGTGCAAGACGGCAGCTGCCATCTGTGGGTGGCCACCTGAGCTCCGTCTGCACCTCTGGATCCATTCACATATCTGGAATGTGTAGTATGGTACGGGCTGCACTCCCATTGGCTCATGCTGTGGACCAATGGCCGTACAGCCCTACCTACGGTGTCAGTCGGTGGGTGGCAGGGCAGCAGGTGGGTGGGCTGCCACCCACTGCTGACCAGGGAGCGGGCGGTAGGGCCTGTGGGCGGGTGGGAGGGAACCGCTGACCACCAGAGATATTGGAAGTAATTCTTTTTTATTACAAAAAGCCCTTATCGGGCTGACAGCGGTCCACTGGACCACCAGGGATATAAATCAGTTTATTAAAGGAATAATGCCCGACAAGTGGTTGTTATTGGATAATATCCCACCTTGGGTGGTTGGGCCCGAGGCCAACGGCCTAGGGCATCCAACACCCAAGGCTGGATGTTATCCCAGCATAACATCCACCCTGTCGGGCATTATTCCTATTATACAATGGCTCATTTACATTTACATTAGAAAAATGGTTAAAAAATAGTGTTTTAATTGTATTTTTTTTAGTTTTTTTTATTGTGGAAGGATGCAGATTTGAAAAATAGTGCCTTATACAGTTTGTACAGCAGGTGGAGCTGTTTTTCTGTTGCAGGTCTCTAATAGGTGTGTCCCCCCCCCCACACAACCCGCTCCTCTAGGTGTTCTCATACTGGGTTCCTTTCTTTACTGTTTTTCTCCTGCTATTGGTTCATGTATTTAAAGAAAAAAAAGACATAGAAGAAAGATGAGTTGAATGACGAGCGAGCGTTAGTACAACGGGCGAATGAGGCGGTCACCTGAGAAAGAGTGGGAGACTGCTGTGACGCTAATAGTGAAGACGGCTTTAATTTCAGGTTTTTCTTTCTTTTTTTAGAAATAAACAAAGCTTGTTTGGGGAGCGTGTGAGAGCTGTGCCTACTGTGAAGCCAATCGAAAATGCGGCTTTCACTTTCAGTGCGAGCAGATGATGGTAATGGTGCGGGGGGCACCGGAGAAAGAGCGGGAGACTGCTGAGACGCTAAACGCTCGCTAATCCTGAAGACAGCTTTGATTTCAGTTTTTTTTCCTTTTACGAAATAAACAAAGCTTGTTTGGGGAACGTGTGAGAGCTGTGCCTGCTGTGAAGCTGATCGGAAATGCTGCTTTCACTTTTAGTGCGAGCAGGAAGCAACGGACAGCTGTGGATGGATTTTTTTTAAAGTTTCGATGCGGTCATGACTGTACTGGGACTAGAGCCGGGATGTTATGCTGGGATAACATCCCGGGTCCAGTCCCAGTCTGACCAATCAAGGACCAGGATTTTCTCTTGCCATTGTATAATTATACTTAAGCCCACGCTCTGGCTGGCAGTGGTCCACTGGACCACCAGGGGTATAGATAATAATTTTATATATACTTAAGCCTGCAATCGGGCTGACAGCGGTCCACTGGACCACTAGGGCTATAGATAATAATTTTATTTATACTTAAGCCCATGATTGGACTGACAGCAGTCCACTGTACCACCAGGGATATAGAAAGTCATTTTATGTATACTGAAGCCCGCGATCGGGCTGTGGTGCACATTGCCGCGCTGGGCAGGAGTTGTTGGTCCCTGACGGCTGCTGCCTGGCAGGGTGCCAGGTGCAAGTCGCCGGCGATCGGTGCACCTGCATGCAATGGGCCATAATGACATGCAGATGGCCCCATTTGCACCTTGCATACATTATGGCCCCATTTGCATGTACACTTTTGAATACCGCGGTTGCTGTGCATAGCACAATGGAACTTGCACTAGCGCATCCCCCTGCTCCACTGTGGCCACTTGCGCTGGCATAGTGCCACTGCGCCATGCACACTGCAGGTGGCCAGAGTGCAATATTCAATGATGCTATGCCATAGCACAGCCCTGTTGAATATCTCCCAGTCAATACCCCTGTGCAGCCAAGTTGCGCTGCGCCCAGGCTTGCGCCACAGCCTGGTGCAGTTTGAATATCTGGGCCCATGAGTACATGTCCATGTCAACCCCACTTCTCACCTACAAAACACACAAATTTATATCTATATAGATATATTTATCTTCTCACCAAGGCTACTATTAATGTACAGCCAAAGGGCACCCTCCAATCCAGTTGAGATAATCACATTGCATTTGCTTGAATCACCTTGCAGAATACATTGAACCAGCAACAGCATGGTCACGGTCATCATTTTATACTGGAGGACTTTGTATGTGCTGAAACAGTCTCATTTCACTGTGTTACCACTTGTCAATTTTCTGCACACAAGGAGGATGCATTTTGGGCCTGCAGAAAAAATCTGGGACTCTGTGCCACCACTTCGCACATAACTGAGTGCGCCATTAATTCTGGGGGACTTTGCATGTGCTGAAACTCTCCCATTTCACTGTGTTACCACTTGTCAATTTTCTGTACATGAGGATGCATTTTGGGCCTGCAGAAAAAATCTGGGGACTCTGTGCCACTTTTGTGTGTTGTGTGATTGTTGTGAGCTCATGATGTCCTACTGACATTATCAATTAAAGCAGCATTGCAAGAATGTCATGACAAGTTTGAACTTTACTTTTTTTATGCTACTTTACATTGCCCCAGCCTCTAGTTACCTCTGAGTCGTGACTTGAATGATACACTTCTTTTCACAATATATGTCTGCTTTACTTAGTTGACTACTTTTTTTTCATGTATGAAAAAAAAAAGAGCACGTCTTCCAATATTGTTCTGACCAGGTTTGTATTTATTTGCAGCTGCTTTTCAATAAATATTGTTCCTTGGTGTTATAAAACACTGCCTGCTGCATAACTGTTAATTAACAACAAAATGATATATAACAACTAACTGATGTGATGGAGAAAAGCAAAGGAAAACAATGACAAAGATCTGGTCAGCACCAATTTAAAAGGAATACTCCTTTCATTATTTCACATCTGAAAAAAGGTAGTACAGCATACTCAACTACTGCCAATTCTCGTATCATTCCAGTCAGTCAGGATGTAAGTAAAGGAAGTTGTAACATAGCATTAAAAAATATAGGTCAGAGTTCTCAATAGATTGTTGTGCTGCTGCTTTACAGAGATTCACCAATCACCACATTACATAGTTATGGTGATGTACATAACCTAATATGTGGGGCCGTACTCCAACTAGAATATTTCTTGCTCCACAGAGTGCAATATATTTCTGTGAAAACCACCCCATAATTTCATTACAGTGTGTCACATGACAGAGGAATTACTGTTCAGAAAAGCCACCCACATTCTGCCCCCCTTTCTCAGCAATGTTAGGACATGATGCCAGGGGGAGCACAGGTGCATGCTTCACTATAGTGAATGTCCAGCAGCTATCCCAATGTTTCGTTACGTTATAAGGTTCACTTTGTGGTGAAATATGGGAACGTTTCCACTAAAAAGGCTCTTCTTACTGGAAATGTGCCCAAACGTTTTGCCACAAACTGACCATTATAACATAAAGAAACATTCGGAAAGCTACCGGACAATCTGATATTCACTGTAATGGAGCACGCACCGTGCTCTCCCTGGCATCACGTCCTAACATTGCTGAGAAAGGAGGCAGAATGTGGGCTGCCTTTCAGAATGGGAATTCCTCCATCACGTGACACACTGTAATGAAATTACGTGCGGTTTTCACAGAAATGTATTGCACTATGTGGTGCATGAAAGATTCCCCTGGAAGGGAAAATGTGTATTATTATTAAACTACAACAAAGAAAAAAAAACACAAAAACAGTACAACACAGTAGTGGGGTTGGGGGGTCCAGAAAACAATCCCTTACTGTGGCCATGGGATGCCATGGTGATCCAGCAGGAGGTGCAGCATTGTAGCTATTTTCTGCTGCTGTTCTTGTACTGTGTCAACCTGCTGCTGCAAACCACTGACCCTCTGATTATTCTCTTCCAGAGCCGCCCACACTAGGGTGAGGTTGGCCTCTGTTGCAGGGACTGTGGCGGGGTCCACTGCAGATGGAAATCCAGGTAGTGGGGGTGGTGGTGGAGAGGGTGGTGCTGGTGGCAGTGATGGTGGTGAAGCAGCTTCTGTACTGGCCCTCTTCCTGCTGTGGCAGAGACTGCGAGGCACAACTCCGACCCCAGCAGCAGCACCCTCGGCCACTGCCACAGAAGGGCCAGCAGGTGGACGCCTGGCCCCTTCTGTGGCAGCCTGCCACTCTGCCTTGTGGTGGTTGAGCTTGTGGGTGCACTGGCCACCGGTCCCCAAATCTGTCCCCCAAGGGCCACGGTGCACCAGCACACCACACAGATGGCACACCAAGACTGTGCTGTCTCCCCCAACAGAGTTAAAAAATTCCCACACTGGTTAGCTGCAAGGGGGGACCAGACACAGTCCTCACACCACCTAGATTTTCCAGGGGCACCTTCTGTGGCTGTGGAGTTGGTGGAGGGGGTGCTGCTGGAGCACCTACACCTGCTACCAGTGGTGGTGGTGGTAGTGGTAGAGAAGGTGAATGCACAGCAGCCACCGGTGGCACTGTTGCTGCTGCTGCTGTTGCTTCCACATGGGGGAAGCAACACCCAGGAATTGGGAGCAGTTCAGCATGACATGACCGCCCCCACGTGTCTGCACTCCCCTCCTGTGACCGCGCCCACAGGCCAGCGACTCACCTTCTCCAGGGTCCATCCTACTTTCACACTGATACAAGTCCTTGGGGCTGACACACACACAGACACACACTGACACTGACACACACAGTCACACACACTCAAAACAAACTTATAAAAAAAAATTCACTTAGAAAAATACAGTCACAAACACAATACAAAAACTAAATAAAGATATAGCTTTTAAAAAAGCTGTTGGTTTTCTTAACTCAAGGCAGCAATCAAGCACTTTCAGTCACTACTACTCTCCTCTACACAAAGCCTTCTCCCTCTACTAATGCAAAGGAGAAAGTGAAACTACTTTACTGACTCACTTCCTTCCTGCCTGACTAAAGCATGTGACTTAGAGTACTGTAAGTCATGTGAAATGTGGGGGGCTGCCTATTTACTTCTCACTTCACCTTACTTTGCATTAAGGCATAATAGCAAAATGAAGTAATAATAATAACACAAAGTGAGCACTTTGCGGTGCCCACTTCATGTTGAGCTCCACCAACACAAGTGGCCACTTCGCGTTCACTTCACCAGCGGATTAAAAATTCGCTGCATCTCTACTGTCCAACCTATTTTTAAACTCCTTTCTGTCTTTACGCAATATGATCTCTAGATGTATACTATTCCAGGGATTAATCACATGCTGTGTTTAATAATATGTTCTGCGGCTTGTATGGAACCTAGACTTAAAACATTTTAAAGGATGTCCTCTAGTCCCTTTACACTCACTTTTGAACTCCAAGTTTAATTTGTTAAGTAAGCATGGATCTGCACATATAATGCATACTTTATCACTTTTGCAACACATCAGATATGCTTTGTTTTGCAGTCTCTTGGAACTCTTACCAGACATACTCACTGCAGAAGATCGAATAGCATGCACAAGTGGTACATAGCACCCAGGGAATTGACCATCCCTTGGACAGAATACTCAAATGAGCTTCAACAAGGGAATTCAATGGTAATTCAAAAGGCCATGGCTCCTTTCTGGAAAGCCTGTAGTATTTTCCAAAATCATTGCTCTTTACATAGGGAATGCCACATGGGGAATAAACCATGGGACCTCAACTTACATCAGTAGACCTGGGGGAATACCGTGTTGGGGGGTGGGTGGTCTGTGAGGGGTAAATCCTCAGCCAGCAATGGAAGGAGAAAAATAGAACTGAACAAAAAATATAATTTATGGTTTGATCAAGTCAAACAATTATCAATATTTTATGTGCAAAGAGTGAACACAAGCAACAACTAATAAATCAATATTATCTATAAATAAAAACATAAAATGGCAGAGTTGAGCTGCTTGACCAGTGTCTATCACCAGGCCCCACTAAACTAAAATACAATGTTATTATATACCGTTGTTCAGTATCTCTCAAATGAAGCCATCAGATCAATTTTCTGAGGCCACAGAGCTCCTTACTGCACAAATTACAGAGCTAATGAAATGGGCAGTTTTTTATATTTAAAAACAATGGGAGATACATTTCAAGTGAAGATACATCAGTACTGCACTTTTGGCCTTTTGAGGCCACCAGGATTTGAGGGTTGAGAACTATTGATGCGGATGCTCATTTCCAGTATTCAGTGATGATAAACCAAATCATCTCAACCTGACCTTTCTCTTACTGTAAGGATTGAATGTAGTGCCAGATTTGCCGAAACTAATACTGGCATGATCCCCATATGAAATCATCACATGGGCAAATGCTTTTTTCCTACAGGGCTATTAAGCTGCTTATTTAGCTTTTGTTCACCAGGACAGGAGGGCAAGGATATATATTCTGCTTTCACCCCCTTTCCCAGGGGAAGGGGCGACAGATGCAGATACTGTACCAAGATAAGTTGTTGGCATTTTTTAATGAACAAGGAAAATGTTGCCAGGACACTGGAGAAATTCTCGTGCTCTTCCTTCCTATGGAGAGCAGTGGGTGGCTGTGTGTGAACCTCAATCCCAGGTAGTGGCGATGGCAGTGGTGAGTGGGTCTTCAGGAGGTGAACTTTGCTTGGGACTGTTGAAGGACCCCCCCCAATCCTTTTAACCCACCATACAAGAGCAGCAACAGTTGGCACTGAAGTGTGAGTTGAAAGATAACAGGGACTAAAGACAATGTTTGCAATTAAGGGGGAAGAAATATAAACCTTGCTGGTTTGGCCAATAAAAATGTTATGTTACAGGTACCCCAGGAGGAAGAAGTAGGAGGAGGAAGAAGAAGAAGAAGAAGAATTTGACTTTTTAGTGATAGCACTTTTCGTAAATAGTGTATCCCAAAGTACTTTACAGGCAATTAGAGACTTGGAATGAAGTGACGGCAGATATGTAGTGGCAGCCATTTTGCACAACAACACCCAAACACAGCCTTGGTCAATTGCTTGGACTGATTCTACGGAAGGAGAATTTGGGCTAGGCACCAGGGAAAATCTTCACACTGATGTTGAACATGTTGATCAGTGCTTGCAGCCAGTCAAACAAGGAAACGAAAGCTCTTAAAAAACAAAAAGCAGTGAAAACTACCAGAAACGTAAGTTGGTAAAAATGTAGACTATGTAGTGCTGAAGTTAGCTTTAAAGCATTTATTCAGGCAGGCTTCTGAGACCTTGGATGGCCTGACACTGCAGCACTTCACCTCGCACTGAAGCTTCATCAGGGGCAGGAATCAAGTACCATAATGCTCATTTTACAGTAATCCATTAATGTGATACAACCTAAAAAGTGATTTTGTCAAAAAAAAAAAGCACTGACAATATGCATCTTTAATTACTTGCTTAAACAGTGTACTGCATGTATAGCCTAGCCAGGGACCTGTGCAAGGGTAGGATCACCACCTTCTATCTGCTTGAAAAACACTATGTACTCCAGTGTTCTGGTGGTTTTGCCATATGGCTTGTTACATGGGGATGATCGGCATGGATGCCCTTTAATCATTTTGCTCACTCTATGCTGCATCATCTCCAGCCTGTCTCTGCCTTTCCTCAGGTGAGGATTCATGAACTGGCCATGATATTCCAGAGGGGGTCTCACCAGTAATCTACAGAGAGGTAGTAACTGTCCTTAGGTTCTTGTTCCCTATGTGCATCACTTTGCACTTTCTGGCATTGACATTCAACTGCCAGACCTTAGACTACCTCTCTAAACTTTGGAGGCCCCTCTGCAACACCCTTTCCCTCTCCTTCTAGTCTACCCTGCCACAGAGCTTAATGTCAACTGCAAAGATTTGTGATCTCCCTTTCCACCATTTGACCCTGTTTAACTCCACCCTGTGTTTTCTTCTCTTAACCAACTTCCCACACACTTAAGTAGGTATTTCATTGCTTCCAGGTCCTCTAATATCTTCAGCAACCTCCAATGCGGCACTGAGTTGAATGCCTTGCTGAAGTCAAAGTAAAATAGTTCTACTGCTTATTCTTTATCCACCTCCCTTGTTACCCTCTCAAAGAACACTATCAGGTTGGTCTGACAAGACCTCCCTGACACAAAACTGTGCTGCTTACTAACTTGGAGTCCATTTCTCTCCAGATCAGCCACTAGTTCCCCTTTGACTAGTGTTTTAATCAGTTCACCTACAATGGTAATTTTTAATTAATTAATTCATTTTAAAAAGGTCATTTTTTTCTGAAGCAGTGTTCATGTCTGACTCAACATGAACCCAAACTGAAAAGGGAGAAGCACTGCTCTCTGATAATTCTGCTATATCATATTGCAATATAATTTCTGAAGAAAAGTCAGGGTTTACTCACTTGTGCAGAGAAGACTGAGTGGGGATTTAACTGTAAATTAAAGTATTTGAGCATATAAATATATTATTTCCACTGTTCGGTCAACAAGAACAAAGCGACACAATCTCAAAAAAAGGATTAAACACATGAAAGGGAGCTCAAAAGGTCATGAGACTATGGA